>JADFDV010000080.1:2400000-3148407 GCA_019097775.1 Moniezia expansa | reverse complement strand
TTTCGAGTAGTTAAAACTCCAAGATCTTTGCAATGAATAGCCAGTATTAAGAATGTGCAAAATAAGTGGCAAACTGGATCCAGAATCTTTAGCTTAACATTTTGCAGTGAGACGAAACCATGACCTATAGGTCGGTGCTGTTTTCATGTACATTTAGAAGGGAAACGCACCAGTCGTAATATCAATGAAAGAGAAAATTCAATAAAAGTTTCGTTCTTAGAAACGAATCTGATGTCCCTGCTCGCAATAGGGTTGTAAAACTAAGGATATCTAGAGAACTGGGCTGAAAAGCATTAAACATAAGAGAATTAATTGGAATTAAAAAAGAAATATCGAAATGTCATACTATTATCCTTCTGATCATGCTCTTCGTGTGTGTTTATTAATCTAAATAATTTTTGTAATCGTTCCTCCAAGACTGTGCAATTCCATACACGTTCACAGTTATCGAGTCAGGAAGTCGACAACCTCGCCGACGGCAGTGTTATTTAATGGGATTGTTCAAGTATTCCTTTTTCATCAATGGAGTAACCACACAATGACCGACGGTCAGGCATTCTTGAATTCAAATGGAGATTCTACCATGAAAATGTAACGAATATAACTCCAGTGAAATGAAACTCAAGCAACAATCCTGAATCGTGTTGTTAAAAAATGCTGAATCAGAATGCGCACAACGACGTCACGTTTCTACAACCTGAGCTTGATTTTACCTTTGCAATAAAAGTCTATTGTATGGAATACTTTAATTGCTAAGGGCTTAGCTTAGCATCCGTCGCACAGTTTTAGTAGAAGTTCGGTTGATACCAGTGTGTGCACTTTGAAAACCTGCTGTGCGTATTAAAATTCATTAAGAAGTCGCATTTGAATGTCTTAATCGCCACCTGAGTATAAAACATAAAAAAAACCTTATTCAGACTTCTGGGATTCTGATTTCTAAATGGTAAACACATTGGTCAAAATTACATGAAAAGCATTCGAAACCCAACAGGTTTCCAATTGCAATGCACCTAGAAGCACTACAAAAACCATTTAATTTATTTAGATGGACAAATGTCACTCAGATGTAATCAATAAGTACGTCGGATTCTGGTAAAAGTTCATCCACCTGCAAACCTATTTGAAAACCTCATAGCAACTCAAGAACATTAAAAATCTCCACAAAACATCAACTTCATTTTTGCTGTTCCTGTATAGCTTCTTTTTTCTCGATGGAGGCTATGCCTGTATGGCTTTTCAGATTATCAGAAGGAGATGCATTTACTATCTCTCAAGCAAAGTGATTTGGACTCTGAGGATCTTTCGCCTAGTGAAGGTCTTCTAGTGTTTATCCATTTGCTCCACTATGGCAAAAACTTTTGATGGATCAAACTTTTCAGGTGCGGTCGATGCAGGTCATCTCTTGATGGGAGGGTTGTTTCAATATGATTAATTCCAAAACACTCTCCTTCCTCACACAGGACCCTTTTCAAGACATTAGATCTGCCTGGTCAATGATTTAGTATAAATTGGGAGTTGCCTTGCAGGAACAGTAGTGAGTTATGAAATCAAGCCTGATTGATATTTCAGCACTACTCGCCTCCATTCCAAAAATTAAGGACTGTTTAACTCTTTCAAGTTTATTTGGAGACCCCGTATGATTAAATGGAGTTAGCAATGAAGAATGGGACATTTCTTTTGCTCCTAGATGGTTATGGATCTAGGTTTTCGCATTCAAGCAGGGAGCTAGTAGTAGTGCTTTTTCAATAAAACGATATTTGCAAGAATTCATTTACTAATCTTCTTTATACGCGAACTTATTTCTCACATCTATCATCCAATCGAAAAGAATGGAAATAAGTATGGTATGATCCATTAAAGGTCAGCATTTGGCTATCGATTAAATAGCAATTAAAATCGGCCTATGAAATAAATAACTATAAATTTAGGAACTATGAAGTCATATATGATGTATCCATTGACTTAATCAATTCATGGTTAATGGACAGATTTAATCCACACTTGAGGCGGATGAATATTAGGGAAGGCGTACAGCACATTCCGAGTGTCCTCAAGTATCCGGCTTCTGCATATCAAGTCAAATACGAATTTACATTGAAGTGGTCAGTTGTGATAATGAAAGGAAGCCTACGGTTGCAATGTATTTACCTGACAGCATTGTTCACTTGAATTAGCAGTATAGGTAAACATGACACAAAGTTAAATGCTGAGTGTTATTCCCATTTGATCCGGCAAAAATAAGCTGTCATTAGCACATAGTTCAGTAATTTATTCCCTTTCCAAGATGTGTGAAAGATAGGTTCATGACCTACCAAAATCGAATTTAGTAAGTGGTTACCTAATGTAAGTTTATCAATACCTTCAAATGAATGAATGAAAAAGGGCTCCAAATTGATAAAAAACAGACTGAAATTACGAACCGTGGGAAGTCTCTACCTAAGTCTTTTTTTTGTATTTCTCACTCCGCTACTAAAGCAAATTCATGCTTTGCTGCCTTTTATAAGACAAACGGGAAATTGTACAAGAAGCAGATGCATAGTACGCACTAAGAATGCACGATGTTGGAATCAACACACCAATAACGAAAAAAGCAACCAAATAAAATGTTTACTGGTATACATTGAAAGTCAAAAACTGAATGTCTGCGTCTGTAATATAGACGATAAGCAAGAGAAGTATGGGAAAAAATTCAAAAACGATTTGTGTAAGTTATAAAATGTGCAGACTTTCCTTCGAAATGCTCCCTTTTAAGTTCCGATGGACCGTAAACATTTCCCCATCGAAAACGAGGAAAAGCATGATCACCAATACTTTAAGAATCACGGCTAACTCATCTTATTCACCAGTCCATACAAGTATGAGATTCAGTAAAGCTGGCATTACTGAGCCATTTGATTTCTAGACTTTATGAGTCCAAAGCGATGATTTAAGATACCATCTATGCTATTGGGAGACGAAATTGGAGTACCGTTGCTGAGGAGCTGACTGGACTTGGATGGATAAAGTGCAAACCGGGAAACTGTTGTGCGAGATAGATAGTTCAACTATTGGTCAGCCTACTGAAGTTTGTTCGGCATTTTAATTTCAGTATTAGTGGCAAGCTCATGGACTAAACGCATTCGTTTTGTTTGGCAAAGGTGCATTTCGTATTGATCGAGCTTTTCCATAAGACCTTGGTTTTTTTATGATCGCGCACTGGTCTTGGAGCTATAAATCACTAATTAAGTGGAGACCGTGCCATAATGAGCTCGTTTCCCATGTTCACATTTTGTTCTGTCATCTGCCCTATATCTGGTCCACGAACTTTTTCAAATTACAGTCTTGTTGATGAGTGGTTGAAAACAGTCAAGGTTCGGTGGATTTTTGCGATTCGCCTTTTGCACAACGACGTTCCACCGCTAAGGCGGGGATAGCCGTTTGTTGATTGTATAAACATTTCAGCCGCTTTTTGCGTCCTACTGGAGATAAATGAGAGCTTTTATATTTAATACAATTTAAACAAGTTTAGACGATGTCCCATTCTTGGATGAAAATTATTGTTAACTTAGCTTTAACCTGTTATGTTAGTGATTGCAATCGCAATAATAATCTCGCTGCTTTCATACTATTTTTGAATTTGAAGATCAAAATAGAGAAAAATGTTCATAAAGGCTATTCTAATGTGTATATCGCCGGTTAACTTCAGTCATCGAATATCACACCGCAGGTCAACTGCGCATAAAAAGTCATTTTAATCCAACGTCGGCAGTTTGAAAATTACCGATTCGCAGGACACGCAAGTTTTACACAAAAGATCTAGCTACAAATTTCATTTAACTTATTAGTAGTAGTAAATAGACACCTCAATAACTGCCTAGTGAGACATGGAAGCTTTTCCTTTCAAATGACTGCGAAAAAATGACATAATACCCGCATCCAGCGAAATCCGATCATTTCTTGGCGGTCAGATCAGCGCTAAACTCAAATAAATGGTGTCGCCTTCATTAGGAACAGTGAAAATTTGCCTCTTTTGCTCTTAACAATCAGTATGTCTATTTGCTTTCTCTAAAATATGACTCAAGAGTAGAACTTTTTAAGCCCAGTATAAATATATAATACCTGTTTGTTCGCATTTTATTTTGGTCCCAAGTTTTTATGGCGAAGAGTACGTCTGATAGCTAAAACTTGATAAAGTTTTCAATGGCTGAAGTTGTATCTACAAGCGTAAAGGTTCCCAGACAGATCGTGCAAACTATAGATCAATCTTCCCTCTTGAGGCACCAGCTTGCCGAACTACACCCAACAATCCAATTTGGATTCTGCGAAGGAAGATCCACCAAACAGGCTATAGTTGGTGTACGAACCATTATACAGAAAGCTCTGGACCAAAAGCAGAAATTAGGACTAGTGTTTGTTGACCTGAAAAAGGTCTTTGACTGGCCGCCTAAAGCTGCGATAATCAACTGAATGATAGATCTGGGCTGCTCTTAGCAAATGATTCATTTGTTCAAGTCCTTGATGGACTAGGTGGCTGGGAAATCGAGGAAAAAAAGTACTATTTTGTGATGGAACGTGATGTGTGAGACAAGGCTCAAAAGAAGGACCACCTCTTTTCAACTTAAACTTTCAACTCGTATTGGATGAAGCCTTCTCCTCACTTAATGACACTGCGGTTCAGACGATGGATCACTGAGCCAAAAGATGGCAGCTAAATCATCTAGAATACGCAGATGGTCTAGGGCTTATTGCGCCACGTAGGGTTGCAGTTGTCAGATTAATAGAGCACCTGACGATAACGCTGCATAAATACGGAATGCAAATTCCAGCGGAAAAAACCCTTTGGCTTCATGATGGTGCCGCTGAGGATCAAACGCCCCTCGAAGCAGCAGAAACATCATTCCGACGTGCCTCATACTTCGAGTACTTTGACTCCATAATTCAAGACACCGGGGAGCCAGACGGAGCAATAAAAGTTAACCTATCCAAAGCAAAAAGGCGTCTAACACGATTACGACGATTCCCCCGCGCTCAAGAATTCTCAAAAATACCCTGAAGGCAAATATAGTAGGTATTTTTGTCGATCATGCAGTCACTTATGGATTATCTACTATTGTCTTGACAGTAAAACTGTCGAGGAACTCCGACAGTAACTTGGCAATTCTTATACAGGCAAAGAGGTTGAAAACGGACAAAGATAGCCTGATACTCTCCATTATCGAGAGTAACTTTAAAAACGGGGAAACTAGGAAAGCCTCATGTACAAGGAACTGGATGCTTCAATTAATTAAAGATGCAAAAGAAATATGGGAAAAGCATTCCGAATCATGGCTACTTAACCCAAAGGAAAGTCTCAAGTGTCGAGATGATAATTACATACCTGGATTGGTAGGAGAAGGGCAACAGGATATTGTTTGCACCAACGCAAACTGCCGCAGATGTTTCGCCACAAAAAAGGAGGTCCGAAGACAAGCAAGACAGAATCATGAGGAAGAAGAACACAAAACTTATGAGATACCGGACCGTAGACTAACAGACTGCCTAAAAGGTACAAGATTCAAGGGTGGCTAAAGGGACATATTAGGGATCGTTACCCTTCGGTCAAAGTGAGAAGGCAACAGAGAAGAGGAAAGAACCAGACTGCAGTAGAAAAAATAGAAGAACTGAATTTGATGGAGAAAAAAGATAAAGTGGTAAGCAGGAGAAAAGACTGCGAAAGTAAGTCCATCAAACAGGATGAACAGCACAACTGCTCCATCTTGGCTGCGAATAACCCTCACCCATATATGGTGGCTAGAAAAGAATATCTGGATAAGGACAAACAGACAAGGACAACGAGGTGCTGCAAGAAGTGTAACTAAAGACTGAAATGTTACTGCACCACTAAATAATGCCGAGAAATGGCCAGGGAGCCGGAAATATCAATTTAACTGTTCTATGCTACGTGTAAGTGTCTAGCTGTTTTACAAGCTCTTGTATTTCTGTTGTACCCCGATAAGTCCTTGGGACTTGACCAGTAGGTGGTGACAAATACAAAAATAGCTGAAATTTAATGAAGTGATTTTCGTATTAGCGATTTAAGTACAATTTTCTTAATGGAAAGGGAATTTCCTGCCACGTCCTGGTTGCGAATTCGGGTCCCTGAGTTGACTGTACGCAGAACTGTTGTTTAAAGAGACCGTAAGATAGAACTATTTAAAGAGCCAGTAGAAGCATTTCACAGTTCGTGAAGAGTTAAGTGCTCTTTCGAAAATGTTCGAGGTAGGTTAATTGTTTCCTTACCTTCAAGACTTTCAACGAGATTGCGTTCAGAAGAATCGGTTCATCTTCATCACCGTTCTCACACAAAAGTAGCTTGAATTATTAAAAGTTGATCCAGTCTATTGTTAAAATCGCATTGGAATTGTGTCACCCATCCAAGTGTAAGTTTGACACTTTGACCAATTCGAATATCTTTATGTCTTATTTTTTCTCCTCCAACATTACCGTACCGACAATTACCAAAGAATAAATAATAGCTTTAATTGCCATACTATTTAATGGAAACATTACCTATTGATTAAGCTGGATTAAATAATGGGTGTCCTTCAGATAGCTAAATAGATCCATGTTAAGAACTATTAATTGGAAAGAATTTTTTGTAAAAGTGTTCGTCTGTAAAAGCACGCTTTTAGACTGATTCGAAATCGTCATGAATAAAATTAGCCAGTTCGCTGCCGAGATTCAAGCGAAAATATTTCAAAGTATGAGAAAGCATTCAAGAAGCTGTTACACTAAGTTCAAGATAAAGCAACCATTCTCATCCAGTCAGGCAGTTTTATTAGCGCCATAAGAAAATGTTTAAATGTATAAATTCGCCTCAACTCCTCTTCAATGCTTAGTAAAATAATTAATTTGCATATAGTATATTTTTTTGATCAAGGTCAATTCTTTTGTAGTATCGACTGCGACGAAGTTGGAGGAGGGCGGCAATAGTGAATTCAATTACTAGATGGGACCTAAAGACCGGACAGCGCTGCCTCTGGCGACCAGTACACCGGTGTCGAGGCATCGATCTCAGAGGCAAGTGAATTTTTGAACTCGCTTGGTGTATTTTGTGACTTGTTTAAAATATCTGGTGAATTATTATCTAGGCTAGATCTTGACGAATCTCGTATGTCCGGACGCTCCGTTCGTAAGGGCTTGAGACCGCCGCAACGCAGGGAAGGTTTGTTAAATTATAAGTCAAACTCATAATCTATTATTGTAGAGACGGGTACGGAAGTTTTGGTCTCGATTCCCAGCTATCCTTCCAATTTGGCCGCTGCTAACACGTCAAACGTTAACAACGCCAATGTTAATAATGTACCTCCGTCTCGACCAAAAAAGAGCAGAAAAAATTTTTCTCGTTTAATTGCAGCTGAAATTCGGTATCTTCAACGAACAACTCATCCACTCATACGGTTCGTTAAACTGCCTGATCGTACTTTCGTTTTTCGCGTACTCCAACGCCGCAGTGAAGACCGATTTCATATTGAATTGTAGGAATGAATCTCTTTAAGTGACGGCACTTTAAATAATGTCATCCACATCTAACCCATTTTTCGTGTGCTTACTCGCGGATTGTTTTGAGCGCACGAGATGGCTCATTGGTATCGCTGTTTTTATTGGTAAAATGACGACATTGAACAAGGACAGGAAGGATCATAGGCCTGTTTAGGTTTTTGGCCCTCGTCTGGGCAATTGTCTTCCAACTATCACCGCTTAACACAACTAGATTACCAGGACTGGGTCGCTCGAAGAGGTTTTCTCACCAGGGTTCTGTGTTCGTATGTGAATTAATTTGGACTAATTGCTTGTGCATGTGCATTTCATTTGTAGACGGGCTTGTTTCGCAAGAGTTGTTCGCTCAATAGCCGAAGAAGTGAGTATTTCGGGTGCCCTGACGTTGCGATGGCAGGCAAGTGCATTGGACTGTCTGCAAGAAGGAGCTGAGGCATTCTTGGTGGATTTGTTTAGTTTCGCCGCTCGAGCCGCTGCTCACGCTAAGAGAGTGACCGTAATGGTTTCTGACCTCAACTTCATTATGCAGTTCTATGGAAAGTAAATTTACTTATGTATTTGATTTCTTCTCTTTACTTCCCAATCTCTGTGTAGTATGAGTAATTTTAAATGCATTTATACTCAACTTCTTTTGCTCTTATTCCATCATTCATTGTGGTAATAGGACGTGTTGCGGTCTTAGATGATAATTTTTTTTCGATCTTAATTTGACTGACAAATAGGTTAAGGAATTCTGGGCTCGAGAAAATGGCCAATCTGTAGTTTTAAATTACTTCAGATGTTACTTATGAGTGCTTCTAGATTGTCTGTCACCTAACATTCGTTTATTTAACATGCGTCACTAGAACATTAATGGTTTCCATCAAGATTAGTGGGAACCATTTTATTAGCCTGCGCTTCGTTATCATGCTAGTGCCTTGGGAACATTCTAAGAACTGACATGGTGGTGTGCACCTTGTGCAGATTTACATTTCATGGTTGAAATTAAGGTTTGTATTTGATTCTCTCGTAGCGGTCGTGGGGATGTTTTAACCGCTCCCATTCAGTATCAGCGAGAAAATAAGTCTTCAACACCAGCTACACACTAATCGTGCGAAGCAGTTTTGATTCTTTTTTTTATTAGCTCTCCTGCCGACCACTGCCCTTTACAAGCGAAATTTCACCCACCAACACAGTCACTTTCATTATGGAAAATACAAACCTATTCTATTAGGGAAGCGATTCCTGGGAGTCCAATCGGGGCCTCAAGTTTAGCATTACCTTGCGAGAAGAGTACTGAGAAACTAATTAAGGTCTAAACAAAAAAATTAATACTTGCGCTCTAGAGGTGCTCGAAAACCATCCGTTCATTCATTCGTTTGTTCATTCATTCAAGTCAGAATGTGCGTGGAACTTAAAAGAGAGCGATTCGATCGACCTTGAAGCTGATAAATATAACGAAAAGCCTAGAAAAGCTCTTCAGATGTATTCTGCCCCATTTAAATGTTGATTGTTGACCTCAAGTATCCTTAAAGCTTTGTCCTTCGTGGATAGGTATCATGAATTACGTGCTTATGTCGTTGAGTTGATGGGATATTGGGTATTATTTATGAAAAAATTTGACACTATTAGTACTTGAATTCGTGATAACGGTGAGCTCCCTTTTGTCTTCTCAACTCACCTTGGTGTAAATTCACTACCCACTGGTTTCTGGAGAAAAATATCTGAGGACATTCGTTGAAACGTTTCAAGACCCCTAGATGCACGAGTGCATTTCATCTACCGCCAATCTATAAAATTATGCGGACATGCTCCTCATAGATGGGAACTTGTACAGGAATAACGAAACTAAAGCTGATGTTTCGTTAAGACTTTTCTGTCATTGTTATTCCACTAAAGAATCTCGTGAATCGTCTCCCTCCCTATCTTTAATTCATGATAATGCCTTAGTTTCTTCGTTGAGCAAATGTGAATTGGAAAAATTGTCATGCGCTTTCACGCACCTTCATTCCATCCTGGGCTTTTAATCTGAGCAGTCTTGCAATCGATCGACCTCGATCCTATATTCTGAGTGGAACAATCGATCCATCTCAGTTTTAAGAAAGAATGGGTATAATCAATGCTGACACAATATTTTTACTCGTCGAGTTGGTATATGTGATCAGTAGTTGTTGACATTTATATTGGATTAGTTGGCCTGTGGTTTTGAGATCAGGGGAACAGGTCTATGTGGAACTAAACCGGAGAATGTAGGTTTAGACCAAAAACAAACTAAAGCTCAATGCGAGGAAAGGATTATGGCAACGAAGGCAAATCAGCGAAGCTACTGTTTGCTTTTGACTTTCTGTGGTTTGGTGTTTCTTTTTAGTGCTTCTCTCAATGCATAAGTTTACCTGCAACGCTACAAAAGTAGTGGAAACAAATGGTCGAGAGAAATTTAATTAAATGCACCTGCGCAATGCCCGATAGGGAGGGTAAGCCACCTTCAAAAATATGGAATGCTATTTCCTGTCAAAATAAGTAGAGGCAATCTATGTCGAATCTACCCATCGAGGTGTAACCTCTTATAGACACTTTTAACCCAATTTACAACCATCCCTGCGGTAGTTGGCTTTTGGGATTTCTTGTGTTTCTCTCAAATATGTCTCTCTGAGGTCAAAATTGCCTCGAAAGTGATTTGTGGAGGCTGCATTATTTGAGTAGAAACCGGATTCTCAAATCGAATACCCATTTACTTATGATGTCTACAATTGTTGGTGACAATCTGCAGATCAGTCATAAAAATATCATATAGACAACAGTAGTGTTAGTTTTGACAAATTGGAGTGAGGTTCTAGTTGCATCGGTCTGCATATAACAGGACGTAGCAGCATTTAAGATAAACGTGGCATAGGAATGACTATTACTTAGGTCTCCCTTTTGTTTTAAGCACTCAATAAAACAAATTAGTTTTTTTGAATACATGGATTGAATTTATATCCGTCTGGATTTGGCTGGTAGTTTGATGGGGCCAAATGTCCGGACGATACAGACAGCTTTGCTTTTCCATTAACAACCTAAGGAGAAATTGGATTATTACAATCTTCTCCTAAGCGGCCCTGCCCTTAGCAGATACAGAGTCAAACGGATGGCTCATAATGATAATAATAAGATTATATTCGCTTACTTTTCTGAGGTTTTTTTTCGGTTTTCCTTCTTATCTCCGAATTCATGGATCGCCTTAACCGATTTCTAATAGCGAAATTATGGTCATGTATCTCCTGAGCCAGCAACGACAGTAGAACACTCGCGCGTACATCTACGGTTATATTCTTCCCGTATTCTTTTGGCGCTAACTATGTCTGCTCGGTGATCTGACACTGCCAACCGCCTATTTTTCATTAGCATTTATCGCCTCCTCCAGGCACAAAATATCGTATTAAGAGATTCAAGGCTAATAGAGGTTCTAGCAATGAACGTGAGCCTTTAACTGCCAACCTTTATCATCTAAGGGACACAATCACTCGGAGAAAATTAATGAGCAGCCGTATTTCATACGCTTCAAGCGCCTATCCGCATATTCCTAGGCTAGAAAGCAAACTTTTGAGCTTAACTTGGTGCATGGGAACTCAGAAATCATGATGGAAAGCAATGAAATGAACGAAGGCATCAGTATGAATTAACCTCAGCCCGAGTCATAATCTACGTCAGATCACCCTCCATCATCTAAAACCAATGTAAATTTTGCTTTACCCTCAACGTACTGAAGCAGTAGTAAGGCAAAAGCAGTACAGTCGATTTGTCCAATCTATCTGATTTGCGACCGAAATAAACCGAAACGGCGCTAAAGATGACTATGAATAAAAAGTAAGATAAATTTTTGAGACTCGCAGTTTCGTACTCAAAAGTAGCACCAACGCTTTTAGCATGTTTATATTATGGCTGACTGAAATCCTCTGCGGTTTCTTGTTATTCTGTAAAATGTCTATTTGAGCCCTCTAAATAATTTCAGGTTTAAGTTCAACCGTAAGAAATGTCATCAATTTTTGTAGGTACACGTGCACAAGTTTAGGTGTTAGGAAGGGACCCAAACCAACAGACGAAACACTTTCAGATGGAGTCCAGGATGCAGAAGCTGTGACGACAGCCGATTTTCAGAGGTAGCCGTGGGTTATTTTCTCCGTTAATTCAAATAGGGCTAATCTTTTCTCTATAAACACGTCGTCTCCACTTAAAGGCTTTATTCATTTCCTACAATCAAGGCTAGCATCTTCACATTGTAAATACATGCTCCATCAAATGACCTGAAGCAAACGAACCCAAGTCAACGGTGGAACTCAGAGTTTGTTAGAAAGTGTTAAGCGGACCCGTCAGTTTACTGCTATCCCTTCGTGGACGGATTGAATCGATTCCATCAAAGAAACTCAAGCAGGGCTGACAGCGTGTTCTTGCTCGAATATCTCGCGGAATTCCTTGTTCGATCGGAAATTCGTTCAGGGTTCCCATGCCATTCACAGAAAGAAAGTTCAATCCAGTAACGTTGGAGAGGACCTTAGCGATAAACGCCTAGTCGAAACCCGTGGGTCCCTCCAATAAAATCCCACCCCCCCGGATCTCCTGCGTAGTCTGCACTATTTTCCAGACATCTATGGGTAGCTGGAGAAAAAAAAACAAGTCATGAATATTATTGAGAAGGCAATGGTACTCCAAAAAATAACTTGCAATGGACAGTCGCATTCGGAACCCTGAGGGATTCTGTCATTTTCTAACAGGAAGAACGATCTTTAACAAGCTACCATCCAAAACGTTGCGCGTCACGTGATTTAACGAATCGGGATGAATTTACCATATATGCATAATTAACCCGCCATATACCATACATATAGAATATCGAGTTCCTCACAGAGGCCAAATTTGAAATTCTGCAAGTATCCCACTTCCACGAACGCCTAAGGCCACGGCTAAGGACATAACTAAAAGAATTGTTCCAAATTAATGAAGCCCCAGATACGAGCTCTGAAGTTCTTTTGACAAGGTTCTCATCACAAACTCAAGGTGAGCCTCACTGTAGATTTAAAGTTATCCAACAAATGATTCTCTTGGTACTGCCTTAATGCCAATTTAAGTCAGGCGCTTGTTAACTAATGAACAAGAAAATATATGAAAAAATGCGAAAACAAAACACTAACAATCTCAGGACCGTTCTGAAGCATATCCACCTATTTAGACATCAGCTCCATGGGAAAAGCGAAAGTAAGTCTGAGATCTCCAGTTTCATAGCCTAGAGTGCAATGAGCGATTTGGTGAAATCCTAGATCTTCGGCCAGGAATAGTCCAACACCACCGCAAGATGAGTTCCTCTTTGCGGGATACTGAGAAAGAAAACTGGATGAAAATCTGTTGTATCAAAAACGGAAATGAAGAGAAGCACACCTTTATCGAGACAATTCCCGCATCATACCGAAAGTGAATCCACTCTCGAACTAGTACTCCAGACCTAGCTATCTCTAAGGAAAGAAATAGGCCCGAAAGAGGAACTCACTTTTAATCAAACCGACAACTCGGAAGCTTTCATCAACTGCGAACCTTAAAGTTGGATAGCGTAGAATTATATCACACTAAGAACTACCATTAGGAGCATAGCCATGCCATTTTCCCAATGGGCGACTAAAGGTTACCTCAACAAAAGATAATCATAATTCTACCGATTCTGCCCGACACATTAGGTATTCGAATCGAGCTTGAGGATGATTACAACTGATTACAATATCGATAGACCTGATCAAGCCCGGGTACACGCAGCAGACAACAGTTAGCAAACTGACCCACAACATGCGGCGAGAAAAACGTTGAAGGTAAGCGTCTTGGTTTTTAAAATTGGTTTTACGATTTCGATAACTTTAAATAGAGCAATCGTAAAAATCTAAGATTTCAATTTTTCATTCGAATTGAGTTTCATAATTCTGTTTATATAATTTTTCGGTAGTAACTATTACCGTCAAATCCTCAAATATTTTTAAATCAAAAAATTTCCATTTGATCTTCGATTTCCGGTCTCTTACATGAAAATATGATTTATTTGAACCTTAATATGTATCTCCAGCAATTTGACATTACCAATGTGAAGCAAGAGGTCAGCCCGGGATTTAGTGACACTAACTGATATTCATCTATTTTCAAATTCTGACCTTTTAAATGTAAAGGACCTCTCGTTACCATATGAAATACATTCGGCCTTGATAATGACGAAACGGAGTAATTTGCGCGGGGACAGCATATGAATATCGTGGCATTGATTTCAAGGTCAAAGCATGGTTACAGCGAAAAGAAATGAGAATGCAAGATAGGGAGTTCATTCAGCCTCAGTCTATTCTGATTTTCACAATCTGTCAGTTGGATAATAGATGTTCAGAGAGTTTTTAATGTACACAGAGCATCTTCATGCGTCAATTAAAGCCGAAATGTATATTTTTGAAACGAGTAAAAGGTCTATCAAAAAACTGAACCCCACCTGACTTCGATCTGACAACGATTCAATTTCGTTTTAATGCATTATTATGTTAAAACGAAGAAGACTAAAATCTAAACCCTATCCTGCGACTCCATGAAAGTGAAAGGTTCATTAAAGCACATCGAAGACAAAAAAATTTACGGTCCAGAAGGGAGACTATTGAGGTTGAAAGCTGCGCTCTCAGTAGCCTACTAATTGGCGAACAAAATGCTTTTCCTTCAAGGTTCCGGCTGATTGGATTTGGCTCAAATGGAATGCAATTGGCCAACAGACATTTCTACAACCTTAAATTTTCGATATTTAATTTTGCTGATAAGTAGCGCAAATTTAGAACACTTTACGTAACAAAGCTATGAATTTATACAGTTCTATTTAAAGATGCATCGAATATTCGGCTTCCATCGCATTACCTTTTCGGCAACGAATTGTTTTTTTCCAGAAGACCTATCCTTAAGTGCATGACCAGATAGTCCAGATTTGAGTCGAATCTTGAAGGAAGGTATTTAAAACGTCTCTGATCCTCACCTTCACATTGTTATTTTCGGCAGTGTCGCGCCTTCTTGGGTTCAGCGACTTATTTTTGATGAAGATTAACTGGAACAGGAGTTGTAGACGTTATTTGACCAGCTGATAAATAGTAAAACATTTATTTCTGTAGCCACTGTTTACTCCTGGAAAATGGATACATTGTACATTCATATACTGTCGATCCATTATTTTCTGCGCCTTCGGACATTAAAAGTGAAGGTCATAGGCTGAAACATCAGAAGTAATTTACTTGTTAGGTGATATTTTCTTCGAATGAATAAATAAACAATTAAATCCGAACCTGATTTTTCAGTCGAAATAGAGGTGACATGAACTTACGTTCTGGCTCGCTATCAGAAGGCTGTTGCGTAGACATAAATTAGCTGATCTGAAGAAATTTCCAAGTCATTGGTGGTGGTATTTCCAGCTGGCTAGCCAGCACTGGTAGGACTTCGATCGGTTAGTGTCAAAAAGAACGTAAACATTGCCCGTTTGGTGCCAAAATGACCAATCAGTGAAGCGAGTGCATCGGCACCCTCGTACCAACGGGCGGACAGCTTAACCGAATCTTCCTCGGTAACGTATTTGTGGCCATAGAGATGCTACCGAATGGACTAGCAAACAGACCGAATTTCACCATCCTCACTTTACCTAATAATCATCTAATTTTTTTCCTCCTTTTTCTCCGTTTGAACACTTCCTTTTGTAAGTCTCTTTTTTCATTATTAATGAATTTTGCACAGTAAATTAACACTCATATCAAAATGATATTCATGCGTTTATGCCACTCGTTCAAAACCCTTACGACAGCGTTTAGCGTCAAATGGTTCCACATGTTTTGTTTTCTATAAATGCTATTGAAAGTGCCTTTTAGATTTTTGCAAAAATAGGTCAGATTCGACGAGTACTGAAATTTTGGGCACCGGGCTTGGCAGCTGGACCAAAGTCAGAGAAGATAAAAAGTTGATTACAGTTTTAGGTCGCACCTTAATTTATGACAAAGTGACAGCGAAATTCGATAGAAGGTAGGTTCGATTCACAACAACCAATGCTTGAATCACCTTGGATTGGGCTGCTATCTTAGCCATAATAGTTTTGAACCTATGTCTCGTGATAAATTGCAACGCTTTGAATCTGGTGAAACTCAAAGGAGAGAAAAAAAGAACTGTCAAGTAACCAGTTGATATCATATGTGATATCAATGCTAAAAATATCCCTGACCCAACAATAAAATTCTGGCCATTCCGTTGTAATCGAATCAACCTATGGTAACTGTTAAATTAACTGCAAAAAATGCCCAGATGATAGATCAAACTTATACCAACTTATTGAAAGGAGCCACGTCAAATTTAAATCAATGCATTGCGTCAGTTTAGAGGTATGAGCTCAAATTCACGGAACCATTCAGAACGCCAATGCGTTAAACGCAGGGAATTAAGTATAGTCAAAAACACCAGCGTCCAATGCGGACTCGTGAGACAGAACATTTTTGCAATCATTGGGGTGTCATGAGTCCGAAGAGCTTGAAGCATCCTAAGCGCATTCATAAATAGTGGTTGAAACTAAAAAGTTGACAAAGATCGTTCTTGAATATGATTTCAACAACTTCACAGTTAAAACAGTGATTTAATCGACTTCTCATATCGGTACGTAAATCACCACCGGTAGATTCGGTCACAAGGGAAATGAAGAGTTCCAGAAAGCCTTAGCTGCGCTATTTGTGCTACCTTTCATGACTGTCATCTATTTGACCACTTTGCATGAAGTTAACCAAAGGTAGAGCATCCGCCTCCGGGGACGCATTAATACATTTCATACAACTACGTCTATGAAAAATTAAGGTTCTTTATTTTCAGGTTCATCTCAAAATATTCAAGATGCATTAAAACAAGGTAAATATTTCGTTTATATTCATAGCTGAAAGAAAATATAAGCTTGAAGTGAGTAATCATTCTACTGCCCTGCGAAAATTTCGATAAAAGTAGCAGAGCTTGGCATTTCGTTGGAATTCCCCTTCATATTTCATCAAAAGATGGTCTGTAAGATACCATGCATTACTTTTAGTCGGAGAGTATAACCTCTCTCTCCGCCGCATCCTAGACTCTTGAATCCATTTGCTGTATTTTTACACCCATGGTAATAAAATGCAAAAAAGTCCTCCACTTTGAGTAAAAATCCAACGCACCAAGTTCTGGGTAAGGGTGCAGTCGTAATAAGGAAGAACATTTTTTTCTAGCTCGTTATACCATGAAGCTTGAACCAATGAAGAAATGGATAACAAACCGACTAGGGGACACTAGAGGGAACTGTTTCACAAATGAACTCAACCACGTTTCTCTGAATCAAAAATACATGGGGCTTTCAATGGATCAGAAACTTATCAGCTATCATTTTCGTCTGACAGGCAGTGTGTGGGCTGAAAATGGGCGAAACAGTCACCGGATCTTTGTTAAACAAACCCTCGTCAAATCTTTTTCAGAACCATTTTCAAACCTTCTTTTTTTTTAATTATCTACGCACTTAATCATCCTTGGTCTTGATTAACTTGTCTACACAACTTTTTCGGCAGCTTAGCGCTAAAGGTTACGTTTGGTATTTGTATAAGGTGGCACTCAGCTACTTTGCCCCTTGATTATTTTTGACGCACCTATTGAGCTGGATCAAAAGTTTTTACGTTTCCTTAGCATCAAGGGTCTTCACATATCCCGCATTTTATTCTAGAAAATAAGGTCCTGTTCCAATAAGTATAAGGAACCTTTTCTACAAATAGACCGACTTTATTCTTGATAGACTGAAAATCATTACACTTCAGAAGCCTCACTCTTGCTACCTCGCTCCTAGATTCCTCATTGAAACCACTGGTATTGCCATGGCTGTATTTACTTCTTTTATGCAGCATATATTCTTGAAAATTATTTAGAGTATTTCGAGCACCAGAAAAGTGTGATAAGAGGTTTTTAGTTGCAATCCTTTTTGCTTTTACTTCAAAGGTCGAATTTTTGGAATCGAGATCAGCATATATCCCACTCTTATGCATTTCCGTAGATCACTTCTTTTTCATATGTTGAAGATCGTATGTGTTCCAATCTGTAAAATCGCTGAATTCTTCGGAATAAAATAGTTCATTTCCGGCAAACTCCACTTGTCAAAACCGTTTCTCAAGCTCGAGAAAATAAAAACAACATGTCCCTAAGTCTAATTCATTTGCAAAAGTTTCAAATGGGCAAATGGGATTTATTTATTTATTTTATTATAAATAATGACCGCAAAATATTAAAATGTATTAGGCGAGCAAATGATTTCAAGTAAACAGCATTGTAATCATATTTCGGAAGGAAGAAATATGTATAGAAGAGGAAATAAAATAAAAAAAAATACTGCAAACGTTTACCGAAAGTGGCGAAACGAAGACTTGCAAAAAAAGATAGAATCGGATCAAATCTTGTCGAGGGCGATTACTCTTCACATTTTGCACCAAGAAACAATCAAAGAAACTCACTTTTTCTCTTTAAATAGAGGATGTCATAGACGGAGATGAATCTTTGGAATCTTCCGTATCGTTTAGTAAGCCATACATTACACCACCTTCAACATTTGCCTAATTTTATCGATCTATTCAAGAAATCGTAATTATTTCGGCATAATTATTTACAACGGTATTCAATTCACTAGAGGTTGTTCTGGCCATCACAATGACAGTGTTAACGCCTCTTCTTCTACTCGGTCTCATTTTAACCTGCTTCTGCTGTTGCCGCAAAAAATAAGGAAAGTAGGTTCACTTTCACGTGTTAAAAAATCTCAAGCGATGTATTATTGTAAACTTGTTACAAGGCAGAACGTGAGAGCAACAGTTCCTCCAATGTTTGAAAAAATGACTTCGTTAAAAATGGTCTGGAAGAAACTTAGCAATCAAAATTTGAAGTGGATTTCTGAGTCTGAAACACGTGATCTAAGAAGTTATCTGCAACTGTGTGGACTCGAATGCTGTTTCTCTTAAAAGCAGGGTCTAATGAATAAGAACTCCTATTAGCTCTTAAGGTTTTAACTAGCGTGAATCCGCATAAGATTTCATATGGTTCGCCTTATTTGTTTTGATCTACTTTCAGATGCAAACGAAGAAGACTTTCGCCAAAGCCGAGCCGTCAAACCTGGATGAATGAAAATTTTGTTAATATAGAGCTTGTTTTAAATCACTTATGTAAAATAAAATATTTCATGCGACTATCTCCTTTTCATCTTTTAACATATTTAGAAGCATCTGCGACTTCGACCGACACCTTTCAGTACCGATGGTTGCCAAAGAAAATGAAGAGAGAATGAACCCAGTCAAGAAATTCCATCTAGGCGTTTTGTGCACTCAAAAGTTTCGGAGCATATGTACACCTCTTTGGTTGCTCGACTTCAGTGTAGATTATGGAGGAATCCGGCGTCTTGTTGCCTGTTAAGACTCATCAAGAAAGGGAATTCTGGGTCTTTTTAGCCATTGGGACTTTGTTTTTGAGGTTTACGCAGTAAAAATGCATCTCAGAGGTAGAATCTCTATAACTTTTTGAAGAAAACTTGAACCATGCAGGCATTTATATAAGCAGAGAATCCCTCTTAACGAAAGCACGCAATCGCCCATGTATCGTTCGCCAAAGGGTAGATTAAGTAGGTCAAAACGAACGCAGACGTACCATATAGAACCAAAATGTAAGCGTCTAATGTCTTTGAATCATTTGAGGTTCAAAAACTAGCCTTCAGCACCCCTATTAGAAAGAACTTCGTAAGTTAAGAATGAGCTGTCACTACTCAGACTGTACTGATACTTTGCTTTGTTGAGAGGAACGAAATTCCTACTTTTTTACATTTTTGTGGGTTGATTTAGGCCTTCAAATTGTGAAATGACTAAAAAGGGCCATAGTCAACAGTTTTTTGGAAAAATTGGGCTAATTCAGCTCGCGCAAGGTTCATTAGGTCCGTTAATGATAGAATAAACAAATTAGTGTCCCTATCATTCAACTAAATGGTGGAACAAAAACTAAAACTATAACATATTTTACTGAAACGGTACCTTCCCATGATGTCATAGGATAACTATTTTATTTTAAGTACATATGGGTTCCATCATCTCGTTGAAATCACCGAATGAATCATCGAACCCTTCCCTGTGATTCGATTATATTCTTATTACTAAAAAAGACTACAGAAAGATGGATTTAGCACTTATTAAGATAGATACAGATTCGAAAAATCTGTGGTAAACAATAACAGATTCATGTCATCTGGGGAAACAAATTCGTTAAAATCAGAAGCATGACTTATCACACAGTTCACAGACATTATTGCACTTTGTCGCAAATATTGACAGCAGACTTTTCGTCAGCCCGAACCACCGATGACCACCGCAAAAGGATGCAGAATTCCATAGCAGGGTTGAATGCTCTTGCGTGACAGCTTCTGGTCAACCTATTTTACTGTTTACAAGATCATCAGTAAAGTCTAAGGCTCAACTTATCACTTTACAAATGCGCATACCAATAGTGGCTTGTTTTATTGCATTTCGTGGGCACTTCTTATTTTAACAAGACTTAAAGTAGTAGCGCAAAAATCCATGATTACTGAAGGATTTTTATGGCTCGCAGACAATGGAGTGAGAGGGTACAATATAGGCTAACAATCTATTCAAGAACGGAATGACTTAGTCTTTTTGAGCACTGAACGGCAGACTAGGGTTGCCTTGACATAGAGACAATTCCACGATAACTTCACTTGATTCGTTATAGGAGGCTACCTAAAATCCTTCTCTTCAGTTTGATTTTTTTCCACTTTTTTTTATGAAAGACCTTCTCAACTCCATTGCCGAGCGACATACTGCCGATTGGGTAATTAATGTTTTTGATAATTTAGACAGCTGACTTATGATAGATGTACTTTAATGCCCCTTGGAGGCTGTGTAAAAATTGTCGATAAAAACTTCGGTCCTCGCGTCTCTATACAACCAGGTTATGAAAAAGGTTAGCTTGTTTATTATGCAGCAGCCCGTTATTTCATCCGGCACTCATGTAAAAGGTTAATTTTTTATCACACGACTTCAGGGCAAAGCACTATTGAACTACATATCCATGAGATGATAATATCGGATAAATTGAGTGGTGAACCGATTCCTGAATTAGAAACTGGTACATGACCTGCCAACTTTGGCTATCGCTATATGGTCCTGCCAAGATAAAATCACGTTTTTAATTCAAGTCGTTTTTACGATAATATGTCTTGCTCTGTACACATGAAAGTCACTTTATGTCGTACTTGATCAAGCTAAATTTATCACTTACGTCCATACCTTGTGCATACTCTATTTTATTGTTGGATACATATACTGGATTCATTATAGTTGCACAACTATTTTATTTTCATCCGCCGACTTGTAACCTGAAACACCATTTCCTTATGTCTACTTTGCAACCCATCTTGTTTCTTTCAATGCAAGTTTTATCGGTCTGTGAATGTACATGCAATTTCACCAGCTTCACTGAAGGACTGGATCTTTTTATTGATTAGTGGTGAATCAACTAAGCAGTACCCTCCCTGATTTACCATTTAATTGCCATCAGTGGAAATGGACAAAACTTAAAATCAAAGGAAAGTATGAAAATTGATGGCTCATATTCAGATAGATCCCCTTTTTCATAATATTCACAAGATAGATAATCGTGAAAGGAAGACATGCCACTAAAGACCTGGAGGTCTGTAGGTGTAAATAGTTTAGAAAGCTTGTGCGTGCAAACGGCAGTCTTGTAATACTTCTAAACCAGCCGCCATAAAAGCAGAAATAGCAGATCGAGAGTCAGATGAATTTTCGGGATGAGAATAAGGTAAAGTAAAAGTCACTGAAAAACGAAAGATCGCAGGATCTGCTTATGGCTGAGACAAGCCAGACTGGCTTGCAGGGTCGAAAAGTGACCGAGACCCTTCAATGCTAAAGACTGATAGCTCACTTCCTCCTTTCCTTCAAGTTCTCATATTTTCCATCAATAAGACCATGAGTATTTCTAGCACATTTCAAACCCCACCACATCGTAGTGCTTTTTATTAGCACTGACTGTCCCTGAAATTCAGAAAAGGTAAAAGAAATTCGTTGGCAGATCGAATGTGTCGATCTATACTCTCGAAATTGACTCCTCTGTGCAGCATGAAATTGTAGTTTTCCGATGGAGAGGTTAAATTTGAACTATGTATAGCAACTCATGTACACAAATCCCTGCATCATCAAAACAGAGAGAACCAATTAATTGGGACTGAGAATTTCGGAGGCAAGACCTTGAGTTGTAGAACACATTCGCGAATATTAGGATTTGATTTAATAACTCTGTGTTATCCCCATTACTAGCGAAAGTTTGACGCCACTCACCTTTTGCAACCGATTTTTGTCATTCTCAAACTCAGAACATTCAAGACCACCAACGTTTAAGTGCCGGGATTTATTTCTTGGTCGTAAAATCATCACTATGAATTTCCTCAAGTACTATGGGAAGATTATCACTGTTTTAATGATTACTTTTCTCGTATATAATCCGGTGATTATCTGTAAAGATAACTACTACAAATGCCACTAGAGTTTGTGGAAATGTGCGTTCAAAAATAAGTGCCAAGCGCAGGAATTCACCCACGCAAAGCCACGTAGATTAAAGCGACATCGGGGATAAGGTGAAGTAATCCAAAGGGCTCTCATTGGCCCTATGAACGCAGGCCAATCAAAAGGCACCTTCAATAAGGGCAAATACTTATATGGCGAGGTAGAAGGAGGAGACTGCACTATTCGATGTTTAGTCAAATCGCGCGAATCAACGACCACCTCTATTTGAGTAGCTTAGAGGCCCTGACTCCGGCCCGGTTGGAAGCACGGGGAGTGACACAGGTCATCTCGGCGATGGTCGAGGTTCTTCCCCCTGATCTCCTTCTTCTTCCTACATCGGCGAAGTTTACCGGGAGCGCTAGTAGTGGACGGCGGGCGCATGTTCAGATATGCATTGAAGATATGGAGAGTGCAGATCTTGGTGCCTACTTTGACTCTGTTGCGGACAGAATCGCACGAGAGGCGAAACTAGGAGGTCGCAGCCTAGTGCACTGCATTGCGGGAGTGTCACGCTCCCCTAGTCTGGTATTAGCTTATCTTGTAAAGCACGGTCGCATGTCACTGGCGCAGGCCTACGACCATGTTCGCCAACTCAGACCGTGCATCAGCCCTAACGCTGGATTTTGGCGCCAGCTCATTGCCTTCGAAATTTCTCGACGTGGTTCTCCCACCGTACGGGTCAATGTTATACAGCCTCTCTCATATGCTTCCTCTACTTATCACCGTCCCAGTCTCCCCTCTTCCTCTATCGAAACCTATCTTTCACCTCGCTATCGACAGCAGTGGGATGGTTACCTCCAAAACAAATGATAATTACCAGCCATTTGTTCTAGTCAAGAAAATAACATTTGACCAGGCTGTCCTTATGATTTGTACTTTTTTATTATAACGTCTTCTAGGGCTTTCAGAGGTCAGATTTTTTTATTTTGGAATCCCTATAAACTTATAAATCTAACTTGTTTACATAATTCGCCAGCTGTTCCATTAGCTTGGAACTTGTTTATTTGAATTTCACTGAAGTCCACTATGTTATTTGAATTTCTGCATTGTAAAGGTTTATCCAATTTCCCGACACTTTGACTTAAATGCCGATTGACGATTTATTTGAATGACAATTTTTTTTGTTTTTGAAATTCAAAGGCATCACATATGTGCACGCCTGTTCGATATTTATTCAAACTAACATAACTATAAGCCCTATTTTTGCTTTTCACTTTCATCCTAATTTATGTTGGAATCGATTTTGATACCGTTCCCGTTTGTCGTTCAGAAGTTCTGTCGTTTCCGTCTTTAGATGAACCTTAAGATCCAAATAGGTTAGTCAGGATGCCAAAGCAATACCTGCAGATTCGAGCTTTTTATAGAAACCCAAACCATCTCAAATGTACGCATTCATTGTGCCAGGTTTCTAGTACTGTTGTTGGGTGCGTTTGCCAAGAGCTAAAACATGCAAATGGAAGCGTAGGACCGAAAAACCATAGGAAGCAATTGGTCGGGACTAAGCCAATAAGGGGGTAGATCTTGTGGGCCACCGATACTCGTATACTGAGACAGTAGTGCGTGGATGCTGCTCGATGCGGTGTGGTCTGAATAGTTCAGGTATTAGCCATGCATATCCACTACGATTTTATAGGTGATCCGAAGGAAGTTCAATTCCAAGTATAGGAGTAAATGGTGACTTACTCTCCAAGGATGTCTCAATTCCAAGTTGGAGTTTCTAATTTCTGCCAGGATTCTTCTGACTGATCAGGAAAGCAGGCAGCATTTATCTAGTACTTTTCAAACCGATGCCATTTTAAGACCTTTATTTTATTTTCTTGAGGTAGATTCTAATGAAAAAATTCATAATATTCAAACACCTTTTGCTGATTCTCCGTAATTTTTCAATTTTAAATCAGTTCAAGGTACTTAGACGCCACGAAAAGTTTTCACTCAGAAAATTGTTTGTTTCCAGTTCAAATTTACTCTTTGGCTCAACCAACCATTCACAAAAGTGTAGAATCACTCTTTTTAGTTCTGAAGTTTGCTTTGAGAAGCCTCTTCGACAGTAACTATCAGGAGGTAAGGATTAGAAATGTGCGTGTTCCACACATGTCCTACTGGTACTTTAGGAAAAGGAAAATGCATGTGAATTTCGGGCTGCTTAACACTTGCACATTTTGCAAGATGAGGAAATCTAACCTTTTATTCCTACTGCTTCTACTTTATTTTTAAACGCAACTGTCAACTTTTTCACTTTTGCTTTGCATCTATCCAAACTGAAATAAGTCTTATAAGGTAAATAAAATTTCTGTCGCCTTTTTGGGTTTTGGCCACTAATTGTCCTGAGTCGCTAATGTCATCCTGGAAAGGGCTGAAGTAGCTTTAACTCTTTTAATCTTTAATTTGAAAAAGGATCAAACAAAATGACTTTAAAGAACATACTTTGACTTAGATAGTGTCATTACTATTACAATTATCAATGATTGTATCATATTTATGCAACATCATAAAGGAAAAAAGAACTTAAATTGGTAAATCAGTCGAAAATTTTATGGTACTGATACTGTTAACAATATCGATACACCTCATTTATCGTAATTGGATGAATGGAAATTCTCGTATCTGAAGAACACCGAAGAGAGCAGCCTTACATGAAAATTAAATCTCTGATGGAGATAGTCCCAACAGGACCAGTAGCAAGTATTTTAAATAAGTTCGAAAACAGAGTGCTAAAGTAGGCGGAACCTACCGGATCACCTTGCCCATGACAGTTTTGTCATTTCTTATTGGAGAAGTAGGTGTTCAGATCTGAAGATTCAATTTGCAATCCCACTGTTTATTTGGCCACATTCCTAATCAGCGTTTCGACTAAACACATTCAGTCAGGTTTATACATTGCCATGTGGTGACAGCTCACTCATTTTTAAGCATATGCTGAAGCGCCTTTAAATGATATTCTTGAAATCATCTAGCGAAAAATTTTAGTACCTTGACTCTGAATTTCTCTTTCAATACTGCTGAATAGGCGAATTCATGGAGGCCGTCACGAAAACCTAACCTTAAACGCTATTCTTCTACAATAACAATATCCCTGCTAGTGCCCGATGCAGTCGCCTGCATCAAAACATATTTACTCCCTTATGTCCCTAAGATTGTAACTTTTGACTTACAATATGGGCGAATTCGATTAAATAGAACTACTTGAAGATACGAGGTCCATACAGAATCCAACCTAGCAGACTTGTTATGCCAGTTGTAACTGAACTTACCTTGAGCGTCGTTCGAAGGTCGTTCAAATTAATACCTAAGATAGGGACTAGTTTATCAGAAAATGGGCTGAAGTCGGTTGAATTTCTAACACTATTAACGTCATATGAAATACTACTACGATTTCCAACTTTTATGCATATTATAATCCTTAGAGTTCAAATCATCCAGAATCGCAGTCTAGTAGAGTACATTAACTGAGTTGCATCGACTTTGAGAGCTTATCTAGATACGAAGATAAGAATTTCTCGTAAATTGTATTGGGATATTTGTCCCGGCCATTCATGCACTTCTTCATTAAGATTGGACCTAAGTCACTCTGTTCTAAAAATATTCCTTTATTATCTGACTTCCTTCTCTGATCACGGGACATGAAAAGGATCTTCAGTTAATTTGGTCTCTTTCGGTTCTCACGTTCCATAATCCCTAAAATAGTATTTGCGGTCAAAGCAAGATTAGCTGATCCAGGTTTCGCGGTGTCAGTTGACTTCTGACTAGATTTGTCTAGTTTTCCCACTTTGCAATTTAGTGGTTTTATGGTCACGAAACTTCTGTAGCTCCCTGTACTCATTTCGTCTCCAATTGACAATTAAAGCAATGCAGCTACTTTAAAAATCGTTGATTATTTCATGGAAATGAAATGCAAATAGTAGGTTCTGTAGTTCATTTTACATAATGTATATAGGGTCAGTCTTTTATTGAGATAGGTTCGCACTAAAAGACATCTTTCAAAATAAAAACTTGTACATTTCATCTCCAACAGCTGAGACGATTTTGATTTGTTTAAAAGCAACTAAATCTTTCCCATTCAGAAGATTTTTTGCCTGTTTTCGCGTCAAAAATATTTGTTCTTTTATTTTCTAAACCTCTTAAGCAGCGCTAGAATCATCCAAAGTAGCCCCACAAAGAAACGCACGGATGTTTACTTGGACGGCTTCTAGGTAATCCAGTTAAGTCAGCTTATTAAGAGGCTTTCCTACTTGCCCTCTCAAATAATTGGAATTTATAATAGATCTATAAATGAGTTACCATCAGAAAGTCAAGATTACAGCTGCCATATAAAATTTTCTACCCTTGTACATAATGTAACACTGAGAACTATTTGTTGAAGTACTCAAGCTGAAAAATAGCGTTCAAAGCTCGGACTGATGGGCGTTTCCGTTGCGGGAGGTTTCATGCATCCAAAAAAGACATTGACAGAGCCTGATGAATTCATTACCATCAATCTCTTTTTACTAGTTTGTTGTTCCACAGGTTATGACAACAGTGTACGACAACTGCGAGATGAAAAGCACAAAAATTCTTCATTTCACTAAGTGATCAAGATAGTCTTATTCTCAGATAAAGAAAAGCGCTCTGCAAACAAATAGAACAATCAGCGGTAAAAGCTAGACCATAATTACCCTTAAAATGGGAATTTTCAGAATATATTACATGAGGCACTCACAGTTTTATTATTTTCTACTGAAAACCAATAGTAGCGTTAACTTTTACATTTTGATTAAAGCCAGTGTGATGCCTCGTTAAATGAAAGTCTACTTCCACTTTGCTTACTATCTCAGTAGGGTGAATGAAAGAAGTGTTAAAAGGGAGAGAAAAATATGTCGGATCCGAAAAAATTAATGGATTAAACTAGCCTTTGCTTCGACATCTGGAAAAAAACCTACCGTACAGAATCCACCGATTGGCAGAACAATTGGACCACATCTGCCACGCTGGTATATAACCGCTGTTATGCCGCAGTAATTTTGTAACACCCGAAAGTAAGCACAAAACATATCACCCTTTCGAGACGGGACCCCTTTGGCAAATCCTGTTTAGGTAGGTATTAAGATGAAATGAGTAACGTTTCTGAATACATTTTAAATTCGAGTTTGATCGATGGTCGAAATTTTTTGCTCTAATGCCTGTAATCGAATACCGCTAATTTTAAGAAATTTAACCAAGGATTATGTTGCACAGCGAAGTACGTTAGAGTTGATATTTGATTGCTTTTGCCTATTGTTTGTGTACCCTTTTTGCCAATTCTTAAAAGTTGATTTCTAGCGTCTTTTCTTCCTATAGGGGGATCATGATGATCGTCGACCGTCAGAAGAGTTGAACTACATCGTAGATTACAGTCCCGTTGATTCTTCTGACTCACTAAGGGTTTGTTATTTTACGAATCAATTCGCCCGCTAAATCAAATTCACGTTTACTCTAAAATCAGAAAAAAAAACACATTTCAAGCAATTAGCTAGAAGTAATAAACGTATGATTTTGGTCCTTTTGGTCCTTGTTGCCTCTTTAAAATAATTCTGTCATTTTTTTATGACTTGATCACTTTTTCATTCAAGCTAAGGACACACTAACACTCCGACTGAATCTTGCGTGCTAATTTAGAATCTTGAGTGTAAAAACGAGTTCTTCCTATGTAGATATAATTGCATGATGCTTTTTCACCCTTACTAAGCTTAGCTTAAACATTGTGTGTTTTGTGGCACAGATATAACTATCGTTAGGCGAGATTGCCACTTGTTACTGGGATCACGGTAGAGACAGAAAATCAAGACTTGTTTGATTCCTTGGATTGCAGCTCATATAGCCTTACGTTGTTCTTATTGATCATACTGCAATGATGTCCCTTTGACTGCTCACCTCCTTCCTCTTTGTCATAAAGGGTTTCCGTTCATTTTGCTTCGCACAACTTTGATTAGCATTTACATTAGATATACTTTCGTTTGCCCAAAAGATTCTCTCCATTAATCGGAGACGTGGTTGAACAATCTCAGCTGTGAAGAGCTCACGCTTGGCGTTACACTTCCTAAAAGGATGTTTTCCCTTTTATGTAGTCATCTCTTATTCAAGTCGTTGAGACTAAACTAACATGTTATTTTGCCTGGCGGCTTTTCTGCCTTTGTATTAAATTCTTTAACAATTTGGTCTTGCAAGCCTGAAGTCATCACTCATATCGTATTCTGACCGGAAATCAGACTTTGTGTGCTTGTTTACTTGTTGCTGAAAGCCACTCTTATTGACTAATCTAAAAAGTCCGACCGCGGTAGTACCCGGAAGACTGGCTTTCTCTGAGCCGTGTTTCTATTTTATTTCAAACGTAAAAAAGCTAAATTGGTAATGTCATTTAATGATCGCTAGCAGCTTGATGTCCGCGTATGCTAAACATTATAATTTCTAGAAATGTGGACAGCAAAGGATTGAATAATGTCTAAACGCTTTCACTTTAACTTGGTGCATGGGAACTCAGAAATCATGATGGAAAGCAATGAAATGAACGAAGGCATCAGTATGAATTAACCTCAGCCCGAGTCATAATCTACGTCAGATCACCCTCCATCATCTAAAACCAATGTAAATTTTGCTTTACCCTCAACGTACTGAAGCAGTAGTAAGGCAAAAGCAGTACAGTCGATTTGTCCAATCTATCTGATTTGCGACCGAAATAAACCGAAACGGCGCTAAAGATGACTATGAATAAAAAGTAAGATAAATTTTTGAGACTCGCAGTTTCGTACTCAAAAGTAGCACCAACGCTTTTAGCATGTTTATATTATGGCTGACTGAAATCCTCTGCGGTTTCTTGTTATTCTGTAAAATGTCTATTTGAGCCCTCTAAATAATTTCAGGTTTAAGTTCAACCGTAAGAAATGTCATCAATTTTTGTAGGTACACGTGCACAAGTTTAGGTGTTAGGAAGGGACCCAAACCAACAGACGAAACACTTTCAGATGGAGTCCAGGATGCAGAAGCTGTGACGACAGCCGATTTTCAGAGGTAGCCGTGGGTTATTTTCTCCGTTAATTCAAATAGGGCTAATCTTTTCTCTATAAACACGTCGTCTCCACTTAAAGGCTTTATTCATTTCCTACAATCAAGGCTAGCATCTTCACATTGTAAATACATGCTCCATCAAATGACCTGAAGCAAACGAACCCAAGTCAACGGTGGAACTCAGAGTTTGTTAGAAAGTGTTAAGCGGACCCGTCAGTTTACTGCTATCCCTTCGTGGACGGATTGAATCGATTCCATCAAAGAAACTCAAGCAGGGCTGACAGCGTGTTCTTGCTCGAATATCTCGCGGAATTCCTTGTTCGATCGGAAATTCGTTCAGGGTTCCCATGCCATTCACAGAAAGAAAGTTCAATCCAGTAACGTTGGAGAGGACCTTAGCGATAAACGCCTAGTCGAAACCCGTGGGTCCCTCCAATAAAATCCCACCCCCCCGGATCTCCTGCGTAGTCTGCACTATTTTCCAGACATCTATGGGTAGCTGGAGAAAAAAAAACAAGTCATGAATATTATTGAGAAGGCAATGGTACTCCAAAAAATAATTTGCAATGGACAGTCGCATTCGGAACCCTGAGGGATTCTGTCATTTTCTAACAGGAAGAACGATCTTTAACAAGCTACCATCCAAAACGTTGCGCGTCACGTGATTTAACGAATCGGGATGAATTTACCATATATGCATAATTAACCCGCCATATACCATACATATAGAATATCGAGTTCCTCACAGAGGCCAAATTTGAAATTCTGCAAGTATCCCACTTCCACGAACGCCTAAGGCCACGGCTAAGGACATAACTAAAAGAATTGTTCCAAATTAATGAAGCCCCAGATACGAGCTCTGAAGTTCTTTTGACAAGGTTCTCATCACAAACTCAAGGTGAGCCTCACTGTAGATTTAAAGTTATCCAACAAATGATTCTCTTGGTACTGCCTTAATGCCAATTTAAGTCAGGCGCTTGTTAACTAATGAACAAGAAAATATATGAAAAAATGCGAAAACAAAACACTAACAATCTCAGGACCGTTCTGAAGCATATCCACCTATTTAGACATCAGCTCCATGGGAAAAGCGAAAGTAAGTCTGAGATCTCCAGTTTCATAGCCTAGAGTGCAATGAGCGATTTGGTGAAATCCTAGATCTTCGGCCAGGAATAGTCCAACACCACCGCAAGATGAGTTCCTCTTTGCGGGATACTGAGAAAGAAAACTGGATGAAAATCTGTTGTATCAAAAACGGAAATGAAGAGAAGCACACCTTTATCGAGACAATTCCCGCATCATACCGAAAGTGAATCCACTCTCGAACTAGTACTCCAGACCTAGCTATCTCTAAGGAAAGAAATAGGCCCGAAAGAGGAACTCACTTTTAATCAAACCGACAACTCGGAAGCTTTCATCAACTGCGAACCTTAAAGTTGGATAGCGTAGAATTATATCACACTAAGAACTACCATTAGGAGCATAGCCATGCCATTTTCCCAATGGGCGACTAAAGGTTACCTCAACAAAAGATAATCATAATTCTACCGATTCTGCCCGACAAATTAGGTATTCGAATCGAGCTTGAGGATGATTACAACTGATTACAATATCGATAGACCTGATCAAGCCCGGGTACACGCAGCAGACAACAGTTAGCAAACTGACCCACAACATGCGGCGAGAAAAACGTTGAAGGTAAGCGTCTTGGTTTTTAAAATTGGTTTTACGATTTCGATAACTTTAAATAGAGCAATCGTAAAAATCTAAGATTTCAATTTTTCATTCGAATTGAGTTTCATAATTCTGTTTATATAATTTTTCGGTAGTAACTATTACCGTCAAATCCTCAAATATTTTTAAATCAAAAAATTTCCATTTGATCTTCGATTTCCGGTCTCTTACATGAAAATATGATTTATTTGAACCTTAATATGTATCTCCAGCAATTTGACATTACCAATGTGAAGCAAGAGGTCAGCCCGGGATTTAGTGACACTAACTGATATTCATCTATTTTCAAATTCTGACCTTTTAAATGTAAAGGACCTCTCGTTACCATATGAAATACATTCGGCCTTGATAATGACGAAACGGAGTAATTTGCGCGGGGACAGCATATGAATATCGTGGCATTGATTTCAAGGTCAAAGCATGGTTACAGCGAAAAGAAATGAGAATGCAAGATAGGGAGTTCATTCAGCCTCAGTCTATTCTGATTTTCACAATCTGTCAGTTGGATAATAGATGTTCAGAGAGTTTTTAATGTACACAGAGCATCTTCATGCGTCAATTAAAGCCGAAATGTATATTTTTGAAACGAGTAAAAGGTCTATCAAAAAACTGAACCCCACCTGACTTCGATCTGACAACGATTCAATTTCGTTTTAATGCATTATTATGTTAAAACGAAGAAGACTAAAATCTAAACCCTATCCTGCGACTCCATGAAAGTGAAAGGTTCATTAAAGCACATCGAAGACAAAAAAATTTACGGTCCAGAAGGGAGACTATTGAGGTTGAAAGCTGCGCTCTCAGTAGCCTACTAATTGGCGAACAAAATGCTTTTCCTTCAAGGTTCCGGCTGATTGGATTTGGCTCAAATGGAATGCAATTGGCCAACAGACATTTCTACAACCTTAAATTTTCGATATTTAATTTTGCTGATAAGTAGCGCAAATTTAGAACACTTTACGTAACAAAGCTATGAATTTATACAGTTCTATTTAAAGATGCATCGAATATTCGGCTTCCATCGCATTACCTTTTCGGCAACGAATTGTTTTTTTCCAGAAGACCTATCCTTAAGTGCATGACCAGATAGTCCAGATTTGAGTCGAATCTTGAAGGAAGGTATTTAAAACGTCTCTGATCCTCACCTTCACATTGTTATTTTCGGCAGTGTCGCGCCTTCTTGGGTTCAGCGACTTATTTTTGATGAAGATTAACTGGAACAGGAGTTGTAGACGTTATTTGACCAGCTGATAAATAGTAAAACATTTATTTCTGTAGCCACTGTTTACTCCTGGAAAATGGATACATTGTACATTCATATACTGTCGATCCATTATTTTCTGCGCCTTCGGACATTAAAAGTGAAGGTCATAGGCTGAAACATCAGAAGTAATTTACTTGTTAGGTGATATTTTCTTCGAATGAATAAATAAACAATTAAATCCGAACCTGATTTTTCAGTCGAAATAGAGGTGACATGAACTTACGTTCTGGCTCGCTATCAGAAGGCTGTTGCGTAGACATAAATTAGCTGATCTGAAGAAATTTCCAAGTCATTGGTGGTGGTATTTCCAGCTGGCTAGCCAGCACTGGTAGGACTTCGATCGGTTAGTGTCAAAAAGAACGTAAACATTGCCCGTTTGGTGCCAAAATGACCAATCAGTGAAGCGAGTGCATCGGCACCCTCGTACCAACGGGCGGACAGCTTAACCGAATCTTCCTCGGTAACGTATTTGTGGCCATAGAGATGCTACCGAATGGACTAGCAAACAGACCGAATTTCACCATCCTCACTTTACCTAATAATCATCTAATTTTTTTCCTCCTTTTTCTCCGTTTGAACACTTCCTTTTGTAAGTCTCTTTTTTCATTATTAATGAATTTTGCACAGTAAATTAACACTCATATCAAAATGATATTCATGCGTTTATGCCACTCGTTCAAAACCCTTACGACAGCGTTTAGCGTCAAATGGTTCCACATGTTTTGTTTTCTATAAATGCTATTGAAAGTGCCTTTTAGATTTTTGCAAAAATAGGTCAGATTCGACGAGTACTGAAATTTTGGGCACCGGGCTTGGCAGCTGGACCAAAGTCAGAGAAGATAAAAAGTTGATTACAGTTTTAGGTCGCACCTTAATTTATGACAAAGTGACAGCGAAATTCGATAGAAGGTAGGTTCGATTCACAACAACCAATGCTTGAATCACCTTGGATTGGGCTGCTATCTTAGCCATAATAGTTTTGAACCTATGTCTCGTGATAAATTGCAACGCTTTGAATCTGGTGAAACTCAAAGGAGAGAAAAAAAGAACTGTCAAGTAACCAGTTGATATCATATGTGATATCAATGCTAAAAATATCCCTGACCCAACAATAAAATTCTGGCCATTCCGTTGTAATCGAATCAACCTATGGTAACTGTTAAATTAACTGCAAAAAATGCCCAGATGATAGATCAAACTTATACCAACTTATTGAAAGGAGCCACGTCAAATTTAAATCAATGCATTGCGTCAGTTTAGAGGTATGAGCTCAAATTCACGGAACCATTCAGAACGCCAATGCGTTAAACGCAGGGAATTAAGTATAGTCAAAAACACCAGCGTCCAATGCGGACTCGTGAGACAGAACATTTTTGCAATCATTGGGGTGTCATGAGTCCGAAGAGCTTGAAGCATCCTAAGCGCATTCATAAATAGTGGTTGAAACTAAAAAGTTGACAAAGATCGTTCTTGAATATGATTTCAACAACTTCACAGTTAAAACAGTGATTTAATCGACTTCTCATATCGGTACGTAAATCACCACCGGTAGATTCGGTCACAAGGGAAATGAAGAGTTCCAGAAAGCCTTAGCTGCGCTATTTGTGCTACCTTTCATGACTGTCATCTATTTGACCACTTTGCATGAAGTTAACCAAAGGTAGAGCATCCGCCTCCGGGGACGCATTAATACATTTCATACAACTACGTCTATGAAAAATTAAGGTTCTTTATTTTCAGGTTCATCTCAAAATATTCAAGATGCATTAAAACAAGGTAAATATTTCGTTTATATTCATAGCTGAAAGAAAATATAAGCTTGAAGTGAGTAATCATTCTACTGCCCTGCGAAAATTTCGATAAAAGTAGCAGAGCTTGGCATTTCGTTGGAATTCCCCTTCATATTTCATCAAAAGATGGTCTGTAAGATACCATGCATTACTTTTAGTCGGAGAGTATAACCTCTCTCTCCGCCGCATCCTAGACTCTTGAATCCATTTGCTGTATTTTTACACCCATGGTAATAAAATGCAAAAAAGTCCTCCACTTTGAGTAAAAATCCAACGCACCAAGTTCTGGGTAAGGGTGCAGTCGTAATAAGGAAGAACATTTTTTTCTAGCTCGTTATACCATGAAGCTTGAACCAATGAAGAAATGGATAACAAACCGACTAGGGGACACTAGAGGGAACTGTTTCACAAATGAACTCAACCACGTTTCTCTGAATCAAAAATACATGGGGCTTTCAATGGATCAGAAACTTATCAGCTATCATTTTCGTCTGACAGGCAGTGTGTGGGCTGAAAATGGGCGAAACAGTCACCGGATCTTTGTTAAACAAACCCTCGTCAAATCTTTTTCAGAACCATTTTCAAACCTTCTTTTTTTTTAATTATCTACGCACTTAATCATCCTTGGTCTTGATTAACTTGTCTACACAACTTTTTCGGCAGCTTAGCGCTAAAGGTTACGTTTGGTATTTGTATAAGGTGGCACTCAGCTACTTTGCCCCTTGATTATTTTTGACGCACCTATTGAGCTGGATCAAAAGTTTTTACGTTTCCTTAGCATCAAGGGTCTTCACATATCCCGCATTTTATTCTAGAAAATAAGGTCCTGTTCCAATAAGTATAAGGAACCTTTTCTACAAATAGACCGACTTTATTCTTGATAGACTGAAAATCATTACACTTCAGAAGCCTCACTCTTGCTACCTCGCTCCTAGATTCCTCATTGAAACCACTGGTATTGCCATGGCTGTATTTACTTCTTTTATGCAGCATATATTCTTGAAAATTATTTAGAGTATTTCGAGCACCAGAAAAGTGTGATAAGAGGTTTTTAGTTGCAATCCTTTTTGCTTTTACTTCAAAGGTCGAATTTTTGGAATCGAGATCAGCATATATCCCACTCTTATGCATTTCCGTAGATCACTTCTTTTTCATATGTTGAAGATCGTATGTGTTCCAATCTGTAAAATCGCTGAATTCTTCGGAATAAAATAGTTCATTTCCGGCAAACTCCACTTGTCAAAACCGTTTCTCAAGCTCGAGAAAATAAAAACAACATGTCCCTAAGTCTAATTCATTTGCAAAAGTTTCAAATGGGCAAATGGGATTTATTTATTTATTTTATTATAAATAATGACCGCAAAATATTAAAATGTATTAGGCGAGCAAATGATTTCAAGTAAACAGCATTGTAATCATATTTCGGAAGGAAGAAATATGTATAGAAGAGGAAATAAAATAAAAAAAAATACTGCAAACGTTTACCGAAAGTGGCGAAACGAAGACTTGCAAAAAAAGATAGAATCGGATCAAATCTTGTCGAGGGCGATTACTCTTCACATTTTGCACCAAGAAACAATCAAAGAAACTCACTTTTTCTCTTTAAATAGAGGATGTCATAGACGGAGATGAATCTTTGGAATCTTCCGTATCGTTTAGTAAGCCATACATTACACCACCTTCAACATTTGCCTAATTTTATCGATCTATTCAAGAAATCGTAATTATTTCGGCATAATTATTTACAACGGTATTCAATTCACTAGAGGTTGTTCTGGCCATCACAATGACAGTGTTAACGCCTCTTCTTCTACTCGGTCTCATTTTAACCTGCTTCTGCTGTTGCCGCAAAAAATAAGGAAAGTAGGTTCACTTTCACGTGTTAAAAAATCTCAAGCGATGTATTATTGTAAACTTGTTACAAGGCAGAACGTGAGAGCAACAGTTCCTCCAATGTTTGAAAAAATGACTTCGTTAAAAATGGTCTGGAAGAAACTTAGCAATCAAAATTTGAAGTGGATTTCTGAGTCTGAAACACGTGATCTAAGAAGTTATCTGCAACTGTGTGGACTCGAATGCTGTTTCTCTTAAAAGCAGGGTCTAATGAATAAGAACTCCTATTAGCTCTTAAGGTTTTAACTAGCGTGAATCCGCATAAGATTTCATATGGTTCGCCTTATTTGTTTTGATCTACTTTCAGATGCAAACGAAGAAGACTTTCGCCAAAGCCGAGCCGTCAAACCTGGATGAATGAAAATTTTGTTAATATAGAGCTTGTTTTAAATCACTTATGTAAAATAAAATATTTCATGCGACTATCTCCTTTTCATCTTTTAACATATTTAGAAGCATCTGCGACTTCGACCGACACCTTTCAGTACCGATGGTTGCCAAAGAAAATGAAGAGAGAATGAACCCAGTCAAGAAATTCCATCTAGGCGTTTTGTGCACTCAAAAGTTTCGGAGCATATGTACACCTCTTTGGTTGCTCGACTTCAGTGTAGATTATGGAGGAATCCGGCGTCTTGTTGCCTGTTAAGACTCATCAAGAAAGGGAATTCTGGGTCTTTTTAGCCATTGGGACTTTGTTTTTGAGGTTTACGCAGTAAAAATGCATCTCAGAGGTAGAATCTCTATAACTTTTTGAAGAAAACTTGAACCATGCAGGCATTTATATAAGCAGAGAATCCCTCTTAACGAAAGCACGCAATCGCCCATGTATCGTTCGCCAAAGGGTAGATTAAGTAGGTCAAAACGAACGCAGACGTACCATATAGAACCAAAATGTAAGCGTCTAATGTCTTTGAATCATTTGAGGTTCAAAAACTAGCCTTCAGCACCCCTATTAGAAAGAACTTCGTAAGTTAAGAATGAGCTGTCACTACTCAGACTGTACTGATACTTTGCTTTGTTGAGAGGAACGAAATTCCTACTTTTTTACATTTTTGTGGGTTGATTTAGGCCTTCAAATTGTGAAATGACTAAAAAGGGCCATAGTCAACAGTTTTTTGGAAAAATTGGGCTAATTCAGCTCGCGCAAGGTTCATTAGGTCCGTTAATGATAGAATAAACAAATTAGTGTCCCTATCATTCAACTAAATGGTGGAACAAAAACTAAAACTATAACATATTTTACTGAAACGGTACCTTCCCATGATGTCATAGGATAACTATTTTATTTTAAGTACATATGGGTTCCATCATCTCGTTGAAATCACCGAATGAATCATCGAACCCTTCCCTGTGATTCGATTATATTCTTATTACTAAAAAAGACTACAGAAAGATGGATTTAGCACTTATTAAGATAGATACAGATTCGAAAAATCTGTGGTAAACAATAACAGATTCATGTCATCTGGGGAAACAAATTCGTTAAAATCAGAAGCATGACTTATCACACAGTTCACAGACATTATTGCACTTTGTCGCAAATATTGACAGCAGACTTTTCGTCAGCCCGAACCACCGATGACCACCGCAAAAGGATGCAGAATTCCATAGCAGGGTTGAATGCTCTTGCGTGACAGCTTCTGGTCAACCTATTTTACTGTTTACAAGATCATCAGTAAAGTCTAAGGCTCAACTTATCACTTTACAAATGCGCATACCAATAGTGGCTTGTTTTATTGCATTTCGTGGGCACTTCTTATTTTAACAAGACTTAAAGTAGTAGCGCAAAAATCCATGATTACTGAAGGATTTTTATGGCTCGCAGACAATGGAGTGAGAGGGTACAATATAGGCTAACAATCTATTCAAGAACGGAATGACTTAGTCTTTTTGAGCACTGAACGGCAGACTAGGGTTGCCTTGACATAGAGACAATTCCACGATAACTTCACTTGATTCGTTATAGGAGGCTACCTAAAATCCTTCTCTTCAGTTTGATTTTTTTCCACTTTTTTTTATGAAAGACCTTCTCAACTCCATTGCCGAGCGACATACTGCCGATTGGGTAATTAATGTTTTTGATAATTTAGACAGCTGACTTATGATAGATGTACTTTAATGCCCCTTGGAGGCTGTGTAAAAATTGTCGATAAAAACTTCGGTCCTCGCGTCTCTATACAACCAGGTTATGAAAAAGGTTAGCTTGTTTATTATGCAGCAGCCCGTTATTTCATCCGGCACTCATGTAAAAGGTTAATTTTTTATCACACGACTTCAGGGCAAAGCACTATTGAACTACATATCCATGAGATGATAATATCGGATAAATTGAGTGGTGAACCGATTCCTGAATTAGAAACTGGTACATGACCTGCCAACTTTGGCTATCGCTATATGGTCCTGCCAAGATAAAATCACGTTTTTAATTCAAGTCGTTTTTACGATAATATGTCTTGCTCTGTACACATGAAAGTCACTTTATGTCGTACTTGATCAAGCTAAATTTATCACTTACGTCCATACCTTGTGCATACTCTATTTTATTGTTGGATACATATACTGGATTCATTATAGTTGCACAACTATTTTATTTTCATCCGCCGACTTGTAACCTGAAACACCATTTCCTTATGTCTACTTTGCAACCCATCTTGTTTCTTTCAATGCAAGTTTTATCGGTCTGTGAATGTACATGCAATTTCACCAGCTTCACTGAAGGACTGGATCTTTTTATTGATTAGTGGTGAATCAACTAAGCAGTACCCTCCCTGATTTACCATTTAATTGCCATCAGTGGAAATGGACAAAACTTAAAATCAAAGGAAAGTATGAAAATTGATGGCTCATATTCAGATAGATCCCCTTTTTCATAATATTCACAAGATAGATAATCGTGAAAGGAAGACATGCCACTAAAGACCTGGAGGTCTGTAGGTGTAAATAGTTTAGAAAGCTTGTGCGTGCAAACGGCAGTCTTGTAATACTTCTAAACCAGCCGCCATAAAAGCAGAAATAGCAGATCGAGAGTCAGATGAATTTTCGGGATGAGAATAAGGTAAAGTAAAAGTCACTGAAAAACGAAAGATCGCAGGATCTGCTTATGGCTGAGACAAGCCAGACTGGCTTGCAGGGTCGAAAAGTGACCGAGACCCTTCAATGCTAAAGACTGATAGCTCACTTCCTCCTTTCCTTCAAGTTCTCATATTTTCCATCAATAAGACCATGAGTATTTCTAGCACATTTCAAACCCCACCACATCGTAGTGCTTTTTATTAGCACTGACTGTCCCTGAAATTCAGAAAAGGTAAAAGAAATTCGTTGGCAGATCGAATGTGTCGATCTATACTCTCGAAATTGACTCCTCTGTGCAGCATGAAATTGTAGTTTTCCGATGGAGAGGTTAAATTTGAACTATGTATAGCAACTCATGTACACAAATCCCTGCATCATCAAAACAGAGAGAACCAATTAATTGGGACTGAGAATTTCGGAGGCAAGACCTTGAGTTGTAGAACACATTCGCGAATATTAGGATTTGATTTAATAACTCTGTGTTATCCCCATTACTAGCGAAAGTTTGACGCCACTCACCTTTTGCAACCGATTTTTGTCATTCTCAAACTCAGAACATTCAAGACCACCAACGTTTAAGTGCCGGGATTTATTTCTTGGTCGTAAAATCATCACTATGAATTTCCTCAAGTACTATGGGAAGATTATCACTGTTTTAATGATTACTTTTCTCGTATATAATCCGGTGATTATCTGTAAAGATAACTACTACAAATGCCACTAGAGTTTGTGGAAATGTGCGTTCAAAAATAAGTGCCAAGCGCAGGAATTCACCCACGCAAAGCCACGTAGATTAAAGCGACATCGGGGATAAGGTGAAGTAATCCAAAGGGCTCTCATTGGCCCTATGAACGCAGGCCAATCAAAAGGCACCTTCAATAAGGGCAAATACTTATATGGCGAGGTAGAAGGAGGAGACTGCACTATTCGATGTTTAGTCAAATCGCGCGAATCAACGACCACCTCTATTTGAGTAGCTTAGAGGCCCTGACTCCGGCCCGGTTGGAAGCACGGGGAGTGACACAGGTCATCTCGGCGATGGTCGAGGTTCTTCCCCCTGATCTCCTTCTTCTTCCTACATCGGCGAAGTTTACCGGGAGCGCTAGTAGTGGACGGCGGGCGCATGTTCAGATATGCATTGAAGATATGGAGAGTGCAGATCTTGGTGCCTACTTTGACTCTGTTGCGGACAGAATCGCACGAGAGGCGAAACTAGGAGGTCGCAGCCTAGTGCACTGCATTGCGGGAGTGTCACGCTCCCCTAGTCTGGTATTAGCTTATCTTGTAAAGCACGGTCGCATGTCACTGGCGCAGGCCTACGACCATGTTCGCCAACTCAGACCGTGCATCAGCCCTAACGCTGGATTTTGGCGCCAGCTCATTGCCTTCGAAATTTCTCGACGTGGTTCTCCCACCGTACGGGTCAATGTTATACAGCCTCTCTCATATGCTTCCTCTACTTATCACCGTCCCAGTCTCCCCTCTTCCTCTATCGAAACCTATCTTTCACCTCGCTATCGACAGCAGTGGGATGGTTACCTCCAAAACAAATGATAATTACCAGCCATTTGTTCTAGTCAAGAAAATAACATTTGACCAGGCTGTCCTTATGATTTGTACTTTTTTATTATAACGTCTTCTAGGGCTTTCAGAGGTCAGATTTTTTTATTTTGGAATCCCTATAAACTTATAAATCTAACTTGTTTACATAATTCGCCAGCTGTTCCATTAGCTTGGAACTTGTTTATTTGAATTTCACTGAAGTCCACTATGTTATTTGAATTTCTGCATTGTAAAGGTTTATCCAATTTCCCGACACTTTGACTTAAATGCCGATTGACGATTTATTTGAATGACAATTTTTTTTGTTTTTGAAATTCAAAGGCATCACATATGTGCACGCCTGTTCGATATTTATTCAAACTAACATAACTATAAGCCCTATTTTTGCTTTTCACTTTCATCCTAATTTATGTTGGAATCGATTTTGATACCGTTCCCGTTTGTCGTTCAGAAGTTCTGTCGTTTCCGTCTTTAGATGAACCTTAAGATCCAAATAGGTTAGTCAGGATGCCAAAGCAATACCTGCAGATTCGAGCTTTTTATAGAAACCCAAACCATCTCAAATGTACGCATTCATTGTGCCAGGTTTCTAGTACTGTTGTTGGGTGCGTTTGCCAAGAGCTAAAACATGCAAATGGAAGCGTAGGACCGAAAAACCATAGGAAGCAATTGGTCGGGACTAAGCCAATAAGGGGGTAGATCTTGTGGGCCACCGATACTCGTATACTGAGACAGTAGTGCGTGGATGCTGCTCGATGCGGTGTGGTCTGAATAGTTCAGGTATTAGCCATGCATATCCACTACGATTTTATAGGTGATCCGAAGGAAGTTCAATTCCAAGTATAGGAGTAAATGGTGACTTACTCTCCAAGGATGTCTCAATTCCAAGTTGGAGTTTCTAATTTCTGCCAGGATTCTTCTGACTGATCAGGAAAGCAGGCAGCATTTATCTAGTACTTTTCAAACCGATGCCATTTTAAGACCTTTATTTTATTTTCTTGAGGTAGATTCTAATGAAAAAATTCATAATATTCAAACACCTTTTGCTGATTCTCCGTAATTTTTCAATTTTAAATCAGTTCAAGGTACTTAGACGCCACGAAAAGTTTTCACTCAGAAAATTGTTTGTTTCCAGTTCAAATTTACTCTTTGGCTCAACCAACCATTCACAAAAGTGTAGAATCACTCTTTTTAGTTCTGAAGTTTGCTTTGAGAAGCCTCTTCGACAGTAACTATCAGGAGGTAAGGATTAGAAATGTGCGTGTTCCACACATGTCCTACTGGTACTTTAGGAAAAGGAAAATGCATGTGAATTTCGGGCTGCTTAACACTTGCACATTTTGCAAGATGAGGAAATCTAACCTTTTATTCCTACTGCTTCTACTTTATTTTTAAACGCAACTGTCAACTTTTTCACTTTTGCTTTGCATCTATCCAAACTGAAATAAGTCTTATAAGGTAAATAAAATTTCTGTCGCCTTTTTGGGTTTTGGCCACTAATTGTCCTGAGTCGCTAATGTCATCCTGGAAAGGGCTGAAGTAGCTTTAACTCTTTTAATCTTTAATTTGAAAAAGGATCAAACAAAATGACTTTAAAGAACATACTTTGACTTAGATAGTGTCATTACTATTACAATTATCAATGATTGTATCATATTTATGCAACATCATAAAGGAAAAAAGAACTTAAATTGGTAAATCAGTCGAAAATTTTATGGTACTGATACTGTTAACAATATCGATACACCTCATTTATCGTAATTGGATGAATGGAAATTCTCGTATCTGAAGAACACCGAAGAGAGCAGCCTTACATGAAAATTAAATCTCTGATGGAGATAGTCCCAACAGGACCAGTAGCAAGTATTTTAAATAAGTTCGAAAACAGAGTGCTAAAGTAGGCGGAACCTACCGGATCACCTTGCCCATGACAGTTTTGTCATTTCTTATTGGAGAAGTAGGTGTTCAGATCTGAAGATTCAATTTGCAATCCCACTGTTTATTTGGCCACATTCCTAATCAGCGTTTCGACTAAACACATTCAGTCAGGTTTATACATTGCCATGTGGTGACAGCTCACTCATTTTTAAGCATATGCTGAAGCGCCTTTAAATGATATTCTTGAAATCATCTAGCGAAAAATTTTAGTACCTTGACTCTGAATTTCTCTTTCAATACTGCTGAATAGGCGAATTCATGGAGGCCGTCACGAAAACCTAACCTTAAACGCTATTCTTCTACAATAACAATATCCCTGCTAGTGCCCGATGCAGTCGCCTGCATCAAAACATATTTACTCCCTTATGTCCCTAAGATTGTAACTTTTGACTTACAATATGGGCGAATTCGATTAAATAGAACTACTTGAAGATACGAGGTCCATACAGAATCCAACCTAGCAGACTTGTTATGCCAGTTGTAACTGAACTTACCTTGAGCGTCGTTCGAAGGTCGTTCAAATTAATACCTAAGATAGGGACTAGTTTATCAGAAAATGGGCTGAAGTCGGTTGAATTTCTAACACTATTAACGTCATATGAAATACTACTACGATTTCCAACTTTTATGCATATTATAATCCTTAGAGTTCAAATCATCCAGAATCGCAGTCTAGTAGAGTACATTAACTGAGTTGCATCGACTTTGAGAGCTTATCTAGATACGAAGATAAGAATTTCTCGTAAATTGTATTGGGATATTTGTCCCGGCCATTCATGCACTTCTTCATTAAGATTGGACCTAAGTCACTCTGTTCTAAAAATATTCCTTTATTATCTGACTTCCTTCTCTGATCACGGGACATGAAAAGGATCTTCAGTTAATTTGGTCTCTTTCGGTTCTCACGTTCCATAATCCCTAAAATAGTATTTGCGGTCAAAGCAAGATTAGCTGATCCAGGTTTCGCGGTGTCAGTTGACTTCTGACTAGATTTGTCTAGTTTTCCCACTTTGCAATTTAGTGGTTTTATGGTCACGAAACTTCTGTAGCTCCCTGTACTCATTTCGTCTCCAATTGACAATTAAAGCAATGCAGCTACTTTAAAAATCGTTGATTATTTCATGGAAATGAAATGCAAATAGTAGGTTCTGTAGTTCATTTTACATAATGTATATAGGGTCAGTCTTTTATTGAGATAGGTTCGCACTAAAAGACATCTTTCAAAATAAAAACTTGTACATTTCATCTCCAACAGCTGAGACGATTTTGATTTGTTTAAAAGCAACTAAATCTTTCCCATTCAGAAGATTTTTTGCCTGTTTTCGCGTCAAAAATATTTGTTCTTTTATTTTCTAAACCTCTTAAGCAGCGCTAGAATCATCCAAAGTAGCCCCACAAAGAAACGCACGGATGTTTACTTGGACGGCTTCTAGGTAATCCAGTTAAGTCAGCTTATTAAGAGGCTTTCCTACTTGCCCTCTCAAATAATTGGAATTTATAATAGATCTATAAATGAGTTACCATCAGAAAGTCAAGATTACAGCTGCCATATAAAATTTTCTACCCTTGTACATAATGTAACACTGAGAACTATTTGTTGAAGTACTCAAGCTGAAAAATAGCGTTCAAAGCTCGGACTGATGGGCGTTTCCGTTGCGGGAGGTTTCATGCATCCAAAAAAGACATTGACAGAGCCTGATGAATTCATTACCATCAATCTCTTTTTACTAGTTTGTTGTTCCACAGGTTATGACAACAGTGTACGACAACTGCGAGATGAAAAGCACAAAAATTCTTCATTTCACTAAGTGATCAAGATAGTCTTATTCTCAGATAAAGAAAAGCGCTCTGCAAACAAATAGAACAATCAGCGGTAAAAGCTAGACCATAATTACCCTTAAAATGGGAATTTTCAGAATATATTACATGAGGCACTCACAGTTTTATTATTTTCTACTGAAAACCAATAGTAGCGTTAACTTTTACATTTTGATTAAAGCCAGTGTGATGCCTCGTTAAATGAAAGTCTACTTCCACTTTGCTTACTATCTCAGTAGGGTGAATGAAAGAAGTGTTAAAAGGGAGAGAAAAATATGTCGGATCCGAAAAAATTAATGGATTAAACTAGCCTTTGCTTCGACATCTGGAAAAAAACCTACCGTACAGAATCCACCGATTGGCAGAACAATTGGACCACATCTGCCACGCTGGTATATAACCGCTGTTATGCCGCAGTAATTTTGTAACACCCGAAAGTAAGCACAAAACATATCACCCTTTCGAGACGGGACCCCTTTGGCAAATCCTGTTTAGGTAGGTATTAAGATGAAATGAGTAACGTTTCTGAATACATTTTAAATTCGAGTTTGATCGATGGTCGAAATTTTTTGCTCTAATGCCTGTAATCGAATACCGCTAATTTTAAGAAATTTAACCAAGGATTATGTTGCACAGCGAAGTACGTTAGAGTTGATATTTGATTGCTTTTGCCTATTGTTTGTGTACCCTTTTTGCCAATTCTTAAAAGTTGATTTCTAGCGTCTTTTCTTCCTATAGGGGGATCATGATGATCGTCGACCATCAGAAGAGTTGAACTACGTCGTAGATTACAGTCCCGTTGATTCTTCTGACTCACTAAGGGTTTGTTATTTTACGAATCAATTCGCCCGCTAAATCAAATTCACGTTTACTCTAAAATCAGAAAAAAAACACATTTCAAGCAATTAACTAGAAGTAATAAACGTATGATTTTGGTCCTTTTGGTCCTTGTTGCCTCTTTAAAATAATTCTGTCATTTTTTTATGACTTGATCACTTCTTCATTCAAGCTAAGGACACACTAACACTCCGACTGAATCTTGCGTGCTAATTTAGAATCTTGAGTGTAAAAAACGAGTTCTTCCTATGTAGATATAATTGCATGATGCTTTTTCACCCTTACTAAGCTTAGCTTAAACATTGTGTGTTTTGTGGCACAGATATAACTATCGTTAGGCGAGATTGCCACTTGTTACTGTTACTTGTTTGATTCCTTGGATTGCAGCTCATATAGCCTTACGTTGTTCTTATTGATCATACTGCAATGATGTCCCTTTGACTGCTCACCTCCTTCCTCTTTGTCATAAAGGGTTTCCGTTCATTTTGCTCCGCACAACTTTGATTACCACTTACATTAGATATACTTTCGTTTGCCCAAAAGATTCTCTCCATTAGTCGGAGACGTGGTTGAACAATCTCAGCTGTGAAGAGCTCACGCTTGGCGTTACACTTCCTAAAAGGATGTTTTCCCTTTTATGTAGTCATCTCTTATTCAAGTCGTTGAGACTAAACTAACATGTTACTTTGCCTGGCGGCTTTTCTGCCTTTGTATTAAATTCTTTAACAATTTGGTCTTGCAAGCCTGAAGTCATCACTCATATCGTATTCTGACCGGAAATCAGACTTTGTGTGCTTGTTTACTTGTTGCTGAAAGCCACTCTTATTGACTAATCTAAAAAGTCCGACCGCGGTAGTACCCGGAAGACTGGCTTTCTCTGAGCCGTGTAAAAAAGCTAAATTGGTAATGTCATTTAATGATCGCTAGCAGCTTGATGTCCGCGTATGCGAAACATTATAATTTCTAGAAATGTGGACAGCAAAGGATTGAATAATGTCTAAACGCTTTCACTTTTAAAAGACGGACGGCAAAAGGCCGGCTATGGAGACTGACAATGGAAACAGAGGTGATGATGAAGAGAAGCTTCCATCGGAGGAACAAGAAAAGATGAAAAAAAGAACAAAAAAGGTTGTCAAAGCCGAAAATCGGGAAATCGAGTGGACGATAAAACAGACAGAGAAGGTGACCTTAAGAAGAAAAAAATCGGCGGAGAAGATGGGCTTTGTTGGCGCGGATGGTGGAACCAAGTCAGAAGGAGACGCTAAGATATCTGCCAAGGAAACAGAAATGTACGAAATAAGGGAAGAAAAAGATACTGATGCAGGCTGCAGTGATTTCGATATCCCTAACGATATTTATGCCTGCACTGATGCATATTATGTCGATGCTGAAGACGAGAACGGGACAGAAGAAGCCTCTCTGGCTAGTTTTATAAATGCATTAACCGAGCACAATTTTGATCGGGTCCAAGCCCTTCTTCCGCTTGTAGTGAGTCTTGTTCAGTTAAATCAACATCATCGGACACTTCTTTAATCAGCGACTTTTGTCCTCCAGACTCAGATGTGTGAGAAGGAACGGAAAAGGCAAAGTGATTCTAAAAATTCTCTGAACCAGGAATGCGTATGTCTGACTTTTCCAGGAATGTTATTTCATGTCCACCTTTCTATTTTATTAGTCAAGTGATGAAATCCAGGATCAGAAAAAAAGTAGCCTGTCAGAAGCCATCAGAAGGGATGATCCTGATGCTCTAGAACGCTTGATTGCAAGAGGGGTTAGCAAATTGCCATTCAAAAGCCAATTTACAAGCATAGAGAAACGATTATCTGAATTTTTACCAATACAGGCGGACGTGAATGTGAATGAATGTGTCTGTTGGCCTTCATCGATATCGATACCTCTAATTGAGGCAGCAGTAGTGGGATCGCCAAAGGCAATGAACATGCTGCTGCAACATGGAGCTGATCCTACCGTGGTCTTGACGGAGGGTAATACCGCTTTGCACTGGGCTGCTGCCAGGGGCCATTCCGAGTGCGTCAGCATTCTTCTAGACTACAACGCTCCTACAGATCCTCTTAACGAACTTGAGAGTACACCTCTTATGCTGGCCATCCAGAATGGGCACAGCGACGTTATCGAACTTTTACTTGCTAGGAAGGCCTCGCTTTACTTGAGCCTCAATCGATGGTGCGACTCACCGCTCACATTTTCTTGCTATTATGTGCGTATCCATCATATCAGTTTAATTAATCATTTTGAAATATTAAATACGTTACTTGTTATGAACAGTTTAAGGAGAGCGCAGTCCATGCATTACTGAATCAGAGACCTATTGGAAAGCGTGAGATGTATGCGGCGCTCTCGAGAACTGCTCTGGTGGGAAATGTCAGGGCTGCAAAAATTCTTATTGAAAAAGGAGTTGATGTAAATCTGAAGGACAATGAAATAATTCCGCCCTTGCTTGCAGCCATCTACGGAAGACAGGCGTTGATGGTAGAGTTACTGCTTGCGAATGCAGCTGACGTAGAGGTCACCAATCGCATAGGTTACCGACCCCTGATGGAAGCCGCTAGAAGAGGGTATCTAGATATTGTCGAATCTCTGCTTCTTTCTGGTAATATCATTTTATCCTGCTCTTCATTTCAACCACAGTAACGGACTATTTCTTTTTTTCATTCTTAGGGGCCGATCTAAATGCAGTTTCGGAGAAAGATCAAGAAACTGCTTTGAGTCTGGCATCAAAGGCTGGCCATAACCGTGTCTGTGTTCTTCTATATAAGCACAAAGTGTTGCCCCATGTCATCTGACTCACCCTCCTCTGCGAAATATTCCCTAAATTATTGACCAAGTGTCCTCCACCGCAACTGGGTTCCTCTGGGCTCTCTGTGGCTTCAAAAAAATGAGAGAATTGTGCAGAATTCTAGTAATTATTATGCTACTTTAGGTATTTCCTATCGTAGAACGAAAAGTGCGATTGACTAATAAGGCTAAAATTATTTCTGGATGGTTTTTTGGCATCGAATAAATATGCTTCTATGAATTTAAGGTCATCTGGTAATTTTAACTGAACTTTGATAGATAATTAGGAAATGTATTTTCTATTGATAGACTGAACCTCTAAGGAGACTCCAGTTTACTATCTCGATTGGTGTTGGTAACATCATGATCCACTACAGCGCTTTCTAACCAGCTGTTTTTCGTCTACTACCTTGAATCCCCAATAAGATCCCGAAAAAGTTGGATGAAACTGCATTCGTATTGTAGCAATTGAGGTTAATAGGTCTGTAAGTGTTCCCTGTTAGGTGCCTTCGTAATTTTACCATTGAATACGGATTTGGAAATATTCGCAAAATATCTACCGCGTTCGATCAGACTTAAGAAATCAGGGAAATTTTCAATCCCGCGAACTGGTTTGTCCCACCAATCATCTCTGCCCGCAGTTTTAAGTTTCTATGTATTCGCGTCGGAGCATTTTAACAAGTGGTGCATCTTATAGCTGAAGTTTGTTTCACTGTACGAAGCAAACACAGAGTCCAGACAAACCCACTTATTATGCAACTAAGCAAAAACATTGTGATCGATGGAAAATAGGTAATGAAGAAAATTAAATAGCATTGTTATTTGCAATAGGTAAATTTTCAATAAGTTATTTGGCGTAAAGTTAAATAATTGATTTTTGAGTCAAAGATATTTAAGTTTTATTGCGGAACCAATGCCCGAGTGTCGCAAGAGCAATAATGGAGATATCCAACATTAAAATGTTTGATTTTATTTCAACTCTCATCAAAAATTTTCAAACTGTATGGAGTATATGGGCTTTAGTTCTATAGAACAAGGTATGGTAGAGAGAGCAATCAGTATATAATAGCCCTTATTCAAACAGCCTTTTTGGCAACCGTTGATGGACTAGGTTTGAGATGGCTATGGATGTTCATTTTGTCTTCGAGATGTAAAAGTTGTCAATTTAGTCACTTAGAAAATCATAACTTCGGCATATAATTACGTTTCGAATCCTTTTGAATTCGCAAGAGCTGAATATTACATGCTTTGCTCCGACCATCATGTCTAAAGAACAGTACGGTATACCTACTAATACTGATATTACCTACAAACACATATTGTAGTAACCTGTTTAAACAATCTGAATGGGTTTTTCTAGCAGTAATCTATACTTTTAACAGTTGGTGACAATTTTAACTTTTCGACCTTGAAACTATTGAAATTTGCCGCGGTCTTCGACGCTATTGAAGGCAGGTCGTCCTGCTTCCTCTTTCCCCGTAATGATATTTTCATGTTCAACACTGTGCCAGTTGCCAGAATCATCACGGAACATTGGGAAATTTAGAAAAACTCGAGTCTCTATTGATCCGCGCCGTGCCTTGATTTCCCTATCATTTCAGTCACAATATCCAACAATTCATGCGAATGTAATCCTGATTTGACGATTATACTTTAGTTAACGGATAATATACAAAAATTGAGTAATCGATTTGTTAGCGATGGTAAATTTTCACTGACCTTAAGGCAACCAAGCCGAATAATTTCGTTTCGCGAGGTAAACCTCGGCGTTCACTCTTATTTTGTCATAGGTCAGTCCAGCAACAGCACGCACTGTATGTCGTTATTTAAGCTACATCCAAAACGGAGCCCAGTTCAGTTCTGATTCTTTGGTCCTTACCTTGGATGTACAAAAGAAGCCAATCACTGAGCTTCTGATCGAGGAATTGAGGGACTATCCTTTTGGTACCTCCTTCCCGTCTTCGGTCGAAAATATTCACATAAAGAACATAAAACTGGAAAGCTTTGATACCCGCATACTTCAATTGATCCATTTATCTGTTCTAGTTATCGAAAACAGCAAGATTTCTGTGATTACGGAGGATATAAGGAATTTGAGATTAGTTCGGCTCTGTTTGAATTCTAACATGCTCAGTTCGTGGCCAAGTATCACAAAAGAATCCCCTCTCTCCTCCTCGCTAACATATTTGGACCTTTCCGGCAACAGAATCTCAGTGCTACCTGAGAACTTTTGGAATTTGAATAACTTAGAAACGCTCAATCTAGGTGGTAAATATCAGACAATTTGTTTGTATTTCTTTCCTTAATACCTTTTTTATACTTTCTGATTATACTGTCCAGATAATCTTCTAATTGGATTACCACCAGTGAATTTACATCGCATACGATGCTTGAGAAATATTTCATTGAGGAATAATCAACTTCAATGCTTGCCATTCACTTTCTCTTGCCTACAATTAACAGGCACCTTGGATCTTTCCAACAATCCTTGGATGGCACCATGTCGTCCCTATTTTACCGACTTCGAGCCAAAAAGCCTCTTTCACTACGCAGCAACCTCTTTTCTTGGAGAATACGCCAGATTGTGAGCACTATTTCCACTTCACACATTAAACCTCTCTCAAAGATAACGATGCCGTTAGGTTCGAATTTATTTTAGTGCTATATTAGCTGCATAATTGATGCCTATCCTAGTTTTACTATGGTTCTTGGTTCTTGCTTCACTCATTTTTTATTCATTTTCATCGGCCCGCTGAAATGTGCTACGATTCTCGTTCGATTTAATTTGGGTTCAGTTTGTGCGAATAAGCAACAGCTTCCTTGTTCTTAGGTAGCTCTATTCATGTGACGTCTTGAGGATCGTAGAGCACATGCTTCCATTCCTACAGAAACTATGTTTACCCGATCAATTCTTCTCTTTACCGTTCTCTGCAGGTTTTGGTCTGGGTCGATGGTGAAAGTGGAAGCACAATTACCGCAGAGAGTTGCAATAGATGCATTTGGGGTTTTACGTCGTTGTGTTGTATGCTTGAAGATGTGCGGTCCGGAATCGGAACGTTTCGTGGACTCTGTGGAACTGCACTTTACACAACGAGTCGTTTCCGGCCCCTCCAGCATTATTCACTACTGCTGCTCCAACCGCTGTGCAGAACGATTTAACTCCACATAGATATTGTCTTTCGTCTAACAACCATATAGAACTTTTCTCGTTTTTTTATTCCCTCACTTCGTACTTTCTGTGACTTCATTATCGCGCTCTTGAGGGCTAGGCATTGCCTCTTAGAAGGAATGTAAGCATTTGTGAGGCGGTCTAACCGACAGTCTCGCCCTAAATTGGTTTGCTTGAATAATTTTGATAACAGTCCGCTCTACAACGGATTTGTTGAAGTAGACGGTCGTTCCGGTTTGCTGCCCCATACTAGCGATTCCGTCGCACCATGGCAGGCGCAAATTCGATCCTTTAAATGGTAGCTGCTAACAGTCTATCCTGATCCATTACCCATTTGAGAAAATCTAGCATGATCACCAAGAAGAGGGAGGCCTAGTATGATATATGAAAGACAGAAAACTAAGCGATAGTGAGGTATAAAGGAGGCTAGGGGTTGGGTGAGGCGCTAAGACGGGTGAGTTCAGCTTCGAGGTCCACGAGATTCTCGATTAGATTGTTGACTTCCTCGGGGCAGCGGTGAGCGGCCTGGGCTTGGGCTAGGTAGTCCGCAACGAGATCCATTTGCCGCATTAGCACCGCCTTGGGATCCGTCTCCATGGATTCACTCCTCTCATCTTGATTTATACCATGACGCGCCGATGGCATCCAACCGGCGTCCATAGACACCACCGCTCTCTAAAAGCAAAAGTTTGTGCGGTTAAAAGTAGCTAGAATGTGACAAGGGGAACGTAAGATGGTTTAGCCTAATGAATAACAGGTAGACGATCATACTAAAATCATATGAGCGAATCAAGGGATGAAAGGGAACGTCGTGTGATAGTCACAAGCATTGGCGACTGACTTTCAATGAGTGAACGGATGAGAATCTGACAGGCGATATTAATGCAGTTATGATTTTTACGATCTAAAATCAAAATGGAAAATAGGCCATAACCAGAGTCGGTTAGGCAGAAATCATGGATGTCTTCCAACCCGACAATCCGTGAACATGCCCTAAGGAGTAATAAACCAACCCCAAAAGACAATTTAACCGCCAGCTATTTGGAGAACCCGAAGCTCAAATTGATAAGCATATTTAAATCGAAATATCTGCCTCTCATCCCGAGAGCCGGACCTGACAGGTCCAAATAAGGGCATAAGAATTATTAATAAAGGATGCCTGGTAGAAAATCACTCACACGAGTCAAACCTGAATATTCAACAAAGAAGATATCGCCCATGCAAGCTTTGCAAAATTATTTGTCACCGTAGAAGGAAATGAGGTTATTCGACCACAGTAAAGTAAACCCAATGTCACTCAACAAAAAGTAGTACTGAATGAGTGCCAACCTTCAGTACTACAGTTGATTGTTCTGTCAGACGTTTAGGCATATGCGTTCACTATTCTATTAAAGGCTGGAACGGTAATGAGAGAACGAATGATTAAATGATTGAATGAATGAACTAGTCATTTTAGTAACTGTCATCTGCTGATCGAAATTTGGAACTCGCAGTTTTGGTTGCTGCACTGCTGAACAGCCTCCTAAACAGAAAGGCTGAAGAAAGTCGAGCAGACATCGTCGAATACATTTTCTCTCCACTGAATGTTACTCTAATGAGTATCCTGACAAAATTGTTAGTTGGGCTTTCCGTTATTACTGTACTCAATTATAAGTTAAGAGAAAACTCAGGTAAACATTAGAATACTGGATGGTTCGTTTTTCCCTTTCCCATCAGACTCGGAATTGTATGAAAGCACTATCCATTAACGTCCTTCTTTAATCTTTCTCTTTACTTCGCGTTATTCCCATCGGAAACTCGAGCCAACTAGTGAAAAGCGAGTCGGTTTAGAAGTTAGCCGTAGACGCTGCTATCTCTAGTCAGAATCAAAGTAATCACCTGTTTTGATAGTTGTTTTCAAAATCAAAAACTGAGATGTTCATATCAGAAATTGTGAACGAACAGTCGGAGAAATTGTTGGGTTAACATGTTGCATAAGACAGTCCCTAGTGAAAGCGATTATATTAGGAAGACTTTGCGGATTAAAATTTTACAACATAAAATCACTGTTAGACGGCTGTTTTGGAGTACCGAAATTGAAAAGCCCCACAATCAAAAGATGGTCAATCCTACTCTCAACCTCCTCACGGTCACCACCGGTAACCACAGGGACAACTCTGGGGGCTAATGAGAGGGGCGGCCAGCAGAAATGCAACCTCGTAGAGCCAGGTGAACAGGGTACGAAGAAAATAACTGGATTCATGGTCTCAAACTGGACTGGAGAAAGTGCTTGCATATATCAATGAATGGAATCTCCGCCAGAAAGTTGAAGACTTCTGGGAGAGGCATGAAGACTATCTGCCCTTAAAGGTGCCGCTAGGAAGTGGAGCTGGAGTTGAACTCCTTCCTGCACGAAAAAACTACGCCGAAGAAGCGACCAAGGAACCGAAAACGTCGATAAACGCTTTTACTGTTTCCTATGTTAAATGTTGTTTGCTATCTGTTGTAAAAGCTATTTCTATTTCTGCTGTACCCCCAATAAGTCTCTGAGACTTGCCCGAATGGGCGGGAAGTAAATAGAACAAATAAATAAAGTCCCACAATTGAAAGGACAGTTAACCAATGAGAGTCCATTAAAAAATGTTAGGAAACGAACGAAGGTAATGCTGAATGAACATTAGAGTAGTCGGAGGAGTAATAGTGCACTACGAAATTAAGCTAGAGCAGCCCATTAAGAGAAGGACGTTAGGTCAAACAACTTAATAAACGATCTGGGCACAAACCCGTAAGACTGAGAACTCGGCAGATACCGTAGACTGAAATAAGATTAAGCGAGAAGGGTTATGTGCATTAAAACGCTAATTAATGGGTAGAGCGAAAACCATTTATACAGACCGATTTTACGCAGCGATACCAACTTGTCCAACTTCTTCAAGACATCGCTCTTTGCAAGAATCTATAAACAATGAAATATGGAATATATGCTGTGGCATATAGAGAGGCGAATGAAATGTAATGCGAATGTAGGAGTGCTGTGACGTGCATCTCTTATCCAACTACTTGAAGGCTGGGGCACTGAGGCAACCCTAAAAGATTTCAATAACCTGAGTGAATACGTACCAGTTGCACTCGTAGCCCATAGGGAGAAGACCAATTTAAATTTTCTCAATCAGAGGAACACCAGAGTGCAAGAAATGTTAGATCAATGTATCCGTTGGAAAGACTATGCAGAAAGGGAAGTGAGTTACCTGAGCAGGTGTAGGTGGCGAATGTGCGGATGAGGAAGTCTGCGTGGAGGTGGTAGTGACAGAAGTGGAGAGACGAAGCTGTTGCAAACGGGACTGGGCAAGACGTCGGTGCTCCGCTTCAGAGGGAAGAACACGAAGGGGTGCCAAATTGTTCTGCACAAATCGACATGCAAACTTTCCCACCGTCTGATTTAGGCGCGCCTGCGTCGCAGCTGAGCGCACTCCTGAAAGTTCAAGCGTCGCAATTGATTTTCTGAAATAGGAAGAAAGCACCTGTAACTTTGATCCTCACTCAAGTCTTCTTATTAAATTGGAAACCGGTAAGAGATCATTTAACTCGAATGCACAGGGAGTGGTGAGAGAAGTAGTTGGATATCTAAGGGATGATCACTAAAAATGACTAACAACATCTCATTCATTTCTTCAGCTCATTGCCACTCAGCGGTACCCGACGTTGGTCAGTCCAGGCTTAAACGAGTGAAGAAGCTAGCGCAATTTGAATCGGCACTTTGTTATTCAGTGTTAATTCCATTTTCAACTGTCTGAAGTCACCAAGTAGGTGCGCAAGACTTGTATTGCTATTAATTTAAAGGCATATATTAAGAAAACCAGGATGAAAGAAAATCGTCTCAATATGTTAACACAGCATCTGTATCGCTATTTGGAATGCACAAAAAGTCTCTGTAGCTGTTTTCGAAGCCCTTATGAACGGCGTCTATTCGAAACCAGTTCACCAAATCATTCTGCCATACAAAAAATAGTCGACCGAGAGTAGGATCGCACAATCGCAAAAGCACATACTCGGAAGGATTGATCCTCTAGGCACATACCTTAGGGGTTTAACTAACCTTCCCTCACTTATATGAGAATTGTGCACAAGAAGAGTGGAGTTACAGAGAGGCGATTTAACATACCCGATTTCATCGATCTTTTGAAGACTTTGGAGTAGTTCCAGGCGCAAAGACTTGGCGATTTCCAAAACATATTTCTCCTCACCAGAGCTGCAAGCGGATATAAAAAGGAAAATTGGAGGTGACCTACTTAAGACTAGTAGCCATAGAAGAGAAGAGAGGCATTTTCTCAGAGACTTTCACCATCTCGCGCTTGAGAGCCTGGAACTCCTCAAAACCCATAGGAGTTGAGCTGCTCTCCTCAATTTGCAGCATCTTGTTTTCCAGCACACTTTTACACACCTCACAAATACGTAGTTTGGGAACTAAAGGAAAGTAGACGAGGCCGAAGTAATCTACCTTCCCGTGAGTTCATGAGTTTGGAAGCAATGCTATCAATACTGTTGTCAGAGGAGGACTCAGAGACAAAAAGCCCATGTTCGTTAGTGAAAATATCAGAAAGGCGAATCTTAGTTCTGTGATTTTCATTGGATGTCCAGTCGCAAGCCTGGATGAGTCGCAAGATATTATGCTTGGAGAGGAAGAATGAACACTCGGCGCAGATGATGTGGCCACAAAGGCGACAGTGATGCATCCGTCGATACACTGGATCATTGTCAATCAGTGCAGCGGCGAAGCGGGTGACGGATCGAAAGCTGTCACGGGCGCGACGGGAGAATGAGGGAGGAAGAGAACCAATAAGTTGGGATTGGGAGGTGATCGGACCCACTTGATAATCTGGCATTGCTCCTTTCGACAGACCCAAGCCAAAAGGAGCTCCACACCGAGGGCAAAGACTGACCTTAGCCTCAATCCAGGGTACCACATTCTGCTCTTGAGCTGAGGAGGGTGCAAGGTTAAGACCAAGGTTAAAGTTACCATGACGCTGGGCCGTATCAAGATTGTCGGGAATATTAGAAAGCTTTTCTAGTCGAATTAGTAGGAGATTGGTTTCAAGAGCATTTCGATCAACCTGAGCCTTGCGTAGTTTATCAAATTCAGCTGTCCGAACGCGAACTTTCCCTAAAATCGGAGACGCGTTCGGTCAAATAGCAGATTAAGAATATACCAATAGATAACTTGTGAAGAACGGCTCACCCAGCGTGGGTCTTTTAACATAATTTCCGGATTGAATGCAAGACGATGCAGTATTAAAGTGTTCACTGCCAAAGTGCACTTCAAGAAGCTCAGGTTTACCGAATGATTTGAGACAAGATGGGCATATGAATCCCTCGATTATAGTGTCTTGGTAATTAAAGGAAGTATCCTTTGCCATGACTATAATAGCAAAGTTTTGGCATTACAGCTAATAAAAACAGCGAACTAATGAGGCCACAAGCGTATTGTATTTGCGCCTAGTAATTGACCTTGTTCAAATTTTTCTACTGGTCTCTGTGCACTAAAAATGGTAATGGGGGATCGATTATTTGCGAATAAATACGTCAATAATATAAATGATTATCCCAAGCCAAAGAAATATATTTTGATAAAAATGTGCCTAATCATTTTGGAAGATCTGCAGTGTAGCAAATAAAGTGTACGATGCTACTAAGGGGAAATTATTCAGTATGGGTAGGCTTACCTTGTTACTTATTCTTTAATTAACACTATATCAACTAAGTCATTTCACTTATACAGAAATGAAATGCATGAAATGGTAGTGCACTAATGTTGTTAATTACTTGTATAAAGGACTTAATTATCGATTTCTGATTGAAGGTAAATCTATGATTAATTATAAACTTTGCTTGAGATGTCAAATATAAATATATGAACTGCGAAAAATGGCAGTGAAAAATGAATTGGCCATTCTTATTCTCCTAATAAGATTCCTTTTGTCTATCACATTTTGAATAAGATTAACATCAAGCAAGAGATTGGAGTTTCGAGAGAAACTTCTCTGATGACAATTTTATACTTCACAATCTGACTGCATCACGTATCGTTTCATTCATACTTTGTCATTTACAATCCTTTATCAAGTAAAATCGAGCCGATAACCCATTATTCGTAATTACTTAGTATTTTGTGCCTATTATAGTTCAACCCTCTTCATTCTCGTAATAAGATAGTAATTATTAGCGACCAGAATTCTCTAAGTCTTATTTAAATCTTTTCGGCAAACAGTTATGTATATCCATAGTTGTCCAGTATAAAAGACAGTTCAGAAAACGATGCTGTATTTTAAAATCCGGAGAAATTCTCCAAGGCAGTTACATCTTTTCGTAAACTGGAGGAAATTCATTACTTCTAGGCGCTTATGCAAAGTTAGATAAATACAAAATGGTCTGAATGGCTAGCAGAGGGAACGCATTTGGAAACAGACCTCTGAGATTATTTTTTTCCATGACGCATCGTAAAATAGCCACTATGTAGTCCATCGAGACCTAAACAGAGCAAAGCTTTTATCCAATGCAATGGAACAGGGCAAATTGTATTAACGGCAATCCAAAGATAGAGCTTTAACATAAGTGCCTGCAGAAATATGGGCTATTTGTAAGGCACTTCAACACGACTCGATAGAAATTTTAGTCATCACCTCTTAAGCTATTTTTCAGTTCACATAATTATCCCTGGAATCTAAACAGTTATTAAGCTGGGTTCGACATTTTCCTTCTAGTAACAGCTGAGTTGAATAAATGCGTTGCCTTTTCTGCTAGAATTTATGTTCAAGGATTTGCCTACGTCTGGAACAAACCATTAGTTCCAAGTCATCGAAATAAATTGTTGAATCATAAGTCCTGTACATGAGTACCATGTGTGATTAATCCTTTCCTGACCTCAAATAAACTCGCATTCTCTTGCTGTTGCATATGTCATCAACTCAGAGCCAATCAAGTTTAGGCTGCCTTCAGAATCACAGGTGTTTCCTTCCACCCACGCTGGATATTTAATTATTTATCAGAACTCTAACGTTTCTCACGCCTGTCTTTCACGATGCTTTTAAAATTCTAGAATGATGTCAGTTGCTGGTGTTGGTTGTGCCTAGTCAACCTTGGATGAACAACTGTGATAGCATAATCATCCGTCTTTAAATCTTTTCACGTGCCTGGCTGCCAGGACGTATGTGGTTTACCGTTTACAGATTTAACTCAGTAGTTCAATTTTTCGCCCTTGGAACCAGTAAGTTTTTATGAAGGTAAAGTAATTGGTCAGTCGATCACTGCGGCCACCGAAATCTACTGGACACATTGCTTCTGGTTTTTTTAACCCTTGAGATAGCTACGATTGATGTAATTTGGCGATTTTCGCGCTTAGCATTTTACACCGGTCATCGTTTTTTTTTTTTTCATTTCAAGTATAAAAGCAGAAGTAGGTGCTTTCCTTCTCTGAGTGTTTTTCGAGCTGTTAAGTGCGGTAGACCAATCACGACATTCATGGCAGCGGTCGTAATGTCTTAACCCTTGTAGTAACGGCAGGTGGGATCATAATTGAGTTCCACTGAAGCAAATCTCGTGGTAAAAGCTGACTATCCAAAAATTGAGAGAGGAAAATCAAGAGCTATGAGTTGTGTCTAGGGGTATATAGCATTTTTATTTGGAAAACATTGCGTCCGAATTTTGAGGAACTTCTTTGTTTGCTGTGAACAGTCAAATACACTCCAGTTCGATGTATTCCACAACTTTAGGACATATTTCCCAAGCACGCGCTTTCGTGGCTTTAAGAACTGAGAACATTTTATTTGTATTTCTTGGCCATGAAATTGCATGTGGTTTCCATCAAATCTTCATTTCAATTAAGACATTCTGGATATTATTTCTGGGTAAATTCACTAATTTCCTCATCTTCCTAATGTTCGCTCAAAGCTTTCTCATACATTTGTATAAGAGTCGAACAAATTGCATGAAGCGATAATAAAAGCACCCATAAATTTTTTTAGAATCTTACCAAACGTGTGATAAAAAGAAGAATTTTCTCAGACTCATGTCGCTAAAACGTAATAATTAAGAATAAATAGCGCTTTAACAGCAACCGATTCCTTTTTACTGCCAAGAATGTTTATAGTTTTGAGAGCTTAGGCCAACATTGATCACTGCCAATAAACACAAAGTGAAGGGTAACCATTTAGTTGACTTCAATGAATTGTGATTCAAGCCTCAGAACAGTTCGAAACAAACTATGGTTAAGTTAGCATAGGTTGCGGCCCGAGTAATATTTGTAAAAGGGAGACTTTTTCCCGTCAGTTCTTCTGGTCTTCAAATAGGAAAGGATTGTTCATACCTAATCATTCACCTCTCGCTGGATAGCCAGCCGACTTGGTGTACGCGCTAATCCTGAGTTGTTAATCCAGCATAACTCGCAGGTAATACTCGACATCAGAGGCGCAATGGCGACGCTGCCGCAGCAAAGTAAGTGTACTCGATGTGGATGTTGTCGAGTGGACTGAAATGCTCGCCTAACTAGGGCCTCACATATAAAGTCTTCTTTGTTTTGACGAAAATTCGAGTAGTCTTGGGACGACATCTGGACCAGTTCAATGCATGAGTGACGTGACTTTCTTACCCACAAGTCTGATTGTCCATAAACTAATAGCACATACAACTGGTTTGTTTCATTTCTTTTGGTGAAAGTAGGATTAACTACCCCAACGGTCCATAATTCATTTATTTCTAATACCAAAGAAGCGATTTATTGTGCTTTGTTTTAGATAATTTTGAGGCTTATGTGGAATAACAGTGTTCTCTACAATGATCGAATCTATTAGATTTGTTTAGCAGATTCCATAGGTATTCACACATAGCTGGCTCACCAAAAGACCTCCAATGGTCGCAATACCATCGTAAAGTGGTGAATTGATAGAAGATCCCCAACCAGAACGTAACCGATTTTCTCTCTCATCTCGCAAGTTGACCTAGGATGCTGTGACATCATCTAAGTATCAGATCATATGGCCGCATCATTAGCATCATCAGTGAGGAGGATTCAGAAAATTGTGCGGGATCTTAATGTCTAATATACAGAGTCAAAGAGATTGCAGGCTAGTCATGTAAATTTACAAATATCACAAAATCGCCACTGAGAAAATTCCGAAAGTGTAGGGTCCATGCTTAATATTCTGAATGTTCACGATACTCATTAGAATAGTAGGTATCTTCAATAGTTCCTTGGAAAACAAACAAGAAAATACCCCGAAAACTGATCCTAAAACTGTTTTTTCCCCTATATTTGTTTAAGCTCTGCCTTCGGTACAAAATGCGCAAGCGCTTGATGTAATGGAAATGCAAACTCTCGTGATTTAAGGGAACTCAGAGCTGCTTAAAAAGCCATACTAGTGGACTGACAAATTTATTCACTCCTTTTAATCGTTCCGAAAAGCAGTCGGCTTCTACTCCTTTAGTTTAGATAACCGATGGTGATTTATAGGGTGTCCTTTGATCTAATCTGGATTTTGAAGATTCCGAATCTCCGCCCACTCAGTAAGTATTCATGTATCTGATGCCTCTATCTGAATGTGCCTCAAAAGCTTCGTGACGTATGATTTCCAAAGCTATGTTTTCCCCATCTTGGAATTTCGGGCATGACTAATAGAAATCATTTCTTGGAAAATTACAATTTTAGGATATTCCTTCACTAAGCTTTATTATTTATCACCAAAGCATTCGTCTGCTTCGGCATGGTTCTATTCCACTCAGGTAGTTAGCAGTTCGAACTTTATTCTGCTTCTCACCACAATTGATACCCCAGTAGCGTTTTATTTCTTAAATAACAAGCTGGATTTTGTAGTGTTCGTTTGCCAACACAATGGAGCTGGGTTTTGCCTGATATGCATACCTGGACGCATTCTATCTTGGGATCTCAAACAGTTAAAGAAAAGCAGAATCAAAAAATCAGGAATTGGAAGCAACTGCTTTCAATTAAGTGTTTTTTTCTTTTTCTAATGAATTGATTTAGACGGAGTTTAAAGATTATTAGCATTCAAACTGAATTATTCTTGATGAAGGAAAGGATAACTATATTGAAGGTGTCATTTCAGCCACCCCGGAATCTTGTAGACTTTTGAACGACCTCCACTGACACGTGTTTCTCATGTCTGTTATTTCTATCATGCATGTCCAGGGATCTGAAATGTAACATCTCTTTTGTGCCGATCGTTTGGACTTGGCTTAAGCAATTTAGGCATTTGGGACAACTTCCCCTTTTAACCGGATCGCAAAAGTTAGTAAATTTCGTAAATAAACTGTGTTTAAAGAAAGCTCTGCTTTATAAAAAGGGTTAGACGTGTACTCCACTTGACCTAGAGTTTTCTTACCCTTTGATCCATATGTTGGTCCAATCAAGTGATTGCTCAAATGTTTTCCAAGCATGCCGGATTAAATGTGGTGCATTTTTTCTTCAGTCCAGTTCCCATGCAGTACCAGTTCGAAATCCTTGTGCCCAAATTGCCAGTTGACTTGAACAAGTACAGAGCCTATCAATTCAAAATGGGACTCAAATAAAAATTAAGTATATATATTTGCAGAAAGGCAGAGGAATCGATTATGTTTCATTTGTTCTTCTTTTATTGGGAAAAATTGTGCTTCACATGAGACACGTAGTGATGACAGCCACTGCAATCATTTGACGTTTCATCAGAGAGTCAAAATCAACCGAACCCGACTACCTAAGGGATATCGACTAACTCGCCCCCAGACACTGATGGATTATTGCCATTAATCAGGGAAAGTGATGTGCTGCATAGTTTAAGGGCACTTTGACCCATCACTCCTGCACTTGACCAGGTTTTCAAGCCGAATAGCGAAAAAAGTGGTATGTTAGTGATTTCTGACTTTTTAATTCCGAGTTTAAGAGACAAGTAGATAGTGCAAGTGAGTTTTCTATTACTTTTTCCACATCGGTCACATGATGGAATTCTAATTTGTGTAAATGTTGCTTTTGTGCACTTCTTAACGGTTTTCACTCAGCAACATGTGATTAAGCGCTTGCCAAAACAACCGACAAGACTCAAGACAAGTTATCCACTGACAATTTCATAGATGTGCACATGCCGTAATCTGCTGTTTGTCCTTATTAGAAGGTCCATATAATTGCTTTGCCCTGAAAATCTAATGAAGTTTCCCACATTAATTTCCTGGAGTGTGATAAATGCTTCAGGTTCCTTTCTCTAGATTCCGAAACTGTGGCAAATTTTTTTTATTTCTCGCCATTCTCATTTAACCAACAATGATGTTGATTATATTTGTTGCAAATAAAACAAACCATTGGATTCTACTAAATACGCTGCAAAGTAATGCCACGTTGTTCGGGTGATCGATTCTATGTTGTTGAATGGAAAAAGCAAATGCAGATATCGGTCTATTCATGGCAAGCTAAACAGCGATTTACTGAATCCGTTCCCTGGTACGCAGTTTGATTGAACTTCAAAGAGGGTGTTTGCAAAATGGGCTTGCGATCTGGTTGGAGCGATGCTCGGGATCTGAAAAAAATTTCATTTTATGCAAAAAGGGATGGCTAACCTCTGCATTATTGGTTTTATTTACAGCTTAGAAAGTAGACTCTGTCGGATCAATTCGAAAGTTATAAAATAAGCGACATTATGGCAAAGTGATTCGTAGGGTTAATAAATTTGAGATTCCTACTGCTTTCTAGTACAAACAGATTTTACTATAAACATCTGATAAAGTTTGCTTTATGTCACCGCATCGTCTTTCATTATAAAGACATCAAGAGTCTTCGGCTCGTTCAATCGTTTATGAACACGAGTGTTGATGTTGTAACTCTTAAAGGAAGTCGTGTCGGCTAGATCCTCAACTATTCAAAATAACTATTAAGGCGCTTCTCTCTTAAGTGAGTATGTAAGCATGCCGGGAAGGACTGCTTATGCATATTGGAAGTTCACTTTTACCTCTGTAATTTTGAATGAAGCTATCAACCTGCTATACATGCGATGAAATACAAAACTTATCTTTGTTTCTCACCAGTATTTTCATCAACAGACTCAGGTCCATCAGTGGTTTCGCTACGAACCAGAGCTTCGTTAAGTGAATCCGCGGTGTGCAACCAGTTACCATCTGAACGATTTCTGTGATTCAATGCGGTTTAAGGGCATCAAAGAATTGCCAAGCTTTGTACTCGTGATTGGTGCAATGGCGATTTAGGGTCAGTTAAAGGGGCACCAGGCCCAAAGGATGGGTCACTGAGCAGCTGGCTGATGTGAACAGTGGACACCGAACAGACATGAGATGACTCACAATGTGACGCGTAGAAGAAGGCAGATACAAACGAACGGCGAGAGGAACGATTATTGGAGCTGGTTTTTGGAGGCATGTACCGAATTGGCCTCGTATTCTAATTATTCGTCGTTCCTCCCTCTGAACTCCTTCCTTTTTAGTCATTGCCGATTTCCCTTCTGCAATTAAAGAAAATTCTGAATTTCTGACCTAATGAAGCACAACTCATACCGCGCGTTTTCCTGATTACTCAAGTGGAATAGATTAAGACTTTTCGTTTCTGCTGTGTTCAGTCAAAGTTTTCGCTTTTAGGTGGCACGGCCATGTTCATCGATAGATGATTGTGACAGCGTTAATCAGAGCTCTTGGATCCTAGAGGGAGATGTAATCATTTCGAATGTTAACTTTGGCCTAAGTAGACACGCTGAAGCCATTGAAAACAATTTTACCCTATTGTTTTGACGGTATACCGTGAAATTTCGGATGTCTACTGTCAGAGTCATACGATAATACATTTAATGGGGGATGAAAAGCGACAGTCTTTGAGCAACCTTTGCTCCTTCAGCAATCCTCAGTTATCTCTTGAGAAGGATGTTTCTGAATATATAAAATGCAAACTATTCTATGATCTCACCCATTTCCAAAGACAACTTTCTCCAAACGATTTGATAACATCAACTGCTCAAAACACCTTTCAGATGGAAAAAGCGTTTGTGATTAAATTTTGCGTGTTTTAAAAAAAAATGTCAGAAAAGTGATTCTAGGCTGGACAAATGTGAAATCAGTTTACTGAATTCGGAACTTTCATTTATTATTGTTCACGCATTTTTCCTTCTTACGTCGATTTAATGAGACTCGATTTCGCATTATTTATCCTGTTAACCAGGAAAAAGTGTTCAAAACAACGAGAGATTGCCCTTAAAATTCGATAACTAAATTCGAATTCTTAGTTTGATAACAAGGGAAGGGGCTTCTCTCCTCTTGATCCTCACATAATCGTCCTTATCCATGAAGTGAGCAGAGAGAGTAAAAACACCAAGGAAACTAGTTAGTATGAAAAAGTATTTTTAAAACTGGTTCTGTAATGCCGTCAGTTCATGAATTACATCTATGAGGCTTCCGAATTTCAAAATTTTTATGCTGCCTGTTACAGCCCAATCGTTTTGGCTTTGCTTAGTGTCGTTGTCGATTAGAAAATATTTCCTTTTATGAATACTTTATAAGACACAGAATACTAACATTTTAGGGAGGGAAGAAGGATTACCAGTAAGTTCCTGTCTAAAAAACACTCCTTCTCATTTTGATCATATTTTGCTCAATAGTGTAGTCCTCAACTTCCGATTCCTCCAACGGATTTCAGAAGAACTAACAGATAATTTTTGGAGCAGAGAAACATAAAATCTGTTGTGAATTCCGATGACGCAATCTAACTTCCCTTAGAAAATATTTTAAACGTCCAGAGGACGGACATTTGCATCCAGTGGAATTCACTTCGCATCAAAATTGCCAAAGCCTTTAAATATTCTCAGTGAGAAATCGTGTATAGTCAGGGTCTTAACATTTCGCTGCACTTGGGTGCACTCTTTCGTGATTCAGGTGCACAGCCGATTCGACTGGGATAATCTCGCTTGTGTTTATTAGGCAAAACTGACTGATTTTACCACTGAATTATTTTGTATGCTATTTGATTTGACTACGCATGACTTCTTTTAACCCTTCTTTTAGCTATCTTTAAACTACCTTGACTCAAAAGTACTGGGTAGGACATTTATGGTCCAAGAAGACAGCGATTTTTAAGCTTCGTTGTCAAATTTTCAAGAGGAAATTCACCAGCAATTTATTGGCATTTTTATGAATGTAGGTGCTAAAAGGAGGAATCGAATGCTTCGTGATAAAATCAGGGTCAGTACCAATCCCACTTGTGGCAACCCTTACGCATTGGTCATTGGTCAGTGCAACAATCGAGATCAAAGAATGCCATAAAGAGAAATCACTGGCTTGATTAAGGGGAGCAAAATTGTCATTGGCCATTAGATCTTCCAAAGGTTTTTCCAAGCTTCAGCTTCAAAAGACCACCTAGTAAGCCATCTTTTCTCCGTTCGGCATACTTTTCAGGTTCTGTACATGTCCATCTAGACTTCAGACTCAAATACCCATTGTCCTTTTTATTTCCCACTCAGAGGCGAACCAGTCGTTGTAGATTAGGTTCTTTCAGTATTGGTCAAGTCCACTAAGCCGTCTTTTTGACTAGCCAAGAAGGAATAATTAATCGCTTTTAGTCTTGCGATGAGCCCTAATTCGTAGCTTTTTGACATCATTTAGAGGGCTGATTTTGATACTACGTTGAGATGAAATGAATAATCATTCCAGAATTGTCTGGCAGTAATGTAGTGCATTCCATACCAAAGCTAAGTAGTTTGCAGAATATCATTGACATCAGTGACTAAAGCCCCGTTGCTATACGTCCTCTACTTCTGGACCAACCCAGCAACCTGGAACTTAGACTGTCCCTTTTCAAATTCTTAAAGAGGTTTTGGGTGAATTAGTTACAGTATGTTTTCCAGCTTTTCAACACCTCTGTAATAAACATTATCAAATTCGTAGACAAATTAGCGGTAAGCACATTTGAAAAGGCAAAAAACGTTTAAACCGCATTCCAATGTGGTTTTTCTTGACTAAATTCAACCTCCCAAATTGCGAGCAACTCCAAGCGAAAAGTGCAACGCTACCTAGAAGAGCAATTGTAATGGTTCATAAAAACAAAATGAGAAAGATTATTTCATAGAAAGAACCAACAAAAGGGTATATCTGTCTGGGATGTTCATTGTCAACTAAAGCATACAGGATTTATTTCAAATATAAATTTTCAAGACGAGTTCTCTATGCGCAGTGATATACTGACCAGTCGGTTTCCGTACGAATTGAAAGCTTCATATGCCATTTGTTCCATCATTTCACAGTCATTAGTCAGCTAATGAAAAATGGCGTTGTAGCTCCATACATTTCTGTCCGAAGGTCATCAAGAGATTATTTATTTAATCAGATGATCACTTACTTCTTTGTTCATTCCAATTAGTCTCTCTTTGGAGGAGATGATTTATGCGGTTCCTTTGGGACTTGTTGTATGTTTATTTAAGAGCAACCATTTTCTCAGCTGTCGTACTCCTATTTTAAGGTGCCAAGAAGATGAGAAATCGTCCAGCTAGAGGGCGAGGTTATCAGCGTGCCTGCGCTATGCATAGTAATAAGCAAAAGCCATTACCAAATCTAGATTTGTGCATTATAAGGTTTAAGCTGCGTTCCCTAGTTTTCTGGATGGATTTTATCAATAAAAGAAATATTTATCACTCTAGATGATCGAAAGAATGCGCCACTGATTAGAAAAAGATATTGCAAGACACTCCTCCCTCAAAAGGTTAATTCTATTCCATAAGACAATCAGGGGTTAGTTATTAAGACTTTTTGCCATTAAAAGGGGACAAAAGCCTCAGTAATCAGTTTTAAAGGCAGTAAAAGAGAGTTGAACCCGGAAAAAGAAATCAGATATTACACACATCGGATTTGGTTCGGGGTTTTCTCATTCTTTGTCCTGCTCTTTTCCCCCCAGGGCTAGCACTTCATCTAGTGTCTGCTCCGACGTCTAGTCCTGTTCTTGGACTAGTGCTACTGAAAAGTGGGATCGTCTCCTAATCATTTAGAAACCCTTATGGTTGATTCCACCTGTTCTTGTTGCGTTTTAGCATCTAGAAAACTTGGTGGAAAAATTCCTCTAAATCAGTGGTCAGGTGGGGTTTCCACCTCGAATGACGCATTCTTAGGGATGAGAATGAACCATCATTCTTAGATAATAGTAAGAGTTCTATTATAAATATATTGGGCCTGCACCACTCTAGCCAGACCGATGCTTGGTAACCTGCTCAATGACTTCCAATTTTCATACAGTTTAATAAAATTCTCTTAGCGATTTTTAACCTTCATAGAAATCTTGTACCTAGCGAAGCTGTCTTGCAGCATGCAAATCATACCATGATATATATCTGCCAGCAAACTTTCCATAAAGAACGCTTTCAAAGATTCTATTGGAAAGGAAAGCAAGGATAATACCACACATATTTCGCTTGTGTGCAAGAGAAAAGTTCTGAGTTAATCTTAGGTGCGTCACTTGAGACCATGCGTAGAATAGAACCCATGAAAGAGCAGCAAAGTGTTACCATAGGTAACACTGGTTAAAGACGCACACTTCTATAAGAGGTCAGGTGAAGTACTTTATGGATTTCATTGGTCAGTGCAGACTTAGATTTTCTCTCTACCTAGTCTGCAAGGCTTTATGTTAATAAAATTTAAGTGAAGAGATCAAGGGTCAGCAAATACTTTAAAAAGGTTCTGAATATGGGCATATGTTAGCTAGATTAAATTAGAAAGTCTATCATAGGGTGCTATGAATTTAGCAAGACTGAAATGAAGGAAGCTGGCATTTAGGAGGGCTCTGACCTATATAATCAGTTGTTTAGGGAAACCGTTTCATACACGAGGATAATCACTATGATCTGGACATTTTCTGCCGAAGAAGGCTGAGCAAGGACTAGTAAAATATACAGATGTATTCTAATTATTGTTTTTTATATCTTTTTCCTTTCAATGATTAAGGGAAGTAAAACTGCATCAATGAAATCGCTAAAATCAGAGCATAGCAGCGCTGGTGAAAGCAAGGACTTCATTCAGATATCAATTGATGTTATGCAAAAGCTTGAGTTGCCGCTTGTCACGAAGCCAGATTCCAGCTTTACATTGTTGGTCTGTACTGGGAAGGATTTGGTGAGAGATGAGATGTAAAACCTACATTCATTATTCATGCTAAGAAGTCTAAGGTTACTTCTAAACCTTGGAGTTTGAGGTTATTCATGTGGCTCATTTGCAGTCAAACAAACACGACTTATCTGAACTCCAGGGGCTGAGGAGGGGAAGCAACCACGGTTGCCGTATGGGGCTGTGTATTTTGTTGCATGAGCGCATTCGTGTGGTTTTCGCAAGACCAATTTCATAAGCAGACCGCAAACCAGAAACCGCTTAGTCTGAACCTGGAATTTTAATCTAATGGCCCATAAAACGAATCTGATTTTGATTAGTTAGTGGAATGAAGAGAGAAATGCTCCATCAGAATTCCTTGGATAGATGCTTTCTCTCAATAGGTGCTGATGCAATGCCTGCGACCTGGAGACGATCGACCTTAATGAATGGCGACGTCTTGGCTTTTATTGATCAACCCTTACATTCAGAGCCAGAAGTGACCAAAGCCAGTTGAAGAAAAGCCAAGTAAATTGTCTCCATTTACCTTAGAATGCTGCATTGGTGAATGCATTTAAAAGAAAGGACTTGAGCAAATCGATGTCGTACTGAGTTCTAAAAATCCCTTTTGCGTATTTCTGGCTTAGATTTGGTGGGTGTCGGCGTTATCTTTGCGAGTCATGCTAGCTACTTTTGTCACGTGCCATCATCTGCATGACAGCACAGAGTTCAAACAAAGCCGCAGCCAAATTGTTCACCGATAAAGGAGTTGCATTGCAAGGGTATAATAAATTTCGGGATGTCTGGGGGAAAATATGGACTCACTAATGACAATTTCATTTGCTATTTTTCGCATTCGGTCTTTGTCAATGCTGATTATCTCAGTTGAAGAGCCAGATCGAATCTTCTTATGTCTGTTGCTTAGCATATCTACACTGTTACTCGGTGACTTAGGATTTACTGATAATCTGGTACTATGCAGCATTACCAATATGTAGTTACAGAATACGGCTTCCTTAACTAAGGACGAAATAAACTTGGTTAAAGGCTTGAGCAGGCATATCTTTAGCTGACGGCATAAGAATCGTTCTAGCTCCAAAGACGAATTTACTTGCCCATTATCAGTCCAATTTATGTCAAACATCTTCCTGGTATTTCGACCCAAGGAGAGAATACAGTAAGCTCTACAAGAGGATAAAACAATGGTCCAGATATTTGAGACCAAGCTATCTTTTGGTAGTTCAGGACGAATTACCAAATACTCTATCTCCGAAAGGACTGAGGGGAGGAAACAGGTGATTTAACACAAAGAAAAGCAGAGAAAAATGAATTTTGACTGGCAGTTTTCAAAGGTTTTTAGAACTGTTTCTTTCTTATTTTAAGCATTACAGCAATTCTATTATATTTACAGCCCTTATTGGAATACCAATACAAACACTTCAAATCTGGCCAATTCAAATTGTGACCGCCTGCGAACTGCGGCCTGTGGTTGCCTTAAGCAGCCATTGTTTCACATTGCTACCGCATTTGCAAATATCTCCGTTACTAAGATGAGGCAATGGTTGCGTCATATCGCAAAACAGCTCCGTGACCTTTGCGCCGCTTTCTTGACGACTTTCGCAAAGTTACAAATGCTAACGTCGCAAAATGATGTTGGCAATTTAGCACCAAGTCCAAAAAAATTTGCAAAAGGATCTAGTTAGTTAGGCTAGACTATTTGTACTTATTTAGACTTCCGTTTTAAGCTGCCGTGATTTGATAAATTCTCTAGTCACACGCAGAATGTGGAGAAATTCGATATCCGCATTTAAGAGTTTTCTTCATCGGCCCACAAGTACTATGAAGAATTTAAGCTAAGGTGGTTGAAATGATGAATACTTTAGGAGTTGTGAAAATCCCTCCAAGTTGAAATTTCGATACCTTCGGGTATTTGAGAGTGGTGTTTTTAAACCGCCTCTTAGAAGTCATACAAATTTGTATTAACAGTGCTCATTGAAATTTTACGCAAGAGAAAATACGTTAGAAAAACTAGCCGAGATTTAACAATGGCGTGCGAAACTGACTAGCTAATCCTAGGTGGTAATACGAAAGTTTGCCACTGCAACATCGGTCCTGAACCTCCAAAAACCTTCTTTAAGCCCAGTCTGCCTCGTGCGGTGGGGAAATAACGGTAATTCTAATGATATTCCAGCCGCTTTTGTCAAATTAATCTTAAGCGACTTTCATTGGGTTTGCCAAGGACCAGTACTTCAAACAAGGTGTTATACTGAGCGACTCATCAAATCTGAAGGAAACGAATGGACAGAAGGAAGTGAAGATGAAAATCGTAAGAAAATAAATTTAATAGGGTCAGGTAATCTCTCCCTTCTCGCCATGGGCCTTAGTATGCCTTAATGACGTCGTAGATTTTTTACTTTTCGCCACTCAAAGAGGTCGGGCCGTAATATCTCGATCATTGGCAATAGAACACGAGTGCCAATCAGTTTTGTGTTATAATGTTATAGACCTTACAAAGCGGCCCGTTACTGACCACTTTTAGTGATTGATGGTGGCTTCACAGGAGAGCAGGCTCCGATTTATTAAATTTGTCCTAAAATCATCCCGCGTACTTTTGGGGCTATAATTAGTGACATCACATTTCAGACTGAAAAGGCGCAAAAGTAAACGTCAAACGCCTGTGCGTAACTCAACGTCCATAACTTTTATCGCCATGACGAATCGCTTGAATGTAATTCAGGAATAGTCAAGGTTGGTTCGGTTTGGAATATCCACTCTTTGATTTAGTCATTTTCAAGGCAAGTCAGGTGGAGGAACGTCGCCGTAGAGGCCAGCTGGTACTTTGGCCTCGCTCGGTCAAAGGTGTTAACTGATCCGGATGGCTGAAGTCATGATTCACTTCAGAAGCGTACTAGAATCGAACAAATGTTTAAGGATAATCAAACTGACCCTCAGAATCCGCGAGAATGAAATTTAAATTAAGTGCTTTGCTTTCGCCTTAGAGGGTGAAAGCAATAGCGTAGCCCTTGACTGACATAACCAAGCTTGAACCCCTAACATTAAATAAATGAATCTACCAGCCGCATCACTAACAAACGGCGATGCTCCCGTGATTGGCGACTGATCGCAATCTGAGATTCGAATAGCACAAGTGCTGCGGGCACTACTTCTTGAGCGCTAACCAGAACTGAACTAGGGAATTCACAATGAGTTTTATGCAGATTGGTTCGTGAGCTAAAACGCGACCAAGTGACTTTTAAATCCTCCTCGCTGGCAGCATCCAAGGCCTTCGACTTTCTCAGTCGACATTGCATCATTTAAATATCGTCAGAGCCGCTTTGCAAGGCACTTCGCTCCTAAAGCTACCCACATATGATATTTCTCCTGTATTGACGGCAACGAACAATCGATAATGCCACGGGTCGCTACTGATAAAGATCCAAGATTCCAGCATTGCTAGCCATCTTAGTGAAAATCCTCAAGGAAACCAAACGAAAGAAAAATGTGCAGATAAATTAAAAACTTTTTTGATATAAATCAGGGTATGAATGTAGAGAGCACATCTCCAGAGGATGAGTCCCGAGAAGCTACAGCGATGGTGTACAGATACGCGAGTGGAAGTCTGTCAGGTAGATGTAGAGTTTCAATTGTTACCAGTCGAACACAAACGAAATGGCTTAATTGTAGTGGCATCGGTTGCCATGTTGATAGATAATCCCAAAGGTAGAGCAGAGTTTGCAACGAAGCAAAACGCACTGATAGGAGCGATACCAAAGGGAGGGAGGAGATGGGTTGAGGATTCTGAGGATAAGGCTGGAGAAAGTGTTGGGATGGAAAGACATGCATTCCGTTGGGAGAGAGCAGTTACAGGAAGAGAGATGCGCACCAAACAACTGATCAATTCGTTCATTTTGTACAGGAGGAACAAGGTGGGACTAGAAGGTCATGAGACGGATGAATAAATTCGTGGGGCGGGAGAGATCAGTTTAGATGCGCAAAGCAGCCATCACTTGGGTAGCCACCTTCTGAAACTGGATGGCGGAGCCGCGAATGCGTTTGAGACAAATAGCGCGCTGGTGAAGACGTGGGATGCAGCAGACCTCCATCTCCCATTGGAGCATGTCAGAGGAGACAGGCGAAGAGGGATTAGGGCCGTCAAGGTTAGTAGCTGCATCGGATGAAGAGCCCACAGAAGCAGCAGTGGTAGGCTCCACCTCGACGGTGGGCGCTGATGGATCAGAGAGGACAGGAGACCAGCCGCAATGCACAAGATACAACCATACGGAGTCAGCCTCCCATTGACAGCCTTTAACGGCTTTGAGTGCTCGTTTTACCTCTGTCATGAGCTCTGAGGCACTCTTTGTCGAGGTGACGTGGACACCCCAGGGGTTGCGCACCTCACGAGGTCGTGTCTGCACTTGTCGCTTCCCATATCGAACTATCTGCGTTGGCGCAGAAGCCTGCTTCGATGGTCTATAAATGTGCGCATCAATTTACAATCCAGCCCCTTACTTGAACATTTCAACTATTTCCCCCAAAACCATAGGGCTTACCCCTGGAGGATTGTGCCGAGAGCTCGAAGGAAGTTACGCGTCCATGTGGTTTGGTGAGAAGTTGACGAGTGAGGTCTGTGTGCAAAAAGAACTTCATTAAGCGTTTGAAGTAACTTAGACTGGGCTAAGACGTGCAAAGAAGGGACTCACGACTGATAGAGGTCGTTGTCACGACGGTGATGGTCAGACGTAACTGTGGATCCTGCAGAATGGTGGCCAGTGCTAGTGTCGGTTGTTTTGTTTAGTGCCGCTTGGCTGGACGTAGATCCGAGGTTTTTACCTTCTAGCACAACAACCTCAGTTGCAGTGGTGTTGGTTCCACCGGATGTTACAGAGGATCGGGGCAATTCCCTGCAACATTCATCCCGCACGTTCTCTTCTTCTGCGATAGTTGCCGCTACCTTCAGCGTTGTTGACTCTGCAAGATCCTCCTTTAAAAGCAAACCGACCGAAAAAATTGAATAGGCAGATTTTGCAAAAACATACTATTCCTAATCGTTGAATAGTGTCACTGGGAAATCCACTTCGACCTCACTGACAGATTAGCGAAAGTATAGTGGGAAGTTTCCGACATGACTGCACCTGTGGACGTCTCACGAATTGACTTTATAGGTTTTTCCCTATTATCAAATTCAACTGACTCCTCTGTGGAAAACGTCTTCAAAAGTGTTAGTGCGCATGTGAATAAATGTGCAACTTTGCCTTAAACAACAGGGATTCGGGATTATTTGCTCAAAAGAGTGGCTAGAAAACACATCCGCGGAATATTCCAGACCGGACTGCAGTAGAGGGGGGCAAAGCATTACCATTCAATAAAAAAGTTTGCGTAAATGCAGGAGGAAATTAGGTATTTAGAGCCCTACCTCAGACTAGACGGATTTCAAACAAAAGGATGACTTACCCGATTGGACGAAGAAGAGATGTGTGATAGGATCGGTGTGACAGTCCGATGACGATGAGTTTGAAGCTGTGGTGGGGCAGGAGCAGCCACGGAGAGCCCGGGCGCCTCAGACTTGTTTGGACCGCGGGGGGTGACGTCACGACCTCCATGACCACCTCTTTTCTGACGAGAACTCAGTGGAACTGGGGCTGGAGTAACAGCGACTCTGCAACAAGAGCCGAAAATCACTCAAGTCGATCCCATATTTCACGATTTTTTGAGCTAATGGATTCAATAAAAGCGCAGGGAGGGGGATTGAGCTTGAACACGAGGCTGTCGGAGCGACTGGTACGAGAGCATGGGTAACTTATTCACGCCTCCCCAATGTAGGTAAGAGCCATTCACAAATCTACTAACATTCTCCCTTCCGTGGACAATGGGTTATGTGTCTACTTATCTCTGCTGCCTCATGCGGAGCGAGGGAACAGGCGCAAATGACTATGCGCACCGACAAAATACTACTGCCACGAAATAATAGAGGTTAATGATTGTTAAACGCTGCCAAAAAGCCCTGATTCTAAGCTCACTCTCGTTGCAAATAGGAGTGAGCGAAGGAATGAATCGATAAGCAGATAAAACAAGATCGCTTGCACGATTGTATGCCGAGTACCCTTCTGAATGCCTATACCAGCACATAGTCCTCGCACGCTGATTCAACTTAATGACCAACTGATTAGAAAAATTGAATAAAATACTTTTGCTTTGGTCATTTAGAGAGACTCGACTCCAGTGGCAAGCACAAGTGGAACAGAAAGTCTGTGAAAAGTAGATGAGTACCACTAGAGAGGTGATGCAAAATTCCAAGAGAAGGAAACGCCTTTTAAAAAAGCCCAGAATACGAACGCAAGCCCTCAGAGAAAAAAAATACTCGGAAATCACCCAAACAGACTCACCTAGGCTGTAGGTCTTTTGGTTTGCGATGCTTTGCTGAAAGAAATAGAAACGAAGGTGAGCGACTAGGGCCAACGTAGAACTCTTAAAAAACGAGGAAGAAATGAATTTTCCTGCCTGTTACATGGAAGGGTCTCTAAAGCCTCACAAATTTTTAAGATAGTTTGAAAGACACTAATTTTGTTGCCTGTTCCCACAATTAGAATAAAACCGCAAATCAGCTGGAAGAATACAGCATCGAATTCAAGCCCTAAGAGCGAAAAGGTTGTAACTAATTTAATAAGGCTTAAATCTATCTCTGGATATTTGAAACCCCTATTTACGTTTTCATAGGTTGTGATTCATTTGAAGATTGAAAGTACCTTTTGCTAAGTCACAACTCAAGAGAGGTGATAATGCATTCCGAGAGAAGCCGACGTCAAAAAAGCTACCTTCTCTAATTTTAATGATAAATTGTGATTTTAATGAACACACAGCTATGGCCACCGGCAGTGAGCTGTTCTGGTCCATTTGAAGCAGCTGCGACAACTGCTGGAGCTGCGGCACCGGGATGAGCACCAACACAGGTAGGATGGTTGCTGCTAGGGGCGGCGTTGGTTGTTGAGGCAGAGGAATTGCCGCCACCACCCTGGCCAGTCAGGGAGCGACCCATGTTGGCAAAAGCGCGTTTGAGTGCTGCAGGCAGGGAGGAAGTAGCCGAGTAGTTGGAAGAGATGACTGGTGTTCCCGGTTGTTGTTGTTGATGGCCGTGGTGGTGTGCTCGTAGCCCAGCCTGCCGCCGAGGCGTATCGTTGACGGCTGGCTCCACTGTAAATCGTCCAACTGCCCTGCCCCTCAGGGTCCCTCCTCCGGCGCTATTTTCTGATGAAGTAGACTTTGATGTCACTTCCAGTGATGGAATGTTCCTGCAGCAAATAAATGCCATTATACCATGTGGGTTATCATCATGTAATGGTCGAAATCACTTGATTTAAAAGTTGATGACGTAACTAAAAAAAATACAAGCTAGGCATATGATCTCAGGCAGTAACCAGATAAACGCAATCAAAGAGGTAGGACCACTTTTCGAGACAGGTTGATATGTATTCAAACAAGAGAGTTGATTAGTGACACTCGGAAGAAAAGAGATACTGTACCAATAGAATGCGAACCATATAGAGAAGCAAATTACGAGAGATGAATGCTACTGCTACCGCTAACAGGCGCACGTCTAATGCTTCATTGCTGCTGCTAAAAATACAGTGAAGAGAAAAAGAGGTCAAGAAAAATTGAAGTCCACTGAAAGAACTGGAATTCAGTCTACAAGCTATGGCCATTCCCGCTTGCCGTTCATTAGCTGTGCTGTGAAAATCACTAGAAGTCTAGCATGTCAGAGACAAAAAATAAAACCAATGATTTGAATACTCACGAAAGTTGTTTCTTCAGCATGACAGGAAGAAGAGAGAATGTTGCGTAGACGTGATCGAAACCGGGCGTCAGAACTGAGTTTACCAGATCGGTCTCCGTAAAGCCGAGGCGGATCATGTGTTCTACGTAGACTTCATTTAACTGGACTTGCGAGGGCTCCATATAAGGCGTCATCACCGTGTCGAAACCAGTATTTAACCAACGGTCGCTCATTATAGCCTTAAGAAGGGCAAACATTCCCAATTACTTCACTCTGGGAATGAATCATGTTAGCAGATGAAATGTCACCAACAAAAGTGTAAATTAGTTTAATTTTGGGTAAACGGTAGCGTTTTTCTCTACTCTCAACTAGTCATGTGAAGGTTGAGAAAATGACGGTGGTAAATAAATAGATAGGCGCCTTCTTACTCGCAGAGAGTAGCGATCACGCGGGTCCAAGATGAGCATCTTTTTCAACAGAGCCAGCAGATCATTGGAGACTTCGCCTTTGTTGAGATTGTAACGAACCGTGAGAATTTTTGTGCGCAATTCTCGCAAGTCTGTCGCGTCGAAAGGTAAGTGACCCACGACAAGAGTAAACAGAAGCACGCCCATCGACCAAACGTCAACCCCTGGTCCATGATAACGAATACCCTATAAAGGCCAAAACCAAAAAAGTTACTCCACGAAGAAAGTAGAAGCACACCGAGCAGCTGGAAAATACCAGAAAAAGTTCTGGAGCGGCGTATGGAGGACTGCCACAGAAAGTAGAAAGCTTTTGATCTGGAGTGAAGGTATTGGCCAGTCCAAAATCAGCAACTTTGACATTCAACTGCGAGTCAAGGAGTATATTCTCAGCTTTGAGGTCACGGTGAACTATATTTTTGGAATGGCAGTAATCGATAGCGGAGACGAGCTGTCGAAATTTGGCTCGGGCTTCCTTTTCATGCATTTTCCCATGCGCAACTAAGTAGTCAAATATCTCACCTTCATCAATAGGAATTCACTTTTATTCTGACATACCACCGTTGGCATATTCCTGTACAAGACAAATCACTTCTTCATTCTCTATGATCTCAAGCAGCCGAACTGCAATACATTGTAAGTTAATAAAACCAGAGAATTACCGATATTAGGGTGATTGAGTTTTTGAAGGATACTGACCTCTCTTTTAAGCTAAATACATAACAAGTTTAAAAAGATAGTACCACATACGCGATCATTAGCTGCCCAATCTAGACCTTTCTTTTTGATTATCTTGATTGCAACCTAAATATGTTAATTCATTCAAGTAAACCTACCTCAACTCCAGTTGCCATATGAATAGCTAACTTGACTTTTGCAAAATTTCCTTTTCCGATGGTACGTACTAGTTTGTATTTACCCACATTTCGTCGCGTAACCTGAGATACAGGAAGACCAGCAGAAGGTTGTGTATCTTTACTACTGTCGAGTAGATTGTTTTTGCCTTGGGATTGGTTTGATTGTTTATCTTCCTTTGATAAGCGGGGTGACAGGGATGCCGTTTTGGGAGATTTAGAGCCACAACCCGTTGAATTGGCTTTCTCTTCGATGGAGGGCGATTTGTTAGACTGGCCAGTATTCTGCTCAACACTTGCTTCCATTTCGGGACACATAAACCAGGTCACAGAGCGATTTAAACAGGACTGAAATAATTCCCTTTCGGTTGTTTCAATACGCACATTTTAACTGGAAATTTAGATTTACATAAAATTCGCGCCTTCAAAGGCCGGCGGTTACTGCAGCATAAGCGAACCATTAAAATATTTCAATCCTTTTATTGATAAAATTAATTGAGTATTCATTTAAATATACACTTAAATAAATATGAGTAAAACAAAACACCTATTAACTCATTTATTATATTCGATTTGGATTTTTACTCAAACACCGTTAATATTCCTTAAAGAATAACAACCTACTGCATTGATTTTCCAGCTCCCCTAAATCTAAGCTTGATTTCTTCGTTTGAATCCCTTATGTCCGCCACTAATAAAATTTTCTTGAATGTAATAATTACTCCTGATTCGAAATTTCACATATCATTTATTGATCTGAATAAATAAGTGATGTTTGAATTACATCAGTTGATGGAACCATCACTTCCAAAGCTATGTTTTGAAGGGTAAACAACGTCATTAAATCTACAACAATAGAAATTCACTAAACACTTGAAATTAAGTTCAGTTTAAGTCACTGGATAATGATGTTAGTTGGAAACCAACTTAATTTTGTCATCACAATGCGAGTTACTGATATTCCCGAGAAAAACGGCAAAGTTTCCACAGTTTCTCATGAATGGATTTGATATTATCAAATGTTTTTGGTGTGTCTGTTTGTGAGAAATGGCATATTAGGGGGGTAAATCGCTGACTAAATTCAGCATTGTCATATGGATTAACTTGAGTATCTGATTGAATTGATAGTCATTACTTTTTAAAGGTTTTAAGAGTATTCGAAAATTTCAAACTGTAGACGCCTTGCTCATTCACTGCAGAGAAAATTAAACTCACAGGTACAGTCAAGGGACTTAATAAAGAGGTTGAATTACACTGCTTGACAAATAGCGAAGAACCGGAATCAGTCGGAGTCGCAAATTCTTTGATAAGAGTTATCTGGGGCTAACTTGGTCGATAAAGGATAATGATTGAGTTCGCAATATGAAATATTTGACGAGCAAACAGTTATCAAGCCCATGCTTTCGGCAAGAACGACTAAGGCAGTTGGTCAGACTAGTGACCGAAAGAACTCTGATGAGGACTTGGCGACTAGGGTATCGCGTCCCATTTGGATGTGGACCGAAGGAAATACTTCGACAAATAGCTATTCAGTCTGTCGAATTATTGTCCGAAAAGTCATTCCACTTCTAATGCCAATCGAACGATTCATTCTAGTAAAATGAAATGGAAGAGATTCGGTGAAATATTTCGGAAATGGTCCCCGAGCATTTGGGTCTGCATCCCTTATAGTTCTAGAGAAAGCCCTTTGTATTAGGTTGACATGAGCAGAGTACGAGCGCGTTTGAATTTCTGTGATAAGGTTGTCTGCATTAGGTAAAGGGGTAATTCGTGAAAACGTAGTTCTATTGCTTATGAGGACACTGAGTAGCACTATCTGGCTTCCAACACCTTGCTGTAAGAATCGAAAACGGAGGTGACAGGATTATACAGAAAAGGAAATTTAAGAAAAAAATGGCGCGGGGATCAAGAACTAATTAAAAGGAAGGCATTTGCAAAGTAGGGAAAATAAAACAATCAATCGTTAAAATGAAAAATTCTTTTTAAGGCTCGATACTAGTTGAGATTTCCAGGAAAGTTCTTCAATGGTATAGAGATCAATTCATGATGATAATTCCGTCTGATAAAGTTGAGCCTACTGAAGGAAAGAATGAAAAGTGACACATGGTAGTGAGTTCTTCCAGAGAAACCAAAAAGGAATAATGTTCTAAATCAAACCTTAATTTAAGATTCTCTAATCTAGAGTTACTCCATAAGGTGATGGCTTGGTCAGTGATCACGCACGGCTATTCGAGCACTCATCCCACCATAAAAATTCACTTTACAATAGTGGATTGGTATTAAACAGAAGTCAGATTTATGGAGAGAAGACTGCCATTAGAGCTAACTTAGGAGTCAAATGGAGAACCGTCAAATTTCGCAGTCTCAGATTGTGAAAAGTAAACTACTGCGCTTAGTTCCATTGAAATGATTTTCATTAGGCTTGGATAAGGTGCTTAGTTTGCTGCTTTTATTGCAAGACAGTGAAGCACCAGATTCACATAAAATGCATTAGCTTGAAAACGCCTCATTTTCATATAGGTCAACTAGCCACCTCAAAAATGTAATTAAAATACGGTTCTAGCCCCCGCCTCCTCAAAGGAACTTAGCTAGTAAATCTGGTTCAACAGCGTATATCTATGCAAGAAATCTCTAACAAACGACGGGATTTTCATGTAGTAGTGTAAATACGGTTTCTTCGAAGCCTAGTAGTTTAGGGTGCTCTAAGTGGATTACTAGAAAGCTGTATTTACTCCTGGAATACGGATTGTGTGATCTCCTACACTTCGCTAGAGGAGTATGAAGTTAGTCAGGCCAATGACAAGTTATGGGTATTACCCCTTGTGCTTTAAGCACTTTTATCCCTAGGGAAACCTTTAAAAAGTTTGTAAAGTTGTCGATGAACTAATTCTCTATTTCTTCTAATAGTCTTGATCAAGAGAGAGAGCAGAGAGACTGAATTCGCAACATCAATTTCTGAGTCTGAAAAACAATTCAGGAACATCTTTACAGATCTGAATATCGTAAAATGAGTTTCAGCTAATGAACTAGATAACCAGACCTTTATTCTGTAAGGAGAAGGAGATAATAGATACAGTGATGAACCTCTGCTTACGTTATTAGGGAATGGCGGTTCCAGCCCTCTTTCAGTTGCACTGGGAGCAGGGGGCTCCGCTATCGACCACTGGTGACGTCGCCAAATAAGTTGGGAGGGCTAAATGAAAATGAGATTTTCCGAGAAGAATCATTAAGGAAAGTTGTCTTAGGTAGATCCAACTTGAATGTCAGGACTGATTTAAAGGAGTCCCTATTCTGCTTAACTAATTACTCCAACAGATTAAAGCTAAAAGTACTTTCATGACAGCAAGACGATAAGTATATTTTCATTATTCAATCAAAAACTATGTTTAGTGAGTTTTGCTTTGCTTTCTTTAAGGTATCAAATAATCCCGTGGCTACAATAGAGGTCAGAAAAATTGGCCTCCGTGGTCTCGTCTTCTGTGTCTTCGCATCTCCTTTGTGTGGCGAAACACCTGTGGCAGTTTGCGTTGGTACAGACAATGTCCCGTTGCCTTTCTCCTACCAGTCTAGGTGTGTAATTTTCATCTCGAACTGTGAGGCTTTCCTTTGGATCGAGTAGCCATGATTCGTAATGCTCTTGCCATATTTCTTTCGCATCTTTAGTTAACTGAAGCTTCCAGTTCCTTGAACGTGAGGCTTTTTTAGTTTCCCCGTTTTTTAAGTTACTCTCAAGTATGGAGAGTATCAGGCTATCCTTGTCCATTTTCAAACTCTTCCATAGGTTCAACCTCTTTGCCCGTATGAGACTTGCCAGGGTTCGCATCGGCAGCTCCTTTCGGAATTTCTTTAAAGTTATGGCTTTTTACTCTCAAGACAATAGTGTATAATCCATAAGTGACCGTAGGATCAACAAAATACCAACCGGAATTACTTTCAGGGTTATTGGGACTTCTTGAGCAGAAAAAGGTTCGTAGTCGCGTTAGGTGCATTTTTGCCCTGACTAGGTTAACTTTTATTGCTCCGTCTGGCTCACCGGTGTCTTGAATTATGGAGCCAAGATATCTGAAGTATGAGGTACGTTGGAATGACATTACTGCTGCTTCGAGGGACCTTTGATCCTCACCGGCACCATCTTGAAGCCAAAGGGTTTCGTTCTCTGCAATTTGCATTCCGTATTTATGCAGCGTTATCGCCAGATTCTCGATTAGTCTGACAGCTGCAACCTTACCTGACGCAATTTGACACAGATCGTCTGCATATTCCAGATGGTTTAGCATCCATCTTTTGCCTTGTCTCACACTGCGTTCCATCACAAAGTTGTCCTTTGTCTCCCTCAATTTACCCATCGTCAAGTCTATCGAGAACTTTAATAAATGGAGCATTTGCCAAGAGCAGCCCAGATCGATCATTCGGTTGCTTGTTGCAGCTGTAGGCAGCGAGTCGAAGGCCTTTTCCAGGTCGACAAACACTAGCACTATTCTCTTTTCTGGTCCACGGCTTTCTGTATAATGGTTCTTAATCCAAGCATACCCTGTTCGGTGGCTCTTCCTTCTCAGAATGTAAATTGGGTTCTTGAGTGCGATTGGGCAAGGTGGTGCTTCAGACGCTGGCACAGAATAAATGCATTTAACTTGCCTAATGTATCTAGAAGGAAGATTGATCTATAGTTTGCAGGATCTGTCTGCAAACCTTTACGCTTGTAGATACTTACAACTTCAGCATCAATCCAGGTTCGAGGCATAGGAGTGGTCCCATTGTAGAGTCACTGAAAACTTTTAGATAATAAGCATTCAGATACTGAGCATCCCATTTCAGTAATTCAGATCTAATTTCGTTTTCGCCGGGACTTTTGTGTATTTTTAGTCCACTTTTAGCTGTCTCTATCTCCTCCATTGAAATTGGAAAGTCTCTTGGTAGGAAAGCGTAGTTTCAATGTCTTCGGTGGTTCTGACCTTAAAAAGTTGCTGGTAATGTTTAGCCAAATCTTTCGCTTTCACTAGTATCCTTGTATTTTGTGTTATCCACGAGGAGTTTTCCTTCATTATATCATTCAAAAGCATGAAGGCTTTTCGAGGTTCCTTCTCTGTGAGGTATACTGGAAAGCAGGTTATTCTTTCTTCTTGTTTCCATTTTTTTTCTTTGCTATCTGTTTGCGATGGGTTCGAGAGCCAATTTTTTTCTCAACTGCTTTTGAGGCAGGAATTCTCTGTCTTCCCTTCTCGCATACAGCTGTATACCATCCATTTTCCTTTCACTCAGCTTTTTGCCTCACTGTTTTAATGGCAGCTTTTTCTATAGATTTCAAGATATCCTCATGTGTAGTTGTCAAAGGGTCCTGAGGCAGCTCCATTTTGAAGTGTTCCTGTTAAGTTTCCTTCGATTTTCTTATCCGTTCGAGACCTTTAGGCAGTTACAACAGTTGCTTTTGACTGTTTATGCCCTCCATCAAAGTTCTGTTTTTCGTTTTCCTAAGCGCTTTCTAATATGCGATTTGAGCTTTAGGATGTTTGTTTGTAGTCAGTGATTAGAATTTGCATCTGACTTTCCAGAAGCTCGTATAACGCCTATAAGGAATAGATTTGACTTTCTCATCAGGACAAAGTCAAGAATAGCACCTTTATCTATAGGATGGTACTAAGTCTGTCTTCGAGAAGTTGATTTCCAAAAGAAAGTATTTATCACCTCTAAATCATACCCTTGACATAGGTGTAATAGCCTTAGTCCGTTCTCTATGGTGTCTTCTCGATCCGTAAATGGATCGACTAGTTTGGCGCCAAGGATAATTATTTATATACAGTTAGAGAAGAGTAATCTATAGGTTTTGGCCACAAGTTTGTAGAGGGATTCTTTAACCATTGCATCCTCCGTGGACTTGGTCGGAGCATAGTGCTCCATCAGTCCAAATTCAATCCTCCAATTTGGAGTGTTAGTATGGAAAGTCTGTTTAAAAAAGGGAAAAATCAGATTTTATGCTCTCTTCAACCAGAAAGGCAACCCCACAATTCAGTCTAGAGCTTTCTGTCTCCAGATTTGAAGAAGGAGTAGTTGTCTGAATATAAGGAGCAGGACATCATTCGAGTTTCCGTAAGGGGAACAATCTCCATATACCCTTACCAGAAGTCTCTTCAAATATCTGGCGGAGTTTCCATTCAGTGCTACATGCACGCACGTTCCACAATCCAAGTTTAAGACCATGAATCCAGGTATTACGACGTGCTTTGGTTGAGAAGCTCTTGGTGGGTTCAGGCTGTACGTCTGCTGACTTGATAATGTGTTTGTGTGTCCGGTGGGTGATTAGTCCTATCCGGCCGCCCTTCTCTTCAGCCCTCAGGGTTGCCCCTGAGTTTTCCGGTGGTCACAACGCGGAGGTAGAGAGTAGCATTGACCACAAAAGAGTAGGATTGATTGCTGCAATAGAGGTCAGAAAAGCTGTGAACATACTTTTGTTGTCAAATAGATTTTCGGTCACTAGGCATTGTTCATTATGTTAACCGCCGCCAGTGGTACAACTCATGCGGGGAGCGATTAAGACCAGTCTTTACTTAATGTAATCTGGATGGGGAAAAGCCATTTTTAATTAAATAACTCCTCTTTTGGCTTCCCACGTTTAGCTTATCATCTAACAAACTTGAGCAATCCTATCATTCATGAAACCAGGCGAATATTGAATATGGCTAATCTCTTCATTCGACAAAACGCAAAATATACTGGTGTGTCCCGAGAATGAATTAAGTATTAGAGCGTTGAAGAAAAGTGGCAGAAACACGAGGCTTTGGATGGATCTGCATCTGGCTGGCCTGGATAAGAGCGTTCTTGAGGTGGTAGCTTCAATTATAAAACTAGAATGAGGAATATGACTTTGTTCTCGGTATTCTCAGTTAATGGCTTGTTCACCCATGATTTAATGTGATATCAAAGTGATAGGTGTCCATTAACTTCTAGCGGTATGTGCTGATATTTAATCCCACATAGCTTTTTGACTTACCAAACATTTAGTTTATAATCGGACGCCTATGTTAAAGAAATCTTGTAAACATGAGAGTGAACACAAACTCCATTAGTGGCAACTTAAAAATTTATCTGCATTCTGTAACTGATGTATCTAACCGTGTTTATTAGTTCTTTATTTCTTCATGGCTGCTAATCAAACATGTATTACCTTCTCAAGCATCATTTACCCATTTCGATACATTCTGTTTATATGGCTAAACAGAACCGAATGACATGCACCTGTGATCCAGGGTCGGTGGAAGTCTGACAATAGAAACCAGCAGTGTTTTCAAAATTGGAAGCCTATACACATGCGCATGGAATTGCGCAATTTCTGGACGAGTAAATCATAATAAAATGAAATATTTTTTTATAGTGTTTGAATGAATGTCTTTAGATAGGGGATTGGATTGTAGAGAATTAAGAAGAGGAACGCTAAGTAACTAAAGGCAATTTAATGCCGTCGTTGAGTGAATGCCGTTGTTCAGGAGTGACTTTCCTCCCAAAAGTTGCGATTTTTGATGCAGGGTAGCTTAATCTCCCTAAATATGCGCAATTAAATGCGTGCAAGCCAATTTTCAAATGACGCATAGTTTAAATGGCCGAACACTTTTCCTCAAAGATAAAATACTTCCGGTTAAGAAGAATTGCTGCTGCTTTCTTAATAACCTCTTTTCTCTTACTTTTTACTAAATATGACAGAGCTCCAAACGATGATGATGGCTTTCACTTTTACAACTTCAGTAGCTGTCTTTTGAGCCACTTTTGGAAATAAGATTTCTGATGCAAAACATTGGGATTCTTATGCCCTCGGCCAACATGAAGCATCAGAATCAATCAAGTCAGTATACTCGGTCAACACAATTCATACGTTTCTAGAGCGCGGCACCTTCTAATCTCGGAGATTGGGATGCGGGCATGCGTGAAGGACAGAGCAGTGTTCGGTGAAGTATTGGCTCATATAGTGGCCAAGCCTACCCTCAACCTCTGCGTGATGACCACCGGTAACCCCAGGCAAACCCAGGGGCAAATCTGGGGGCTAATGAGAGGGGCGGCCGGATAGGACTAATCACCCACCGGATGTATAAAATCAGATTATGCCAGCAGTAGTACAACTTCGTACGGCATGGTAAGTGAGGCACGACGTAAATACCTAGATTCCTGGTCCCAAATTGGACTGCAGAATGTGCGCGCATGTAGCAATGAATGCAATCTCTGCCTGAAGGTGGAAAAGAGGTACGAAGATTCTCTGCCCTTAACAGTGTCGAGGACGGGACGAGGACGAAGTGCCACTAAGAAATTGAACCGCTACCTTGGCGGTGAAGACGTCGATAAACGCTTTTACTGTTTTTGTGTTGATTGCTGTGTGCTACTCACTGTAAAAGGCTATTTGTTGTATCGCCAATAAGTCCTTGGGACTTGCCCTAATGGGTGGGAAGTAAATAAACAAAAATCGAAATTGGTGCATATATGGCTAGATTATTATTGATGATCGAATCGATTATCATCGATTCATTTTCTTCTTGTTTACCAAGGTCATGGTTTACCTTCAAACTTAAATAGGAAGCCAACCGCAGATTTGAATTTTCGGTGTTCAAGCTATTAAAGGCCCTTTTGCCGAGCTGATGTAGCCAAAATCGTTCGAAGAAGAAAACTGATTAGAAAGAGCTCCTCTTATGTGAATTAAAAGGACTTTAAGACCTTCAAAAAGACCTTTTTAATTTTTTTAAACCGAAAATTGAATTTCAGAAAATGTAAAATTTTTTTGGCCCCTTTCTCACTTAAATACTCGTCGAGGTTTTTTGACGAGATTAAAATAAATATCAAAAAACGTACTAGCAATCACTTTGTGATGCAACGTTTCCTCATTTCTTGACTGGTATTAATACGCAGTTTTTTTATTTATTTACTCCCCACCCATTAGGGCAAGTTCCAAGGACTTATTGGGGGTTCGAAAGGGGTTCAAATAGCCTTTACAACAAGTAGCGCACAACAGTTGACACAAAAGACATTGAAGGTGTTTATCGACGTCTTCGGTTCTCTGGTCACTTCTCTGGCTTGTTTCATCGTACAGGTAGCGGTTCAACTTCAAAGTGGCACCTCATCCACGTCTCGTCCTCGACACTGTTAAGGGCAGACAATCTTCATACCTCTTCCAGAAGTCTTTTGAGCTTTCTGGCGGAGATCCCATTCATCACTACATGCAATTGCTTTCCACATTCCAGTCTAAGACCATGAATCCGGTTATTTACCTGGTGTCTTGTTTACCATGCTTTACGAAGTTGTACTTTTGCTGGCGTAATCTAATCTTATACGTCCAATGGGTGATTGGTGCTATCCGGCCACCCCTCTCATTAGCCCCCAGGGTTCCCCATGGGGTCACCGGTGGTCACCACGAGGAGCTTGAGAGTAGGTTTGACCACCACCTATACACAGTAAAATTTTATGCACTAAAGAGGGCCTCCATAACACTTTTTACTACCGAAAATTTCGTTAGAGTACTGCGGTTAGATTCCTATTTTTCAGGCTTCCAAACGGATGTCTGGCTCCACACCACCATAAAACCACATCAAATTACCTTAATTTCACGTTTTGAAATTGAAAAATTGCTTCTAACTTATTCATGGTTTCGGAGAGTTGGCAATATATTTCGCAATTATTTCAAGTTCAAACGTTCATGATCCTGCAATATGCTTCATTGGCGGCATATATCGTTTACATTCAAAACATGATCTTATAAGCACGTAGCAAGCATTGATAAACGTACCTGCATGGACTATGAAGGATCCATATCAATTGATAGCTCAGAAAATGTTGGAAATAGTGATTAGTAAATATGATTAGTCAAAGCTCAAGTGTATATTTACATGCCGAAAACACAATAAAAATTTGCCACACATCGAAGTTGAGACTGGGATTTGGCAAAAATGAACTGGACAGAACATAAGATTGGGATAGATATATGGAGAAACTGATAAAAGAGAGGAATCGTTTATATTCTGTGCACTTGGCTGGGTTCTAGGATGTGCTGGTGCGGCACTAAGCAGAAAATCCAATCTGATGGATGTAGTGGGAGAGTGGGAGGTGGATTAGTAATTACAAAACGCCGATAGGAAATAGGATTCTCCTCATCGGGCTCACACCATCGCAGCAGTCGATAGATGCCGATGATTAGGATACCATATTCTCGCAAAGCCGCAAGGAAAAGTTTTTCGAATGGAGTGCCCTGGACTGCGAACTTTCCCAGAGTATTGCCAGTGAGAGTAAGCTGGGCTAGTCTGCATCGCTCTCGACATGCTTGACTCGTGGAAGAATTGATTCCACCTCGCATTCCTCCACCCTCAGCCAAAATTTTCTCAAGCAACGGCGTAGATCCACCTGTTACAAGCGATCGGATCAAAGTTAGAGCCGCTTCATTGAAGTAGGCTGTACTCATCAGCGAGTCAAGGACGCTGATTGTGAACGCCGTTCCGCATGCGAAAGGCTGAGTCATAAATAACTCTCCCACTTCATCCTCCTCTTGTTCGAGAAACTGAACATTCATATCAAACGCAAGTTCTGTTGCAATGGGAATAGTGGATCCAGTGCGGGAAACGAATCGTGGTGGCCTGTAGAATATAGCAGGAACGTCTGGTTCCGCAGGTTGTGTTGATCCACACTGAAATTGGTTCTTATTTACTGTCGAATTTTGTACTCTACTTCGCGATGTGCGTTTCATAGAACTGACCTGGTCGTCTCGTCGGATAGGGTCATGCCTATGTGTTGTGCATGGAAGCTCAGCCTTTAATGCATCCAAATCTGAGAAGTCCATGGCCTTCACGTTAAGGGAACAGAGAATCGCTTCTTTGTCAGCGAGCGTCAAGTCTTCCATGGTGTTATCACTTTTGGAGGAAAGGATGACGCACATGGAAGCGAGATTTACATTTACTGAGCGTAGATTGGCTTTGCTCAGTGGAGATCCAGGAAGAATCCATATCTTGGGGAAATTCGCTATGGTTTTCCACTCACGTTTGATATAGTCGAGATTTCCGACAAGCACTACAGTTTTTAAGTCCTGGAGATGAAGATTGCTTGCTCTCAAAGGCATAATGAAACTTCTCAAACCAATAATCGGACTGCGGTAGTCGGCAAATATGCAGACAACGATATGATCGTTGAAGTTCTTCACTGAAGGCGGTTGCTCTTCATCTAATAGACAGGTTTTAATGGTCTTCTCTGGGCACCAGTGGAACATGCCAGTAGCATCAAACTGAGAGGGGATATTGACAGCTTGATCAACAGAGGTTTTATGACCGTCAAGGCTATTTCTTCCGGAAAAAAGGTGCTGAAAGGTGCTTCCATGCCAGCTTAGGTGATTATCTATGCTTATACCACCGCCACGAGCCAGCCATGTGAGATCGAAGTGGCTTGGAGAGTTGGAAGTATTGACGATATGCGATGGCAGACAACCAGCCGAAGTGCCTACAGCCACAGGGAGAACAGGTTCAATACCTGCTCCTGAGTCTAGGAGGCGACTAAAAAAAGATTTGGAGCGATTCATTTGACCCAATTTTGTACAAGCACAAGGTTTTACATGATGCATCTCCACATTGGCATGGCAGCGCCTGCAGTAAATCGCCGCACGTTTAGCCTCTTCTGCCGACTGGGCGATGAAAAATCCTATAGTATTGGCCGTTATCTTCGTCGAACTCTAAAACAGTTGAGGCAAAAGTTTAGTCCTTCTCAATGTGCTTTTATATGGATGCTTATGCATTATGCGCAGCTCATTATTTCAGATCGAAATGGAAATAGGTGTCAACCGAACGAAATCATGCAATGGTTAAGGCCCTTGTTGTATCATTTTTGCCGAGTCTATTTCCACAACTGAAATCAATAACTTAAGGACCAATCGGATTTTCCACCTAGAACATTTTAGGCAAAAACTATTTTGTGGTGAACCAACGACTACAGAGATCCGCACTTTTTAGACAAAACTAGGATATCTCTATCAATTTTTGAATGAAAGAAATGCGTTTTGAAGTCCAAAAAAGCTAGACATATTCAGTAAACAACTATTCAGATTTTAAGAAAGTGCTGCTGAGTATTTCGATGAGTCTCCAAGTCTATGTCGCACTCCTTATGTAGACTTGGGGAATTGTTTCTGGTGCATTCCTATGTATGTGCATTGGCGTAAACAAAAGTGGGAACAAGGAGATTAGTACAACTTACATTTGGGTTGATCGCAATGACGTTGGTGTCAAGATTGCCCCCGCCACCAGAGGACGAATGAACCGAGGAGTTTCCAGGATACTTCGACTGAACAGCAATGAGGAGAAGCCGAAGCCGGGAAAAACAGAGTTCAGCAGCCGCCGCAAATGTCATTTTTTCAAATGCTGGCGAAAAGTGCTCCGTATACATTTCCATGCCTGCTCCCTCCATGTAGTCATCCAGCCAACAACTGTTTGACCCTGAATTCAGTGCCACTCCACTAGTTTCTGTACCTACTGTTTTGCGATAAGTTCTCATGGTGAAGAGATTCGCCAGCAGCGTTGAGAAGCCTGGTGCAAGGCAGTTCTGAGCCAAAAAACCCAACTTCAACTCAGCTACGCAGATTGCATCGTCACCTCGTCGCCAGTCCCAATTAGGGATGTTCAGTAGATATGTCTTGTTGTGATATTGCATTAGCTGAACTATAACCTGACAAGCAAAAGTAATATGAGAACGCAATTCTCTTGACGAAGTTATTAAGGACATTTACTAGTGAACCAAGTTAGGATCGAAAAGCGGAAAATGAACTTTTTCTTAGTTTAAGTACCCATTCCAATTCGCCCAAACATTTAAACGTGTTTTCGATTCGCTTTAACTGAATAATGACGAAATTCATGCTTAATCTAACAGCTCGATAAGTTCTGAAGACCCATCTAGAAGGCCCAAATGATAGAAGGAGAGAGAGGCACATCCTTGAAAATAGTCCACTCTCCTGATCTGCCTCGAAAAGCTATAAATCTCTACCTCCCCAGTGTTTTCCGCCAAATGTTTTAACTGATGACTTTGTTTCGGGGCTCGTTTTTGTAAAGTTTTGTCAAGGACTGGACTGATACTTCTTTATTTATCCGCCCATAATGGTCTTGAAGCACTCTCACACCGGAAGCAATCATTTAAATTTGATGATTTCTCAGTTTCCAATAAACGAGCATTGCATGGTCAGCATTTTAACATTTCACATTCCTTTTGCGTTTGCATTGCACTGGGCCAAATGAACACCGAAATTGCTAAGAAAACCATATCTATGAGATTTAGATTCCTACACCACCTGCATGTAAGAGGTTATTCATTGTAGTAAGTTTCGCTCAAGGTTTTCACTTCCATTTTATTGTCTTGATCCTTTTCGCTACAGACGTCATAAACTGCCTACTTGTCAGTCTGACGGATATTTTTTATAATCTCTTGGAACACAGACACTTGAATGGGTCGCAATTCTCCCTCCATAGCTGCACAGTCCGATTTAATGATGCTAGGGCACATAATATCTGGTAACGAATCTGAAGGTACTGGCTATGGATATGGATATGGAAGATATGGCAGGTTTTGAAAGCCGGGCCCTGTAGTCTTCTTGCTTCTATCGGAAATGGTTCACCATTGACTTGCTCTCCAAAAGAATGCCAAACTGGCTCAGCATCTGCCACGAAGTCCAATTAAAGCAAAGTTTTCAACAAATAAAGGTTTCGTGCTAGAGTTGCTGTGAATTCATCCCATTATCATGGCCACCCGATGAATATGGAATGGATTACTGTTTATTCGAATTAAATAATAGCGTATTGTGACTCCAATCTTCAAATGACCTTCTCAATATTAACAGGTGCCTATGGCTTGGATTGAGACTTAGTTTTCTTCCCTTTGAACGCGTCCCTTGTTAGGCAATAAGGTTCGCAAATCTTCTCTTAAACACCATTCAGCTAGAATGATGCTCCAAAATCATTCTCGGCGTCTTCCGTCCAGTTGACAAATTGCGTTATAGTAACTAGTAGAAATTGTGGTCCTTAAATCACTTTCTTGCATGTTTGTCATGGAAAAAAAGCTGTCAAAGTTGCCACAAACTAAATTCATCCATTGGAAATGGGAGAAATTTTAATATTCACTGGGGCTCATAGCTACTATTATACTGCGATCCACAATTATGAGCCAGCATAATAGCACTTGAATTGAGATCTTTACTCTGCTGCAAACACTACCATGTACTTGTCGATCCAAGTGGCTAAATTTAGCGACTGCGTTTGTCCTGGAAACAAAGGGCGAAAAAAGCAGAACAAAGCGTTCAAGGACAAAAACGTAGTGGTTGCACAAACTTCACTGTTGTGAAGTAGCTCTATCCAGAAGCTTGGACTGCTTCATGGAAGACCAAAAAGGATTGAAAAATGTCAATTTTTATCTGATGGCTTGATAAGTTTTTATTTAACTGAACAGGAAAGAATAGAATGGGTGATTGCACACTAAAATTTCAATCGCCAAAACTCCCAGAGCCTTATTTTGTGGGCTTCTTGAAAGGAATTCCCATACAGAGTGAACGCTCTACACCCCCATTAAACTAACAAATTATTTTTATCTTCGATGCATATTTCAGCACTGAATTTTTGAAGAAGGAATCTAAGGAATTATTTGTTAAAGATTTGTTACCACAGTCTAGGAAGAGTTTCAGTATAGCAAACCGAAATTCTAGAAGAATGACAATACGTGTGAGCGAAAACAAACTGAAAACACGGAAATTTATGGAGATTCGAAGGAGAGTCATTGGTGATGGGTAGGTTTATTAAAAAACTTAACACGATCCATTCTAGACGTCTGCATTCAAAATGATCTTTCAAAACGCAACAAAGTCATTGAATAATGCTACGTTGGAGGCTGATTGGTTGCCAATGTGTCTTAGCCAGAATCGCTTACTTAACCGATGATTTGGGCTAGAAATCTCTCTGATCTACGGCATGGATTTAAGGCTTGAATTAAGAAATACCTCCTAGCCAAAGATGCAGCGGAGCTGAGAGATGGTTGATGCTCTGGGCCAGAAGTACATCGAAGCGGTAGGCAGGACAAGGTTCGTTTCTCCAAGCCGCACGAAACCACGACAGCAGGCCTAGTGCTCATAGTGAACGATTCTCCACTGAATTCTGGTCTCTTCCTGGACTTGCTCTTACAAGGCCATCGAATATTTGGTATTTTTATCAATAGGAAATGGCATCAAAATTTTTTTATTTCTTATTCATTAATTTTATTTATCAATTTTTGGGGCAAGAGGAGATAAATGTTGTAAGAGATCTCATTGGTCATCATGAAAATAGCCCCGAGTAACATTTAGAAAATTAGTTGTAACCCGCCACTAGGATCAAAGTCGAAAAGCTGTTGTGGGGTTTGAATTTAAGACCCGTATTTATAAGGGTTTCAAGTCGGTAATTTGGGTACGCTTTAAATATAGCGAGATATTAGCATTTAGAAGATTAAAGTTGCCGCCTCATGGCCATTTAAAAATGTTCATAAATTAGTGATGATTTAAGTTGTCAGGTGAAATATATTAATACGATGAATCTTTCACACGAACTATTATTTTGCAAAAGTAAATGCCCTTAAAAATTGAGCCCTCTAATGAGGGACAGTCTGAGTTAGAAACTAGCGTAGTGCAAATTAATTTAGGCCTCAACTGTTTAAAATGAAAAAAAAATAAATCAAACGACAAAAAGAAGGGGACTTACTTTAATAGTCGCACAGTAATTTTTGACGGAGATGACTCTCATAATATTGGTGGCGTCTTCAGCATCGGGATCGTTTGAATATTTGTTGGCAAGGACTAAGCATGCATCTGCGTTCTGGAGACCCACGCGTGTTAGATCCCGTGTCACCATCACTGATCCCTTCAATAAAGAGACTTAATCTGCATAAACTCGTTCTCTCTTTACATAATAAAAAGTATTAAACAGATTTTGAAGAGCCTTTTCTTAAATATGTGTGGAAAAATTTGGTTAAATGCGAAGAACACTTCTACCTTCCATTTAATATAACCGCAAAGGTGTCTCTGATTGGAGGTCATAAGATTATCTAGCACTGGGTGAAGTGCTTACATTAGCCGAATATTAGCAGCAAATGCATTGAGCTTGCAAATTGTCGGTTTCCAAACTCGCCAGATTCTTCGCCCACATGGGGATGCCTAACGTATTTTAGCAAATTAATAGCCATGAAATATAACCAGGGAAGCAATTACTTCCATGTTAAGTGGAAGAGGACCTCAGTGATTAAAGAAGCTCTTCTTTGGAGAAAATATTCAAAACATCCATCCCAGGCAAGGCCGTACTCAAAAGAACAAAATCAAGAACCAAAAAAAACATTTTTGACTTAATCCATATTCACCGCTTCTATTTTTAGCATCAGAGATCTGTTAGTTTCTCAAGTGATACTATAGAGCTAGCCCTGTTTTTCTTGCAACTAGGAATACCATCATTTCTGCATGCTCAAACTTTTTCATTAGGCTGTAACTTTAGATTCTGTACAAAAGCTGGAAGCTTTGGCGGGGTAATAAGTCTGAAAATTTTCGATTGAAATTGTGGTATGTGGTCAGTAAGTGTAATCAGAATTTTCGTACAGATAGTTCCTATTTCAGGGTGCCTTCCACTTCTCTTTTCAACTTGAAATTTAGGCACTGAACGATCCGAAAACCTTAATTCCGCAGTGATCAAAATAAGCTTAGTAGATCAAGGACACCGCTTTTTTAAATGTTAATGAAAACATTTAAACTGCGGCCTTCAACTTGTCACTAAGTATTTAAATTTCCCACTGTAATGCACATCCTGTTGAGGCAAACAATTACATTGCTGTAAAATCACCTTCAGGCCGATGGTAAGTATCTTAACATATTATATTCGAGTTTTCATAATTCTTTTACACCGCATCAGTAAAGCAAAGCACAATTGTTAAAAAAAGCGCTTGAATGTTTTGATGACTTTGGGTGCACCTTATTCTCGTATTATACCCTGTTTTCAGGTAAGCTCTCTGAATAAGTATTCGTCTTTTCTGCTGTGGGACCATAAAGTCCGCGATTTACGAGCAACTAATGATTAGGGTACAATGATCTTTATCCATCAGCATCACTCAATGCTATATATGTTTAGACTCGTCTTTTTTTCTTAAGCTCTTAGCTTTTGAGCTAGTATGGCGAAGAGAGGATTTTGAATTGACTCTCCAGCCCTTACTTTTGGACGTGCATGCACGATGGTGCGGAAATGAGCATATGACCTTCCTGCTTACATTGCCGGTTAGATGGGATCTTCAAAGTTTTTATTAAATGTAAATCCACACACATTTAAATGCTTCTTTGTTAAAGATAGGTACTTCGCATACCATCTTTAGCCAGTCTCAAGGCATGGGTGACTTAATTTTTCAAATACCAGGTCTTTTTGCATTGCAAAAGCATTGGAAATGGGGCCTTTAGATGTAAACTGGATTCTGAGGGTGCCCAAGGAAAGTTGACGATGATGACGCTGTTTTTTTTGGGCAAAATGAAAAAAGTTAACGAAGATCTTCGAAACTGAACTTGTCCTAATATGAAATACTTTTAGTGAAATTTATCCTCAGCTAGTGTTGATGTAGTGTGGCTCGTGGAATCATTACTGGAATGAGAGATCAGGGTTGCTGCCTGAAGATTTAAAGTAGTAGCATTTTGAATCCACTAGTATCGACACCTAAATTGAACTACTGAAAAGCCTCTGGCAACCACTAAACGATGACTAAGTGGAGAATCTTGAGATTTTTCTTTTATGAAGCTGAATAAGGAGAAGTCCGAAGGAGGTTTGGTGAGGGGAAGTTTCGAACACAATTAGTGGGAGAAAATTAGATAGAATAGACAGCATGGTCTTTAATTAACATCGCTGGTGAAATTTAGTTTGACTCAATAATTCAAATTTACTGAAAAGTCAATGTCAGTTTCGGTTATGGTACGCTTTGCTGATAAACCCAAAGCGAGGACGACATTTTCGAAAAGCCAGGTCCACGTCCGAAAATTTATGTCAAAATTAATACTAATGAATAATTATAGACCAAAGATTTTAGCACTTTTAGCTATTAAAATTTCGTTACACATTTGGTTCCTCTTATAACATTAACAGTAATAGCAGTAATGTGTAAACGCGGTTAATTAATCTCTATTTGTAAGGTAAATGTAATTCAGGGTTGACAAAGTACACCATCAGCGCTTTTCTAGTGACATCTATATTTGGAATTATTTCTCCCTATTTATAAGAGCAAGGAGAGCTTGGAGAAATTACACTTTCATCTTTTTTGGCAGCGAAATCATAATTTCATCACGTATCCGTTTAACCCATGGTTGAAAATAAATTCCATGAGTGACTGCATGAATCTGAAGACGACAAATCAAAACAATCAAAAATTTTAATTTTTTGAAATCCAAACAGAGTGTGAACCTTTCTGGGTCAGCCATGCGTTCCCTTTTACAAGGAGACACATGTGATTTTTGAAATAGCTACATCAACTCGTTTAGTTTATCAACCAAAATAATGACACGTGACTCCAATGGCTATGTAATTTTGAGGTAAGAGCCCTTTAAACGCTTTTCACATTTCCTTAAGTGCCGTTGTTTGGCGGTATCTAAAGTTAGTGTTAAGATCAAACTGTAAATCTTTTCTACAATACGCATAATTTCGATAGAATCAGACAATCAAGGGGTTGATGGTTATGGCTGGGATTTACTGGAATAACCATGTGAAATTTAAAATAGCGTTAATCATGACTGAAATTTCTTAAGTGTATTAAATTAATCATAAAAACAATCAAAACATATATTAAAAAAAAACTTATATTATCTGAGATAATGCATTGGCTTTTCCTTGAGAAAAAACCTGATCAGTATATACACCGGAGGGTTACTAGATGCCTCAGGCCATGACCGTTGGATTACAGGCTGGTTCTGATCTCTTGGTCATAGGGCAGTTGGAGGGGGTATGAAACTTAGTTTAAAGTGAATTTAAGAATATATACGGTAGAATCAGTAGATAAGGAGGACCAGTTTCAGTTATTTTGCAACGTATGCTGTTCACGTCGTGCTCTGCAAGCACCAGCACTCACTGGTTTATCTCTTGTCTCCATTCATCTTTTTCCCCAAACTGTTTTGCTTATAGCTGCCCTTTTTTACTTCACGACTCGGCTAATGCTGACCAATCTTGCAGTAACTTTTTTTCAGTTGGCCGACGCTCACACAATGACCCCGACTCAGTAAACTTATTTCCTCCCTCCAGACTTCCGCCAGCCAAAGTCTTTGGAACTACAAAGACAGTTTTTTATGCAATGACCACTTAAGTCAAAAAAGTTTAGTAGGTGGAACCATGTAAGAAAATATCGTCGTCAGAACGAAACAAGGCCTTTAGATATGTTAGGTGCGTGAAATAAAGAAAGGCCAAGGAATCGCCTTTGAAGAAAATATTACAGGAAATTAGTACAATCGTTCGCCTTTTGTTCTCAGAAAATAAATTTAGCTGGCTGAATTATTTGCATATTCTTGTTAGAACTTTAAATATCTACCAGCTATGAACAGCTTTGATCAGCAACAGTTGTTAATTTTCCCACTCACAAATATTAAATTGTTCGAATGTTGACTAAGCGGATAAATCGCGCACCGCGAAATCACTGCAGATATTGTCGATATTTGGCTTTATGGAAAACCGTAAAAAATAATGCCGCAGGTGATAAATACGTTCGCAAGGTATGCAACTGTCATGCCCTAGCGATACTGCGGTGGTAACGTCAGCCTTCCAAACATAAAATCTGAAGGTTAATGAGGTCGCTGAGCTAGATTGAAAAGGGGTAGGCATTTCTCATCAGATGATCAGAGCGGCGACCAATAGGACCGGTCTACTTTGCTTGCATCTAAGGCGCTACACTTGACCTGGTTGGTCTCACAGGGAGAGGTAAAGGTAAGAAGCCTTTGATTGAATGGGTTCCAAGAGCCATACTCGAGATCGGCGTCGATATTTGCACCTGCAGAGGCCAGAAAGGACGCAGACAGAAGAAAGGACTATTAGCTAAAAGGCCGATCAAAGATTAGGTTTTTTGTAACATTTTTGGATAACCACTGAAGAATTTCTATTTTGTTTGAGGATAGATTTTTGGAATAAAGTGGGAAGAAAGCCATCGAGGTTTACCCTTTAGTGACATACGCCTCTACATGAACTCTCAACTATTTAGTTCATCTTACTAGTATTTTTGCATTTTGAAATTTAACTTTGAAGGTTGAATTAAGTTAGAGACAAAAAAAATTGTTTTTTTTTTTCTTTATACTTCTTTTTGTTATCGACATTGGTTCAAGGTGTCATTTTTCAATGTCTTGAGTCTTAACTAACTTTCATTCTCTTGGCTGTTGGAAATGGACACTTTCAGTTAGTTTGTCCTGTTCTTTTTTATTAGGAATGAAAATTATTAGTTATGCTTGTACCGTTATTCCCTATTTTTAAATTAAGTCCTTGGAATTAAATAACACTCACATAATGAAATAACCGTTGAAATTTATGGAACTTCCGTATTTATTGGAAAAGAAAGTCCTGAACTTTCCAAAGACGCTTTGTTAAGCATGAAAAAACAAAAATATAACAGTTAGTGGGTAAGAAGTGCGGGTGCACAAACTAAAATTAGGCTTAAAAAATACTACAAAACACTTATTTAATCGGTCACTCACGGCTCAAAATCAAAATGACCGTCACTTTAAAAAATTCTTATTTTGATTGCACAGCAAATTAAACCGACTGATAGCGTGAACTTTTGAATATTTCCCTAAAATTATTCTTAGATAGTGCCCCTTATTGTATACGCTGTTCATTAATCAAAGTTAAAATGTAAATGTTTGAATGTCAGTTTTAGCAAGTGGATCATTCGGCCAATAATGGCTATAAATTGGGAAGAAAAAGGGAAATTCGTCCTTACTTGCTATTAAATTCTTCTTCTTCAGCTTATTTTTTTTGCAGTATCTTGTATCGTCTTTTCGCACAAATAGCTTTTTTGCTCATTTAGTGGTTCAAACTAACAATATACACAGTTTCTGAGTAGATAAGGGTTTCTTTAAATAAATTCAATGGACTTTCGACATAAGCATTCGGATATTTTTAATGTCACCTTCAAGAGTGCATCGGAAAAGTGAATTTCAATCTTTTTAAGCTTCTTGCTCTAAAGTTCAGACGCACATACCTAAATTTTTGGTTTTACTAATATTCTGCTGCAGATATGCAGTTCTCATTATCGTAGCCATAGAGTAAAATCTCATGGTGTGATAGAAATATTTAATTTAATTCCCACTATTTTTATTTTTTGTGCATTTCTTAAAATAACCTGGCCGAAGGTGCTTGGAAAAAAGTTGGTGTTTACTTGTTAAATAAAATAGTATTTTGGAGGTAATCTTACCTGAAAGTAATGTACCTGGTTCTCATAGCGCTTCAAAAGTCCTTCCATTTCCAGATTTGGTGCTTTTTGGTCAAGAATGACGATCTGAGTAACTACGTCTTCTCGATCCTTATGCAGGAAATCCGAAAGAAAATTTTTAACACTATTGAAAGTGATATGTCCGCAGAGAATAAGATGGGGTTTTCCCAGGCGTGTCACGTAAATGCCCCCATATTTCGTTCGTGAGTCTAGGATATCTGCTATTTCTGGTACTGCGTTTGCGAACACGGCCAAGGCTCCAAGAATGAAGACTACCATGAATGCCCGACCTGTGGTGGTCTGGCATGTCAGATCGCCATAACCCACTGTGGTCATTGTCACTATGGTAAGGTAGAGACACTCAAAATACGTGAAATTCTGTTGGTTTGCGTATAGCGGTGGATCACCGGAATTCTCTACCAAGTGGATAAAACCCGCAGCTGATATGACAAACCCAGCAAAGAAAGTCAATAGATGGGAAAGTCGAATGGCAGTACTGGATTTTATGATACTCAGGTGTTGAAGAACGTCGGGTAGACTGAGTAAACCAAGACATCGGACGAACCGTAGACCTAGCCAATGACGTCCGAGATAAAGAGAGAGAAGTGCGGGTGGAATAGTAAAAATATCAACGAGGGAATAAAGCTCAAACCAAAATAACAATCTATCATCTGAGACAATGAAGCGAATGACAAAGTAGCAAAGAAATATCACATTGAAAACGATATCCACTTTCTGAATGGGATCAGCAGAAATGGGGACGCAGATCTCCAGTCCTTTTCGATCAAGTTCGTGGTGTAGTTTGTTGGCGTCAAGAGAGAAAATTATAAAAGCCGCCACATTCATAGTGAAAATTACAATGTGGATGGTGCGGCCACTGATTCGCTGACCTGAGAGTGAGTCTCCCAAACATTCTTTCAATTGGGTACCGATCTCTCCAAAGCTGGGTCGATTAGTAGGATTGCGCTTTTTCCCTTTGCCACCTCGCCATGTATATCGACGCCTCTGGCATTTGGGGAACTGGATTTTATGATATGTCCACAGAATCATGCGTACAAGAAGAACGGCAGCAATTCCGGTAATGAGAACAGATACACTGGAGATGATGAAGAGGTACCATCTCCGGTCCTCGGTGCATCCGAGAGGTGTGGGCCGTAAACCCACTGAGAAGTTGAAATAAGAGCTATAGTTCATGCGACTTTGATCGGGCTGTCCCCTCTACTCGACATAATGCTGCGTATAAATGCCCTTGTCGTTTCGTAGTCGGTCGCGCACGCACCAACGCGCAGAAGGCGGGAGGATGTGGCGAAGGGTGATTCAAGATGGCCAAACCGAGGCTAGCACTATCGATGACTTGATTGGCTGCTGACTTGGTGCCACACACGTGCTGTTCTGCTCTGCGTCAGAACCACCGGACGTCCGTCCACCCTGGAACAAAAAATCAGCCGCTTTTTCCACCACTTTTCTAAAGTATGAACAGCGGTGTTCCAGGTACTTTGACCGCACCCTAGTCTTCATGGATGTCGTGCGTAATCAGACCACTCCACTAGGGCACAAATGCCATTTCAAGCACATAAATTAATTTTAATGTAGTAAATACAACTTTTCTTCTAGACAACAATCTATGGTCCTACGGTACTCGCTTTCTTTGGTAATTTTCCACCTTCGGCTTCATTTCATCCATGATTATTTTCACCCAAATATAAATCAGAATATTTCTATGCTAATGAGACATCTGCTTGCTTTCAACTACCTCTTAATTATCTCTTTGCGTTTTCCATTAATCGCAAATGCTTTAAATCTTTGACCTATTGTTTTGCTTCCTTTACAACTAAATTCAGAAGTGGCCTGATAATTAAAAATAATAATAATAATAATCGTTATAAGAGTAATCGGGACTGTCTGAAAAAGGCAACCTAAAAAATTGTTAAAAGCCTTACACTTCTCCAAATGCAATGCCCCAAATTGATTGAAGTTACTTTTGGCACTAAGTTAAATGAGTTAAAAGCGATTCATTCATTTATGGTCCCCGGGTTTTAGGAACGCTATTATAATACATTTTTGTTTCGGATTCAACAGCCACTGTAAATTAAAAAGAAAAGAAAACAGTAGCTGTGGTCTCCAGAATGCCATGTCTGAATTTGAACTTTCGCTGTTCGTCTAAAATTCCCCATTCCTTAGCCTACTCTCGGACAATCTTCACATCGGTCCAGTTCATAATGTTCCGGCATCTCTTAGAGCAAAGGTCTAATGAGTTAGCTTCTCTATAGTCTATTCGCCAGTGTTTTTTTCCAATTCTACTTATAAATACCCATACCTAATTTGCCAGAAGTAGCTGGTGTTATCAGTTTTCCGGCTGGAATCATAATTGCTACTTACATTGTGCTTCAGCACTGCAAAGTCATAGATGGGCTTGTTACCATTCTTAAGCGTGGGAATATCTAGCCTCACAGTACCTCAAATAATATTCAATTACGTGGTCTATTGGAGTTTTAACAGGTTTAACCCAAGTATCGTTTTGTGGTAGAGATGCCCTTTTGCAAACTTTAGAAGTAATTTTAGTGCCGTGATATTTTATTACGCAAAACAACCCAACTAGTCCGAGTCCATGCTTTGCCCCAACGTAGACTCTCTGTCGTCTGATTGCCAGCCAGGGGCAAACATCAAGTGCTGGCACATTCTGTTATTGATAGCCGGAAAACAGCTTCGGCGGGGATCTCTTACAGTGGTCCCTCACCTTGGTAAGTGGTAATAGCTTGTCCAGCCAATCGGTTCCCCAAAAGTTTATATTTATGCTATTCTTTTTGCAAATGGAATCGAGCTATGAAATAAGCTAATTCTTTTTTATATTTTGTTAGACATCGTCGCTTAATCATTGGAAAAGGATGGCCAGAATAAAGGAGCACAAAATTCCCTGCCCCAACGCTTGCCTTTAAGGGCTACGAAATATCGTATGATCCAACAACCGCGTGATTAAACAGATAAGAAAATGATAAAAGAGTCGGAGATGAGAGTAGATTCCAACGATGAGCCTGTTTTCAAACACACGTTTACTGCCTTTGTTTGGCTACCAACAATGGCGTACGTTTGTACACTACCCTATCTATGCACAAGCTACCCATTCAAACCACCATTTAGATACAATCTGATATTTTTTACTCTATAGTCTTCCAAACCCGTATTAAAAAATGAAAATGGTGCCTTTCCTGAGGCCTCTTTCTGGGAATTATTGAAATCTGACTTTCTCCAAATGTTTGGGGAAATATTTTGATCGACGTCTAGCCGTTGTTCGAGGATTCATCAGCATCTTATTAGATGTTATAAGTTAAAAGCGAAAATAATTTTTACTAAAAGCCATTTATAATAGAGCTCAGATACACAAAATGTGTGCTTGATGGCAATCACCTTGGCCGAGATACGTATTCATGGTAACGAAACTAAATTAATGTGTTCTTGTTTAAAATCAGGCTGTTTGGTTGTCAATGCTTTTTACCACTCACTAATCTGCCCATTGGTAAATAGGAGACCAATGGTGAGAGCTAAATCAATATTCCTCAAATTTAAAAAAATAAATCTAGACGTTCTCTATGGAGAGAGGAGTGTAAAGGCAGACTTAATCCTCAACTGAAAAGCATAATCGTGATACAAAATTACTTCTAGATGTACTCAAAATATGCCTTTAATTGTTGATCTCATTTCTAATTGGTGGAACTTCTTAAAATTCTATATTTCAAGTTCTCTTTCAGCTCATTTTCATTTTTGAAAAGCACTAATTGAGAACCAATTAGGAAAAAAGTCTTAAAATATACACCGTCGCCTCTTGAACCGGTAGTCCCCCATCTTCATCTGAGATGCCATGTTAGTTGACAATTAATGCATTGTTTCAAAGGTCGCGACAAGCAGATGGATTCCGCGAATAGAGAGGTACAAAGTTCTGGATCTTTGTTTGGGGAGGTGGAATCGCCAGCAACTATGGAGGGGTGGTACCATGAGAAAAACACTTATATTGCTTCCATTCATTAATAAAAGTGTAATAAACGCCTATAAAGGTGCAACTTAAAAGCTCTGGATGGAACAGGCCCAGTTATTTTTAACTAAGCTTCTTGGTTAGCGTCAAAAGTAGTCGTCATAGACGGTCGTGGCTAACTTGATCAAATTTTTTCCAACTAATAATCAAAATATACATTTTAACTCCCTCTCTCTAGATTCGAAATCATGACTCCATAAGGGTTCGTAAATGTAGCTTAACCACAGAATCCGGTTTATAAATTTCAAAAATATCTGAGATTCCCTAGAATTCCACCCCTTCCGCAACATCTCAGCACAAGAACTGAGGACCAAAATAGCTGTCATCGTTCTTGGTATATCCCTTCTAACTTTTCGAAGATCATATGTTTTCTGGCGAAGAAAATACCTCCATTTTCATGTAAATCATAAAAAGGTCAAATACCGAATTTTGAAAAGGCCAGATAAGATTTAGTGCGAGAATATGCTTATCAGTTCTAGGTGGTCAAGCCTACTCTCAACCTCCTCGTGGTGACCACCGGTAACCCCAGGAACAAATCTGGGGGCTAATGAGAGGGGCGGCCTGGTAGGACTAATCACCCACCGGACGTATAAAATCAGATTATGCCAGCAGAAGTACAACTTCTTACAGCCTGGTAAATGAGACACGACGTAAATAACCGTATTCGTGGTCTCAAATTGGACTGCGGAATGTACATGCATGTAGCAATGAATGAAATTTCCGCCAGAATGTTGAAAGATTTCTGGAGGAGGTGCCACTACGAAGCTGAACTGCTACCTGTACGATGAAACCATGTCAGAGAAGCGACCAGACAACCAAAGATATCAAGAAACGTTTTTTCCGCCTTCTATGTTAACTGTTGTGCGCTACTTGTTGTAAAAGCTATTTGTACTTCTGCTGTACCCCCAAATACGTCCTTGGGAATGGCCCTAATGGGTGAGGAGTAAATAAAAAAAATATTTCTAGTGGATTGTTGTCTGCTCATCTTCCTTTAGCATTAGCACGAACCCTTTGACTCTAGCAACTGATGTTACCCATTGTGATGTCATCTTACCACTTCTTCTCGATCGAGTTTTGATATCCATTTACACATCACCTGTAGTTTGAAAACTGATATTTTTAACACTAGAAGTTGCACCTCTTACAGGAAGTATTCACCCTATCCTATAAATAGATAACTCCATGTACAGTTGGCCGAATGCAGCCCGCTATTTGTGCACTTTAAGGCAAATTGTCTGTTTAGAAATAATAATTCGCCAATCATCTTGGTACGTAAATGGCAAATATTCCATACATTTTCAGTGCTTGTTGCCAGAAATACAGTAAATTCTTCGGATTCTCCAGACAGAGTAGGATGTTTTAATCGAACGCACTGGTATAAGGGCAGTTACCAACGTGAGGAGTCTCTAAAGACTGCGAGAACTCATGCGGAAGTTGACAAACAAAGAACGCTTGACAGACACGGCCAGCCATGGAAATGCAGGCTAGTCACTACATCCAGTTACTTGGTTACTACTGCCTAATCACAGAGCGATATACCGGCTTGGAAGTTACCACCTTGAGTCGTGGAGTTCTGAAGAGAGTGACGTAAAAAGTAAAGGCATAAAATTTGGATTGTGTTTGGTCCACTCGCTTGTGTCTCTACTAAATACCTTTAAATTTAACTGGTATCTGTAGACCCTCCTGGTATCGAGACACTTTACTCAGATGAAAGTCTTTTGCGATAGGAGGGTTAAAATGAACCCGAAAGATTCAAACTCAGTTTAAATGGGGATAGAAGGGGAAAGCAGGAGTTAGCAGCAATTGGGGTATAGTTACCCCCTATCCCTCCCCTCCCGCCATTACCAAATGTTACCCTTATGCCATTATTATGGGGGGGGGGAATTCTGAGAAGGTAAAAGCTGATTAACAATGGCTCTGCTCTTCTTTTGCACCACAACAAACACTTACATTTTAGATAGCAGCCTGCCATTTTTATCGAAATCGACTGGATCCTTATTCTCGTAGCGCTATGGTGTGACTGAGTTGGCATCCAAAGGTACTCCGGGAAGAAAAATTGAATGAATGAAACTGCAGGGGAATGACAATTTATGAGACCCCTAGTTTATGAATTTTATTGCAGCCAACCAATACCATACATGTACCTCAGGTTTTAGCTATCAATCTGCAGCGATAAGAACTCAGATAATATGACTCTCTAAGCTTGTCAGTACGACGGAATCCAAAGACGAAGATGAGTTTGTGATGGTGTTGGCAGCGGAGATAAACGATTTGGAAGGAAACTGGAATAATTTTATTAAAGGGTTATGAGTGAATGCCCTGATGCTTTCATAGCATCCGTCAATTTAGGAAGAAAACAACTTTCAATCCCGGGTCTGGTTTTTATCGAATCGGCTGCCTCAATAGTGAGGTCCACAAGCTGCTTTGCATCGTTTGGAGCCGCATCTAAATCATCTGAACTAGGTGTCATATACTGAAACTCAAAAGCAGAAATAAACACCATATCCCTGATTTGGCCTTGAATTAAGGGAAATAGGAAATGATGAGCAAATTTTTCCTTCTTAGAATTGTCCGACTGAACACTTTTTGATGCTAAAGCGAAACAAATTAATAAGCCGCGATAAAGAATAAAATACCATTGCTTCAAGGACTAACTTGCCAGGCTTTAATGACTTCATAGTAGAAACGCAGCAAAATGACAACTGTATCTGAAACTTTGACTAATCTTGGAAATATTTCACAACTAGCGAATGAATAAATTATATGGCCTTGAGGTATTATGGTGTAAGAGATAAAGAAAAAGTTCCTAGAAGCAGTTGCGTGACTTTATTTGCGGAAAGTTTAACAAGAGGAATTTGTGCGTAGGTTAAGTTACGGGCCTGCCATCGGATCGAGAATGTGTGAACTGTATGATCGTGTCTGGTGCAGTTCTCGCTATCATTAGCTGGCCTGCGGATAGCTATGTATAGATTCCTAATTTTTTAACTTCTTTGGTACAGAGGAAGCATGACAAGCCTCACAATCGACAGCAACACTGCAATTTGGTGCAGTGAAGCCTAATCTACTAACCAGATATTATCTGTCAAGTTAATTGTTATTTCCAAAACAAGCATAGAGAAATTAATTTTAAAACTGACAGACGGTAAAAACCATTTGATTCCTTGAAGTAAAGAATAATGTGTTCAAATTCCCCTAATTTTATTTTGTTTAAGTTAGTTGCTGAAAGTTTGATGTCAATGAACGTGGACGAAACGCGGATGAAATTTCTGAGAATTCTTAGGCATATAAAATCTGAAATGAAATGAAATTTGACTTATGTGCTGAGGGACTGACGGCAAGGCCCATCCATGAAGGTATCTCGCATTGAAGAAAATGATGTAGTTTTAGCCACCTATGCTAAGAGAAAATTCTTACATGTAAACTTGGCCTCGTTTCTGCCATGAACCTGGCTGACATGAGCCAAAAACGCAGGTCATGTTGTCAGTTTTGCGAGGTAAGAAACTGTTCAGTAGGACTCGCGAACCAAGAAAATAAATTTCGCCGTCAGGTATGGTAGTATGAAAATCAGCGCGTACACCAGAGATTCGAAGCGAGGTATAATACTTTTATTAAATACATGGCATTTTGATGACAGCCTACAAGACCTCTCATTATACGAGTGGCATGAGACTTTGCTCTCTTACTTCTTAAGAACTGCTCACGAAGGTGAGATCGGCCAAACCTCAGTTTGCAGAGGAAACTTGCCTCTCTACTTATTTTGAGAAAATGAAAAATTTGACAGCCAAACAGCATTTCATAACATTTTCATTAATTAACTGGAAACTAGAGTTTTCGGACAGCGATAAATGCAGGGAGTATTTTTACCTATAAATGCCACTTAGCTTCTATCCTGTGAGAACCAAGACAATACTTGAGTTTTTCTGTTGAGACAGTTGGTTTCGAAAACTTTGTTTTATGTATTAGGAAAATATCTTTTCTGGGTGAATTTTCCTTTAGTAAAGGCTATCTTTTGAGAGAAAGCTGCGATCTAAGTTTCTGATCCCATGTGTTCACTGCTTTATTAATGAGCAGCAGTTGTCTGAAGTTTACGCAACCAATTTTTATTTTTATTTACTCCCCACCCATTAGGGCAAGTTTCAAAGACTTATTGGGGGTTCAACAGAGGCACAAATAGCTTTTACAACAAGTAGCGCACAACAGTTAACATAAAAGACATTAAAAGTGTTTATCGACGTCTTCGGCTCTCTGGTCACTTCTCTGGAATGGTTTCATAGCACAGCTAGCAGTTCAACTTCGTAGTGGCACTTCGTCCGTCCTCGATACTGTTAAGGATAGACAATCTTCATACCTTTTCGCAGGCCAATTTGGGACCAGGAATCCAGATATTTACATCGTGTCTAGTTTGTTGGGCTGTACGAAGATGTAGTACTGCTGGCATAATCTGATTTTATGCGTCCGGCCGCCCCTCTCATTATCTTCCAGGGTTTCCCCTGGGGTTACCGGTGGTTACCACGAGGAGGTACGCAACCAATACCAATTTCCTAACCTTTGATAGGGCTATTTCAGCCCTTGTTTGTCGGTCATTTTGTTGTGGTGGAAAAAATTTATACTTACGCCGCCAATTCATAACACCCTTTCGTAGTCCATTATTAGCCTGACCCGGTATACCAAGCCCCCTGGGTGCGAAAGTGTTAGTATTGTAAATTAGAAGATTATCGAACAGCTGAATACGTCAAGCTCCAGAAACCTTTATATGATTTTGCCAGTGCAAACAAATTTCTCGAGTTCAATTTTTAACGAAAGCTCCTTTAAATCATTCAATAATAAGTTGAAAACAAGACGGCTAGCCTAGACTACCCTAAGTAACGTTGTTGCTCAGACACGTCAGAGCCTGCAGTATTGGTGAGTTAAAAATTAGGGTTTCCTACCAGCTGATCGCCGTCAATCAACATGTCCACAACCAAGTCTTTCAGTAGTGACAAAACCAGTGTTTACTTACCAAGCTGCAACCACGACTTTACAAACCTCTGCACTCTGTTTCTTCAAGTATGCACTTATGAGACAGTCTTTACTAGCGCCTAGTCCTGAAGTCTTCTAGTTTTTGAATGCCTTTGAAAATGCTTTTTACGCTTCACAGAAAGAATTGAAAATTTCAACTAAGGTTTTGCCCACTGTAAGAGAAGTGAAAAGTAGCATTTATCGGTAGTTCTTCCATCTTAATTCGGTAATTACTCTACTATGATCTATTCCTAAGAAGGACGAAGATTATCGGAGAGCATACATCATAAAAATTAGGACAAAGAATGAATTACAAACCGGAGAAAACTTGCGAGAATCTGCAGCTCCATGGCGATTTCTAAATTAGGACCAAACACGATCCAACCCCTTTGAAATATGTGTCGGTAGCCCCAAGGGAATTCAGCAGTCAGTGGATCGAACTCAGAGACGACTTACCAAATTCCTCTTGTGTAAATAGGTGTAGGCTGAATATGAAAGATTATTTAGGTTTCTATTTAATTCTTTGTAGACAGGTGTGATGCACAGACCGCAGTTTTAGTAAACTGTAGGAACAAGCTATTGAGATCAAGGTGTAAAGAGGAACTGGAAGCTTAAGAATTCGTGTTTGAGATAGTTATGGCTGGACAGAGTCGTCGCTAACAAAGGCGTTCCAATTAACGCTTACACTTGCTAAATCAAGGGTTGATAGCTATCACCAATTAACCTAAAGTCCTGCGTATTTTAGGCCACTTTGGCCCACAGCGGTACATAAACTAAATGTTTATTCATTAGTTTGCTATGATATTTACACGATTAGCAAAGCGGCCGACAAAACTAGTTGAGAAATTTCCAATTGCTTGTATGGTAAAGAGTGATCTCAACTGATGTCGTGGTGCTCAAAGACCGAGAAAAAATTAAATTTAGGGAGAGTTACTAGTGCATTTGTTGGACTCCGTTTTAATTTTTTCTAACTTTCAGCCTTCTTCCTATGTAACGACTCTTCAAAATAAATGATACAGCATAGAGCGTTGGTTTTGTAAAGCACATACCAGGATAAAAGTTATTATATTTAGAGGAATATGGTTACGGAAAAACACCCGAGTGACTTTCGCTGAAAAGGCGAATGAAAAATTTAGTTCACCACTTTCCTGCCTGTTTCTTCTGTCTCTAAATTCCGGCTCTTACCAGCAGAGGGCGACCGCAAATAAGAAGCTCTGACCTATGATTTCTGTGGATATTGATTGGATTTCGAATCCGTAGACGCGGCTATTTGTTTGTTCACAAAACCTAAGATTCTTTAAGGTAATGTCTAACGCTGACTGCGATCGCATTTTAAAGGAAACTTTGGCTACCACTGAATGGAATCTTTGAATATAGGAGTTGGGAAAAATGCTAATAATCACTTAGAGAAAATCCAGAAGCGAGCACTAATGGGCAGAGATTATCCTCGAAGATTGACCTATTTGTCTTCAAGAAACCGGGAAGAAGTATCGTTGGAATGCCGACTGTATAACTATTCAGCAAAATATGTCTGAAATGAAACATGGCTGAACAAAATAATTTGCGTGTTTTGCTTTATTTCACAAAGTATTTGAACACTTAGTATTCACATGAAATGGCAAAGACACAACAACATTTAAATGGCACACTTGGCTTGGGGAAAAAGGAGGATTCCCCTTTTATATTTCGAGACTTATTTCAGGCTCTCATTTATCCAATCGATGAACATTCATGAAATAGGCTGATTATATTTCAGCATGTTAAATAGTTCAAATTGGATAAAGAAACGCAGGTCTCTTTCCTATCAAACACCTTTTCGGGTGTATGTGTTTTAAAAATGCAACCATGGATGCAATCAAATGATACCTTAGTAGAAATAGTCAAAGGCGAAAATCCTTCATTTTTCATCCTATTGAGTCTATCAGAGAATCCCAGGTTTGTTTCCGCACCTGTTAAAATTTGAGTGTAACAAATATGAATTCCTGCCATCTGTTTATTGTTGCCTGACTTAAGCGTCTGGTTTGGGATTGGCCAAAATATTTGAGCGTCGAAACAGCACCAATGCTATCGGGGTAGCAAAACTCGAATCTATACAACGTACTTTTTGGTTCATTGATAGGCGGACTTATCTTACTAAGATAAGTAATCAAACTGATCAAGTGGGGAAGTTGTCTTAAATAAATTATCTCTCATGGAACCATGAACATAGCAAAAGGCAATTCAGTGATCTCGCAACCTTGGTACGTTCACAGGTACTGCATACAAAGTCGACTGGTATTTTAACGTCAAAACTAAAATAATAGCCATAATCCTCGTTTACCAACGAATAACGGGCAATTTCACTTGAACATGACAACATTAGAGATATTATTGATGAATTAAAAATTACATGATAATAAAATTTAGGTTATATTAAGCAGCAGGACTTCCACAACTTATGGATTATTTGTCTTGTGTTCTACGTGACAAATTAGCCGCGGACTGATCAACTGTTAGGCCAAATTTTTGGCCTACCTCTAGCCGACGTTCTCTACTAGTGACAGCTAGAGAAACTTAGTATCTAGTCAAATCTTTTTCACATTTTAGAAAATTAATAACTGCTCTTTTTTTCTGCAATAACCTAAAATGACTAAGACAGCGCTAGTTCTATTAGCCGGTGGGGCGGAAGAAATGGAGACCATAACTGTTGTCGATATCCTAGTGCGTGCAAAAGTAACTTCTCTCGATAGCCGGAATTAAATAATTTCAGGTCAAAGTTGTTGTTGCTGGCGTGAATGGTCCCAATGTTGTCACCTGTAGTCGTGGCGTCAAAATTCAGCCCGACGTCGCACTTTCTGATGTCATCGGTACTGCCTATGATTTAGTTTACCTTCCCGGGGGCTTGGATGGTATGAAAGCCCTGTCCAAAGTATGCCCTCTTGTTCGCGCAAACTTTGCTTTTAGAGCGCAGATGTGGGCAAGGTACTGAGAGATCAATTCGAAAGCAAGCGCTACATCGCTGCAATCTGTGCAGCGCCATGCGCCTTGAAGGCTCACGGAATCGCCAAGGGCGCAAAAGTTACCAGCTACCCGTCAATGAAAGGTGATCTCGAACGTAAGATGACACCACTTTATGTAGCCTAAAACTTGCCTACTCTAGATTACTATAAATATCATGAAGAGCCTATTGTCGAGGATGGGCATATCCTAACTAGCCGTGGTCCTGGAACCGCCGCTGCTTTCGGACTGAAATTGGCGGAAATCTTAACTGACCACGAAACCGCCAAATCGATTGCTTCTGGCATGCTTCTTCCATTTTAATCGTCCATCGTCTGATTTCCCATCGTATCATATGTCTTGGCTCCTGGTAAAATTCAAAATAGTTGTGCTGCGCTAAATACACAGCCTGTTTAACCAAATTTGTTTATGTCATCTTTGAGACTAAGGCGAAGTCAGGGTGCGGTCAAAAACAGCCTTTTATTTGTATAGAATGCCTCGGAGGTGGTGTGGTGGAGGGAGGACGGGATCAACAACAGAATTGTGTGGGAGTGTCTTCAGTTAGGTCATTACTCACTGGCGGAAATTATTTTCATCACCTTGCCAATGCCGATGGTCTTACCTTCGTCTCGCAGCGTGAATCTACCCATCTGTGCATAGTCCTTGAAACATTCTAGACAAACGCTTCCGTTAATCGCCTACAGAGGAGAATAACACAAAAGAGTAATTTTAACCGCTGCTGTGCACAACTTTGCACGAGTAATGGTGGGAGATGCCTTGACTTACCTCAAATCGAACTATGGCAACATCATCTTGTTTTATGAAGCGTGGTCGAATGTCGGTTTTTTCGTTGGTTTTGCGGTCGATACGACAAAGGATAGAGCGAAAGCGGACTTCTTGAACGCAGGCGTGAATGTGCATCACGGCGGTGAAACCAGGACAGATAATGGACTTGTAATCAACAATCACCAGTTGGACATCGAACACGTGCGCTACCTACCATATAGGGCTCATTGTTGACAGTTCACTTCATTGTAAAAACCAGATGTATAGTGAAAAACTTGCATGGCAGAGGTTATCAGGAGAACAGAGGACAAAACCCGGGGAAACGTCATCCTCTTCGACGTTTTTTAGCTTTAACTTGACATTATCTCCAGCTACGCTCCCATCTACTTCAACATCATCGTTCAATATCTACATAAAAACAAATAGAGGCATAAATCGTTTTAATACCTGAAGAACTTCAACGGACACACGATTAGGCATCATCGTGAGTGTTTGACCACGTGTGAGACTTCCAGATTCAATTTTACCCACAATGTAAGTTCCCATATCCTTGAAGCGATCGGAAATGGGTATTCGGAGAGGACCATCGATACACCGGGAGGGGGATGGTAGACTATCAAGGTACTCGAGAAGAGTTGGACCCTTGTACCAGGAACAAAGATTGTCTGTGGGTCGGTCTTTCAGAAACGCACCAGTGAAGCCAGAACATGGAATGAAGAAAATATCCGACTTAACATTGAAGCCGATTTTTTTGAGGAAGGGTGTGAGCTTATCACGACAGTCATTAAAACGCGATTCTTCCCAATTGACCGTCGAATCATCCATCTTATTGATAAGGACAATCAGATGTTTGACTCCGGTCGTTTTTACCAACATGGCGTGCTCGCGAGTTTGACCGCCACGTTCGAAACCAGTTTCGAATTCACCTCGGCGAGCGGAAATTACGAGCACGGCGATGTCCGCAATTGAAGCACCAGCGATCATATTCGGAACGAATGATTTGTGACCTGGTGCATCGACAAGAATGAAATGCTTGTGCTCGGTTTCGAAAAAGGCTCTTCCACACTCTACGGTGATGCCTTTGTTTCTCTCCTCAGCGCTGGTGTCAAGAGCCCATGAAAGATACCAGGTCTCGCGGTTCTTCTCTTTTGCCTCCTTTGCATATTTTTCAAGGGTACGGGAATCAACCATGCCTAAGGGCTCAGCATAAATTAATAGCAAAATAATACCAGTTAGATAAAGGATGTGGCCACCAATCGTTGATTTCCCGGCATCAACATGCCCAATGAAAACAACGCTGAGTGTTTCTTTTTTGTCTATCGGAGGAAAACATGACTACAATTGGTAAATTAATGCCAACAAAGCATTATACCACTGCTTGGCGTTTGGGTTCTGAAGGTGTAATTGGGATTCCAGGTTTATCGTCATCTAAAAAAATCAATATTAGGGCTATACTACCTTCTGAACTTTCTAAGTCACCGATAGATGGGATGGATCCTGACTTTTTGACGTTCGTATTTTCAATAGCGGAGGCTGGTGAAGCAGACCACTCTGCTGGCACCTCAGCAACAGCTGGCGCGACGGGGTGACTAGGGATAAAGGCTGGAGCATCAATGTCAATGTTTGATAAATCTATTGTTAAATCGTTGATCTTCCCCTCTGACTCTTCCTCCCACGAGGCCATGGCTATCAAAAACAGCTTTTATGCACACCGGTGCAAAGAAAAACTTCTGACGTGATTGGCTAATGTGGCGAAGCAAATAATGGAAAATCTGGCCACCTAGGTCGATATCAAATAACTTTCATAAAACAACTTTGGAAACAGGCTTATCTATCGAATATTTTTACTCATATTTTCGAAATTGATGCTGTTGGGTATCGGTTAATTTATGCTCACAAATATTTGCCAAAATCAAAATATTTTATCTATACCATTTCGGGCGATATACAACTATAATTTATAAGTAAAACAGGTTTAGAGATAACGTTGGCTGATAAATTTGCTTACGACTGCTCATTCAGCCATGTGTTGGTAGCACAACTGTAAAGTGAAACATTAGAATGAATCTCGGGTGGCTTATTTCGTCTATTTTGACTTTTACTGATTGTGTGAACCAATTTCCAAATAGTTCAATGGATTAAAAACCTTGTGGATAGATTGGTGAAAAATGTGGCTTGGATTAAATGGAAATTTAGATAGATTGTGGGTTAATGCAGTCAAGCAGGATTTCGAGCTCATGGCACTACCTAAACTGTATGGCATTGATGCACTAGTGTTGAACGTTAGTGTTAAGCGTGTCAAGAATTAATACGGTAAAGGTTCCTTAACTGCGCGACTCATAAGGCAATCCGTTCAGGCAGTTAATTATTTCAGTATTCTCCTAGTAAAGACTCTTCATGACAGCCAGTATTATGAATAATCAGGCACCGTATTAGAATTAATTGGGCTTAGAGCTTTCTTCCATTAGGAAGACATAGATTATGCCTGACAGTAAGACTACATGCAGGAATTTTTCTTGTAGTAGTTGTTATAATCGTCGACCGATTATAATGGTATTGTCTTGTAAATTTTTAAGGTCGTTATTTTCCTTATTATTTACTAACAGCATGACTAATGCCGCTCCATTGAAACGCTCCAATTTTCTTCCCTGCTATCGCTTCTTTTCATCTTATTTGATGTGGCGGTTATCCGATTCAAATAAGGTACCAAAGCACCTGTTCTTGTTCTTTACCCCTTCCCGTTCATTCGAATTTCAATGTCACTTGTTATTCTGTATGAAGTAGTGCCATTTCACTTTTGAGTCTGGTTTTAGAAAGTAACCACAACCATCCAAAACGCACTTTGAAATCAGTGGCATGTTTCTGAACGCGTGGTGGTGCACATGCGTGGTGAGCATTCGGCTCCGTTCATCAATGAAACACAGTGTTAGCACTTTAACGCCCAGTCCTGGGCCTCAAACTCATACACAGTTTTATTTTAAACTATTCCCACTAAATTCATGCCATTCTTGGGATCCAGTTGCTTAGTAAAAACTGGCCTAGTAAGCAATCAATCTTTAGAAAATTGATTGGGCATAATTTTTCGAGTATGGAAAGTCTGTCTTACCTGCCAATGACTAAATTTCGAGCCTGAATTTTGCCAAATTTATGAAATTTTTCGGAAGTCCTAACTGCATTTGCATTGAAGCATGGCATGTAGGTGGAAATATTTGCAGCCACTGCATTTGATCTGATAGCACCAATGCTAAATTTTATCAAAGACTGGGTTCATTCTAGGCCTCAATACTCTATGTCTTGCATTGTGGTTGACCACAAATCTACGGCTTGGAACTCTTGCAAGTATTGTTGACATACTTGTTAAGGTGCTGGTTGCTGAACGCGCCCTTCTTGCTCCAAAGATCCTTACTAAGACTTCGGAGCTGTTATTCTAGTGGGAATTCTGTTGATTCCAAAAGCCTTAGTTTTAGAACTATCCGGAAAATCCTTTTCCTTAACTATCTTAGGCACCCGAATGCTATTAGCTGTTAGGTTTAGCATGCTTGATTGATAACTATAATAACTTAGCATTTTGGGGTGCGTTATTCCAGAAGGGCTTGTATTGATGAAAGGAAAAGATGAAGGAAGGAACTAAGTATTTTAAGAGTTTGTAGCTTACTTCAAACATTAAGTCAATCGAGGAATTCTATCGATCAAAATAAACTGGACAAGATTATTGAAAAATTTTCATATACATTTTAAATTAATGCACTCATGCACAACTAAAAAGTAAAATGAATCCTTAAACGATATTTGCTGCGATTCAGTCAATTCTCAAAATTCTGGAGTTCAGTACTGGTGTTTTATTCGGAACCTCGCAAAATTGTAATGTAGCCTTTTAGCTCATTCCATGGTCTCAGCTCTCTTAATCCAAAGATCCAGACTTCCGGAAAAATCTAACGCGAATCACTCCCGTCTCCTCCTCCTCTCCACCAGGGATGATAAAGTCTTAAAAAATATGATTCACAAGTCTCCAAAAAATGAAAACGCCTAAATTCGAAAACGCAGAATCGAAGTACAGAATTGAGCTGACGATTTGCCTGTAAAGACCTCTTTATTATGATAATTATGTGGTGGCGGTCACAGAACCAAGCCATAATCGTCTAACCAATCGGACGACTCACTTTTTCACAACCCAAGTTTGATGCGAGTAATAACAGATGGCGTTGTGGAAGAGATCAGTCATCTTTCCCCATGTTTGAAGAACTTATGGGACTTGCATCGAAGGCAGTTAAGTATTGGTTTGGTTATCTATTGTAAAAAGGTGTTTGGTCGCGAAAAACCCGTCCGTTTCCTAATTTCGAATTATGCAACCAGCATCCTTTAGGCTTGAAAGAAGAAATGGTCCTCCGTAAGGTGGTTTGCGACCAAGGCTGGGCTTCAGAACTATTTTGGGAATGTTTTAATTTTCTCAAAGGAGGATCCCTCAAACGGATTGGTAGAGTTATTTCCATCCATCACTTCTCTAATTCTAATGGTACAGAGTTTGAAAGCGCTTAACCACTAGGTCACAATATGATACAGCAATAATAATTAGAAATGGTCCTTGTTTTCCTTTAAAGGTAACTAGGGTCTAATCGTTCCACTGATCGAGCAATCGATGTGAGCATGATGTACTAGAGGGAGCTGAAGTTGCTAAATGCCTTTGAAGCACAGTGTATCTAAACTTACGGAGTAATCGTCTTCGATGAGACCGGAGCGTGAGCAAGCATTCAAGATTTCTCTACCATTTTCGAAAGACAACGATCGTGATACAAATCCGACTTTTGAAGTGTGCGAAAAATATTGCCTCTGGTTTGTAGAAAATTGGAGAATGTCGCATTTGGAGGACCATAAGCGAATAATAGCTGTGGAATGACATTGAGAAATGAAAATTATTTCTTCCCCTTCGTCGCAGGTGACTCTAATGCGGTGCATTTGCTTTTTGGGCGATGTGTGTTTAAAAGCAATATTTAATTGATAATAAGTATGTCATATGCGAATGATCAAAAAGCATTGAGCTTTAAAGATAAAGAAATTTTTTTTTCGTTTTGCTTCGGAATCCATTAATAAATCAACCCTTTAATCACTATCAGCCACCCAAGCTCCTCAAAATTATTTAATTTCTTTCACAGTTTTTTTTAAACTGTTGATATTAACCATTAATGAGGCGGTCTTAATTTATCAGTTGAACTCGCTGCCCCGTTTGTTATTATCGATCCAGTCTCTGATTCATTGTGTCCGATATTTGGGGTCCAGACGGTCGTGAGTTTACGGGCGCGCGCCTACAACCCTGTTTGAGGACATCTGAGGTGCACTCGGGCAATCAGTGCCGCTGCCGTCGCCGCCGCGCCGTCCAATTAATCCATACTACTATCTAAGCGGACTAACCGAAATTGTGATTTCTTTACGAGTGAAATGACGACGAATCCCTATTCTATGGCCTGACGGAATACGCCTTCTCAATAAACGATCAAACTACATAGATCTTGAGTTTCTGATTCAGACTTAAGGTAAAATACAAGCACTTCAAATGTTGACCGAATTCATCGAGTTCTCACTCCCTTCATTTTTTTGGTAGTTAAGTGGAATGTGATCAGTCATGCCTATAGAGCGCTACCGATTAATGGGGTTAATGTGTAGTATCCAGGGGTATCATTAGATTCAATTGAGGATGATACATTTCGGGGGGGTGACCAGTCACAAGGATACTGGTACTTGTCAGTATGTGACTTCTTCAGCGATCTTTCACTCTTTCAAACTACCACCCGAACAGCCAAAAAAAGTAGTAAATCTGAGGTCCTTCTCACCCTCTTCTACGGGTGCTATGGATTAGATGGTTCCAAGGTTTCCCAGTTGCGTAATTTCCAACATGATCTAAAACCCAATCTTTTAAAGGGGAGAGGCTACCAGCAGAGACTAAACCTGCCCCATGCAAATAATGCAACTTTCTTCCGGAAAAAAAATATTAGATTCGTAGCCGCAAATTATTGCGTTGACACTGTTCGGTGTTTGGTGAGATGTAGCGTTTTCAGCTGCCGTTGTAAATAGTTCATTCTGTTCTATGTTCGTGGATATCGCCGTCACACAACCAGTTTCGCTATTGATGCTGTAGTTTACCTAATGGGCGACTTCGCTTCCAGTTTGTTTACCAGTAAATTAAAGAACTCATCAGTCGAGAATTAGGTCTCGATGGGGTCTCCGGACAAGCCCTTAGGCAACCAAGGCCAAAGGAAAGACCGGACGAGTTAATCGAAGTAGAATACGCACTTTAAATGCGTAGAATTACTGTCTATACATTATATATATTATAAAAGCTTGAACGGAAGTCAATTAAAGATTTGGCAACTTGCGATCAAGAGAAACGTTGACTAATTGACTGGTTTCAAATCATTAGCTGTGCGGTTTCAACTGCATCAGAGCTTCTAGAAACGCTAAACGCAATTAAGTATTCATGACTGTTTTATTTTCAGATCAAAGTTAGAGTCCCCAGGTGTTGCAAAATTTTTCGAAGGTCAGAAAAGAGAGAAGGCTATTCATTACTGTAGTTGGAATGGTCCGGTTAAATTTAATGAGATAAACCGATACACAATGCGCCACCACTGGGTTACACACTCAAATAATGACTCCGTTAACCACATCGCGTATTTCGAAACTCAGAACCCCCATCGGGTGTCTACTTAAACCGCATATATTTTAATTCATCGTTAAAGTTGCATTTAATAATAGCCGAGCACATCCACAAACCGAAAATCCACTAAAAACCTAACTTAAAATGATATTTCACAATCAGTAGAGTGCAAAGACAAGCTCGTAGTGGTTAAAGTTAATGACTATTCCAGATTTCGGTAATGATACCATCGTGATTTAGTCTCGACACCATTGCGAATGGTGGTGCTGCCGGTATAAATCTGTGCCAAAAAAGATCACGTCAACATGTTTGGTAGCCACATTCAGTCTTTACAAAAATCCAAAAGGTCCTTTAGCCATCGGCATTAATCTATTCTCTATTTACCTATGGTACACTTTGAGTTGTATTACAAGGCTTTCGGCTATATTATTTACAGCATCGCTTTCGTTCAGTTTGCGCTAATTAGATGAGTGAATTCAAGTTCCTCTTCGTCATTCTCAAGCGAGCTTTCAGCTCCCTTCCAGAGTTTGAACTATGAGGTCATCTTCAAAGACTCGAACCGAAAGTAAGGCTTAAAACTTTAAATGCAATTTTTCATATTCAGCGGGATCTTGAAGACAGTCTGATTTAGTTGAGCTACCAGCTCCTTATGCCAATGATGGCCATCAACTTTCTTCGTATAGTGTGTGAAGAAACTGAAGCCCTTAGGTATGAATTTATAAATGCACAAAAATTTCTTGGGAAATATTTACCTAGGGGCAAAGGAGTCCACCCCATTAATTACTTCGGAGCTAATATTCAAGAGACGTACTCAAATCTTGAGCGATGAGAACCTAGACCTAGGGAATATGATAACTGCTAACATTAGGGGTCTCTGTTGTATTTACAACCACGTACAGAATTGCATTTGGACCACCTTCAAACCAGTTCGATGCGCGAACGGTTTTAATTTTTTTCTCGCGGTCCCAGTCTAATTCAAATAATTTTTGCTAAAGGACATTAACGCAGATGAAGCCATCTCTCTAAAGGCATTAAAGTCAAGTCAGAAACTGTCCCATTGCAGAAACGGCGTCATCAATCTTTTCCATGACAACAATTACCCGAATCTGTTTAGATTCGCCGCTATTCCAAAATCTTAAATGAATGGTTATCTACTGGCGGAGTTGAAGATAAACGAAAGCAAAAGGAATATTTTTTTATTCCTCATCGTACACGAAAAAACAAAATGTAAACTCAAAAAAACTTTAACAAGTGCTTGCCAGAAACTTTTTGATGGGAAGCCGGAAGCTTGAATGTAATATTGCTTATCGTGGTCATACTGTGCACTGAATCAGGCAAGTATCAGATAGTCCAATTTAGCTCTTCAAGGCAGAATTGAAATTAGTAGAGTAGCCTCGCTTCTGACCTCCCAAGTGTGGTGACTTTAGTCATTAAACTCAAATGTTGGATTTTGATTTGATGTAATTCAAAACAAGGACACTTTTCCTATGGCGGTCAACTTTTGTCGTAAATTCTTTTTTTCGATCATGACTACATGGAATGCTTACTGACAATTTAATACCATCTTGCACCATGGTCGGTTCGCATGTTAACTGATCGAGATAGAAATCGATCATTGCGGCCATCATCGCACTCTGACCGTCTGTTAGTCTGCTAAGTTGCGTCATTACGTCAAGGCAACCGAAGTACTTAAGGGACCTCTGGTACTTTCACACCAATATGACAAATTTAGATAATTATAGAAATTGAATTGGAATTTATTTTCATATGGATATGCGCACAAGTGATTCGCTGAATCAACCTGAATTACACACAGGAACCTCCAATTCTGCTCCAGAGGCCCAACAGCATTGGCAAGTCACCGATCAAATATCCTATCATAATGGTAATGGCCTCAATGGTCTCACTTGAGCTGCAATTAAATCTATTTAGATAAGAGTGAAGCTGCAGAGTACCATGTGATCTGGTAATGTAGAGATTAATAATAATTTTTTTATTTACTACCCACGCATTAGGGCAAGTCCCAAGGGCCTATTGGCGATACAACAAACAGCCTTTTACAATGAGTAGCACACAGCAGTTAACACAAAATACAGCAAAAGCGTTTATCAACGTCTTCGGTTCTCTGATCACTTCTCTGTCTTGGTTTCATCGTACAGGTAGCAGTTCAGCTTCATAGTGGCACCTCGTCCGCCTTGACATTGTTAAGACAGACAATCTTCTTACCTCTTCCAGAAGTCTGTTCCACTCTTTGGCAGAGATTCCATTCATCGCTACATGCACGCACTTTCCTCAGTCCAGTTTGACTGTGAATCCAGGTATTTACGTCGTGCCTCATTTACTAGGCTGTAAGAAGTTGCACTTCTGTTGGCATAATCTAATACCTTTACGTCCAGTTAGTGATTAATCTTAGCCGGCCGTCCCTCACATTAGCCCCCAGAGTTGCCTTTGGGGTTACTGGTAGTCATCACGAGGAGGTTGAGAGTAGGTTTGACCACCAGAGGTGGATAATATGACTACGAATACCTCGAGGTGATCTATCATCATGCCTTTGATTGACCATTTGCTGCAGCTGACCTACAATTATTACACTTCGTTCGGACTCCCCTCCCCTCCCCTCCCCACCCCTCCCCACCCCACCCCAACCCCCTCTTAAATACTAAGGCGTCGACGCTACCAAGCTGAACATGCCTTGTTAAATGTGTATTTCGGATAAACTACTGTCAATCGCTCTAGAACAACCGGTCTATTAAGAATTGATGAATGAAATAAGGAGCAAATTAGGCTACTACTCCGACTGACTTCTGATAGAGAACGTGATGGCAAATCATCGGCCAAGGAAACAAATTGGCACCATTAGCTCCTCACATCTTTGACTTAAATTATCCATTTGCCAGTTGGTTTGTTCCCATCTAACCAAAACAAACTTTGACAAAGAAACTTTGGGACTGTCAGTTTCTTGTGTAAGTTAGGTCATTAATTACAGAAAAATATCACGTTTATAACGCAGCGTCAACTATAAAGACAAATAAAGTTTCCATGGATAATGTACTAATTAGTCCACCAAATACTTGGATTCTACTGTTTATTCACTGCCACAGCGACCATCACCAGCACTATTAGACGACAAATAGGCAGAAAGTGTTGCAATTATCCTTCAAAATTCTGTTAAGTGAAGTTTTTAACTTTTAAAGGAGAAACCTTTAGAACTTGAGGCTCGGGTTGGATTAATCATAGTAAGATTTGTTTAAGAATAAATATCCCGGAGCGCTTTTATTGTTGGCGATACCGACTTTTACACTTGAAGATATGTCTTATTCCAAATTTTACGACCTCTTCAAACACCGGTCACATTGCAGGCTCAACAAACTCAAAGTTAGTGTAAAAGTGTTATTTGACTGAGGCACTTCTCCGTATTTTATGTAAATTTTACACAGCCCCACAGTGGAACAGATACTATTACAAATCTACCTTTAAAAACCCGATCGTCTCTGAACTATTCAAAACCGTGTTTATTCATCTGGTTCTCCATATGGCCTACCTATCCGACGTTATTGCAAATTCTACTTACGCTTTTTGAAACGCCGCTAGGCTACGTCGGTCTTTTCGGCGGTTTTGAATAGAGCACCGGCCATCTATTAGCTGAATTGTAAACGAAATGAATTTAGACGAGAAAGAAGTCAGTTTTAGCGAGGGATTTGATGGATTATGCGATAAGCACTTTTTAAGAGCAGGTGGTGCGAGAAGTACGTTATAAACGGTCGTTATTAATAGCCCGCCATCTGAGAGGAGTATGATGAGATTTGCACCTTATTGCAGGCTTTTTACTTGTAAAATACTTCTTACCTTATATTTCACCCAGAGCTTATTCCCACTTAAGGACAAATAGCAGTCATTTCAGTGATATTCTCCTACATATAGTGGCCTATTTATATCTGTTTTCAAGTTTTCTATCTCTTATGAGCATTGGCACATTCCTAGTATCTGGATCATACTATTCCCACGGAAAATCCTGACCCAGTCATGGGACCGAAGAAAGTAATGAAGATGTAGCCAACTCTGTAGTAAATTATTATGTGTATTTGACGATTTAGATTTCGCCGTAGGGTGAAAACTTGCGCAAATGGCAATTGGCGAAGCGACAGACTGGGAACAACAGCCACAGTGAGTAGGATTACTCATCGCGTTCCCCAGCCTTGAATCATCCTCGATGGTGCAATAAAGGAGCAGTGGGTGGGGACGGGGGGGGGGGAAATAAAAATCCAATTTTAAAGTTTAACTTTATCCGGACCTCTTTAAATAGGCGAAAGCGTTGCATGCCGACCACGAACATTGATTTAACGAAAAAATGCTCCTCTAACCATCGGAAATCATAAATGGAAAAAAATGGGAAAAAAAATAGAGAAAACTTGTCAAGGAAAACTCCAACCTAACAATTGAAACGTCTTGAAGTCGCTTTCATTTACCACCATAATCCCTGTCCCCAAAGGATAACGCTCCCCTCTTAAAGGCTGCTTACCTTGTTCTTTATCTATATCTGCGACTTTGTGATATTGGGACGTCCCAAAGATAGTGGACTAAATAAAACCTCCCACATAGCCCAACAACAAGCACCGAATAGGAGTATTCACTGCCTCTATCCACTTTTTTGTGTCTATGGGACCTGTTGTACAGCGGCTCAAGGGGGACCTCAAGCACGCCAAGATGTCGTGGCAACCGTAGGCTCTGGATGTTTGAAAAGGCGTGCTATCTATTCTTTTGTCCAAAAGAAATCAATGAAACTGAGAAGAAAATGTCCCTTGGAACACGATATTCTCGAATGCCATAACAAAAGCAGCCCCTTTATCCTCGAGGTCAAGTGGTACAACTTTAATTCCGATAGTGTGTTGATAGCAAGCCGCTAGGAAGGCTGCGTAAATAGCATAAAATTTGAGAAAAACGGTTTGAACAACTGAAAGGAGGCAAAAGGGTGGTCTGAAATGGTTGAAAAGACTACCAGGTCCAAGAGTTGAGTGGCGAAATGGACATCGACAAGTGGCAGGGAGGTGATCGCTTCATGTCCAAACTTACCAAGAATTGCCAGGGAAAGGGTAATAGAGCGAGCCCTTCTGCGACAGATCCTCTCGCCATCAATCGCTTTGGCATTATTAGAGTAATCCTATTTTCCATAACGAAGCATCATATCCTCGATTCCGATTCGTTAGTGCATCCTATCAAATTTGTAGATTTCCTACGAATTCATTTATATTATCAAGGAATCGGAAAGGAATTATGTCGGAAATCTAGCCTTTAAATCTTCGGTGGTCCTAATTGGGGGTGACATCAGCCCAATAAGTAAAAAGGAAGGTCCCGGTAAAATTTTATGACCAGATATCCCTTGCTGGACTGCCAATGAAGTGATTCAGTAGATCAAACCACCTTGGTCACCATCCGTAACTAAAGTACCATTCGCAAGCTGAGTGGAAACAGGGGGATCTTTCGGAAATAAAGCCCCGGTAGAATCTAAAATGAGACCATACTGCAAGAGAATCGCTGGCTAACACGAGGTGAAGAGAGCACCGAAGCAGACTCCATACCTCCCGCCATTTAACCTGCTTAAACATTTGACCTTATTACTTATGCTAACTGACCTTTGAGGAAAGGCTATTACTATCATCAATGGAAAATTCAGAACAGATATTAAACGCCTCCAACTCATCATTAGAAGGCACTAAGTTAGGACCTTCCCTATCGATCTTTGCTGAGGGCAAAGACATTACTGTTTCGAAGCTTCATTCTCCCTGGTTTAGCATCAGTCTCTACAGGAAGCATTTAAACCCAAGTAAGCCCACAAATGTCAATTACCACCTCCCTGATGAAAGAAAAGACGCTACTTTATTTGTGCGATCTGGGTGTTTTGTACAAATAACCGTTGAATCGGTCGAGTAGGGCTTTTCTAGGCCTCTATGACGCTTCGTATAAACGGCGAGATATATAGGGGTTTCAGCAGTTTCATATTTTTATCCTTTTAAACGGAGAACTGTCGCAGACAAGAATCTGTTTACTTGGCAGGTCCCGAATACTTAGATTCTAAGATGACGCGATACCTACTCTCCAGAAAAGTCTATTTGATACGATTCGGTCAACTACTGTCAAAACTCAGAAGGCTGCTAACCAAGAGAACGTCGATCTTCTGTCGGCTGGAAGCATCAAAGTAATCTGAAAAGGTTACACAACAATGATAATGATCACCAGCATTCATCGGACTTTTCTGACCCTCACAATGAGTTAAATGAGAAGGCCTACGGCGAAAAGGGATCGATGGATAGATCGACGGATGAGAAGATGACTTTTAGTCTCCAGAAAGAGAACAAGGGAGAACAAGAAGACATGTTCTTGCGAGGACAGGCATGAGTGAAAGCAGAATAATGCGTCAAAAGAAATCCTTTCCTTACTCCCGTGCGTCTTCAACAGAGCCATTTTATAGTTTTTACCGTCAACAGTCAAAAAGGCACTGCGCCATAAAGACTGAAATCTTTGCTTTCGATACTGAACAAACTTTCTTGTGAAACAAAGCAATCTAATAATGATCAGTCAGGCTTACCGTAGAACGCAAAGTTATGGAATAAGTACCTAAGCCTCTACACGAACCCTCCCAGTACTTCAACTGTAGGATCCAGGGTATGTATAGTACCACCAAATCGCCCTGAATGTCGGTGAGCAGGACCTGAAGCATGCAATGACTCGATGCACATGCGACTTCCTCGAATCACGTGCGTATGTCCCGAGATCATTGATTGGCTTACCCAGATGCACGACTTCAAGTGGCTGAATAGCATTGTCCTTGGGCGCCGATTGGCTGACCATGTCGCATTGGTATGCGTCATTGCGTCCGTACTAGCCGGCGTAGACAAAGCGCATTTCGCAAACCCATCTCGCGCATTTCGACGTTACTCCAACTTCAAACGCCTCTGCGGCGTTGGAAATAGCCCATGGCGATGATTTCCACGGCTTCAATGCCCCCTAACGCGAGTCCTACGGAGTCTTCAAAGGAGAAGACCGATAGTGTTGTCCTCATGAATGGACAGCCACATTCTACACCGGGGAAGTTTGACAAATGGAACTTAATGGAAGTTAGTGTTGGCTTTGATGTTACTAGGAAGGGTGAGTTGATCGGTTATTAAATCGTTGGTTTCACTTTTGTAAAAATACAGTATTGATGTTACTATTAACTTGTTTGATAGCCAATATGTGATTTATATTTATTGTGCTATAAGCATTAGAATGAATTTGAACCTATTCATTATTAAACATGGAAACTGCATCAAGTTCCTTACAATGTCGGAACTTGAGTTTGTCATTGTGTTGGTTTATACCGTCTACCTTCTGACCAATTTAACGATTACGTGATTTCAATAGAGATTATTAATGTTATGAGCTGTCTCGGGACATTAGAGCCACTACTATGGTTGTCAAATCGATGCGAATTGCCGATTCTAGGTGAGCGAAGTCTGGTCATAAACGGATACAAATTCACAAAATCTCGGGACGGGATGTCTGACCGGGTGTTCTGGCGATGTTCACGTCGAGAATGCAAGGCCACTGCAGTGACAGTAGGAGAGAGATTGGAACACGTCCGAATCCTTCACGATCACGAGCGACCCCCTTCAGGGGAGTTCTACGCCTCTTCTGCAGCGGCTGCAGCCACAACTACAACGGCTACCGCCGTTACTAGCCACTCCAGTAGTCCTAGCAACTGTCGTGTTCGACGCAGAAGCAATCAGCAGTCTCGCGGTGGGGCCAAGCAAAACACCAAGTCTGCTGGCGAGACTTCAACAGAGAAAAACTCTTCTAGCCCCTCACAATCACGTTCCGCTATTCTTCCAAACATCACTCAACAGAAACAGTTAATTTCCGACCCGGTATGTCCGTTTCATATTTCTAGGTTATAATAGGCATATTTGCAGCTTTCAGTAGACTAAGTTGGCAAACGATTAAATGAATCGATCTAAATTGCTCAGAATTCTAAGCGTAAACATAAGACGGAAGGATTTTATCAATTTTATTTAAGGAGACCACAAATGAAAACAAATCCAAGTCGGAGAACGGTTTTCACGTAATGGCTCCGGATCAACATCAACAGTGTCATCCACCACAACTCTTTCCAGCCGTCAGCCTTGCTCAGGAGGTCTTGATGGCTCCGAAATATTCCGCTGTTATCGAAATGGATAGTCGAGGTCTCACTGCTCTTGCAGATGCTGCTGCCAGCCAGTCAAAACGCGACTCACAGAATTCTAGTAAGACCATAGCCGATCAGCTTAAACTTTTAATTTTTCATTATTTGGGGGTTAAACAAATTAATTTGTTTGCCTGCCAGCTCCTGATCCACCTTTTGAAGCTCCGGTCACATCGCCAACTTCTTCCCTGGTTAATAACGTATTACCTTCAGGGGCTACTGTTATGGGTGGTCCATTTCTCCTCTTAGGTCCTCGAGATCTCAATCATACCACGCCTACTTCGGCGTCTCTTGTCGGAGGCAACAACAGTTCCGAAGTTCCGCTCCTCCCGACACCTTCCTATTTGTGAGTGTCCAATCATTAACGAAATCGCTTTTTTTAAACTGGGCGTTAATCAGAAGATTTCGCTTGTTTCTAGTCCCATCTGTACGCGTCGTTTTTCAGTCTCTGAAGTACCAGTGTCTGCAAGGAGTTGTCTTCCACGATCTTCCATCCAGACCGATCAATATTCGTCTCTTCGAACGTCAAATTTTATGGGTAATTTCTGTAAGTTTCAAACACGAAGATGTTTTGACTATCGAAAAGATCCAGGTTGTGAAATATTTTCGATGGTTACACGATACTGCGTTTCCTGAATCGCGGGGTGTTAACAGCCAGCAGACGGAGTTTCGTTGTTTTTAGTAACTCTCGTTTCCTGTCCGTATTTTGTGTCATTGTCTTGGGCGTAGGTGTGTGTGCTATCTATCGTCATCGTCACGACACGGACTTGGACACCGTCATCGCCGGACCCCTTCTTCGTCATCGCGTCCGAGTGGCCGTCCCAAAACAGGGTCATTTTTACAAAAACTATCATCTGCCCGCTAGCCAGTTAACCGTACGTCTAGAGTCAACTTCAAACTCCTTAACTCTAAGGCCCCCTATTCGCAGTCTCAGCTGCTCTTCTCCAGAGGCTAGAGCGTTATTCACTGTGGAACATAGTAAATGTACGAGATGGCCGTATCGCTAATATTAACCTAAGCGACAGTGGACTGAGTGCCTGTCTGTTCGGATTTGAGGTCATGGTGCTGCGCAGTGTGGTGAAATTGCGGTGCAGCCGGCAGGCCGGCCATCCGGCGACTCATGAAATAGCAGCTTCGGAGGCCGTCTCGCCCAACGAAAAGAAACTCATCTTTGCGCCAGCCGATAAAGTTGCTGGTGTCATCACCAAAGCTCTCTGTCACTCATTTTAGCAGACTGAGGCCCATTTTTCATGCATTCCAACTTTTACTAGACAAAAAGTGTGACCTATTTGGGGATTTCGTAGTAGTTAAAAAGAGTAAAAAGGGTAATAGCGCTTAGGACTATTGTTTAAACGTAATTGATGTAGGCTCCAGGTCACGCTGAGTCACCAAGTTTTCAATCTCTTGAAGAAGGTATCGTTTTAATAGTAGTCCCCGGATTTCGTAAGTCTTGGTGCAGCCTTTCATTTTACATAGGAAAGATCTTTTTATCGATGATTACTTTTACAGCGATCGTGGTTTTGTGTTTGTTTCTTTGCTTCGCTCTAACAAAGGGTTTTGCGCAATTTTAGTCTTGACAGCCGGTATCGTTGCGCTGGCCTTTCATGTTTGTTTGATGTGACGTAGCGGCTGGGATTATTTCACCACCTTACATAAAAAGGCCAAATTTATAGCAAGTGTGCAACAAGCTCATTGGAACTCATAGCTACTCTGCTTCTCAGGCCTAGGATCATCTGTCTGGTTGCGTCTCCGGGGTCTGCTAGCTTTAGGACCATCGCTGGAACGCCAGAGAACAGAACTTTCCTAGCGTTCAGAGTCTTTCAATATTATACTCAGACTGACTATTTTCACCCGTCGTTCCAGGCGCATTTCTAGGAAGAGAAGGGAAAATAAATATTAATAGAAGATTTTTACAGGAGTAACGTAGCAAATGAGGCAAAAAATGGGGGCATATTCGACACCAGAAATCCATTCTAGGTATGTTCCTTTATGATCCGGCAGTTCCTTTCCATTGCGTTTCGATAACCTCGAGACATAGAAGCCTTTTGATGAAGAATCTCATTTTCAGAGACGATGGAAAAGTTGAATAGTGCTCTCTGTGAGCCGTGGTTAACCACGTATATAAAAAATCAAAGAATCAAAAATTCGTCCTCCTTTTTACATCCTACTTAGTGCCGCTCTCTGCCTTTATCTTACATGTGATTCGAGGAGCTAATACTCCTTTATTGCTTTGCTAGATTTCGCTGCATGTCATCCAATTGTAGATGAAGCAGGAATTCGAGAGGGAATTCTTCCCTCCACACTGGCCTCAACTGTCAGCACGACTAGTGGCGGAGGGATACTGCTGCATTGGAAAAAGGAGAAGATGTTAGAGTCGAAGGCGGAAGAAGAAGCCGAGAAGGAGCATCAGCAGCATCAACAATATGGTCGACGGCGCTACTACACTGCCTCTGTAGAAGGTTCATCCTCCGCCACGGCTGCTGCCGCCAAGACACCAGGAGCTGTAGAAGCCGTCCCCACATCCCAAATGACACCCGGTATTGATGCCATCGCTGATGACCAACTTCCATTGAAACGAAAGAGATGTGCCTCCGAATGCCATCCTCCCATCTCCGTGGCTTCCTCATTCTCTCCCTCAGATGTTGCCTCAGGGCCGAACAATCCTCTTTCCACAGGTAAGAACCTTCGGTCTTCTCTAGTTCCATGTCGCAGTTGTTGTCTGGCAACGAGCGTCTACGGAACGGCTAGAAGAATGTGGCTTATAGACCGACCGGCCGGCTAGCTGACTCACAGCTGCTGGCTTGCTGGTTGTCCTCGTTTTTACATTCTTGGCCCCTTTTTTTCTTGCTTCACTTCGCCCTTCTCGCTTTATGAGTAATCTAGTGCGGAGTCATTGTACTGCGTCGCCTCGTGATAAGGGTAAACAATTTGACGCCGTCTTCGGAACTTCTGCTTCCGCAGGCAATTCGCATTTCTGGCCTGCTAGTGTTGTCAGTCTGACCCCGTTTTGGCCCATGAGACTGTTCTTTGTGTTTGTCATTCACCCGCGTCTACATTCTGTCTGCTTTTTTGCCTCGATGGTCATTTCTAATTGCTAAGTTTTCATAGGGCCTTTCTGATTTCTTTTGGTTAGTCTAGCCACTAAATCTCATATTTCCAGGTCTAACGTTTTCCATCGATATTTTTTACATGCATTCTTTCAATGGTACTTCGAACGTAGAAGTAATGTATTGATAAGGTAGATTCAAAAACATAGGCATTATGGCCTGATTACCTATTAACGTTATTAGATGTAGTTTTAAAGCCCCAGAATACTTGTCAGATTCGAAAATTTCGACGTGGGGAATCGCGCAACTCATTTCAATGGGACTAATAGCCGTGGTAGATCTAATAGAAACATGTTTGAAAGTAGATCCAACTACGACGGCAGTTGTGACTCCACCACCGCAGGACCAGCCATACTACACAGATTGGTGCGTGCAGGTGCACAATGAGTTGCAGATTCAAATGTACACAACCATTCGGCAGTTGCTGGCGCGGGTGAGCGCAGCGGACGGGGCGGAGAATGTGATCTCGCTCTGCAGTGCTATGACCGCCTGCCTAGACACTATCACCGCCAACAAACGCGCCCGTCAGGATGTCCTTCCAACTACCACCACCTCCACCCCTTGATCTACTCCTCAACTCTCCCCGCTGACCTAGCTTTTCAATTGCTCTTCCTTTTCGTAATTGAAACTTTGGTGTGAGCAAGTTTTCGCCGTGTCAATCAGCCTTTTTTATGGATTTTACTTTATATACGCTACTACGATCAAATATAAGTAATAATTATCACTTTCTTTTGCCTAAAGATGCTTTCTTACTTAAAACCAGTCGTGGGTAAATGTACTTTCGTTAGCTGGTAAAACCAAAAACCCTTGCAATAATTCTTATGATGTTCTGTTCAATTGACACCTCTTGCTCATCGTGATACACGCTAAGAGTCCTGAAAAATCTTTCAACTGTCGATTTGAATTACGAGCTAGAATATACAGTCGTACAAGTAAGGAAAACAAACATTTGGTGCTATGACGTTGTAGGCGTCCATGATTCCCTTAATCTTGAATCTCGATCAGCTGAGAAAGTTGTTTGGTTGTGGACCCTGTGACAAATAGAGAGGAGGATTCCATCTAATGCCGCTTGTTCGTGCTCACTTTACAGTGTCCCGGCTAAAGTACATTACGTATTTTCCGTTGGAGTCAAGTTCGTTGAATTCAGCATGGCAAAGCCAATCATGTGTTAGCGGGTCAAAGAGTCTTAAGATCCGGGTAAGTTTTCGAAATGCCCATTAGGAAAGGATCACTAAACCGTTATTCAAACCGTTACTAAAATAAATTAGCAAGTGAAAATTTCTTTAATGAAAATCAGAAACTGCCAATACCGTAAACGTGTGATAATGCAATAACGTGACGCCTGATAGGATTGATAATGAGGTATGCGAAGGTATTGATGTGCTCTTTGGCGGCAGGAAATGCAATTTCATGGTCGCTCTGAAATCAAATGAGTCCATGGATGAATCGCTTACCAGAACTCGAACATCAAACACCATTGACGTAATAGCTGGTTCATCTACCTCTTTTAGCTTTTGAACACTATACAGTGTTTAAGTATGTTAATAAACAAACCTGATTAAGTCCTTGTAGAAGTTTCTAACAAAATTAGTGTAAACACTAAAATCTTCACTAGGCTGAACAAGTTCTCCTCCAATGACAATGTGCTTGAAGAGCCGAAAAAGAAATTCTGACCTCTCGGAATCACTAAACAACTTGTAAAATTCGGATTCCTGTATGCACAGCATCTAATTTGAGGGATATAACGGTTTACTGAAATATAATAAGTACACGTGTCAAACAATCATTGATCACTAAGGGCCCACAGTAGTCCTCAGGGCAAGATTTTATACGACCTGTTTTATTTGTAACAGTTCCAATACAACGATCGAAAATCGCCATTGATGTGAGAGTACAAGGTACTGAGGAAACTTTAATCACAAACTCATCCACTAGAAAAGTAAAAGAAACTGAGATTAAGTACCCGGCAACCCCTCCTCTGTTTCCAGCGACTGACGAACCGCGGTATCGCCAAAAAACGCCTTCGCATAATCTCCGATTTAAAAATTAGTTTACCTTTACAAACGCTTCAATTTCATGCTGTTTGAATACTTCATCAAATGAAAAGCATTGGCAATGAAGGCGACCCTTAAGTGACCTAGAGAAAAATGCACAGAATCAATGACTGTAAGCATTTAGCATGGGACATAAATACCATTTCTGACAGCAAAAATTGTAATTTTAAATCATTCAGCACAACTGCAAAGCAGAGGCAGACATTCATTATCAAAAAACAGTAAAGAGAAGCTTGCATAATTTTTTTCTTAATGGCATAAAGTCATACCATTGCATCAATAAGTTTTGAGCATCTTTTCCAGTTATCGATGGAAATTGACGCGATGGCACGTGATAGAATGTATAATCACTTTTCCCAGACATAGTTAAGGTCTTGTCAAAATACCGAATTTAGTTAACTGCAAACATAGATAATCATTGTTATTGTGATTGTTGGGTAAAAATGAAGGTACAAAAGTAACACTCACCGTTGGCACAGATACGAAATCGATTTCATAATGACGAAGATGACACAGTCAACGAATAATGATCAATATAAACATATAAAAAATAAAAATTAAAAATAAATGTGCTTCATGTAATAATTTAAATTGAAAGTAGTTTGTATTTTCACTTTCATCTAAGGGTACATAAAGCCTTTACAGATTTGTTTTTTGCCTTTCCCTTCGCTAGATCAAGTGCTCCGCATTTTATTAGTATTATTTGGTCTTTTTCCCGCAATAGTTACTGCCGTTTCCTCATTTGTCTCACTTGGAGCTATGACAATGTCAAAATCTGGTGCGCTTTGCCGGTCTATAAAGTTACCCTCGAAAAGTAAGCATCAGCCCGATAGCAATCAGTATTTCAATATTACTCACATTTTCACCATAAAGTGAAAGCGACTGAGACCGGAAGGATGACAGCATTTCAAAGTATGGACTAGTCAAATCTCAAACATTTCTGCCTCTTTCACAAGACGTCCTGATTGAGAAAAAGGCAATCGTGCATTTCGGAAAACTTTGCTCCTAATTTTTTGTTAGCTGGTGAGCATTGGATGATCATTCTACCTTGGCTTCTTTGCGTTTCGTCTCTATCGATTTCTATTCCAGGCTACCATTAATCTACCCATTTATCTTTGCATTCCCTTGATTGAGTACCCGTGAAAAAGACCCTTTTGTGAGCAAAAATAAACATTGCTGATAATAATTTAAGTCGCTATTCCTTAAGGCACATACTTTTTGCCTATAGATTTTTGTTTTGATGATGTTGAGAAATAGGGTCATGAAAAATTGGCTTTGACTTATGCTGCGCAATTAGATCTAGTTAAAAACAATGTGTTGCCTTAAGATACCCTAAATTTTTTTGTTCAGTCAGCTTTTCTTACTGATCGATTTATGAAAGGAACCAGTGAAGTAAAATCGGAAATACCACTTGTCACGGAAAAGACTTCTTGCAAAACCACAGCGTAGGAATTTACTAACTGTATGTACAATCACATTTGATGCTGCAAGTGCAAATAAGGGCTCAGAACAAGGAATGAAAAGATTGACAATAAGAAATAAAAGAGTATAGGGGACTTTAAATTTGATGGCGGAAAATTTGAGCAGAAAGGGCAATAACTGAAGGAAATGGAGAAGGAGGAGAAAGAAATTGAGGTCATTTTTTCCCTTGCTCGCCCTGTTTCAGCATATACAAAACCGATGTGGGTCAGCTCGGAAAATGTGGAGTAAAGAGACTTGTACAGCAATAGTTGGGGTCGGAAGGAAGTAAAGGGGTCAGGAGTCAAAGAGTAGAAGCAGGATTCGAATCGCCAAGGGCATCGGGTAAGGGGCTGTTTTTTAGTGTGTGCGTGTGATAACTGGAGACGAGGAGGAGGGAAGGAGATGTGCGTCAGTTGATTGCGTTCCTTTGGCGATTGGTTGTATCGTCAATTCAAAAAATGGTCTCATTTGCCAGTGTTCTCAGATAGTCGATCGTAAAATCCGGTGGTGGTTGAAGGCTCTTCAACAGAGGGGAGAGTAAAATTAGACACCCTATCCCCACTCATTAATGGGGATTGGTGTAGAAGGAAATTGTACCGAGGCGAGGAAGCCGAGTGTATCGACCTATCAATTGGACTCGGATTCGCGTACATGGGATGATCGCGGAGCAACGAGTGTCTAATCTGGCTTTCCAGTTCCATATTGCTTATACTCCTCGATTCATCATGGAATCTTAAACGCACCGGATGATTTGTTCTTGATCGGGAGCGGGGTCGAATCGGTTGGCAGAACCGGACAAAGCAGAAGACCAAGAGGAGGGTACAGAGAACTCCCGCCATAATCCCGACTAGTAATCCGATCAAATGGTTTCTGTCTATTGTGATTCCGTGGGCGGAAGATTCTCTAAGAGATACATGTTCCACTCGCATTGCTTCAAATCCTACTTCTAAACATAATAGAATATTTGAATTTACTTAATTTTCAAACTGCGTCTATTGATACTTTGAAGAATACTCATAAAACAGTATCTGTTTTAGGCTACTGATAAATGCAGCCAGTATAAATGCCTTGGCAGCAGTGTTAGGTAAGAGTTGAGGGGCTAATTTGGAAAGTGTAAGGGTGAAAGAAGGAACGCTGGTAGGTACCACGTGGGGTAACGTCTTGCGAACCACTCGAGTGCCAAGTCACAGTCCTGTGATGGCACGTAAGCGCTTATCATTTTTGTAAAATGATTGGCTCAGGCATGCAAGCGTATGCACTCGAGCACACTCTGCTCCTGTACCTCGATCCATGAGGATAATATCAGTATTCACCTCCAAAGCCAAGCTATTTCTTTCTGAATCCTTATAGATGGTTCGCATTCTGTGATTTCGTCGTTTCCAGATTGAAGTGCTATTTTAGTTGGAATTCCGTACTAAAAGGAACCAACCGGATTAATTTCCTATGAATAATGAAAAATATGAACATTTTGAATTTCAAATATCAGACAGATTCAACTTAAATATGTCGATGACATGGCTCGAATATTCACTGCGAAGTGATTGAATGGCAGTGCTAGATAAGTGGTCGAACTCTAGTGCTTCACGTCAGTTTGAAGAACAATTCTTACCGAGGGTCATTTTGAAGTTGTTTCATAAACGTACAAGAAAAAAATTAGTTGAATTTGTTTGAGCATAAAAAGGTTATTAATTTCTCAGGAAAACTGGTAGCACTCGTATGTTATCAAGGGTTCTTAGATTTTCTCATTGAGCTTATGGTGGAGCTGCACCCAATTTTTCAGCTTCTTACTTTTGATAGTACATATCCAGTGCACTTGTATTCTAGACCAAATAGGAGATGCAATTAGAATCTATGTAACAAGAATGAAAATTATTTAAACACGAATTTTAACGGTCTTCGAGTCACTTAATTTTGATCTCTTTAATCGGCAATTGTTCATAGGAAATTTATCTAAATTTCACTATCATTTCATACTGAATTTCAAGTTTGGGCTTAGTTTTCTGATTAGAAATACAATGAAAGATAATAATTCTTTCACTTATCAAGCCGACCTTTGGACGCGCATTCGGGACGTGCCTCCTCTATTATTTCAGAATTTCTGAAAATTTTCTGACTCACAATATTGGAATATTTAGGGGTTTTTCGAATGAAATAACACAAAGCAAACCTGGCGACCACATTAAAACAAACAACTTAGTCTACTGATGTATTCCAGTACAAATATTTGTTTTGTAAACAAAGACGTAGGATGGGAGAACAAAGGTTCAAAAAAGCAGTTAGTCAGCTTCAAAAGCAAATTGTTTTCATTTCCCATAGCTACTGGCCATGAGTTGTCTGAATAAATGGACTGTTTCTTACAAGTATCTGATTTCTTTCTGTAATGATAACCTTTTAGAAAGATGCAAGTACATATATAAACACTTAAAGGCGTTTACCGAAAAACTTCGCAACATTGGTGATTGTGAAAGTCGGCAAAATGATCCGCGTTTTCAGTATTACAGAACAACAAATTACCTCAAAATCAAATGGATTCAGTTGCAACCAATTTCACAGCAGTCATACGTCAATAAAAGGCCCATTTTAGAAGATAAGAATGGTTCGTACGTGCGCATGTCCTACCCATTCAGCAAACAAACCCCTCCAACCCATGTTCTTGAGAAAGTGGAAGCAGCTAAAACAATCGTTGCGGATTTCACTAAAAATTAGAATATTGGTACTTTTTCTAAGTTTTAGCGGATTCGTATCTTCTTCAACGCATCAGCTGTCTCAAGAATATATCAGCTGAGGAGATTTGTTTCCGATGAATTACTTATTAAACTTGGCAGTTTTTTAGGTTTACTCAGCCACCAACAACATCCATTGACGAACACGGTGATTAAAAATGAACTTATTTAAATGAATAGCAGTGATAAACATAAGCTGGTATTAAAGTTTGGCGTCATCAGCTAATTCAGAACTTTTTGTTTGCTTAAGTTCATCAGACACACCTTACATATTTGGTGTCATAATCAATGAATGACTTTAATAAGATTGTTTTAAACCTAAGAATGTGAGAACATCGTGCAGTTAGTTAGGGAAATACCTTCGGGAATGAAAGGATGCATCAGACAGAACTCCTCCTCTCGATTAGAACCAACACATTCAGAGGAGGATATGGAAGATCCTAGCAAAGGATTGAGGCAAACACGAGTTCGGAAATGGAGCTTATCCTCACAGTTTGACCAATTCGACCATGGTGACCAGACCCCTGGAACTAGAAGAGTAAATAATCATCACACAGTAGAAATCCATACTAGCTCGACCAACGTGATTAAAGAAGTTCAAAATACCTTTACATTGTGAGACCTGCTGTGCTCCAAATTCACAAAATACATCGCTGAGACAGATTCGACAGAGACACATGCGTTGAAACCCTGAAGGTGTTTGTATGGCCTTAGAATAGGGGCCATTCGTCATAGAACAGGGATGCCAAGGAGACCATCCAGTATCACTAGTGCTGATCGAGGGCTGGTTTAGTGGTTTGCACTTTGGAAGTGTCTTTGCATCAACCACGAAATTGAAACCCAAATATTTGACTCCGTACGAACTCAGAAGACTAACACAACGGAAAATTTGACTATTCCATCCACAGTGTGGATCCCCTGAAGCCAAACACGACTCTTCTTCCACATATGAAGCACAAGCATCGGTCGGAAAGCGGAATATCGAATGCGTTGTACCCAGATAGATAGATTCGCCCTGAAAAATTTATAATTGTTTTCATAAAGGCATGCTAAGAGCCAAAGACAAAGAAGTCCGTTCAGGTTGTACCTCTCGCAGAATGCTCCTAGTCAGTTCCTTTTCTGGAAGGTTCATGGGATCGCCTGGTGATGAAATTCCCCTGGGAAACCCTTTTTGTTCCATCGATTCATTATTGGGATTAGGTCCCTCTCGAAGCCGTTCCATAATGCTGTCATTACGACCAATTCGTAGACGTCTAAGTTCACAAGCTTTTAGAAGTATAGAACTATCCAAACTTTCAACTCTGCGGATAGTTTCATAGAAAACGAATTGGATGAGGTGGGTTTCTGACATCATCCACATCACTGAAGTGGAATAAGGTACAGAGCTGATTTGGGGAAGCTGATAGCCAATCACAGCACTCCAGAGGCTGCTTGGAGACATTGCGATAGCATGACCAAAGAGGGGTTTGATCGGTTCAAAGCGGTAAAGGTAGTTGGCACCAATCTGACCCAGGGCGATCTCTTCTGCCGAGAGGTTTCCAGCAGCGAATCGGTCACACTAAAAGATTTACGAAACATCAGAACACTCTCAGACAATCAGTTGACGTGATTATTTTACTGCTGAGTTGCGACTGAGTGAGGGCCATTTTTCATTCAGTGACTCATTCCTTAAAGAACCGCCTTACTTGAAAGAATGCAACAAATCGCAATCTGAATGGATAATTCTCACCTACATTGGCACTTCATCAATTCCACAAGCTGCACCAGAATGTCGAAATGGAATTAGTATACTTCTATTCAAGAATGGGAACTCAAATTTAACCAAGAGAACGTTCAGGTGAAATTATGCAGTTTCGAGAGATATTATCCAGTGCTTTTAAATCGGTGACTTTATCATTGTTTTGACAAAAATTGCTCAAATTTATTCATTTATAAATTTAGAGGGGCACGCTCAACAGAATTCTCTGAGGATTTCAAGATTTTGGATGTTCAATGAAGCACAGAAAAATCAGATTGAAGTATTGCTTTGTAATGAATCCAGTTGAACACAGAAAGCCTTCAGATGAGCACTCCATAGGTTCGAATTTGCCGTAACCTACCTCTTGGCATGTGCAGGAATTAGACTTTTGAGCAGTATTGCCAGAGCTATGCGCACAGTTTCTATAGCCTTGACCGATCCTATCTTCCTTCTGTTGATCTTTCAATTTTGATTGGTGTTATCTTTTAAAGCGCCCGGTAGGACTGCACAAGTTTTCTCCCACATGAGTTTCGATACCTCTAGCAAAATGGTCTGAAAGTTTTCTTAACTTTCAATGGATCATGGATCGATTTAGCAACTTGAATTATCATTTTCAAGAATTTTTTTATTAAGGGGCAATGGGTTCTGCTCTACGAATTCGCTGAAAACAATAAAATGTAACGAATTCCTTCTGGGTTTGGTGGCTAATTTTCGTGTCACATGGAAAAATGAAGCAAATTTCGAACTTTAGAATACGATGTTGAAATTATTGAGAATGTCGGTCAAGAATCCAAGAACTAGGAATCGTTTTTGGATAGTAAATAATGGTTTCACAAAAGCGGATTCGAGAAACCCAACCTCATCAAGCAACGCGGCTCGTACTCTTATCCATAGGATTCGATACATTGATAAATCTCCATTGCTTAGCAGTAGGTAGCTAGGTAGGACTGAAGATGTACTGAACTATTTTCGTTTGCGCACAAGCGTTTGTGCTTGACTGAATATAAATGTTACGAGGTTGGCGCAAGACTTCCGATGGTTGATAATACAATCGAATCCCGCTCATCTTTGCAGCCATTACTTGCTTATTCCCACATCCAGAAAGACATTTAAATCCAACTTACGATATTAGGAAAGGGGTTGGGTCGAGCAGAGTCGTCAAATGTATTCGAGCTCGATCGCAGGATATTATTGGAATTAGATATAGGACCTCGGAAGGACTTCTCGATGCTAAAGAGATCATAAACACAAACGGCGCTTCCATGTGGTGCAGCTCTAAATCGAAATGGACACGTCGGTTAGCTCAACAATTGGAGAAATTTCAACAGCACAACTCATTAGATAATATGGTTTAGAAGCCCACAAGAGTGCTTGCACACATCGAAGGACCACTCGTTCTGTTCAGTGCTATTCCACAAATGGACGGTCGGTCAGGAGACAATGGGGTACATTTTGATAAGAGTCAAAAGGAACTCTCGTTTTTAATACAGGCATGAATATAATTATTATACCTTTCTGTACCCGATTTAAAGGGGGGATATTTGCATGAACACTAGATCATAAATGAGATTATCATATCACAAATAACATATGCCATTATTGTTTACTTCGCAAAAGTGAATTGGTAAACATTAGTTGACTTATCGAGTGTGAACTAATTTGGTTTATGCTGAACTGAGAAAAATAACATGTTGAACCAATATCGAGCATTTTCGATTGAAATTTTCTTGAAAGTATTGAATATAGAGCGGATAATAGAGGAAGCAATGTTCTTTTATTAATTTTTTACTAAGAATATCTGGGCTTTGGCTTTTATGCCCCCGGTGTGACCGGGATAGAAGGCAGCGAAAAACGAAGACACTTGCTTTAGCCCTTATGGTGGCGCGCCGGTGAGTTCCTTCAGAAGCGTGGGAATTTACGAGACTGGGTCCTCTGGTTTTATCTAATCACCTCGGCCTTACAACTTCACTAGAATTAATAAGTTGGAGATATCGAATAAAGTCTTTTGCTCCCAAATAACCCCAGACTTTCACTCTGTCTCCATCACACCATTGATTCGGCATTTGAGCATTTGTTCGCGTACATTTTTCAATTAAAAATATGCAGTTTAACATAAAATGCATTTAAAATTGTTTCTGCAATTTCTCCGTATTAACGAAAAACAATGGAATGACTTGGGATTCATGAATAGTTAAGCTACGACATTATTTATTGTGATGCCAGCTGGATTTGCAAATTTGATTAAGCTCCATTTTGCTAGGGCCATCTCAAAAAATAATATATTCATTCTATATTTTAAAATTTTTTGAGAAGATTTACTAAAACAAGATTCGCTGTTGTCAAACGATTGCCCGCCGTTTTGGAGCAACGTAGCGTTGTAATAACAAGCTTTCTTGATTAAAACAATACGCGTGATTTCAAATTATGCTTAACTCTACTGTCTTCAATAAAAAAGATCTATAAACTAAAACCATAAATATAACGGGATTTCATTTGAATATGTTGCAAATTTAAATAAAGCAGTTCTTTGGGCTTGTGCCTTTAAGTTTAAATAATAAAAGAGACCCAACAAATCGCTTTAATCATGTGCACTTTACCTGCTTTTCACCCTTCACAACTAACTACTCTATATGCTAATTTAAAGTCATAGCGATATTAAACCTCTCCAAACAACTCATTCATGAAACGAATGCCAAGTAGGAAAAGAGTTAAGTAGAGGGATTCCATGGGAATATTTGCTAAAAATGGATTAAACTTTCATGTTTTTGATGACAATATTTTTTCAAAAAACCTTTGCAACTTACTCTCCAGCTGAGAATACAATGTAGAGTCTCTTAGCATCGGAATCCCAGTGGGCTGATTGGGCGAAGTCAAAAAAAAAAAGAGCTCGCTCGCCGTTAGTTGATTTTGTTGTAAGCTCAGACTGGCATATAACATCCGCCTTCGCCAAAGTGCCAAAGTAGCGCTCTGAAGAGGCCCTAAGACCACCTCGATCACCACGGCATAATCGGATCAGCCGAGAGACTATTTGAAGACTTTGTCTAGACGATCTGGACACCCTTTCACGGAGCAGGAAGTATATTGCGGAGTCTGTTTCAAAGCTCATTACAACAGTTGCTGGTTCTATTCAATGACAAGAAGCCTCCTTTTATATGTTTCAGGCGCAGAGAAGGAAAAACGAAGTAAAAGATAAGTTACCATTGATAAAGATGCTGCTTTTCGGAGAGAATAAGGCGCCATCCCAATGGACCTTGCCTGTCGCCAAGTTTGGCATTTGGAGACGTCCTATTCGGAGATACTTCTCCGTTACTCCGGCAACATATAGGAAGGGCTGATGTGGTGTATCAATTACCGAATCTTCAGGTCCGGAATCCTGAGGGATCAAGATGACCGGTGGTCGGTGTGGATCGATAGAGGTGTAGTAAAGATTTCCCCACATGAGCACATTTTCCGCTAAATTTGAGGGCTAAATTGTGTAAAACACATTGAAAGTTATTCTGCCTTGATGAGTGAGCTGGTAAGATCTATGATGTGAAATCAAGTCATTTTCCCACATAAAGTGATTGCGTTTTTCGCTTTTCTGCCAAAGGTGGTGACGCCAATCGGCTTTGAGCGAAAAAGCACTTTGAACCTTAGCGAACAACCTTGAATTTCTTTATGCTGCGTTGATAGATCATTAAATAAGGTATACAAATGAGAACAGTCTCCCACCAAATGTTGAAAGCTTGAGTTAGCGAGCAGGCCAAAGGCAGAAGATCGTATGATTTTGACATAGATGGGAGCTACTTTGATTCAGCGTTTAAATCGCTCTTATTTGGGAAAGTTAAAGCCAAATTTGATTGAAATTTGCGAATTTTGACTTCTAGATTTCTGGATACAACAGTTAGAACGCATTTAGATAACGTACATTCTCTACATGATAGTCAACCAGAATTTGAATCAAAATTTATTTAAACGGGCTCAAAACGATCATTTCTATAGTCTGAAAAATGTTAGACTCAATATTCGTATCTGGGAAATGATATCAGTTTAAAACAAGAACAAAGTGGAAAAATTAGAAATAGTAGACCTTACTCAAACTTTGTAAAGCAAAGTATCATGGAAGATCAAAAGTAAAGTCTTCACCAAAGATAATAATTGCAATAGGAGAATTGACTTGAAGTCAAAAATCATAGAACTGTTGAATTAATCATTGGAATTTTCGCTGAACACTAAGTTTAAGGCACACTGAGAAACATTATAATTATAAAACCGGAACTGAATGCTACTGCATTAAGTCAGCCTAAGTGATCTAGGTTTTTGAATAGAATGTGGCAATTTGATAAGAAAACCAAGAGATATGAGGGGAGAGTTTCAGCTGATTTTATCTGCCACGCTCACTAGAGGAATATTTAAAAGGTTTTCATGCTTCTAAGCTATATAAAATGCGTAAATAAATCTAGACTAAATTTTAGATGGTTGATATTGTTGGTTAAAACTTGGCAAGTTTTGTTTCTAGTTTAAACGGGTTTACACATATAACAGGAGTCCAGACAAGGCTTAATTGATGACGATGGGTGAATGCCTGTTGAAAGCAAACGATTGGCTGCCGTGTGGCGGTTGTCTGAGCGAAAAGGTGACCAGATACTCACTTAAACACCTAGCATTCTCTAGAGATGCGATAGATGTTGGCATCGCTGTATACCATCGTCATCAATACTGTTGACACGTACACGCTAATTTCCCAATTCCCTTTCCAGAGAGGTCTCAATAAGTGCAGAAACTTACGTTAGGAACAACGCAGCTGGTTAAGGTCTGTCGGATAATTCCACGGGAGTGCTCTTCGTAATGGAGAACGCAATAAAAAATAAAGGATTTCTGCGGCGTCCTTGATAACATGTTGATTTCCGTGCGCTGATTGCAGCCTCGCTATAAGAAGACATGCAAATTATGGAGGTTTATTTTCACCAAAACGATACTAAGGGTGATGAGTAGGCACATGAATGTAAAAGAAGCAATCTCACCGCTTTCTGACAGTAAGGAGAGCCTTGCAGCAAAGGAGGAACACTATAAACGTCACTAAGTTCCAAGGATTTACCATCCAGTTTGACAAGTGTCGCTCTAAAAGGAGAGAAAGAGGAACTGTAAGAGGAATCAAGTGCCTAGATTTTTGAGTTAGAAGATTATGGAAGCTTACCCCTTTGCCACAGCGTAAAGGGAATCGCTCTTTGGAGCGTAGAGCATTGTTTGAAAATCCACGTGTCTGAGGTCAGAGTAGATCTGAGCATTTCCAGCAGAAACCAGATCTATCGCAAAAAATAGACGTATACTTGAAATCGCTCAAACTTTATGCCGTTTTCATAATGGTTGATGGAATAAGAACAACAGAGAATTTGATGCGAAACAGTTTTAATTGGGACTATTAAGGGTGTACACACCTTGTTAGCATCCCAATGAAGGAAAAGAAACCATGCTATACTTCAAATGTTGGGTAAAAACTTGGGACGATATTTCGCTGACAGAAGCGCAATGGTAGCTTGCAACACTCTGAGCACAAAAATACAAAATTTTCTTTGAATTTACAAAAAGTTTTACGTATGAAAATTAATTTTTTCAATAAATCTTGCCTCAAACACAGAACAACTAAATCAAATCAAAGCAAGTTATTCTAGCCTCCAAACGTGTGAGTCCAGGAGGCAATACAATGGAACCGGGTTTTCGGAAGTCAATTTATTTTTAAATATTTCGTATATCACTTTCAATAGTGGAAATGGACAAATATTAAATGCCACTATTTGTATAATAATAAAAAAGTGGATCCCCCTTTTTTTCCAGCAAAACTGTGGGAATGGAAATAAGTAAGACATGAAGGAGGTTCTAGGGTGAAGGGCCTTCATTCATTACTGATTATAGCCCATTTTAATTCTAAAATTCTCGGATGAAGTGCTTTTTGACATGTGGTTTTTATGTGATCTCGTGCATCCTCTGATAAGCTCATTAAAGCAAATGCCTCTGCCGTATTTAACGCACGCACACACACACGCACACACAATTCCGATGTTGGAACTAGGATAAACCCAGTGTCTTCCATTAGGAGGTCGATTTGCTTCAACTCATTATAACATTATCAGTTAATATGACTACAAAGCCTAAAGACAACCCAGTAATATTAATAAGCCTTCCAGAAGCGTCTAAAATGAGTGAAATTTCAGAATTCGCGATATATCAAACTTTTCGAAATATTTGTGGCCAAATAAGAAAAACACGTCTAAAAATTGCAAGAAAATTATTTTTCAATGAAGCATTTTATTCAATATATAACAATATTCAACATGTACTGCGTAAAATTTCCATATTTTGAATCGAAAAGATTGAAGAAGACTGGAATGTACATGTCGGAAGTAATACAATTGATTCCCACATATTAGTAAACAATCAGAATTTAAAAACTAGCATGAATTTTTTATTTTGATTCCCAAAAAGCTTAATAAATTGATTAATTATTTATGCGCAACGGCTTAAACTATCCAAATAGTTGATGAAATCGAGGGAATAGTGAACCTGTAAAAAGACAAAGTTGACTTACCACTTATTAGTACTTCATATTTGACTGTCTGAGAATATCCTTGCACAACCACTGTCTCTTTTTGGCAATCTACAGAGTCGAATTTGATGTAGTCTTCTTGGTCGTCAGGTTTATAGAAGTCCTCAGCCTGGACACCTTCTGCGTCATTTACTGACAGATCCAAATCGTCTGACATTTCGATGCCTGGAAATTCGTCAAGTAATGAACGGAAAGAAGTGTTCAAGTCCGCTGAACCCTCATATGGAGCATTCAGCGGATGAGAGAAGTTTGTGATTCTATTGGAGATAACAACACCATCTGCGGTAAGAAGTCTGGAAAAGAGGAGATAAAGGAGGCAAGGTGCAATTAGAATCCGGGAGGAGCCAAGCGATTGAAGGTACTTTCGATGGCGTTGAGGAGATTTAAAAAGACGCCTATCGATCAAGAGGTCAGGATGGCTCCTTGCAGGCAGCAGGCGAAAGTCTGTGAAAGGAATAGTTTTTATCCGTGTAACTTGACTGGGGCTCGGAAGCTTTTTAGTCACGATCACAGGGGCATTTAAAGGGAGAGTGGGTATTCGGCGATGACAGCAGGAAGAAATATTTAAATTTTTCTCAGCGTTCATTGGTTGCTGACCGATTATTAAACCTAAAATCAGTAAAACCGAACTACTTATTATTTCTCCTCCAAAACCATTGCAAAAGCATTGCTACTCAGATACCGTTTTTCGATTTGTGAATTTGCCCACAGGGTGGATCGTATTAAACTGGCAGAAATATTCACTGCACGATGGAGGTCTATTTTTTTCAATTTAACAAGACTAAATTCCTTATATTTGTATGAAATGAGAAGAAATGATCGCAAACTTAAGCTGGAAATAGGGAATTTTTAATGCGAGTGAGATTTATTTAATCATAAGCACGTTATATTCCTTAATTTTGAATAAGCGTTAACTAAAATAGTGCCAGCTCCTAAAATGCGATGCCTTGTAAAACTAAATATTTCATTAATCCTTTAATAATATTAAAATTTAAAAGGTCTATGTGTCTCTTTTGAAACAACTTTCCCATCAGAGAGCGAGGCTGCTTTGTCTTTTGTTTGCATATTATTTTATTTCAGAAATCCTGATTTTTTGTTTTCTACAACAATACGTCTTAGTTAAAAATGGTTCCAGTAACAAGTATTTGTTACAGGAAGATCAAATAAACGCATTCTGGATGTTAATAAAGAAAGGAAGCATGATCAGCACTTATTCATTCATTTTATGTAAAAATTATTTTTTTAATGACATAAAAGTAGACGAACCATTATTTGTAGCTCTGTCATTTTACTGGCACACAAATAACTACATTTAAAGGTTTGGTGCTAGTTGAGGCAGTATTAAAAGACCCAAAACAGATATAATAAGGGACCGACAGTGGCAGCCCCGATTTTTACGAATAAAACTATGTATTCAAACGGGCTTATTGCATGAGATGTTAAACAGTTATTGGAAACGACTTAAATTTTGCATTTTAGGTGGTGTATTCAAATCTAGAGTGCTATCAAGCAGCTGCTCAATGTGAATGAATCCACAATTGCAAAATAATTGAAAAACATTGTCATTTTCTTAAGTTTCGCAGCACATTTGGCCCTGAATTCAATGAAGTACTCTCTCAAGGTATTTAACGTTCTCCCATTAAGCGTTTAAAAGCATGAGATCACCCGCTGATTGGTTAAAAATGTCACTTGCCCGCAGAAATTGGAGGTTTCATATACAGAATTTAGGACTCACGCGGTTGGGATCAAATTCAGAACAGAAGCAATCCAAAGAGCAGTCAGTTAATTGCATATCCATGATCAGATCGGTTGGGTATAGTAGTGGTTCATAGGTAGGGCATATTTTTCCTGATGGTGTTATTGTTATTTTTGGAGGGGATGTTGATTAAAGTGTTGCGCAAGCACAATAACGAAGCCACTGATAGTGTTTAGTGACGATGAAGTTAGTAAATTTAGAGAGAGCTCTTTCCGTATGTTGCTGCTTGCACAGCTTCGTCAGGTAGGCGGGTAGGCAGGCTGCCTGGTTCTGCTCACATACACACTCATTCTCATTCACCAGCGCCTGGTTTCTCGCTGATTGTGCCAACTGGCACGCAACATCCACCCTCGCAGCACACATTAGCACGTCGTACCAAGAGCACCACTCACTTCAACGAACCCAGATTTGGCTCTCACTGCCGTGGTGCGTACGCGCACAATCAGATCGATGGTACCGTAAAGACGAGTTCAAGCGCGTGCCTTATTGGAGAACGTGCCCTTCAGGCCCAAGCTCTAACATCCTCCTTCTTGCTCTTTCATACTATCTCTCTGCCAGTTCAAAGGTTATTTAATATTCTTCGCCAAAAATCTATGAATGACATCAAAAGCGTGGGAATCTCACATATAGGCCGTACGGTACCTAAACTAATCCATAGCACTTATCCGTTGAAATTGGAAAACTCTACATCTACTGCTTAACCGATCTCTTTCTCCGTTAAAAGATCGTAAACTGACAAGAATCGGTAGCCTGAAATAGCTCGAATGTCCAATAAAAGAAAAGACAGGATAAAAAAATCGAGAAAGATAATATGAAGTAAATTGAGATATTCCATTCATCTTATTGGAATTTAAAAAATTTCGACTGACATGGATGGTTAGCATCTATTTAAATTTACCAATAACTGAACTAGAAACATATATATAACTTTTTTAATTGTTGGGACCAGAGTTTATTAACTTTCTTCGCGCCATATTTACACAGCGCAAATATTTAAATATACTAACGAAATTTATTCTACGTAATTAAAAGTACTCACAATCAGTTGAATTTTTCCAATATTTAGGCCATGAGTTCTTATATACTCTGAATGAAATCAAACCAAACCTAACCAAGTCGAATCCGTCCATCCTTGACAAACTGAAGTTTTCGATCTCTTTTGAGGGCTCCAGGCGGGCCATATTCGTCAACATGGGAATGATGGTCAATTACAACCAGTTTTTCTGCGTAATTTTATTAAACGGTTTAACTAGAACCCTAATAGTCTTCCAGAACTGAATTTGAATCTTCCAAAGGAAGACAAACATAAAACCTTACTAGTTGGTCTTTATCAATCAGCGAATGGGTCCTAAGCCCTAGGCTTCTCAACAGAAACAGGGAAATCCTCGTAAAAAGAGGAATTAGAAGCATAATGAAGTAAGAGTACTTGCTTTCTCATCATTCTCTAAAAACTCTGATCAGCGAATCCAAGCTGATTAAAAAGCTATGAGCTGATGAAAAAAAAAATAGTTCAGATGATTACGTTGGAACCTTTCGATCTCTAAGAATCGATTTTTACGCGCTTAATCTGAAGAGTAAATTCAAGAGTCCCTGTGTGTCAAGAAAAGAATAAGCTACCTAAGAGGCCATCGACTGATAAGGGATTACAAAGAAGTGAAAGTCTTTTTAGCTTTGCTCTGCCTTAAAGCTATAGAGTACAGAGCAAAAATGTCATCTCCATGACTCTCTGTATTTCTTAAACCGAAATGGGTGAAAATGGACTTTCAGTAATAATTGCTGCCCATATCATATCCGGAGTGACTGAGGATATCACAAGCTACCAAAAACATGTAAATTTGAAGTGATTTATACTTTTTCTATGATGTTCTCAGATAATCCACGACGATTTGTCCAACTAATAATTTCAGCATATGCGCCCCCTTCAGTTTTTAGAATTTAGCGATCTTCGTATCATTGTCAGGTGCGTATTTTTTATAAATATAGAAGCAGAATGGTCGGCGATTACGACCTGTGGATTAAGACATCAGCTTAATCCGATTACTTTACCTTCTTTACCAGTGGACAAGTACTAATGGTAGTATCGGCTGGAGGTAAGGGTGCAGAACTTCAAGATTCGTATTTTGATGGCAAGGTGATCTTTTTGAAATGTTGAGTTGAATTCTTAAATTTCAGAAAATCGGTTTTGCATCAACTAAATAAGTCTTACAAAAGTGCCGAGCGGAGCTACAGGAGCGAATTCAAATATATGCCATCTACTACAATTTCTGGACTAATTAGAAGGTTTAGCTCAGTCGGGCGAACGTAATCAGACAAGCTAATCCTGCTAGCTGGAACAGTCTCACTAATCGCCCTTTAAATAAGGAAGCCTGAAGCACGAACTTAAGCCGAAAGAACATGAGATCCAAGAGCTAAAAACTGGGTTCGGTGCACTTAGGACAAATTGCTGGAAGAGAGTGAAGGCAATGAGGCTGTAGTCCCGGGATAGAAGTGAGTCAAAGTCAGTAATTAGACACTTGGTGTTCCGAAATTCTTGAATGCAATCGGAACCGGGGTTAGTTCCCCACTGCTATCTTCTGTAACAGTTGCTGACTTGTTTATTCTTTGACAACAATTGAGTTTTCATTTTTGTCTGTCTCGTCACTCAGTGCCATCATGCATTATAACGATCCTGAACCTAAACGAGCCCATCTAGCTCCAACTGTCTGATTCCACGAGATCAGCTTCGCGTCACAAACTGCGCTTGGGAGCTACATAAATGCAGCTAATAAGTTATAATATAAATTCAACCGTATGCTGACCCTTGCGACTAACTTAGTTTGGTTAATAATCAGGGAACTGTTAAAACACTAGTAAAATTCAATCCCTCAAACGCTTAAAATAGCTGCTTGTATTTTTCTGTCTCGCCTTTGAATCACTGCACTTGATTTACTCATCCACTTTTTTTCGATCAGGCTTCTATGTCCCTGTAAAGTTTATTTTGTAAACAATTTCATTTATTCCATCTTCTAATCGCCCAGCTTGCCAATCAGTGTCTGTCAAAATAGTTCAAAATAGTAATTTTGAACTGAAATTCAGTAGGATAGTAGGTTCTTGAAATGTAAATAAAGCATTCTCGAATTTACCAGATGTAGCTGAATGACGCTTATCTTGAAAAAAAACTTCAATCTACTAGATACCTTGGAAGACGAAAAGAGTGAAAAGGGGTGAGAGGAAAAGAGGTTACTTAGACCTGTTTAACTCGAGAAAAGAAAATAAATTCGGGTAATTTGCAAGGCGTCCCCAAAAAGCACTCTCGAAATAGAGCTCCGAGTGGCTGTGGGTAGAGGGGCCGAATGATAAGGCAGCTGGGTGAGATTTCTTATTTAAATTGCAAATTTTGCGAAGAAATTTAGTTCACATTTACTGGCACCGATGGTATCTTAGATCCTTTAGATCAGTCTCCCACTTTACTTCGACTAACATTCTTTAACTGCCATTTTCTTCTCCACATGAGTAGGGCTAGAGAGTTGGAAATCTCAAAGAAATTGGTTGAAAAGCGGGTTTTCATATCGTGATGCAAAATGAGAGGTTATCACACAGCCAAAATCACCCACTGGAAGATTCTGGAGATATCAGTGGGTGAACTCTTAATAGTTATGAGTGTATGATTTGGCGCCGAATAGCCGCGATTCATGTAAAACAAATAAACACCAGTGATGTTTAACTCAGATGAAGAACAATTGTCGAAATTCAAATATCACTTAACATCTTCGATGGAATTCGATGGAAACAATTACATCCTTTAAATGTAAACAATTCATAGGATGTGCGGGAGCTGATGCTGATGATTCGACTTTAGAAATAACTGCTCATTCGCTCTAGCCTCTACTAAAGAAACAATTGCAGAATCTTTGCTGATCTATCGGGAGGTGCATAGGGTTTTCAGGGGATAAAGCCAGAACATTTAAAAGAGATTTTCCTTAAAGCGGATTTTAGCCGCACATTAGTGAGGAAGTATTAAAAACGAGAAGGCAAGAATGGAAGTCTTGGTTTGGGCATTATTCATGGATATTTTTTTATATTATTTGAATAGATGACCGCTGGGGGAAGAAAATTAAACGACTTTAATTACTGTTTTTGGCTTGGCGTTCGTCCTAGACGTTAAGGCTATTCAGAACTTGGCTTGCGCAAGTCAGAACCCACTTTCAATCCCCATTTTAGCACAGTCTTTATTGAACTTCACTTCCCTGAAATCTTTCTTCCTGGCATTGTTTACTTGGTTTCATTTTTTAGAACTTTCATGTGAAAATCCATGAAATATTTCTAACAATAGACCTCCACGTAATTCAGAATGACCCACATTCTCACATTAGGACTAAGAGTTCTAAGCAGCGTTTGAAATTCAGTCAAGTACACTTAGACAGAACGGGCCAAATTATGCTATTTCGCTTGCAGCAAACTTTAATGAGTAAGGTTTGAAAAAAGAGGACCAATCACAAACAAAAGGATAATGCGTCTCCCACAGTCTTTCATCTGTCAGCCTCCACGGGATCAACCATTTGGACTAATGAGAGGGGTCAAGCCGGAAGGTTTTGTGCAAGGCTACTTTGGCGGAACACTCTCGATCTCCACGTGGTGGCTGCCACCCTATGGGACGAACTGAAATAGGTATTTGAATTTGCTTGACTTCCGAAACTTCCAACACCATTAGAATAGGATTTGAGGATGCCAGTGTCACTTTAAATGGCAGCGTAAAAGCATTGTAACCTTATGGTAAGAGACGGTGCTCATAAGCCCACAATGAGTCCGACTAGTCACTGAGTCGAATAGCCCGAGCTGCGGGTAGGGTTAAGGAACCCATTCAGCAGATAAGAATATGAGTGGGGGGTTAAATTAACTTTAAAAATAAAAAAACTCCTGTGATATCTCAGAAATCAAGTAATGAGTTTTAGCCGACCTCTTGCAGATTCAGCTGGACAATACCTGCCTAAAAGTAGACCCGTAAGTTTAAATGCAAAAGAATACAGTTTCTAACTATAGTAATTATTCTGACCCCCTTGCATCCTTCTCATGGTGAGGTGTTAGGTTATTTACCTCCTTTAAAGGTGAGATGGTAAAAAATTTTAACTAAATGGATGCAATTCAGGCGTTTCTTTGACTTAATCATCATGGTTGAATGCAATTTCCTTTAAAAATGAGGTAAAAGAATCTCTTGGTTTTCCATATTTTATTATTGAAATTTTGTGAATAAGGGTAAAAGCAAGCGCTTTGTGCTTTCTAAATATCCGAATGGTTTTTATATTCTTTGGACCGGTTTTTTTCATAAATTAGTTTCACATGTAGTCGGTTTTTGATGGAATTACTTTGAGAGTAAGATGGCTGACAAGAGTCACCACCGGTACCCAACTGGAATCTCGTGCCTCAGTGGGAACCTATACAATCAACTACTGGCAACCTATTTTTTGAGACAACAAGTTCAATTGATATCTTACAAAAAGCCCATCTTGTATCCGAGCTGGGATCTACTATATCTGTTGACTTAAAGTTAACTGGGTGATACTTAGTAGTTTCGCGAATTTCTCGAATTTCCACAAGTACGCGATTCAGGAATAAAGGTCTTAGGTAAATCACTTGTGGACTTATTTGCAGAGATAGAAATGCCACACTTTGAATAATTCACAGAAATCTAACTTGAGGATACTTCGTGTTCATGTTGTGGAATTTGCAAAAAATAGCAGAATAAAAAAATAACATGCAGATATATTGTGCAGGCAGTTTGACTAAGCTTTATCAAAATTGGTACTCGGCCTTTCGTTGATTTATATAATCAACATTATAAAAGTCCTTCTGGTCTAAGCAGTGCTGAATTTTATCGGTAGGTTTTATTCTCCTCAACCACGTTCACTTTGATGTTTAGCCATCAGAACTAGGTATCTTTTAAAGAGAATGTAAACCACTCGCGAAGCCAAAGCCCAAGATAGAATTTGGTGACGGCAAATACAGTGGAAGCCATGCAAGACTAGAATTTCTCGGGATATCTTTCGAAGTGTCGTTCCATCTCGACCTGTAAAATAGACATCGACCCAGGGCTTTTTCTCCACCAGTTTCGACTCACAAGTATAATTAGCTCATAGGACAGACTGAGCAGCATGTTTTATTCCATTTGAGGTTTCTTTACTAAATTTGAACAGATTAATCGTTTTTATCCCACTGATTCTGCATCTGGTGTCGAAGATAAGGTCTTTAAGCCTATTTGTTTAATCACAATTACTTATCGGTTGTAATTATAGCAGGATTTAGGTTAATATGTTATGGCGACTTGGAAGTATGGCTTGTCGTCGACTGTGTATAAAAGTATTTAATTAAGGCTAGAAGAACATTTAGATAGATACAAAGTTAGGAACATTTTCTCGCCGAAATGCTTAAGAAATACTTTGGTTGAATTGGCTTTTGCTAGATACCAAACTGGGATAAAGTTGGACAGCTGATTTTGTAAGATATTTTAAAAGTTTGCATTAAATGGCAGAATTTAAGAGTCAAAGCCCATTAGCTGTCATTTAAACATCTGAGTCATTTGAAGCTCAAGCGAGCCAAGCCCACAGCGACTCAACGTGGAGCAGTCTGCCGCACCGTGGAGCCCAGATAACTGGCTTATAAGGTCGCATGGATGATGAGGGAGAAGTTAAATCAAGATTTAACAGTTCTAAACCGAGGTTTGAAATGTTCACAGGCAGAGCATTCGATAGGCTTTACGAAATCCTAAGGAATCCTCGCAACACAGGATCATTCTTCGTAAGTCTCTTCCTAGACGAATTAATTAAAAGCGTCAAGTATTCTCTCTTCAGGAACTTTTAAAATATTTATTTTGGGCCCTTTAGAAACTCAAAACTGAAATAGACTGGGCGGATGAAAGCGATAACTGTTGCTGGTTGGCATATTACATAAATTTACGCTCTTGTCATAGTACCGAACTGCTCTTAATAACGCCACTGCCTTATTTATACGAGAGTACTGCCACCGTAATTTCAATTTGGCAGTGCTCCATGTCTTATAAAGGAGTTGAGTCGGAAATTTTTATTGCTCTATTGGCATTAGGATCCTCAGGAACACCTTGGCAATCACTGACGTCCTAAATACGAATCCAAAAGTTCAATGTTCTGACAATTATCCTGAAGGTCGTTCATTTTCTCACACAATCGTTAAGTGAGAAGTCGAGAGGTTTTAATAAGTAAAGAATTTATTACAGATAAGGAATTTGAGCATCACTTTTTATCACGATGAAAGATGAGAAGACGAGTGGCGGCAGTCGTTGATGAGAATCGTAAACTCCCGTTCAGCAATGAACCCCGGAATAGGAAGGCGGTGGCCGCTTTCGTCAAATTTTAATGGTTTTCCTTCTCGTCCTGTTCCCCAATCCTTCTTAGCTAATGAATCCAGTCTGACTGATCATGCCATCATAGGCCACCACGAAGGATACCTCTTTCCTCTGAAGACCGAAAGAGAGTATGTTTGGAGCGGCCACATTACATATGCCGCTTAGTCGCGTGATCATGAATTAGTAAATGCCCCCACCGATGTGACGTCAATCAACATACGGCATGTAAAGCGCAATACGACGCCGCCGAACTTTGGAGATGTACATGGAAGTGGAAGTTGTTGCATACAGCAGAAAGCTTCTTTTGGGGCTGGCTGCGATTGGCCAGAGCCAAAGTGGTTGCATAAACATAATAATAGATCTCACTATTTTGATAATACTGCCTTGATAATAAGGTGTACAGGTAAATACCCATATCGCATTTATTTTCGCTGATCATTTAAGACCGGCAGCAGGTAGCAGGTAACAGAAAGCATTAAAATGTCGGCGCTTGGTTTTGAGGTCATTTTAAATTATTTTCGTAAAGATATAGTGTTGACTAATTTAGAACAAAATAAGTCATGTGATTGGAGTGAATATCGTCGGCAGATTCATGGGTCAGACAAATAACATGTTGAACGTTAGTTGATTTTATAGTAAATATTTACTATCCTGTGTTCGTTTCACTATTGTCTGATTCCACACGGCGCAGTGAGTGTAAGGACTTTCCATTCCCATTTTAACCAATGAAGGGGTAATAATAATGCATTTGTATTCTGCCAACGATTTGCTTGCACTTGCTTCTAATCTAGGATTCAAACTAAGGCTCAATAGAGGATATCCACATTGCGGTTGTCTGCAGCCGGATGTTGCAGTGTAAACAAGACTCGTGATTCATTCTCGCTGGGTAAGAATTGCTCCGAGCCGTCAACTAATGATTAACGTGCTTGTACCATGTCAGCTGGCTCCAAATAAATCACCATCAATTATTTACTGAAGGGATTGTCATTTAAATTACAACTAGACACCTAGAATTAGTGACTAGAAGGTACGCACGCATAACATTTAACACGGCTTCCGTTTGATAAAGTGCTTGAATTACTTTTTCTCTTTTCCACAAATCTCAGTTATTGAGTTTTAAGGCAAGAAGACGCGTCCTTCCGGTCGGAGTGGTTGAATGCGCTCGAAAATCACTAATAAGCCTTGCCTGATGAGTTGTAAACGAAATCTGAGGACGATTTCGCTAATAATGGGGGAAAATGAAATAATTTTGCTGCTTAAACGCTAACGGGCCCTAACAGCTGTAATACTGCAGGTTGAGATAAATCATTAGCGCCTGCCAAGGGCTTTAAATTCAAGCTGAAGGAAAAAGGGATTTATAATGAGACCCGAAGGCAGAACTCTCAAGCACCACTGACATTCCTCCCAAATTCAAAAGTACACTGAGTTGAAAACCTCTCAAATACAAACCTATTTCGATCGGATCATTTTATGTAGTCTAATAAACCATGTCATTTCGAGATCCAATCGTACTTATCTGACACCACAAATGCATGATCATATTACAGAACGATTCGGTCGATCTTCGAGAAATAACAGTTAGATTTGAAGAAGATTTACGCCCTCAAGTAAACCTTAAATAACAAAATAAAAATTGGTGGTCCGCAACTCCACATTATAACGATTAAAACTTTGTCAATAATGTGAATGCTTTGTGATCTCCTTGGATGACTGACAGATCCATACAAGTGCAATGTGCGACCTTCGTGCACTGAAACAGCGCCAAATTAAAATAAAATAAAATATCAATTCTGCATAAATGCTTGCCACTTGGCATTTCGAGGACAATCTATTTAGTATGAAGGTGTTTACTGTTTCCAATAATAGAGTTTGGATTGTGTTAGATATGTGAAAACATTTTGAACTAACTTCGTATTGAGGTCAAATATTAAAGTTAATGGGGATTCGGTCCGTCTGATAAAAGAAAACAAAGTGATAGCTTTTAGGAGAATCACTGGATTGTTTTTGCTTAAACGCACTATGTATTACCATAAATATCAGCGCAGCCGTACTTGCATCTCCTAAGTAGAACAATTCAAGTTATTGGGGCGTATGAGCCATACTGGCTGAATCTTGACAGCGCCGAACCTAACTAGTTCTGTAACTTATTAGTGAGGTTTATGTTGATCGATCCCATATCAGGTCATATAAATAGCTATTGAAATTCTAACCGTATTATGCATTTAAGATACTAGTCAGCTTAGTAGTTTCTTTGACGTTCCCATCATCATTAGGCATAGAATAAAATTTTGAAATTGCTTTTTCGCAATTACACTTGTTACGATCTCCGTCTCCACCGCCTGGTTCCTGGATGCTAAATAAAGCTGTTTCATTACTTAAAAGTTTTAAGAAACCACCGCCACGAGTGAAGAGTTCCGCAACAAGCGTCTAAGTGCACTTCCCATCTTATCCATGAACTTATGGGTGATCCATGGGATGCACCTATTAGTTCATTCAAACGAGCTAACACGACCATTTAAAAATGTAAGACCATTTCATATAAAGTTACACTATACGATGATTTTTTGTAAAAATAAAAACAGCTATCTGTAGATAGAATTCGTTTCCATCGCCTAATTGCAGTGTGGTACCATTTCAATCAAGATTTACGAAATTCCAAGATAACAAGCGGTACGTATTAAAGATATTCTCCATTATCCAGTAGGACGTAAGAGTTATATAACCTGCGCCGCGCCCTTTTAATGCTTACAACATGAAGCTATGAGTGTGTGAAATGAATAAGCTTTATTTATGGAACGATTGTCCGTTTGATTTGTGCAGCTGGGGATGTGACCATCCCCCTAACTATAAGTGGCTGCATACGGCAACTAAAACATCCTTGGCCCAATATGTATGTTTCCTAAAAAACTTATGTTAGACATTTTTTAAAGATAATTATTATTTCTTTGCACATCAGTAATGGAACTAAGCCACATTCCTATGAAGCTTTCGTAATCGCTGTCAGAGCTTTCATGCAAAAAAATTCATATAAACAAATAAAATGAAGTGAATAATGCAAGATATCTGTAAATTTCTAATGAATTGCATTGCAATTTCCTATATTTTTCTGCATAAATTGTTCGAAGGTCAATTTCCGTTCAGAATTACCAAAAGGCATCGTTCCTCAGGTGTGATTGGTTTAGAATTTGTCCGTGTGGGCTGATGGTGGTTTCGAGCATAAGATGAAAGGGTTGCGGTAAGTTTATTTATCACTCCAAACCTTCTAGCTTTTTGAACTGTGCTTCACGTAAGAACACCCGGAGCCATATTGATGGGGTGAAGTCCTGTAAAAAAACAAGTAATGGTTCTGATCTCAGTTTCAACGATTCTAATCCATCGTCCACCGGTGATTGCTCGATTGTTAACAAGAATATACCGAACGGAAGTACAAAAGACAGTGCTTCTGCCGTACCTGAAAGTTCAATTTGCAGACTTAATGCTAAATCAAGTAGTCTTGCAAACGAGAGCATCGATACTTCGAAAATTAATTTGCTCCCGAGTGATAGCTGCAGTGTTCTTATGAAACAGTCCATCGATCGAATTTCCAACTCGGAAAATTCGGATATATATAGGCGTCTTGACGCTGTTGTTCGGCGGTTGGAAAGGCTTCTGGATACTAATGATCTCCGTACTTTACCATTAATAATGCTTATTTCTATTAGTGAGCGACGACCATTCAGGCATTATCATGTTTAATGAAATAATGGGTAACAGCTTGGCGTATTACGTCGAACTATCGTCTTCTGTTGAAGAACATGCTTTGGAGCAGGCAAAGTTAGTTAAAGAAGCTTTTGATCTCTGTCTCAACATAATGCAAATGTCTCGGAAGTATTCGAAACCCTCAACTACTGAAATGAGCAAAATAATGCAGCCTCTTTCATTCAAAATTTTCGAAATCGCGGTAAGTTCCGTCTTTAGTTGCTTATGCGCCGAATTAGGATGTTGCGAATCGAAATCGGGCTCATCCACTTTACCAACCACTTTTGACAATAGCTGACTCAGTGAGCATTCTTTCCTGGATCAATATGGTAAGAGAAAGTTTTTGTTAGATTAATTTGTGCTTCTAGTCATGTTCTGCTGTTTTTGTGAAAGATGTAGAGAATGCTACAAAGGTTTCTGCGAATGCCACTACGCAGATGTATCGTGAATCGTGAGTTATTTTATGTTAAAACTTTTTTCACTTGTTATTGCGTTAATTCGTTCATTTAGTTGTGAGCCCTGCTGTCAAAGTCAATTTTTTATTGGTTTTTTTTTCTGTCTACCTGTTTAAACTCTTGGTAGAAGTCAACTTCGTGGTAAGGAAATCCCTCCTGTGCTTGTACCGACTTTGGCTGTTCTGATTGTAGAATTAAACCATAAGCGGGCATCCTAGAGGTTGCGTTACTTTATTAAAAGTTCGAAAAGTTTCACACTTAATTCGATAAGCCATTGTGACTTTTTAATTCGAATCCGCAAGTCGCAGATAATTCCACTGACCAATTGATTTCTTGATTATCTTAACAAAGCTATAGTGGCTTTACAATTTGCGTCGTGGATTTTCCTGTTAGTAAGTTAAATTGAAGTGAGTTCAGGGATAAAAGCATTTTGGATTTCTAAGAGACGCTTTCCTCCATCTCCATAAACATTCTTTTCCACTTGCATTGATAATAGCAGTTATGATAAGTCTTGCAGAAATCCTGTTCATTTTGTAAATCGGTGGGAAGTCTATATTTCTCGCTTGGAACTATTTGTTCTCATTAGGTTTGATGTTTGAAAGTGATTATTACTGATTTAACATTCCATATGGAATTTCATCAAGGTTCTCACTAGCTAACGAAAATTCGAGCAAAGTCGCGTCATCTTTGAGAAAACGGTTTATCTGACTGAATTGAATCCTTATCTGTTTAAAAGCATTTCTGGAATGACGGCTGGCCATCTCCCTTTTTGTGCGTATCGTTTGATAACGAAATGGGTAGTCTATCCAGGTCTTAAAATGATTGCTAAAGAGACGGAAAGTAAGTTGCTCAAGTTAAGCATTGAACGACCAATTTGCTAGCTGTCTTAATTTATCATCATCATTTTTAAATCCCTTTACTCAGGGCGCCGTTGTACGCGGAGTGGATGCGCGCTTGGCTACGTGTAATCAGTTCGCTGCGCACTATGGTCTGCGACTTCTATCCCGTTGGGCTAATTTGGCAATCGCCCTCCATTGCCCCCCAGCCCCCTCCTCCTTCCATAGTTGTTACCACTACGGCTTTGAGGCCCCATCATCCTGGCCCCCGGATAGATTTAAACTCTGACGTTGGATCAATCTCTTCTGGCAACTCGGTCAGTCTCTGTTACAATTAAAGACCATCAGAAATCAAGGCATTAAGTTCGAAGAGTAAATGCTTCCCAAGTTAGACTATTGCCTGGTTGTGTACTATTTATTCATGGGTTGATACGCTACAATCTGCACGTATGATGTAGAATTACATAAATTTAAATGAAGCGAAATAGTTAGGTATGCATGAATCAGGCTAAACGCGAGGTATGACGAAAATAGTGCAGTGGGATGAATTGTCACCATGCTTTGAATCCTTTGCTTATTTTGTAACCGCAGCTTATCAACATTCAAATGACCTCATCTCATAATTCATGACTCCTGCATTCTTGATAGTACATGTAGAAGCCATACGATTAAAGAGAGAGCGTCTGGCCGGATGTATGCCAATCTCGGAGCTTGGTGAGTTATTTTTTATAGGTCTTATTTGTTGTCAGCATTTTCTTGTGACCTTGTGCCCTTAAAAGAATGGGCGCTCTACCGCCGCATCACCAATCTATCATCAGTAACTTAGTTACTTAGAATTGATAATCCTATATCTAACAAGAATAGTTCTAAATCACAGACTTGAAAGTTCTGTGTAAACTCACTTCTTTTTTAATCTTATTCATATACTTCGATCTCTTGATGCTTAAAGTTCGATGCGAATATCCCTTCCTGGGGTCTAAGGCACTTCAGGGCTTTAGTTAATGATTGAAAACGTTAAATTGAGTTATTCAAAAATATACATTTACGATTTTCAAATCCTCTCTGAGGGTAAAATTTCTTAGAATTCCTAATTGTGTATGAAATTAGATCGAGGAATCAAGTCAGCCTTCTGAACGTGCGATTTTCATTTTGTACATAAGCTTACGTTCCGCCAGACTCGCGTTAAAACGGATTTCACATCCGTCCACATATGTAGCCAGAACTTCGTTTCTAACGTTTTTCTTGTTGATCGTGCCTGCTCTGCTTGTACATCTTAGTGTCCGTTTGTTGAAGATCTCCCGTTTGGAGAGCCGCAGTCACTTGGTGAACTTCCAACCCATGCAACCTAGTGAATCAAACATGGTAGTGTCTATGAAAAATTGCATTACGATATGCGCTTCGCCAAACGATATGGCTTTGAGTCTCACCGACAGAAGGGTACAAGGTGCAGTGACAGCTAGTTGTCTCCTAATGATAGTCCTAGTTTCAATGAATAAATGGTCAACTCTACTCTGTTAAGGCAATGGTCGATCAGGTTAATCAATGACTAGCAGAATAAAATAGTTTGGACTATGAAGTGTCCATTTAGGGTTGACTTGGTATATCACAAATGTCGGCCTTTTCCCAAATTGTCGTTTACCACTATTTATGCTGCATTTTGCGTGCTTGTTTTTCCAGGTCCCGATGCTCATTGGCCACATCGATTGCCAAGATTGACCTCAGTGGTACTGCTCTGTACACTAGTAGGTAAATGCCACAAATCTCATAGCCCCCCGCATTCGATGATTATGCTGTGATTTACATATCCCTATCTGATTATAATTTATCAGTTCCGATCTGCTCAGTCTCAGAATGGTTTCCCCTCCGCGGATTTTTCCATATTAGTACGACTTTGCACATGCTTTCCAGATTATTCTTCTACTATTTGGTCTATAAAGCAATGCCGTCCAGCGTCCTCTTCGACTTTACAGCCAATCATCGGTGCTGTAGCGAATGACGTTTATCGCTTCGGATTATATCTGAGTATAATGCCTTGTAAACTTGATAAATACAACTTTCATTTAACTTTTCATATTAAAGGGCTTTAAAACTCTTTTGTTAATTGTGGCCAGCCTTAATTTTCTAGGATCTGACTTCAGGTCCCTTACGGAATGAAGGAATCACATTTCTTAATGACACAACTTCTGGACTTATAAGTCGTGGACCAGCCTCCTCTTAGCATTGAGAGGACTTCCATGATATTCTCTTCACCGTCTGTCCAATTTCTCTGAGGTAGAGAGAGGTCAAATCTAGTGTGGACACTGGAAACGTTGCAAGTAACTTTTCTCATCTTTATCTCTCCCCCAAGTGTTGCCGACTAAACTGTCGTGAGACTGGTCAGACCCTCTGACCTGCCGCACTGACCAGCTCGGAAGGAATGGGCGGTCATTTTCAATTCTGCCCAGAGCTCTTGATAACTTCGATCGTTCCAGGATGAACGCAGATCTGTGATGAGATGACTCCGCAAGACCTCCTTTGTTTCCAAGAATTTTCTTACATCAGCTGGACATGTCTAACCTGGCCCTCAGTTGGTCAGCTTCTTTGCAAAAGAATTTTATAACTCTTAAAAATGCGTTCCCAATCAAAATCCTTTTCATCGTTTAAGAGGCAAAGTTTTCTAGATCTCTCAGGTTTTATGTATCTCCGTTTTGTTATTTTAACCATTTAGACAACATTAAGATGTTTACAATCTTCGAAATATTGAAATATGACCAATAAATCATGGTTTTAGAATTAGTTGGAAAATCTAGCATTGGAAAACTGAGAAAACCACACCTTACACATGGATGTTTCACTTCGATTGCAATTTGTGTGTTGTATCTAGGTTGAAAGTAGTTTTCGTCTCTGCTACTAAATAGTGGGGTAGGTCTAACCACCCTGTCATTTCTATTCGATGCAGAGAAGGAAATGGAAGCGTCAAGAGGATGGAAAGGCATTTAATCGTGATGCTCTTCTGACAGACATCTCTCGAACATGTCTCGGCCACCTCAATCATGTTGACGGGTTCTCCTACAATGCTTGAATTACTTCGGATTAAATCATCACTAATCATTTTCGTTTACTGAGTGTAGCTTGTTTATCAGCCTACTCTGTACATACCATGATGCTTTTTTTCGACCCAGGACTTGATCTTTTTTGCCCGCCTATCATTCGCCTTTAATTTAATTCTCTTCTGTCGTGTCGTTGTGCCTGATTTTTATGGTCGGCATACAAAAAATTGCATTGCAATACGAATTCCCTATAGTCATCTTGAATTTTCTTGTTAGTTAGGTGGTATTTGACAAATTGTACGAAATCATTCTTTATCTTTAGTAATTGAAAATTAGAAAGTTAGAAGTTTTTGTTATTGAGAGGAGGATAAGTTTGGAGCAATGATTTTTTTGAATGATGGAGTATATTCAAAAGTGAAAATTCTTCCCATTCTCCGGAATCGGTGGGGAGGTATCAAGCTTAGAAATGAGCTATCAGTTGTGGTACTCTGCCCAATTTACTCAAATCCGGATAGTCTTTTAATAGGTTTCTTGAACTCCAGCTGACTGGCAAATGAATACTTAGCGTATTAAGAACAGGGTTGCTTCGAGATCATTGCACGGGATTCTTCAAATAACGCCTAAAAGTAAGCCACATAAGTGGAGTCTGGCAAGTAGCCACTATAATCTGACCAGAACACTGCCCTTCAATCACTGTGCTGCCATGTTTTATTCCTCGGGCAGTTTGTGAGTTCTCTAACTCCACCTCGAAGGAATGAGGAGTGAATTTCCATTATTGGAATTTGCTGTTTAGTCATGTGGGTAGTATATCTAGACTACCTTTGAGCCTAATAACTTTGGAAGCTGTGAAGAGCCAAATTGGTCGCAGAATTATTAATTTGCAATTGCAAATCACTCGAAGGCGTTTCGAGACTAGCGTCTGCTACTTCTCATAATCTCGGAAGTAGGCGTCGATTTCAACGTCTCTCGACTTGGCTGAACCCGGATATGACGGCTGAAAACCTGACTGGCTTTAAAACTCCGACTGCTCTTGATTGATGCAGTCTTAGTCTTGAACCAGAGGATCCTGAACAGTTTGGTTACGGAGCTGAGAAACGTCTGAAAAATGTAGGAAAACAAGGTAAGTGTTACTACTTGCAAGTCAGTAGAAAATATTTAAATTGGGTAGTGGAGTAAATCAGAGATTATTACGATCGGAGGTTATTGTATTTCGAATAGCAGCGTTTAAAAATGACTACCTTTGTTATAAGGATGTGTTATTATTTGCTTTTTAATGTCGAGATGATGTGCTCTTGCATGTGATAGCTCATCGGACCTCATGTCAAAATTGAATGCTTCTAGATTGTGCGTGTGCCTCAAGCAACTACCAAATGAATTACGAAATTCATAATATGAGAGGATTCGTAACACCCAGATACGCCGTTTACACTGTAATCACTTTTGAAATCCACACGACTGCTGTTAGTATTTTACACACTCCACTCGCCCGCGTGTGTTCGTAACTATTTCATTTTACTTGCCTCCGTGTGTGTGTGTGGGGGGGGGGGGGGGGGGGCATTTCACGGCTGTTTGATATAACCTACATAGAGTCAAACCCAATTTACCCTTAGTTTCATTCGTTTCTACATATTTTCATTTCAATGAAGAAACAGAGACCCTCATCACAAAACACTTTCGTCTGATGAAAGGTTTGCGTTCATTATTGACAAAAAACGAACTATTACAGCAGCTATCACCCATTCGAAAGCATTACCATGGTCTTAAGTTGAGATTGACCATCAAAAACACTATCATTTCCAAATGCTAAACGTGTTTAGACCAAAGGAAGAAAAGGTGTACAAGCATACATACAATATAGTCGTATCTCTGGTCGAAATCGATGGACTAGATATAATCATCGAGAACTAACGAGTTATAATTCTACCTCTTGATACATTTGATCAGATCGGTATTAAGTTCGGAATCAATAAGCTTGGTGAATTATAGAATACTCAGGTCCCAAGTAGTCTACTTTTGAGTAGTCTTTGAGACTAGAAACACACATGAAGCGCTTTCTAAAAAGTTCCGAACCTATTTATCTATATTTTATGCTTAATGACGTTAAGAAATGGCCATATTCAGTGTGTTTGGATTATAAAATTGATTTGAAATTTTGAATTTCGCTCATTGTTTTGATAGACACTGCGGTACCAGGAACTATGTTTCCAGTTGAGCAACTGCTATTAATTTATTACGGTTCGCAAATTGAGTTCGAAGTCAGTGTGAACCAAATTTGGACACCTAAGTGGATCCAGACAGAATTATGAAAAATTAAAGTAATGTTTTTTTTAGGGCAGGTTTTCTAAGTTTTACATTATCTAGTTACTCGCGAAGATTTACAGGAGTACTTTAAAGCATACGCCATTCATCTACGAAAATGTTCGCCGTTGATGTTAGCTGTTGACAAGATTTGTTCCAAAGAAGGCTTAAACAGGTTCCTCAAAGCCAGAGGTCTACAGGAAACCTATCACTAATACTAATTAGTTGTAGATATTTTGAAGGACTTAAAAAGACATAAGGCTGCACCTTCTCCTAGCTTAAAGTACAAACAGACATCCGAACCTTAATTAAATGGATACAAGGAGGGAGATTAAATAGGCGATGCTTTACTTTTGCTGCGCATCATACATATACTTTGTCACTATTACCATTGGGAGGGGGATGAGGTACAAAACATCAATCTTGGTTCAGTCGATCCGCTAATTTCTGGTCAGATGGCGCCCATACAATTTGAAAACCTGGTTTAAAGGGCCTCTTGCAAGATTTGAACTCTTTTGGTGACTATCCATGTCACCATGTCTGCAAGGTCTTACACTGATTCCAGGACACCTTAAACATTTAAGAATTTCCCTACTGGGCAGTCCTTCACTTTTAAAATTTGTTCGTCATAAGTGTGTCAAGCAACTGTAAAGTCGCATTTGACCTTTCTAAACAAGCATCACTGATCTTGAAGTAAAAATAATGAGGTTACAGGTACTTATTTGATACCTGTAAATGAATTCGTTTTATTTAACTCAGATTGGTGGGGAAGGACACATCACGGCTAGTCAGGCACCTAGCTGATTATGATTAAAAGGTTAACCAGAGAAGGAAGTGGAAACAATCCAACTCGAAGAGCTGAAACAGACGCTTTGTTCAAAATGCATGATTTCGTCTTTCGGATGGTGCTGATGTACACCGGCTGTTTGGCTTCTTATTTGTCTATTTTCTTCGCAAACCAGGGGAGGTTATAGGCGCGAGAAGCGTGTTGGCAGAAACATTCAGAAATATTTCATGATTGTTCAATGACAAGTTCATACTCCCCCTTCCTAACGATTTCTTCCATGTGAGCAAGATACTGTCAAGAAGCAACCCTTAGTGGTTTTTTTGAGAAAGTGAAGACAGTAAACTGCTGTCTACAGTCTAAAGTCCAAAGCACTGCAGTTATCTCGTAAGTCTTTACACGAAAATCTTCCTTCTTCAAAAGGCTGATTATATATGTGAAGAAAACCTAACTTCTGGTCTTATAAGCATAAGGTGGAGATCTCCTTGCAAAAATAGGCAGGCAGGTAATGTATGAAAATAGAATGCTGGATATCCCGCAAGTCATGCTAAATATCGGATGGAAGAGATCTGTATTGAACGAAACTGGAAGATAATCAGAGAGGAAATGTCCTCTGCCGCGATTCGAGCCGAGCGGAACTGTTGCAGGTGTTTAAGAAAGCAGACTTTGGAAAAGCGACAGCAGTATCAAGTAATGTGGTTCTTCTTAAGTTAAGAGGATATTACTATAAGACCTTCGAATTCCTGAGATGTCTAACACTGAGATGAAACACTTTATATTGCCATCTGTATCTTCAGCGGAATGAATGAGAACTGAATGCGCATTCTCCGATATTGGAGGAAATGCTTCAACACTAAATATTTACAGCTCCTAAGTGCTTAGGTGTGAAATCATCGGGCAAAGTGAAGCGCTCCATGATAAATCGTGGTGCCTTCACCAGCTCTATAGCATACTACCGAATTTTGGCGTGCTTAAGCTCACATATATATTCTATATTGTAAAATTTTTCACTCAAGACCCTATTAATGATCACAAGCCCACCAAAAGCTGCCTTTCCTTATAGGTATTTAGCGGAATTACATTAACTTTAACGTCGTTCTCACTTGATGACAATTCTGGCCAGGAAAAAAATCAATTTTAACTAACTGTTAATATGTAGTTTGACAAATCTTTGGTTTAAGACAGTAAACAAGGTACTGGAGATCAAATCTATCAAAGGCTATCAGTGATTAATCATGCCTCTTCATTCAGATTCGTTAAAGCTCAAACTCGGTGGACTAACAGTTGATTGCCATTTCAATCCCAAACTGACTGACAATAAATTTTATAAATAAAACCAAAACCGATTCGTTTCTTTTTAAGTTTGATTTAGACAAAGCATGGAACAGATTTTTACGGGCATGTTAGTCTGATTTGATTTACCTGCCGCTAAATCCATAAACTTGGGAATAAAATCGGAATAACCCAGATTTTTTTGGGTTGTTCATGTGTGATGAGGTAAGAGCTTGCCCATGTTTAAGAACCTGTCACTGATTCGTAAGCGTTAGTTGAATCTTCGGGCTTTGAATATCAGGATTTGCAGAACTTAGCCCCTGAAATTGCCATAGAATTGAGTTCTGGTAGGGGAAGAGCGAAATAAACGTTGGGATCTACCGATTCATTGAAAAATCTTTTTAACCAGATTTAGGGATTTAGATAAACAAAACATGCTTGTTTAGTGTTTGCTTCGTTGCAATATATGAGTTGAAATAGAACATGGTTGTAAATGAGATCCATTGGATGATACTAAAAATTGTCCTTTGGAATTCTGGGCTTCGAGGGGTTATTGATCGTTTGTTCTCCCCGGTATGCAGTTCGCACCCCTGGGAATGGAAGGTGCTTCAATTCCCTACGAATGAAATGCTCCAATTTCCGGACCATATTCGATTGAAAATGCAGCAATTTTGAAACAAAGTAAATACATCATGCAAGCATTCTCTGTAATCACGAACTTTATTTTATTTGGTTTTGTTTAAGTGTTTTGAAACTCACTAGATTATTAACAATAAGCTGATAAGCCTAGATACACAATGGGTTACTTTTTGAACATGCTGAAATTTTCAATGCATTACGATCCACTGGTTTCAGAAATGGATGAAGCGCAGCTGAGTGGTACCAGTTTAATATGAACTGAGTTTGACAACTTAAAAAATAAATTTGTCGTCGTCTGAGCTAATTAGGTGATAACAAAGATAAGAAACGCACCCTTGCGAAATGTGACCAAATATTGTTTTATCTGAGGAGTTGAAGGGCTTAAATGATAAAATTAAATCCATAAATTTTACCCCTTGACATGACACCTCATCCCTGTGTATAAAATTGGGAAATATGCCCCTCCCCCTTTTCGTAGTATTTGAAATTCCATTAGACAAAAGCTGTTTAATCTTTTGCAGCTAATTCGATTCAACCAAATAGAAATTCATAATTGTTTGAACGCTTGGCTAGTTACGTATTCTTTCGAACGTAGTCGGCTGTACGTTTTCGGTTGCGGATGTGGCTTACTCCCCGTTTGTTAGCACTTCCAGTCAAAGCTACTGAGAAGTTTGCCAAATATGCGTCCTTCAGTCCAACGCCACTTTCTCTAAAAACTTTAACATCTTTCGGTTGTTTGCAACTTTTTTCATTATTTTTCTAACAGGGAAAAGTCCAAGTGCTGACATAACCCAGTCGACGCGCTTTTTGATAACAGAACTACCCGTTAGGCTCGCTAATATCCTTCAAGAGTTGCATCTTTTGCCCAAAAAGTTGTTGGAAACTCCATCAGCTTCCCTAGTCACCAGTTGGTACGTTTAAGGGTAGATACTTATCCCGCTTGCTTAGGTATGAAGAAACATTCATGGATATGATAAGCTTTGAGGGCAAAGATGCTAACGCTAAAGTTTGCGATTCTTTCATAGTGTTTTTAGACAAGTTTCTTTCGAGACATGCATCTGTTGTAGAAACAATGGCCGCAGTAAGTCGGTCACGCCTTCAAACATTGATTCACCCTTTTCAGGGTGTAATGGAAATGAGGGAGAAACATGGTGAAGATCCCGTCATAAATAATCAGTTACAGTACTTTTTGGATCGCCTTTTCCTGATGAGAATCAGCATTCGCATGCTTGCAAGCCAGCACCGTGAGTTCTCTTATGTTTATTGGCTACACTTTGACGCCTAAGCTGTATTTTCTCCCCATAAAACTTGACTCGTAGTGCTAATTTTTGGTCCCGAATTCAATAAAAGTCGTCGTTTCGTGGGATGTATCGACCAACACTGCAACGTCGTTGATATTCTTCGCGATGCTTACGATGACGCTAAGCTTCTCTGCGATCATTACTATGCTGAATCACCTGAATTAAAAATTTCCCTTGTAAATGGTATGCTAAATCCTCTATTTTCTGGCACTTGACTTTTTCAATGCTCGATCACCAATTTATTTCTTTTAATAGATGTAAACGGGGTCATTGAATTTGTCTACGTGCCATCTCATCTCTACCACATTCTTTTTGAGCTTCTCAAGGTAAGTTGTAGCATTTTCGCGCTCTTTTTGCTTGAAACTAATAATTTCATTGTCACGTAAGCTTACTTAGCTCCGTAATCCTAGGTCCTTAGTTTGAAATCATGCCTTTGATGCCGCTTTTGATTGATTTCATTCTTATCTGTTAATTTGCTGCCGTTAATAAAAAACTATAGGGAGCAATCCCTCAAATTCTTCACTACTGTTTTTTCACAAGTATTACTACCCTGGTGTCGTTTTTTCTTACGGATGCTTTTTCCCCTATAATTTTGCTGAGAATTTGACTTTTGAAGCACCTGGACGCAAAATGGCGATTCCAGTTCTTTGCCCTAAATGATGGACACCTGTGAATGGCTTGTGTAGCAAAAATTTTCGGTCTGCTACTCATTGCTCTAATCGGATTAATGGCTCCTGGTTAGGGCAGCTGTGTGCTGGATCTTCGCTTCGGTAAAGTTCATTCATCAGCTCCCATGCTAAATTTGTTCTACTGATTCGTGCTGACGTGTGCGAGATATAGTCTTTGAATGTCCTATCTCAGGGCGCGTTGTACTAACGCTTCGTTTTAAAGTCTTCGGTTGTATTTGATCAAAGCCTATAAATAAATGCGATTCTACTGAATTCTTAGGTAAATGTTTGGTGATAGCCTCTGCCAATTTTTTTTCATTGAATTCGGTATCTAATTTTTTTTAATACTAATTTGGTCTTTAATTGAGGTTCTCTTGTTTCTCTTAGAGGTTTTAGCTGTCCATACTGCATATAATTTAAGATCGCGCTGGAAGTCATCTATCGGCATTGGTTAACTTGAGGATAGGTAGCACGCAACTAAAGTGATTCACGCATTTAATCACAGACTCAGTTAAAACTGACATTGAAACTATTTCGTCTAGTTCTCTTTTTTCTTATTGTTAGAATGCGATGCGTGCGGTCGTGGAGAAGGGCTTGAAGTCAAAGGACGATGTCTATCCGCCCATCGAAGTTCTGGTTGTCAACGGTGAACACAATGTCACCATCAGGGTATGTTCTCTCTGCATCTTTCTCATCTGGTAAAAATGTACCAATCACCTTACCTTCTTGAGTCGAGTAAATGAAACTTCCCATGTTTGTTAAACTTTGGTCAAGTTTTATAATCTTTGTCCTAATGTTTATTTAGATTCATAACAGAACGTCCGTGTGATAAAAGAACTGAAAATGGGTTATTTGGATTTAATCTCCCAGTTTCTTCCAATCTCGATGCATTTACCTTCTGGTTGACATTTGGATTGCAATCTTTAGGTTAGAGAGCAATCTTTCACTTTTGAGAAAGTGCTCCATTGAAATGTTATTGGTGGTTACTTTGTTTGCTGTAGCATAGACTAACTTTGTCAAATAAAAAGGAAGATGGTAATTTTGAAAATTTGAGTATGTTTGGAGGTCTGCTTCTACTCCTCTACGCAAGTACGTTTTTTTATGTTGCGCTTTCTTCGCTGTCCGCTAGAAGACTAGGTGATCGATCAACTGGCACTCCGACTCTGCTACTTCATCGTGGAATTTTCTTAACAATATGGATGATGAATCAAATTTTTTTGTAAACCAGCCCTCACATCGTGCTTCTGTCATCTTGGGTGAGTTGCAATCGACAGCTGATGAGGATTCTAGGGAGGATTGGTAATAGCCAGTCATTTCTTGTTAGCTGTTTACAGTTGCGGTTCATTAGACCCAAGTAAATTCGAGAATATGCACTCTGCAATGCAGAATCTTATAGTTTAGTGGCAGTAACTGAAAAGGACGTTATACGGGGAAAAGATGCCTGCCTAGGTGGCCTTTCAAATACGACACTTCTTTCGAACTTCTTGACGATCAACTTGGATATTATAAACCTTATGAGAAATGCCAGCCAGTGTGAGTCGAGTTAGAAAAACAGCGAAAAAAAGTGTTCACAAGCTACACATTGAGTAATTGGTCTAGGCGCAACATCGAAGAGATTGGACAAGACCATTTCCGTCGTGTATGGCCAATCAAGTCGTCTTCTGGCGTCACCGCATAGTACCACTGGAAGCTGAAGCTTGAATTTGTCTGTGAAAGGCCATTTTACTTCAACAATTAAAGACATTTTAGATCTTCGCCGAACTCGTCAAGTTTTTGTATTTCACAGTCGCCGTTGCCAAACAAAGCATCGAGTTGAATTTATCTTCTGGAATATATGGACCGCATCCACTTTCCTCAAGGAATAGCACTCCTTAATATAGGGAATAGGAAAATTGCGTTATTCGGTGCTCTGTCTTGTAGTTGACCACGTGAAAATCCTTATTAATGGAAGCAGTTAGAACACGCCTACACATGGAACCACCTTACCAACCGGGTGATCTGTGGTGTGTTTAGTTCGTATCTCATTTGGATTTTATCCCCTCGGCTCTTAAAACAGCTCCACGAATTGGCCTAAGAGGCATGACTTACATGCTGTGGTACTTTAGTTAAGTCCGAACTTACGTATCACTTGGAAGTAAAAACCGGACCTGTTCATAGCGGTTCTCTATTTCACTCAAAATAGGCACGAACCTCTAGGTAATGCTGAAAATTATTTGATATTGACTTAATTTAGAAAAGGAAGACTTTTTGTGAATAGGGAAGGACCACACTTCCCCTAGTTTTGTATTTGCAGCTCGGTTTCCTACCGTGTCTTGTTCTATCACTACATCAAAAAGTCATTTGGTGCTCTTTAATTCGTGGTTTCTATGTGTATCTTATTTTAATCAGTTGGTCCCATCTTAATCTCGCCTCCGTTCATTGAACTCGAGGCGATAGGCGGAGTACTTACAAAAGGTCCACGAAGAATCTCTCAAGTTTGGAAATGTTCCGGTGCAGCTTTCGGTGGCAAGTCTTCAGTTTGTCTTATATCCTAGCTAAATTACTGGTGCCACTCTTGTGCTCATTAGTTAAATAAAAAGGATTTATTTACTTAACCGGATACTCGGACACGTCTCGAACATCAATCTAGAGTCTTCAAACAGTTAAAGCTCATAAAATTTAATGATCGGTTTAAGTAATTGATTGAAATTAACACAGTATCCCGCTTACTTTGGTTGAGTGAATAAAAAGCGCTCGTTTGGGTGTCGTCTCAGCCATCTTGCAATGTTGTCGGCCTTGGAACAATCCCTCATTTGGCTTTCAAAAATCCAGACATTCTTACCTCTGTTAGTTTCGCTCTAGGCGTATCATTCCATCTTGACCGATTTAAGTCAAGCGTCCTTAGGACCGTAATTCGTGTCAGCTTCTATGATGCCTCAAATATTTTATAATACCACTATGCTCGACTGATGCCATATGCCGTTTGTAATCTTATTGTTGGTATATTTAGACCGTATGCATCGGTTTTCAGTCTGCGACCAAGTCGCCGTTTATAAAAAAAGCTCATTGAACATTGTTTAATTAATTAATTCATTTATTTTCAGTCACCCACAAACTCTTCTCTTTGTCGCTTTGTTTGACTTTCGGGGTGTTTTTAGTCGGAGAACATCTGCTTCTATATAGGGATAAGGAATTACAGGTCTGATTTTGAAAGCCAGCCTACTCTGTTATGATCAATGATCCACTTTTGTTCATTACGCCAAACTACGCTTCCCCTATATCCATGTTTATTTTGTGCCGAATCGAGTTATTTTCCTTTTTCAGTGGTACAATTTTGTGACCCAGTCTATCTTTCAGTGTATCACTATTTGAGTTAGCTAATATATCACTGGGTTTAGTAAGCTGACCTTCGTAAAATCCCATTCGGATGCTGGTATCAATAGAATAACATGTACTGTCTTCAATATCAGTGTTTTCTAAATTTGTTCCGGCGTTTTCGACTAAATGGTATTTCATTGCAGGATCCGCTATTGACAACAGCGGTGGCTGTAATAATTCCCATGGCTTCATTAAATTAGTTTATTTACTTATTTACTCCCCACCCGTTAGGACAGGTCTCAATGACTTATTGGGGGTACAACAGAAGTACAAACAGCTTTTACAACAGGTAGCACGCAACAGTTAACACAGAAGACAGTAAACGCGTTTATCGACATCTTTGGTTCTCTGGTCATTTCCCCGGCTTGGTTTTATCGTACAGGTGGCAGTTCAGCTTCCGTCCTTGACATTGTTAGGGGTGTACAATCTTCATGCCGCTTCCAAAAGTCTTTTCAACTTGATTGCGGAGATTCCATTTACTGCTACATGTACCCGCTTTCCACAGTCCAGTTTGAGACCATGAATTCAGTTATTTACGTCGTACCTTGTTTATCAGGCTGTACGAGGTTGTACTTCTGCTGGCATAATCTAATTTTATACGTCCGATAGGTGCTTAGTCCTATCCGGCCGCCCCTCTCATTAGCCCCAGAGCTGCCCCTGGGGTTACCGGTGGTCACCACGAGGAGGAGGAGGTAACATTTTAGATTCCAGAATTGTGTATCGGTGGCAGAAGGGAAATGACGATAAAAGCTAGTGACCCGACGCTACTTGTCCTCTTCTTCCTGTTGTATTCTGAGTTCGAAAAAAATTGAAACATTATGGACCTAGACATAATATCGTGTAGGCGTATCGGAATGCTTCACTTTATTTGCACTATCATTTCGCTTATTTTTGGTTTTTAAAGCAAAAGTTTTCAAAAAGCAATTGTTAATTACAAATGGCTAGAGACTCAGTTGAACTGCCGATGGATATTGACGTAATTTTCTCAAAGGGTACTTGAAAATTTTGATAAAGGGGGCGATTTCCACCTTAGGCATGCGGAGGATGCGTGCTAACGAAAGCTTCTGAAGTCGTGATAAAACGTTTAAATTAACTATTAATTTATTTGAATGCTGTTTTGGTAGATAAATTCTAACATTCCGATGAGTTTAATGGTCATCAACCTGTGTCACTTCCAACATGCCTGTTTCATTGGGCTCAAAATTGCTTGAATCAAGGTGTTTAGTACTTGGCTCGCTCATTCAAATCACGCACATCTTTTTTACACTCAACCATTAACCAACGTGCAGTTCTCTTGGGTGTACTTCTGAGGTCTTTTCTGTCATTTCCCATTGCTCAGAGGCTTCGCCAGAAGACGGTCTTCATGATCATTAGGCTTTGAATGTCTAAAGAACATTAAATGTGTCTTTATGAACATGATGATTTCGTTAAGAATTCTAGATCGATGCAGTTGAATCCAGAGGTGTGTTGTTTCAAGAAAAGTAGGGAGATTCAATCCGAAGCTTCGTACGCTGTTCGCACCCCGAATGCTGAAGCTGACTAATCCAACCCTATTCAAAAAAACTATTCAGTGATGCGGGAGAGTTTCCGGACGGAAAACGTCTTGTGATGCGTTCACTTTAGGCGTCGATTCGAGTAGGATACCGTCTATCGGGTTTCGAGCTTCATGCTGATCGTTGTTTTTTTGAATCACTGAGCCGAGGATTGACTTAGAATATTTAGGTCTATGCAATCTAGTCGTTTGTAGAATAAATTATACAGCTTTTTAATCAAATCAAGTCGGAACTTAGTTTGCACAAGACTATGCATACTTGTGTACTTGTTGAGTATTTACTCACTTTCCTTCAACGTTTGGTTCGCGAAAAAATTGTAAAGTTATATTCCGGACGTGGTTCCAATCTCATTATGTTGCTCTGGATGAGTTGGCTCTATTTATCTTGCTTCTAAGGGAAATAAGTGGTAGTTACTCGGTCATGGGAACACGTTAGTTTTGCGATTGGTGCGTGGGGATAGCTTGTGGAGTTCTGGGATTTTCGCGCCTGAAACCTCACTATCTTCTACTATTTATAGGGGCATTGACTACTATAACATTATGGTTGCATTTCTCACTTTCAGTGCAATTTCAAAACCCTCGCTGTGACAGCGATTGGACACCATTTGAAATTAGCTGAGATCCGATTGTGTGGTAGAATGCGCTAGATCTTAGTTATCCAAGAATTGCGAGTGACTGTCTGGAATGTGACGTTTTAAACGTCCTTCACTTTTGTAACATTTGAAATAAATAGAAACGGAGTTCAGTTAAGCATTTACGATCATGACAATAAAGCCGGAGTACTTCAGTGAACATCCGCTTTTGTTCGACATTGTTACATCTCACTGCCCTTGCGCCTTTACCTTTGGGGTTCTGCTGGATTGGTCTTGGTCGTATTGGCCGGCCCTACCAAAGATGTTTTTCGCGTCTTGTTCTATTTATAACAGCCTTTCGATTGCCTGAATATGCCTCTATTCCTTCCCGTTTTCAGCTATCGGATCAAGGTGGAGGGTTCCCTCGTTCAGTGAATGATCAGTTGTTCAAGTATACCTACACAACAGGGGGTTCACGAACAGGTCGTAGCGAGTCAATTCTATCTCCATCTGCGGGATACGCCCCAATTGCAGGCTATGGTTTTGGACTCCCACTATCACGGCTGTACGCCCGTTACCTCCACGGAGATCTCTGCCTCTCTGGCGCGGAGGGTTACGGGACTGAGGCCTTCGTGTACCTCATGCGACGTGCTGCGGATGCTGACGAATTCTTGCCCGTCTTCAATCGTACATCCGCTCGTCGATACGAGTCCGTCGGTATTCCCATTGACGACTGGATCAATCGCAATACCACCCATGAAACGCCTCTTCATTCCTCAGAGAACTCCTAGTTACTCTACCGCTGCCGCCGTTGCCATTCAGCACTAGCCCTATCCATAATATTTGTTTTAAGTTTGGTCCCTCACTTCCCCCCTTTTGTACAAACGGGTGCACTTGCAAGTAAGAACACCCTTTTATCATCACCGCCTCTCGGTACGGCTACTACTATTACTATACTCTATATACAGCCAAATCTAATTGATCCCCTGCATCTGGCTTTCTTCTTTCGACAAATTCATCAATGCAGTGGTCTAGGTCACAGTATTCGGACAATTGGGATGTGATGGTGCTAATGTTCCGTTTGCAGAAGACCACTGTTTTGTCAGTCCAGCTAGTGTCTTAGTTTATTCCCGGTTCATGCGCTCTTTGTTCCATGCTGGAGGACCCTTTTGAGTGTTGTGTAATGGATATCGCGCTCCATTTGATGAGGCGAAAATCAATCTTCCTTTCTCTTTCCAATACTTAGACTTCGTTTTGACACTACGTGGGATCATCCTTAGTAGCTTCAATAATGGCTAGGAATATGGTCTGCTTTCTTGCGATTGGGATTACCAGTCATACTGCTTTATGCCTGTGTGCCGAGGCGCCGCTGCATGATATCCACAACTCAACTTATTCCCAAGGTTTGGGAAAGGACATGTGATCTTGAGGTCAAAGCTTTGTTGGGAGGACTGGAAAGGCATTGGATAACAGATTGCGAGGTGAACGTCACTTCAGCCACTAATTCGTGGGAGAAATTCACTCAAGACCTTTAACTTTCAGGCAGATTAAAAAGACATTTGTCCATTTCCGTCCAATCGGTTGGATGGAATTTGATTTGTGTACAACAGGATCGGGTAAGTCTATTCTTGCTACCAATAGGAGTCAAGAATGCACCCCCAATCAATTGCTTCCCTTGCGCTAGTAATATAAGTGTACACTCATCAGAGGTTTGCGCCATATTAATTAACGGAGTTCCTTCACTTTCAAGGAGGATAACCATATTAGTAAATGGCTGATCAGACTGAGTCCTCTTCAAGTGATGTTATGTCTGCTGTGGAAGCCACTAAATAGATCCTTTAATCCACCTAAGCCGATTGAACACGTATAATCCCTCTAGGTTTTCTATCAAAACTAGGGGAAGTGGCAGTCCGAGCACCGAATTTCTAGTAGGTCAATAATAGCGAATGTTCTACTGCCCAATCCCAAAACTGATCCCTTTGACGTCTGTAGAAATGCGGCACTGAGGAATACCATGATACTACCTGTTTGCTTTGGTAAATCAGTAAAATTACGGGGAATTGTTTACGTTACCGGATGCATCGGAAATTGGGTCACTTTATATTTTTATTTAGAGAAGCAGGCATCTGAATAATCTAGACCTTGCCCCTAAGCGGTCACAAACTGCAACAAAAAATCCAAAAATGAAGCTAAAGACTGCACTCGAACGGTGACTATAGGCTGCGCGTTTACGTTGTGCTGCTCGTTACTTTTTGGTAGGGTAAGTCAAACACCCATTGGGAAAGCGCTTATCTCCAACTGTTTACTTCTCATTACTTTTTCTCTTCTAACCCTCCGAAGTAATCGCATAGGTATTTAAAACTTATCCTACTACGAAGCGCAGTTAGCCTTCAATCAAAGGCTGTCGTCCACATTTTCCTGCTGCTTTCGCACTCGACTTACAATTGTCCAAACAGGTTTTGCAAATTAAAATGTCCGTTTCGCAAGTCATATCCATATATTTACAACAAAATGAACATTTTGTATTAAATTTCATAAATGTTTCATTCAGTTTGGAACGTTCTTGATTTGTCAAACGAACGTCCAAGGGGGACATAAAACATATTGTTAACAATTTTCATACACTTAAATCATATTTGATGGTTTCGGAGGTAGTTTTTTTAGCCTGCGGGGTGTTGCGGTATGGTTGTCTGTTCAATAGAATAAATTATATCTGAATATGATTTTGATTACTTTCCGCTCATTATCAATGCCGGACCTACATTGCAGAGCACTCTTTCACTAATACATTTGTTCTATGTTTTACGGCGTTGCAGCCAAATTTCTGTGTTAGTTGTTGAAATGGTACAGGTTCTAAAGTCTCGAGAGTCCCGTAGTTTTAATGTGAAGGTAACCAAACTGCGATTTAGCTTGATCAAAAAACATTACAAATGATAAACATTAGATCTGTTCAGTTTTTCAGTTTTTTTCTTCCAAAAATTTAAGAGTAGCTTGTTGCTCCTCAACTGTAGGTGTAAGAGCGTTCGGAGCACTGGGTAAAGAGTGCTGCAGTTCCTAAAGCTTCTTTTCTGGTATTTCTGCTTTCTGCATTTCTTGCACAGGTCATCAGTCGAGCGTTTTCCCTTGACGTATCTCGTAGGTAGCACTATAGTCCACCAAAATTGTGATTTTCCCTATCTTAACTTGAATCCAGTCAGTGTAGAGGACCTTTTAACTGGCACTAATGCGTGTTACCTGAGTGGTTAACTGGTTTCGGCTGCAAACCAAAAATGCCGGATGAGACTGTGCATGAACTCAATTATTTGACGGCTGATGTCTGACAGGGACAGCTTCGCGATGTAGCCGAGCCGCTTAACGATTGTCTTCGCGCAAATTTTGGTTCTAATGGTGCGCTGCACGCAGCCTACTGGTCACGTGACGTTGTATCAGGCCCTGGAGGCGTGCATGTTGACCTTGAGAAATTTCAAGGTCAGGAATCTAGATTGCTACGGCTCCGATTGGACAAGTTTTGACATTTCTCAAGTTGATTTTTCTTCTTACATATGCTTTTTAAGGCCTGTTGGGTGCTAGGGTTTGCTTAAGGTGTGCTTACATACATTTCGAAAATATGTTTTTGAAAAAGTTTGTTTAGTTTGAATAGATTATTTTGGATGAGGCTGATGTTTCCGTTTGCGTTCCCACTGTGTGAAACAGCCGAACGCAGGGTATTTTGTACCACTGAGTGATTTTTCAGTTTCACTCCCTTTAAGATCCGAATTAAGAGTGTCTATGAAAGATGGACTATGTGGTAGATAAAGGTTTGTAGTGGAAGTAAACGCGGACGTGGTGCAAGTCCAGATACAGGCACACCTGACTAATTAGGAATCAAACGGCATTAGGTATCGCCATTAATTTCAAAACCGTTTCTAAATATTCAAAGTCCTTTGGGTTTCTTAGTTAATTCCTGAATGCTACTTAGAGGCTTTTTTCTTTGAACTGAAGATTGAACCCAAAAATTCGATTAACTTTTGTAGCAATGAAGAGACCACTAACTTGAGCTCCTATAAACCAGTTAGTTTGCAGCCATTTGTTAGGCCATTCTGATTAATAAGGCTAGGTACTACCGGTGCCAGTTGGACGGGGGTGCATACCACTCAGGGTTCTGAGGGTGGAGATTTGTGAAATTTGGGTACTTTCGCCAAAGATGTTAAATGAGTTGCTACGCCCTTATTATTCAGTATGTGTTTGCTCTTCTTACGGTTTTTATCAACGCTGGTTAAAATTGAAAAGTTATACTTTCGGCAACAATAGTTGATGATGCCTTTCACCGTCCTCAAGAAGAAGCCTTTGTTATTCAGGGAATGAAGTCAGCAGCCAGAGTTGTGGCGATTCATTTGATCTTCTTTTTGCAGAATTTGAAACATCAGTTTACAACACCCATACTTTCACTGGATTTAGTCTTCGGAAATCACTAAGGTTTAATATAAAGTGCAAAAAATTTTTTGAACCTCGTGATTTATATCAGTCCAAAAGATAGTTGAACCTTGTGTGAATAAATCGCGCGACCATATTATGAAATTGCAAACTCATTCCCACGAAGGTGCAGTTTTGGGAAGTTCGGATCAACATAAACGTCGAAAATCGGTCAATAGGAAAGTCGTTCTAGCACTGGTTAGGCAGTGATTGGTTAGGGGCCTTACACTGGATTGGCTAAACGACCTGCATTCTAGTTCTGCTTGTACTAAATAAATAACATATGACGTAGATCAGCTGCACTAAACGCCGCCCTAACACGCAAAGCGATCCAAGCCGCTGACGTAAAACAGATAATTAATGTTCATTGGATGACCGACATGAAAGCGAAATTAAATTGCCACTCAAGCAATGTTCCTTTAATTTTGAAGCTATTTCGCACCACGTATCGACAATTGCTAAATAAATTTCAAATTTATTGTTATTATTAAGGCTCCAGTCTTGGGGATTTATGCAAGCTGGGCAGAAAAAATCGATGAAACTCATCGACCGATTAAGAACTCGGTAATGTACTGCGCTAATCGCTGTTAAGCCACTTCCAATTACTGTAAAATTTGAATCGTTGCCCTTCCCAACATTGAGTTCTGAAACTATGAAAAAGGAGTCTTTCTTCAAGCCAAGGGAATTTAGATTGTTGCCATCACCTGGGTGGGGTTCCTTGCAGTTAGTGGGCCTCTATGCGGTATACGAAAATGTTTATGATTCGTCTACAATATGATTTGTAGTGATGTTTTGCTTCTTATGCTCATCATCAAAAAGTTTGGAAAAAAATGTTGATTGGCGGAATTGAGTCGAAAAATCCTAGGAATTATGGACACATTAAAACTCTCCAAGAACGCTGTTAACTACTCCTTAAGCCACAGCTATTTCACTGGCAGTATGAGATTGTGTTTGTGACCAATAGCTGCTGAAGTTCCAAAACGTGGTTATTTATTTTCTAGGAGGGCAAAATGTGCGAAACTAATATACATATTTAAAGTACGCCCAAAAGGTACAATCTCAACGTTTAAAAGTCAGACGAATTTTAAAATAGCACTTTTAGTAATGTTTTATCTTGGTGAAGTAAAAGTTATTTTTATCTATTAAATCTTGTTGATAAATCGGCAGATATAAAAAAAATTATTACGACCCCGTAGTTGTAGTTCAAATTAACATCAAAATAATCAGCCAATATACAAAAAAAAATAGCTTCGTTCGTTCTTGTTCGATCAAATAGGTTCACACCACGAGTTATTCATGTAGATTCGGCTCTACTAAGGCAATCGGATCCAAGGTTCAATTTTGAACGGGTCGACTGACGAACATCCGAGACATCCGAACATCCACTAATAAAGTAGAAATATGAATTTTCCTTATATTCGTAGAATGATATTCTGTTAAGGTACATACTATATTCGAAATAAAATTCCCAAGAGAACTAGAACTGCCACGGATTAGCGCGGTCTTGAAATCGTCTTCGTGCTTTGTTATGGCTCGCTCTGTACTCACTTTCAGCCTACTATTCCTTATTTGTACTTTGTACAGGATTCTCCGGTGCTGCCTAGCATTTGAAGCTTGCGACAGAAAGTTCGTAAACCTTTTATTCCAAAGAACATCCGCGGAACCAGCTACAATATATTTTAAATTAAACACAAACGGTTACTAATTGAACTGTCTCGGTCCACTGGCAGATTTCGGCTGCTATAAAGCATTCTGGTGTTCCCCATCATAAAGGTACTTTAAGAGCTACTCAAGCGTGATCACTGAAAGTTGTGACCTCTCGGTGGAGAATAAGATGTGCTTTTTAATAAACCCTATCATTTAGCTACAGCTACTTCGGGGCTAAGTTATCAGCTGCCAAATAGGTTATGTGCCTTGTCACATCTGTGTCGTACATTTGTACAGCCGGGTCTTTGCTTCGTAGGTGAAGAACAATTTAATATATATGCTCAGAGTATCGTAGATTACTGACAGTCAAATCTACTAGGTGTTCATTATATTGCATTATGACTAAACAAAGAGGGTCAGATGGGACGTCTTGGCAGAATCACAGCATGTTGCGTTGTGCATAGGGTATAAATTTCTGTTGAATCATGATTTGAGGAATACATAAGCTGCAGTTCCGTGAAACATGGCGTTGCTGAAGGAATCACACCAGTACGGATAAGTCTAGATTAATTACTAATTTCAGTAATTTTAGAAAGTAAGAAAGTCTAGCTCGCGCACATTAATCGTAATTCGAATGAACTTGTCATCGAATGGGTGGCAGATAAACAGTGAATTCCGCGTTTAAGTAAAGAAATTTAATCAACGCAATCTGACTCTAAATTCAAACCAATAAACACGGCATCGCTTACGGCGACTTCTGACCTTAATTATCGCTGCCTAGGTGATTCACATGATCGGATATGATGTCGCATATAGATTACGAGGGTTCCACCCACCCAAATCAGGGAAATGGAGATAAAATTTCTTTCTTTAAATCTTTTAAAGCATTCATATGGATATAACCAGATCACATCTTGCAATATTCCATGACCTGGAACCGTTAATTAGTATAGTGCTGTATAGTGGTTCGTGTCAACCACTGTTCGAGCAAAAGAAAAGTTAAACCTAACAGAGTAAATATGAACTATGGCTAAATATGAACGAAGAGGTGCTAGTTTCTGGTTACAAGGAGCTTTGAATGAATATTTCAAGCCACTATCTGACTGCTAATATACTAATATGCTAATAGACTATTAAAAAATATTCTTTAGTGCAATGCTGTCTTGAAATTAACTCAAGCTTATATACTCTGAGGCAAAAAAGAAAACATGTTGCTTTACCATAAAATGTCCTTTTGGTAAACAGAATACACCAATAACGTCAGAATGCAGTCATTATTTATGGAATGGCACCGTCAGCAGATGATGAAGAAGCGCCTATTATTTACATTCGGAAAACATAATGTTGATAGATTTCGTGAAGTTGATCAACGCGTTAAAAGATTGTAATAGTCACAAAGAATGTTCCTCAACGATTTCAGAGTTTATAAGGTATGTGCCTGTTTATACATACCCTTAATATTGAAGCTCCTTCTCCCCTAGGAAGTATAATCCACAAAGATTCCACCGAATGTTTCAATTAAGATAAAGAGAATATGCTCAAATATATACGCATTCTTTCAGCGATTCCCTAAAATGAACCCAGAAAAAGCAGCAGGACTTTTTTAAAACAGTTCCGATTTGCAATGATAACGAAATATACGAAATAGAGCACGACGGAAAATTTATTTGTCTTTCATTAAATTTTGTTCATTTGACGTCGAACTTCTTAACATCTGAAGGGTTTTTCATTTGTCGAAGTAAATTTGGATTTTTCTAGTTAAATAACCAGGTGGTACTCCTTCAAAAATACTCTAAGTAAAATTTTGATTTCGTTGGTATTTTCAAAATTGTTGAGTTGACAAGAGATGATTATTTCTTTCGCATACGTCTATTTCTTCGTTTTTGTCCCAGTTTTCGCACCCTTCAGATAATGAGTTTCCACCAAGTTAGGTTATTTTGTTTCCTTGCTTATAGACTGCCTTACTTTGCTGAAAGCATAGGTCGGCTTCCATTACTTTACTCAAAGGTGAGCTTCCACAGGCTTTAATTTCACTCTTGTAGCAGTATCTCCAAAAAATTCTCCTTGAAAAAAAGCAACAATTTCTAGTATAGTTTGATCGGTATTTACTAATTCCAATTTGAAACGATATTAACCATGCTCTTCTGAACCCTCTAAGACCGTGTGGCAACTTATGCATGAGTTAACTTAAGGTGAAAGTTTTATCTTTTCCGGATGGATTTTTATGGGAGCACAACAGTCTGTTCCATTATCTTTAACTGCCTTTTTATCGATGGAAGAATTGGATGAGTCCCATGAGCATGATTTTATTTATATATCTTCTAGCAGTTGAAGAAGAAAAGCAAAGTTATGAAACACAACATGATCACTGTACCCACCCGCGTGATTCCTTCTTGAAAGCACGAAATCAAGGTCAGTTAACTGCACGTCAGCAACCTAGAAACTAAATATCACATGCACTTTTAACGGCATAGTGACATAGTTTTAGCTAGCTCGAGTGCACATAGACATTAGAATTTCCCCAAATTAGAGGAACTATTGAAAAGTATTTCGAAACCACCGATGTTAACATGGCGTCATCTTTAATTTACCCTAGCTCTATAATATAATGAGGGATGCCAGCAGACTTCGGCAAATTTGTGAGATTCGTCATCGTGTACCAAGCATAGTTAGGGAACTCACTTTATTGATGCCTATTCAAATTCCGACTTATACCAGCAACATTTTCACTCATCAGGAAGGCCTGAAAACCCGCCATGTAAAGGCTCGTGATTTTGTTCATCTCGAGTAAATTGGAGGTACAGCGATCCAAGGTGTGGAAATTGGATTCTAAATCTTAATCCACACAGAACCTCGAGATTCTATACACACCAAATACGAACTGCCTTAACAACACTTGGCTTAGTATCATAAAATTAAATTTAAAATCATTACTGAATTTGCGGCCTTGAAATAAAATCCAAGTTATCTTTTTATTGGTTGAATCCGATCAAAACTTACACTGAAGACCAAACCTCTGTGAGGAGATAACGGATTGCATAAAGAAGCTTGGTATGATAGTCAATACCCTGATTCTTATTGCGTGGAATCTCATTTTCATTTCTTCTCACCATCACCAACAGGTAATCCTAATTCGCACGTCTACTAACTCTGCTTTACTGAAAGGAACGACCGAAATTTTTTAAGCCATTTGGAAGGTCTCATCTTCAGTTCAGATAACGTAACTTAATAATTCACCAAAATCCAAGAAGCAAGTGAAACCCACCTGTGAAACCTATGATGGTCCCATCTAGTTTGCAGCTTTCCTACGTGCTTCTTTGAAAGGAAATCAGGATGAGTTCAAGAAGAAAACTCGGCACATAGTTTCTACGATGAATTAGACATTCAAAATTGATGTCTTCATATGCTTCTGAGTTTTGTGGTAGACACATAAAAAAAGCAACTCCATGTTTACTTCTGTTTGAGAGAATAAAAGAGATTTTTCCTCCGACAAGTTACGTAGATCACTTCTTTTGGCAGAGCACTAAGAATCTGGAAAAGTTTATTGAAAGAAAGGAAAGACGGACTATTCTGCCCAAGGTATTATGGCTGATTCGGCTGATCTCACTGTTCTGGGTGCATACTTCGGCACCAGGAAGAAGAGCATGTCATAATTTATCAGAATGCTATCGAATACTTGCGTTTTCGAGTGATTTCTAGTGAAAACAAAGTCCAAAAGCGCACTGTCACTTACAGTCACCCTTAATAGGTCAGCGAATTAATGTACCTATTAAGGTCGGAGTTTAATATACGGGCGTGCTACTAGAGCGAAAGAAATGGGTAAAAATATACAGTCGTCCAGATTGGCGTTTTTATTTGAGCCTATGACTACTTCACTGATCTCCTGAAACTCCTTATCTTCGAGTTATCACTTTATCAGCCGCATTTCCGCTCTTTACCATCTTATATATCCGGTGCTCTTTTAACTTACTACTGAAAAGGCATAAATCGAGGGTGTCCATTGGCTGGCCAGCAGAAACGGCAGGCAATTAACAATACTGGCGGGAGCCCTCATTAGTCACCAGTTTCCATTAACCAAAAAGGCCTAGAGAAGGTTAGGGGTGGGATTATCTTGCACATTAATTTTCAAACCATCACCCCTTCACGTTATCATGTTTAGATGGCGCTCAAACGTCGCCTATATCTCGTAGTTATTATTTCTTCTAATTAGAGTTTCCTGGACAGCTCCTCCTACTGTTTTCAGCTATAACTTTTACTTAATAACTTTTTCATTAGAAAAAATCATTCATTTATTCTGAAAACAATTAAATCTCCCTCCGGAATTTATAGTCCACGCGTTGATTTTGCTTCTCCTGCTGTATTTACAAGAGTGCCTCAGATCCTTTTAGACTGATGTCCCAATTTCCGCATTATCGCCGTGTTTGAACAACCAAGCACCAGTGAATGGCTCTGGCTTCTGCGGTTAGATCTGTAGAAAGGAATGAGAACCAATCAGCCGCTGTGCTTGCAAGCATGTACGATAAATGTAGTGAGCAAGCCGAATATGATGCCAACTGAATATTACAGACCCTGTCTCCGGTTGCGTTGAGCTTTATTTTATAATTATTTAATAGTCAAAGTAAATGGAATGCTTGCAACGCCTTATCAATCCTGTTCAATGTCGACCTTTGAAGGAAGTTCGAAAATAAATATGAAATCAAGATGCTTGGCCACTAACATTAACATTGAGTGTTTGAAAACTTTCTTTCCTGAAAGAACAATGAAAACGGTTTTGATCATTTAAGGAACTTTCATTTTTTCGGATGGTCTCACTTTCAAACTCAATGATGAACCTTGTTCACTTGTTCTCTACTTATTATAGGGCGGCGCCTACGATCCTAAGTCAATCCAGTTCTGCATCTTAACTAAAGTTTGCAGATGAAAATGATCAAGATTTCGAAGACAGCACCATAATCAGATTTCGGGCCCAGTTTCTATTTTAAGGAAGTCTATAAAATGTTTGTTATAAATTTTGCGGGACTGTTCGAAGGTACCGGAGTGGTTGAGTGTAGCTCGAAGTGCGGTACCACACGTTGTGGTTGTCGATCCTGGGATATACTTTAAAAAATGAAAGTCGATTGAACAAGCTACTTTGCTCTTTTCCAGTTTATTATCGTAATTCCTTTATTAAGTAGCTGATTAATCTTATGTGTTTTTATTTGGGCACGATCTTTTCACAACGACGCTTATTGGACCCTGGACCTCATGAAAAGAGAAAATTTACAGATTATTTTTATTTTATGGGTGCTTGCTGACGTGTAAAGTTCCGATGTGATTTGTTTCGATGCATGACGTCTTTTGGGTGGCAAAAGAACATCCAAAATTTATGGGGTATATGAATAGACTTCAGGGAGCGCGGGTTCAGCAAAAGTTTGGACAATTTTGACTTCGGCAGTGAGAGAACTTGGAGAGGAACTTAGGGAGAGCAAATGCATCTGAAACATTTCGAGAAGTGACCTCATCAGCGCAGCCCTTCCTGTTTTGTAGCAGTTCAGTATGTGATGATTTTGTGTAGATAACGGCGGCCAACTTTTGAATTCAGCAGTTAATCAAAAACTCTGCGGCACTTGGCGAAGCACTACTAGTGCAACCACTACAATGGCTAATTCGGAACCAATCTCTCTTTGGTGCATGGCAGATTATTTTAAGATCAATTCGTTCGGTCAGAATTTCGAAGCCGAAGCGGTGCAGGCTTGATGTGCGTCTTCACTTCAAAGGATTCGACTAAAATAAATTGACCACTCGCCAGACCTAAAACCGTTAAACCAACATCGTATTAACTACTCAAAAGTTACACTTGTTCTTAAACTGACTAAAGCAAGATCGACGCCCTTAAGAGTGTGCTATCCTGCTCGTCAATTGAGCAGACAAATAAATTATGACATTTTGTGTTGCTTCAGGTGCCATGAATAATATTTTATTAACTAAAATTAAATCTTGTTTCAGTCTTAAAACAGAGAGAAATTGGGCTGTGGAACATCTTGAAGTTTAGTCAGATAATAAGATAGGCATCGTAGCATCCGTTGCTCCAACTGTGGAGAAAGTGGCGAAAAAACAAACAATTTGACATGATCATTCGAGTAAGCTGTTTTTTGCTAAACAAGGAAAATCTGTTTCAGGTTTATTTCTTTCGCTTTTCAATCTGCCTACAAAATAGGGTGCTGCTTTCAGATGTTCTAACCAAGATAAATCTCAAAAACATAAAAATCGAAGATTTCGACGTTAGTAAAAGAAGATAAAGTGAAGAACTCAAAAAAATTAAAACAAACAGGCATTGAGTAACTGATTCGGATTTTTTCTGCTCTTAACTCTGCGACTTTATTTTTGCGTTGCCTTCTTCAAGAACGATCAGTTCCTTAGACTGATGTTATGTTTGCGCAACAATGGCGATTTCATATACCCACATGCACTTTTCGACCGAGTAGACCCTACGTATTTCAACAAGGGGGGACATTGCAATGGAAATGCGTCGATTTATATTGGTTAATTACGGTCATTAATGACAGTCGTTAAGCCAGCCCATGAGTTTGTTAAGTACTATAACGATTTTTCAAATGGGAAAGGGTAATTTCTTTGTGCTACACTCCCAACTGTTTTAGTGAGTCTACTCATTTTTCTTTCTCTAACAGTTATGTCCATTTCGTATCTTTGTCCATTCTATTCCTTTTGCTATTACGTTTTGAGCACGACTGAAGCAAACTATTTCTTGAAAATGGGGTGATTCTAGGTTCCTCCTCCTTGAAGATTCAACTCCTGAACTTGTGCTTTTTTGCGCCAACTTGGACTTGTGAATACCAGGATACTTAACCTTCAAGCTCAGGGCTACTCAAGACCTTTTTCGCGAACGATTTCTTCAGTTTATGATGATATAATCGGGGCTTGGTATTCTTCCTTGAACTGAGGAAATTTTTGCCGCAAGAACCCGGGAATTTGTGTTTCCTTGGTTTCTCCAGCCCAGGATTGTCCTATTTTGAGAACTGCTAACTATTAAGTCTTAAAAAAAGCATTCGTTTCCAGGCCTCGAAATATTTGCGGTGGGAGCGCTTTCAAAGACCCAAAGTAATCAATTAAAATAAGAACCACCCTATCGCTCGATCTTAATTTTTCAAGGATTTTATTTGAAGATTCTGCCAATAACTAGTCAGATTGTTTAATTTGCAGTCATTTCTATATTTCTTTAATTATGAACAGAATGGTGCACAGATCGTCACTATATTCTCCTCACTGACGGCGATGTTGACTTAATTCAGAATGTTAGAATGTGGAATTAATGGGACTCGAATCATCTTTTTTTTGAAACAAGGCCTTGTTTTGGTTGCCATATAAAATATACCAAGAGCGATCAAACCCTTGAAAGGCGTAGCTTTTGAAAGTTTTCTTAAAATCGGTAAAAAAGTTGGCTTCCTTAAATTAGAGTTCATGCTGCTAAGCTTTTCTATTTAGTCACCCTCAATAAAAGGGCCCCCATCTCTCAGAAATCCGCAGTTAATGTGGCTATGTAAATCAGTGGGTTTCCGGCATCTTCGAGGTCTCAACGGTTATTTCATTGAAGTGCCGATACCCTTAGCCGACGATCTTTCCTCCAACGTGCCTTACAGTCGTATAGTCGCCCGTGGAGATGTTGTTGGCGACGATCTTCTAGCTTCTATAAAAATGGTTACACGAGTTATCCATTGGCCTGATACCGCAAATACGGAACCTACTACTGTTCCGCATTTTTGTTCCGCACTGGGACAACCTCAATTACTTCATCGGAGAACGGCCAGAAAAATCAATAAATGAAAATAAGTGACATCCCACGAGCAGTAAATGTCCTTGAAAGTTTATTTTTTAAAAGGTCTTGGACAGGCTACTTTGGAATTTTTCTGTGATTGCAGCACTGTAATTGTAATAATTGTAAATGCAACATTCTACCATAGGGCACAATACGCCATCTTTTGCTCTAGCATTAACCGCCTTCCTGGGACCCGCATCGCACTTTCACGGTTATTTAAATAATCCAATCACAATTTCCACGAAACAACGAAGCAATATACATACAACTTCAGCTGCCCACGATTACATAGGCTATTTTCTTAAGACTTACAATTTCTTATACTCATATTTGCTTCATTAGCGCCAACCCTGGGGTTTCACACTGAGATCACGGTATACATAACCTTGTCTTGTTATACCGCAGATTACCTCAGCCCATTTTTGACTCACAAGGAATTCAGCGTCACACTCTCATCTTCATATAACGTCATGGTTCCCTTATGGCCCTTCTAGCGCAGCAATGTAGAAAACCCAGTTCACAGAAAAGACGCCATTTAATCCAGATCAAAAGCACATAGGTAAAAAATATTGTGGAGGTTTTGAATTTACATTACAAAAAATTGACGGGAAAAATCACTCGCGAACAATTTGTTTTCGTCTCTTGACAGGAATAGCCAGATCTTTTGACGAGCTCTCCCTTACTAGTTCCTCCACGTCCGAATTCGACAGACACCTCTTTATTGGTCCAGAGGTCTCTGATATAAGTTTAGACTTTTCTGGCATCTTTCCTGAGTGCCTTTGTCGTCTTCGTACTCTCCTCTCGGCACTCTTAGTCGCCTCTCCACTATCTTCGAGTAGCCTTACAAGCCCCATCTGCCTGGAGTTCGTTTGAGGCTCTTCAGCATTTTGCTTAGTCGAATGACGGTGATTCACTTTTCGTTTAAGCTCTGTCTTAGCACGAGAGCTCAGTGGTTTTCCTGCTACTTTTACACTCTTTACCACCGATTTGGATGGAGTCATCGGTCCCTCTTTGGTGACATCCCCGGTGTTTGTTGCAGTTCTCTCTTTCTTCGGTTTTGGTCTTTTCCTTTTGTTAGAACCTTTTTCTTCTGAATGCTCCAAGGTATCGGTTAGTCGCTTCGACGGATTGAGAGCTTCCTTTGCGGCAATAAACGTGTCAGGAACTTCCTCGTCTGGATAGAGAATATGACGCATCTTGACAGTGAGATTGGCGATATTCGTGATGTTCAAAGACATGCGGTCGAGCACAAGGCATATTCTCTTGTATCCCTCGTTCTCAGCCATTTTCTTGAGACTAAAGACTTCTGCATTGCAAGGGAAACCAATTAACTAAATTACACACTACTGTCAATATATAAGCAGAGAGATGAGGAAAACTTAACAGTGCACGACTTCGTTTAAATGCCGCACGAGCAAAGAAAGTCGTGCTTAAATAAAATAAATACTATAAAAACTTGTTTTACCAAAAGACAAGTTATTACGGTAACATTTTTCTTTTATTCAACTATCTCTAGGTCAGGAAGCAGAATCCATTCACGGTATACTACGCTACAGAGAACGGACTAGGGCTACTGGGCCTATGCCAAGAATTCAATTTAGACGTGATGAATACCTTCTTTCGGAAACCAACTTTTCGAGGACTGACTCAGTACCATCCTACAGGGAAAGGTGCTATTGACTTTTTCTGATTGAAAGGTCAAATCTATTCCTTATAAGCGTTATACGAGCTTCGAGCAAGGCAGATGCCAATTCTAATCACTGCCTACAAACAAACATCCTAAAGCTCAAATCGCATATTAGAAAGCGCTTAGGAAAACGAAAAAACAGAACTTTGATGGAAGGCATAAACAGTCAAAAGCAACTGTTGCAACTGCCTAAAGGTCTCGAACGGATAAGAAAATCGAAGGAAACTTAACAGGAACACTTTAAAATGGAGCTACCTCAGGACCCTTTGACAACTACACATGAGGATATCTTGAAATCTATAGAAAAAGCTGCCATTAAAACAGTGAGGCAAAAAGCTGAGTGAAAGGAAAATGGATGGTATACAGCTATACGCGAGAAGGGAGAGAGAACTTCTACAAAAGTAGTTGAGAACAAATCGGCTCTCAAACCCCTCGCAAGAAACATCCTTGAAGTACAAAGAGCAAAGAAACGTGGTGAACAAACTGCTTCAAAAATGAAAACAAGCATATCGAGAAAGAATAATCTACTTTCCAGTATACCTCGCAGAGAAGGAACCTCGAAAAGCCTTCATGCTTTTGAATGATATAATGAAGGAAAACTCCTCGTGGATAACACAAAATACAAGGATACTAGTGAAAGCGAAAGATTTGGCTAAACATTACCAGCAACTTTTTAAGGTCAGAACCACTGAGGACATTAAAACTACGCTTTTCTACCAAGAGACTCCCCAATTTCAATGGAGGCGATAGAGACAGCTAAAAGTAGACTAAAACTACACAAAAGTCCCGGCGAAGATGGAATTAGATCTGAGTCACTGAAAAGGGACGATCCGTATCTAACTGCCTACCTTAAAGTTTTCAATGATTTTTACAATGGAACCACTCCTATGCCTCGAACCTGGATTGATGCTGAAGTTGTAAGTATCTACAAGCGTAAAGGTTTGCAGACAGATCCTGCAAACTACAGATCAATCTTCCTTCTAGATACATTAGGCAAGTTAAATGCATCTATTCTGTGCCAACGTCTGAAGCCCCACCGAACAGGCTATACTTGGAGTCAGAACCATTATACAGAAAGCCGCGGACCAGAGGCAGAAAATAGTGCTAGCGTTTATTGACCTGAAAAAAGCCTTGCACTTGCTGCCTAAAGCTGCAATAATCAACCGAATGGTCAATCTGGGCTGCCCTTGGTAAACGCTCCATTCGGTAAAGTTCTTGATGGACTCATCAATGGGGAAATTGAGGGGAACAAAGGACTACTTTGTGATGGAACGCAGTGTGAGACAAGGCTCAAATGAAGGACCACTTCTTTTCAACCTAACCTTCCAACTCATATTGGATGAAGCCTTCTCCTCACTCAATGGCACTGCGGTTCAGACGATTGATCACTCGGGCAAAAGATGGCTGCTAAGTCATCTAGGATATGTAGATGATCTATGTCTTATTGCTTCAAATAAGGTTGCAGCTGTCAGATTAATCGAGCACGTAGCACAAATACGGAATGCAAATTCCAGCGGACAAAACCTTCTGGCTTCAAATTGGTGCCGGCGAGAATTAAACGCCCCTCGAGGCAACAGGAATGTCATTCCGAAGTACTTCAAACCTCGAATACATTGGCTCCACAATCCAAGACACCGGCGAGCCAGTTAACCTAGTCAAGAAGTCGCAATAACACCCTGAAAGTAACTCTGGTGGGTATTTTTTTCGGTCCTGCAGTCACTTATGGATTTTCTACTATTATCTTGAGAGTAAAAGATAAAAATCGACTACAAGCAATAGAGAATACGGCTCGACGTATGATTCTTGGATTGTATTCGCGAAGAGCCAACATAATAGAGGAACTCAGAAAGGAGCTGCCGATGTGTAACTTGGCAAGTCTTATACTCTCCATACTTGAGAGTAACTTTGAAAATGGGGAAACTAAGAAAGCCCCCCATACAGGGAACTGGTTGCTTTAGTTAACGATGCGAAAGAAATATGGCAAGAGTATTCCGAATCACGGTTACTGGATCCAAAGGAAGGCCTCAAAGGTCGAGAGGATAATTACACATCTAGATTGATAGGAGAAAGGCTACGTGATATTTTCTGTACCAACGTAAACTGCCACAGGTGTTTCGCCACACAAAGGAGATGCGAAAACACATAAGACCTGAAGAGATACAGGTCACCGTAGGACTAAAGTGACCTCTTACAGACTGCCTCAAGGGTTGCTAAAGGGACATATTAGAGATTGTCACCCGTCGGTCAAGATCACAGAAACGGAGAAGCCAATAGAGAAGAGGAAAGGACCAAACTGCAGTATAGAAAGTAGAACTCAACTGAAGGAAAAAGGTAGATTGGAAAGCACGAAAAAAGACTGCGAAAAAAGGCTATACAGCTGAATAAACAACAAAAATGCTCTATCTCGGCTGCGAAAAACGCTTACCTACACATAATCGCTACTAGAAAAGAATACCTGGATAAGGAAAAACAGACAAGGACAACGAGGGGCTGCAAAGAAGTGTAAGCGAAGAATGAACTGTTACTGTACGACGAAACCATGCCGAGGAAGGACCAGGGAGCCGAAGACATCAATTTAACTGTTCTAAGCTATGTGTATATGTCTAGCTGTTGCACAAGCTCTTTGTACTTCCGTTGCACCCCCAACAAGTCCTTGGGACTTGCACAATGAGTGGAAATGAATAAAAAAATCAAGAACTTACTGGTGATAACCTGGAAAAGGTGAAGACAGGTCGGCGTGGCACGTGGATGCCAGATATTTCGTCGAACGAATCGCAAAAGACGCTCGATATCCAACGGTGTTTGCCCACCGACAGCGGCGGCAAGAGTTCCACGACGCGCGAGCTCTCGAACCACGGCAAGGACTGCTGCGGTTGCCGTTTCTGGGGCCACCGGACCGGTCAAGCTCCCTACCACCCGTAGTGCCTCACTTAATGATCGCGAATGCTGGAATCGGAGTAGGCTGCCGGTCAATCGTGCTATCGCTGCTGGTTCTCGCACCACTGGAGTTGAATATGCCCGAGATATCTCTGTGTGCTACAAAAAGAACGATCAAATTACACTCGCTTTGCATGATATACGAACCTCATGGATGAGTGGAGCACGAGAACCGAGAAAGCCCCAATCTTTGGGGGCGACACGAGAGGCAGGAGGAGCAGGAGTCTTGAACCACTCCTCCGTCGTCATGGCTTTGTCAGCATTGATACCTCGGAACTTGCCAGAAAAACTGGCAGCCAGATCACGCAGTTCTGGGGCGACTACGGCGAATGCTTCTTCCGCTGGAGGCTCAGGCAGCTGCTGTTTAATTGCTTTTTGGTTCTGAAGCAATTGTGTTGGAGTGGTGAAGGAGAAGGAGCGAACAAGACCCGACTCGGTGCCAACCACAACGTAACTTAAGTTGGGCTAAAACGGTAGAGCGAAGAAAGTATGATTAAGAAACAGCCAATACAATATTTCTAAGGTGGCTGAAAATTGGAAATGATCATCATCACAATCAAAACTGAATAAAAGGAAATATCGTCAATTTCGGAAACCAGATAAGTGAAAAGCTGACTACTAATTGGATAAGGCCGATAATCTATTTTAACCTATTGACCTCGAATACCTCAAATGTCATCGAAGTCCCTAGGTGGCATAACAAAGGCCTATACGAAGGAAGTTATGAAGGAATCTTTTAACTAGAAGAGCAGGAAACAATACCGGGTCAGATTAAGCAAGATGAATGATCGGAAGAACAAAACAGCCCTTGTTTCAACTCAAGGCAGGGCTACCTAATTCTTCTCACATTCAGGTGCCTCAGAATAAGCTGGAACGCAACTGTTCGGAAGGGCCGGGCATGGCGACGTGCGTACATTCGACGCAATTAGAAGCCTGTTATGGGTGACGTTAAGTATACGATAAAACAGACGTTGCACCCGTTTAAGAGCCGCAAACGAGTAACAGCACTGTCTAGGACAAGACGAGTAGTCTGAGATAACTAGCAACATGCCAGAAACGACTAGTACGTTTTAAACCTACTTAAAGATCGGACAAGAACAAGAGGAAGCGGTTCACATTAACGAAAATATGTAAGGAACAGACGGGTCTTAAAGTCAAGAACAAACTTACGAAAACGGCAATTGCAGTGCAGGGGGCGGAAAGTCTCTCGTGATGAAAAACGTCAAGCGTTTTAAGGCTACTGATACGCAGAAGTCTGTCCATTCCGACAGAGAGGAGAAGAGGGTACTGATGTACGTCCGGACAATGCACAATAGACAAGCCTGTCACGAGTTTGTAGTGCACGTAGACACCAGGGTGCGTGGAGATATCATTTTCCGTCAAGTTTGTCTGCAACCAGGGCGCACCAGTAACAGCGTCCCAAGTGTACACGTATTGGTCTGCCGCCGAAACAATGACCCGGTCGTCGCAGGCGAATTGAAGTGCAGATGGAGTAGAGCGTAACAAAAATTTATGTGCCGGATCACTCTAAATGGTTTGAGTTACAATAAAAACTAATCTCTCAAACCTACTTGTCTCAAATCAAAGAGAGCAAGTGCTCCACTAAAATCTCCAGTGCAGAAGAGATTTTCGCTTACTTTTCCAACAGCCATACAACTTGGAGGCTCGTTATCGCAACCAACATGATATTTAGAAACCAGCTGTCCAAGAGCGACATCCCACTGTTTTGCTAAACCATCTTTACCCAAAGACATCGCCTTAAGCCCACCAGGGAGAAAGTCGGCATGGAGAACACCACTGAAATATGATAAAATAAATGAAGATTTACCTTTGATGGGCTTGAAAATTCTTCAAGTGATAGGTATTTCTGTCAGTTGTACAAAATCGAAGGGAGCCACCCTCGTCGCCCCCAACAATCAGCTTTCCATCAGCACGATAGCTGCATGTGGTAACCGATTTTGAGAAACCAGCGATTCTTCGATGTTCAGTATCTGTCGTAGCCTTGTAAATTAAGATCTGTTTGTGTTAGAAGATAACAAACGGTATACACCTACTGATCGTCCGTTAGGAACAGCATACTTATGAGGCAAATTGTAGTTAGCTGCTATACAGCTTATGCGATTTTCCAAAACAAACCGTCCGTGTTTCTTATATTCAGTAGGCTCACTAAGATAACACAAACCTTAAAAGAATCCCAAATGCTTTCATCAAATTTCTTTTTTTCGTAGTCAGTCACTACACCCGCGCGCCTGAACATAGTATATCGCGTGAACAAATAGCACGAGGCAAGGCGTGCTACTGACCCAATTGGATTCTCGGGCTCTTTCATAAAAAATATGAAATTAAAATATTGATAACTTTTAGTCACAAATAACTTTTAGAATTTAATTTTTTTCTTTTACAATTTTCCCGTGATCTATTAGTATCATTTTAAATGCAAAAATGCTCCATCTTCATTATTGCTAATATCAGAACTGTCCGATATTTAAACCAACTTGGTCAAATCTTAGCTCATGCTAGTTAAACTGAGCAAAGTCCAACCAATTTCAATATCCTAAAAAATGACTAATTTTTCAGTATAAGCTTTGAATACAACGGCTTACATACTACTAAGCTTACTAATGATTTTCGCTAGCTGACATTGCAGCCTGACTGCTAAGAACTTCAATTCAGAAATGACCAGCGCATTCGAGAGGGTATGGTTATGGTCCTTGACCTTCTAACAATTGGGTAACTAGCAATGGTAAGGGATATTTGGCAAGATCGATAATTATTTTCGGTAACGAATTGGTTGATCCAAACAGCATTGACATCGGGGTATGGATAAACAAAAGAGGAAATGAACCACCTGGTTTTTTAGTTAAACGGGCATCAAATTCACGATCACTTTGCCGATTAAAGAAAGAATGGGCGAAGAATAATAAATACGTGGCTGCTTATTTGGTCTTTCGATGACAAAGCTTCAACGGGATCCTCGGGCGGAAGCACAAGCACCTGTGTACTGTAGGATCTTAAGCGAAATCTGCTGTTTTAACCACAGCTTATACCTGACGTCTTATTTCAGATACCTATAATCTTTTAATCTTTGATCAATAGGGTAGATATTGACGTGCATGCTCGCCCTTATGTATTTAGAGGTTGACAAAAATAAGGTTTAATTTGCAGTGATGCATACGGTAATTTTAAAATTAATAAACACAGACCAGTAAATATTTATCTATTGAAACTAAACATTTAGTGAAATCATCTAATAGGTCTGCATCCCTTTGAACAGCCGCCCTATCTAGTTATCGAATTTGGTGGTCCAAGGTGTCACTTTCTCTCACAAACACACCAAATCGTAATCCTTAGAAAACACCCTCCTATAAAAGGTATCCGTGCACTCAGCTTTTCCGTAGAAAAGTAAAGAGAGTGCAGATGTTGATGCTCTGCAAATTCTCCGTTATTCTTCTTTTCCTTCCAGCTTTGATTCCAGCGAAGGTTGAGGAGCTCGATCCTGCGAAATTGCAGAGGGTGAAAAATGAGGCATTGGGTTCACCCTATCTATTAATGTTCTACTCTCCACGATGTTACTTATCTATTAAGGCTATTCCAGTCTTCAAGGAAGTCAGTGACATCTATCTTCAGTTTTCCCAGATTCATTTCGCGCAAATCGATGCCAAGAAGTATAGGAAGAATTTAGCGGGCTTTAAAATAAGTGGATATCCAACAATTTTGCTTCTGTTGAATGGAACATCGACCGAATTTTCTGGTGATAATACGGTCGAAGAACTTGGAAATTTTGTTGCAGAAAACTTATCTAAAGCGGCACTCTCGGCTTAAAATATGCGTATTCGAATGAACTACCATTTTTGGAAATCTTACTGTTTAGAAAATTTTCGGCGCTTATATGGCCTTTCATATGTATCCACTGCGCTGCTCAATAATGAACTGTTTAATCTTGTTGTTACCTTTTAATGGTTATTTGTACATGAAGCCTAACTTATAAACTTGAGCTTCGATTAGATTGGGTTGTTCAATTTATTCCAAAGTAAAAAAAAATCATTTTTTCAACGACGTGACTATGGCTAATGTAAGGTGTCAGTCCATATTAAACTAATTTTATTCAATCGGTATACGGGAGAGTGTACATTGCAGGTACGTAAGACTGAGTCAAGGAGATAAGCGCCACACTTACATTTGCCAGATAGGTCGGCTTGAACAAGCACCGACGGTGATTTTAGCAGCTTCTCAACCATCTTAATAACTTCAAGATTTATACAAATAGAAAATATTTCCACCTTATTTAACTTGTTTAAGTAGTGTATAGTAAATGGTAGCCTGAAAAATTATTCAAAGATGATCGACCATTGACCTTACGTATGAGCCAATTGTTTTGATTGAAGTGACAAGTGGTAGGGGTAGAAAAGGGTTGTAGTAAGTCCAAAAAATATGCCATGCTGGTGCCAATGGAAAGCAGTGAAGAAGCAAATGGCGATGACCCGTATCCCTACAACGACTTTCATGTATTTATGCAGATCTGTGCTAGGAATGGAGGTGAAAACTTCAGAAAATAAGGGAAAAACTCTAACTTAGAAAAAGAGGCAGTGAAATATCTACGCTTAAATACACTTAATTTCAACGAACTTATTTAGAAGAGTTTAAGAAGTTCAAATTAGGACTTCTTATCATCTTTTTCTGTTGCGATTTAGAAAATCTGTATTAGTTCGCGGACCAATTGGTCACTAGAAAAAAAAATATACCAGTCCTTACTACAATAACATTGACATTCACCTCACCCAGCTCTATTAATCTCCCTGCTATTCCTTTTCAACCGTTTGAAGTCGTCAGCCAGATAAGTTAGGCTAATTTTGCAATTATTTTGAGGTTGAATTGGTTTTTCAAATAAGCAATAGTGAGAATGATTGCATGAATGCAAAGCCAGTTAGCATTAGCTCGTTTGAGCATAGTAGAGGAGTAAAGTCCTTGTCTGCAACTTACGCATGATGACAGCCCGAAAAGCAGGTCACTGCCTGGAAGCAACCAAAGTAATAGCGATTACTGTTGCAAAAGATTTATATAATAGTTTATTCGAAGGTACGAGAAAAAGTATTTATTACGTATTGACAACAACTGCATCGGCCTAAAAGCACCTCATTGCTACTTCATCGTCTTTTAGATTGCATTTTAACTCTAGAACTGTCAGCAGTTTGAAATTCATTAGGTTGTCTTTCATGTGAGTTATCTGTAAAAGAACTTCAAAACTGTTGTCAGATTTTTTTCATTCTAGGGTGGCCCTTAATCGAATTTTAGTTTTAGTATGCGCTATCTTTGATTAGCACGAGTTTTGCCACAATTGAAGCCAACCGATCTGGCACCCAAATCACTTTACTGGTACACTTTATCAGAAACGGAGAAAAAGTAAAGATGTAAAATATTGGCAAGACATGAATTCGCCAAAGTATATAACTGCCGCCTCTCAGTCGTGATTCGCAACACGATTTTTGGTCGCATTAATTCAGGCCAGTCTTTTGTCCCATAACGACACTTATGGATACCCTGTTACTGACAGAAACGATTTTCGCATGGTAACATCTTTTCCTGAGAACGAAATAGCGACAGATAGCCAGGGCACATAAGAGATTTAAAAGATTGGAAAATTTCTGATACAGTGAAAAGAGAGTGTAGGTTAGGCTAGCGGTAGTTTCGCAATAATTATCACCGTTAATGCCAATTTCCCAGAAACATTTTCAGTGGACAATTTAGTGGGCCAGATTTCTTAACGTACATTTCAAGTAATCAAGATTCGAATTACAGAGTGAAAAAGAAGTTAATATTTCTAGAAACGATTTTTGTTCTGCAGTACCATGTTTTTTTCCATAAAGGCTGCCACGCTTCATTTTAGTTTAAGTCTTTCATCGATAAATAATTGATGACTATCTGGTTCAAAGCTAAATTTGTAGTCTGTGTTTTTTGTCAGACTTATGCCCATGGATCAAATATTGTTAGAATAGTTTATTAAGTTAAAAAATAATTATGTTTATGAATTTTCTGAATACCAAAAAAACTGAAAAAACAACAAACATATAGGCCTGACGAGTGTTGAGTATTCTATTTCGTTGCTCATTTTTCATTCATGAAACACGTTAAATTTTTGGATTCGAAAAATTTGTTAGTGTATTTGATAAATGTGTGCAATTGTTAAATTTTAAAAAAATTAAAATAGATTTTCGCTGTTTTCTTTTACTGCACATTTGTAGAGTGAAAAATTACTGATAAATTACTTAATGTTTGCTTTTTTCTAGGTTGGATAAACCGCGCTTTGTTCGGATCAGTATAATCATGGGATGGGCGCCTTCCATGGGTTCCTCCTTTACCGTAGCTCAAGGCAGCTAAAAATATCGTTTCCGCCCAGTAAAATCCTTTTTCGCGCTTCAAATTCTCTACCAAATCATGTTCGACAGGTCCCTTCAAATGCAGTCAACTGGTATCCCGGTCACATGCAAAAAGGTCTTAAGGATATTTGTTCTCGCTTAGGGGAAGTCGATGTGGTAATTGAAATTCATGATGCTCGTATTCCACTCACTGGAAGGTGTCAATTTGTAAAAGACGCTGGTCAAGTAAGTTTATCTTGCTAACCGTCGACCTATGCCTTGAAATAGATTAGACCACATATTTTATTAATGAGCAAAGCGGATCTCGCTGAACCCGTAGAAGATATAAATAAGTACAAGTGTCTCATCTCTACCGACTCAAGCCTTGGCCCTTTCTACCACCCACCTGCTGAGATATTATTTGCCAACCTTAAACATCCTGAGAAGCAGAAACACCTGCTTCATCATCTACTTGCCGGGTAATCACGCCGACAGCTGTCTTTATTGTCATCGGTCAAACCACTGAATCTTTGTTGGTTTTTCCTCTACACAGAATAGCTAAGTTAGCTCCGACATCCCTAGATGGTACCTCCTGTCGTCGAGAGTTCACTGAAGACGTTGAAGATCCGACCTCTTCTTCCTCAAACCAGCGCACCATTAACGCAATGGTTGTTGGTCTTCCTAACTGTGGAAAAAGCACATTGATCAACGCTTTGCGCAGTGTTGCGTCATCGATGTCTTCGTCCTTTGTCGGTAGAGGAGGTGGATGGGGCCGTGGGGCGGCGGTGGCTGTGGGGAAGGATGCAGGACGAACAAGAAGAGTCAGCGGACCGGTGGTCATCGCCCGTAACTTTCCGGTGACTGGTGAAGACGGTACAACACGGGAGTTGTGCACCATCCGCTTAATTGATACGCCGGGAATTCTTGAACCAAAGGCACAGACTCTTTGCGGACAACTCAGCCTTGCAATCTGTGGTGCCGTGGATTGGAACGCTGTAGATAAGAGTAGGTCATAAGTGAACCGATAAATGCTACTGGTCAGCTGTTATTTGCAGCGAATTTTGCCTTTTTTAAAACAGATTTTTGACCGTTTGATTATATTTTCCTTTTGTCATTAATTCTTTGAGTTTCTGCATATACACTCGTTAGACTTTTGAGTACATTAAGTAATCTCAGCCTTTGCTAGAAAGGGGTACAACTCTCGATAATTTATCAGTGATTTCTTCGTTGCTTTAAAGTTATTTTGCATCTACTTCAAATTGCTTCTTAACGCTTGTCATAGTAGGTATTTCTCCAACTTTTACGAAGACTCCATATCTTGAGTATTCTCGGTGATTTAGGGAGGCATTAACTTGTACATAACTGGACAGTTTTAACAAACAGTATACCGTCCAAATTTTTAATAGTTACTCATTACTGTTCTTTCAAGTGAATGGAAGAAAATAAAAAAAGATAGTTCTTGCCGAACAGGAAACGACAAAACCTTAGATTTCACGATTCCTTGGCTTTACAAACCTGAGTATTTTCCTGATCTTGTTTTGAATGATAAAGAAAGAGGGGCCAATAGTAATAATACGTTGGATATGCGCCGATTGTTGTCGGGCCCTTGACGTCGCACTGGGGCTTGGGTAATATCGCACACCTCTTTCCGGGTTTTGAATCCTTCCAGAGTAGAAATAGTAATGGGCAGAGCTTGAATTCTTACACTCACCATGGTAAAAGGCTATGATATTTGCAAAGATTACATTTCTTTTCAGTTCTGTTAGTCGACTACCTCCTATTTTGCCTGAATGCCCGCTCCAACTACAAATACGTTCGCGTTTTTGGTATGTCAGGCCCAGTCGAGCGGGTGGACGAACTATTGGCCTGGGTGGCTGTCCGACGTCATCTCGTCCGCACCATCTCCCCCCACGCCTTTCGTCATCATTACTCGGAGTTTGAGGAAGTGCCCGACCTTCGACAAACGCCCTCCACCTCTGAACAACCCGACTTAAATGCCGCTGCCACTCACTTTCTTCGAGCCTTCAACGAAGGCACCCTAGGCAGGATTACTCTCCTTCCAAATGTGGATGAGATTCGCGCTGAACCCTTCTTTGTTCCCGTCTCTGCCCATCTGTATAGATCAAATAAATAGATGCTTTTTCACTGATCCGACTTTTTAATCTCTATGATGAAAATGGATCTAAGATTAATTTGTTTTTCAACAATCAGTAATGGGAGAGGCTCTACTAACAACAACTACCCCGGCTCCGGAGTGGACTCAATTCCTCCAGAAGAAGGCGGAATTCGGGAAACTTCCGGTGCCTGAAGACTGGAAAGGGTGGCTATCCTACAAATTCGTCGAGGTAAGTATTTACGAATATAAAATGCTGATATTTATAGTCGGAGACTAGTGCTCAGTAGTTTATTGTATTGGCTTTTTTACAGTAACGCAGGGGATCCTGTCAAAATGTAGACTGATTGGTTGCAGACATATTAGTCTTCACATTGAAGTTAACGAGCACATTGATGGCCTAGTCATGGATAACGAACTCTTGATAGTTGAACCTTCGAGAAGATTAACCACAATAGTCACTCATGAAACAAGAAGTGGGAGTTCAATTTGTTATCCATTCCAGTAGATATGAATTGGACCAGGTCCGGGAGAAAAATATCGATAATGTAGCTGTAACATTTAGGATGCCTCGTGTTGGTTGACATCACAATTAATAATGAGCATATTTTTATTCCTTTTATGACAGTACGCACTGTGGGCAGTCGAAGATCCTTGGGGATTCACGACGAGCATTTTACTGCTGGTGGGTCCACTGTTCCTGGTGAGTGCCATCTGCTCTTGGAAGCTTGCCAGGATCATTGAAAAAGAGGAGGAGGATAAGAAGCGAAAGTCACGTCGTGCCAGCGCCGTCCGCACTGTTGCTCGCCATCACCCCAAGGCTGACTAAGTAAGATCTCTTCTTACCTCTCCTTTCTTCGCCATCCTGAGTAGGAATTTATGCTTTACCTTTTGATGCTAGGTTCATAATGGTATCGGCGATCATCAGAACGATCTCCTTTACCGTCATCCTTGACAATGGCTTTGACGCAACGCACTCCTCGATATTCCTTTGAGTAGAAATTGATTTTTTGACTTTCTCTTTGGAATTCGACGCTGAGTGTGGGTGTAGTGTAATGTCAAATATCGGTTGATCTCACTTTCGTGGATTCTAAAGTGCAGTAGAGTGAGACGATTTAGAGATGTGTATACACAGGCCTTCAGTAAAAACACCGCAGCTTTTACCTAATCGGAGCTTCCACATCGTATTTGGGCTTTGCCATCTACTGTACTCTCGGATCTGAAATTGCATATCATCCTATTGTTAAGACTTACAAACAATACTGTTAGGACCCTCGTCGCTCTGAGTTGATGACTCCTGATTGGTGAGTATGCACCATGTCAGGCGGCTCCATATAAGCTTCCGTTTCTTTGGTTAAATCGGCGGACGACACTCCTACGTCTTTAATCGACTCTGGACCCTTGGAACTACCTTCCGCTTCGCATGCGAAAGGACTTTTATACTTAAAGCCATTTATGTGACGAGGGTTTTTTTCTGGGTCATTTATTTTCCACATAGGTTTCACAGATCATGTACTTATTGATTTAACATTGTATAATGGTTAATAGAGATATCAATCTAGGTTGATTTTCACAGCCAGCAAAGGGATTTCCGTGGCTGATGCCTTGGACGTCAGATTTCTTATTCAAACCAAAATATGTGAACGGCCTCTATATTTATTGCAGGTACTCTATGGAAGTCCGATATTGATATAGCTTGTCAATATGCTCTTAAATAGCGACATGCTCTAATGCAGCTTAAAGGAAGAATCGATGACTATATCTGAGCAGTATTTCATATGTCGAACCCCTGTTGCAGTGTATAGGAACTGCTCACCTCTCACCAAAATCCAGTCGATCTTTTATTTCCTCATAACAATTGTTTAAGCGCATAAATTCTTCACATAAAGACTTTATTTGGGAAATTGTCGCCCTCTCTGGACTTTGAAGCCTCTTTTTTTATTATTCGTTCTCTTGCAGGCTGCAAGGGACACCAATAGCGCTCAATGATATCATCTCCCAGGCTGTTTTCTCTTCTAGCATCTGTTTTCGAGGGCATTTCCAACCCCTCACCTCCCCCCCTCCTTCTCTTCCTTTTACTAACCCAGTACCGATGTATTTGCTAATCACTTTGACATATTGAACAGCAGTCTGACTGCGCAGTTATGTATGCCTCATTTTTAAGTAGCAAATCATTTCTACACCATGATCGACTCTTATTTTTCCAATCTCATTGACTATCTGAACTGGATTCATTAGGTAGCCGTAAATAATTACATTGAAATTGAAGGAATTTAAAAATTATAAACTGGGAAAGCCGAGGGGATGGGAACAGGGTAAATGCGAGCGAGTGTTATGTTTCTCTTGTGTGCCTCTGCTTCTCGTAAGGCATGTCCATCCCATGGAGGTAATTTCCTCCACCAACCTCTTCTGGACAAATACATTCAAACTTTAACAAGATCGCCAACAAACTGGGTAATTACTCATAACAATTTTCATGCTTCTAGTCACACGTCGGTTTAAAATACTGAGTTTTTTTCCGCTGCGGGACCCCCAAGTCGTCACTTGTGATCCTAGAGTTGCCTTCCAAGCCATCTACCATTTGAAGGCTGTTAGAACATACAGATCGGGTCGGAATAATCCTCTTTGACTAAATAATCAGGTCTTCAAGTTAACTTTGTATCGGCTGGGTCGGTTTGAGCTCTTAGACCTTCATCAAAGGTATCATAGTCCAGGCAATACTAGCCTACAAAAGCATCAAATCAATAAAGGGCACTCTTCAACGGCGCAGAAGCATAACGTCGTGTGACTGGCCCTCTGAGCGAACCAAGCAATTGAAAACTTAATTGAAGTTCGTAGTCTGCTTTCCAGTTATTAGAAATGGTCAGACAAAAGCTGTTTAAGTTAGTCGATTTTACCTATACAGCGGGGGGAGAATATAGGTTCGACTAATCGGCAATGTTTTTGTGATACTTTTCAATGTAGGCGGCAGTGGAGACAGCGGAAGGTGGTGGCCAGACCATATGTCGACGAGTACAGGCAGTCTGGTACATCCAAACGGCCCATTGAGCACCCGACATGCGGTTATAGTCGGCGATGGAACGGAAGATGATGCGTGAAACACGCCAGCGGGTTTTGCACCCTCGACGACGTGAGGTTACCACGCAACGTGTCATGATGCGGTTAAAGCAGCTGTCCCGGGGCAGGGAATGTATCTGTAAAGATGCGGTATCCTACAAAAAAGCAATTCCAGTTAGATAACCATGCGGTGTTAACCAAACTCAGTTTCAAAATCCGAATGGCGGCCTAGCTACTGTTTCCTCCTATTTTGAAGCATTACGGCATCATTTTCAGAACTAACAGTGTCATCGGTTTAAGACCAAGACGTCTCCAATTGCCGAACCGAAAGTTCAACGAAAATATCGGTATGAAATTGGCGCGATGGCAAGATTATTCTTAACATGATTATCTCTGATTGCTTCCCTTCTTGTGGACAAGACTATAACAGCAAATACAGCCCACGTAACTCTCACTAAATGTTAATTTGAACGAAAAGAAATGAAGGTCAATTTCTGCAAGGTATAGCAATTTACAGTAGCAATCTTTTAAGTGGCGGGAGATTATAATAAAGATTAAGTCCTCATCAAGCCCCTGCCCTGAAAAAAATAATAGGACCGGCTGATGAGCTCAAGTCAGTCTTAAATAACCAAAAGTTAGATAAAGACTCAATGAAAAAATGTTAAACAAGATAGCATTCATACACATCTTACAAGAACTGTGAAACGATTTTAGTTCAAAAAACTTCCAGGGGATGTTTCGGATTCTATGGATTTTATAAATTGAAAGGATGTTCGGCAACCCAAAATACTTATTCAACACATTTTTCCGAAGACGGATACAAAATTTATTCATATTTGGATGAAATCAGTTCTACTTTATGGTTTAGTTATAGGAAATGCAATAGGGTTTACCATTTTATCGGAGGCTTAAGATTAGCATACTAAAGATCGAAGTCCCATTTTTCACATAACCCATCATAGCTTGCCTTCTAGCGCTTTTTTTCTGGTGAAAGAAATGCGCCCCTTATTTTAGAAGTCTCCTCGATCAAGCACAACAATAAACATTAACCAACTGCAAACGTTTGGAAACGATCTAAGAAAAGTTGAAACAAATGTCCATCAAAGAGACGTCATCAATGTAGATTGAAAATAACAACTCCCGAAGCGAGCAGCATAAATCTAAGGTATAGAAGCTGGAAGGTTAGTAAAAAAACGTCTGGTACAAAGCGTATAGATAGTCAAAAATAGATGAAAACTTCCTTCCTGAGGACGGTAGACGAAAAGGCCGATGAAGACTTAACGGAGGCGTAATGAAAATGTAAGTTTGAAATAAAAGTAAGGCTATCAGATAAGATTATAAATGGAGAAAAATACCTCCATCCTCAATGACTGAATGATTAATTTCATGAATTTAAACGCCTTCCTATGATGAAATATTCAAGGATGGCTAAATAAAATAGGCTGCAGATATTAGTAACAATGAGCGAGAAGATAATAAGAAAAATGTAATACCCGAATATCTTTAGGTAGGAGATTATTCTTTCTGATTGCATTTAGGCGAGTCCGCAGAGGCGCGAAATGAGAGGCAATCATACGGCGTTTGTAGTCCCGAACCATTATGGCATCTTGGAAACCATGTCGGACTAAAGCCACGAGATGAAGGGAGAAGATTTAACCTACTTTTACGATTCCGGTAGGGTGGATAATCGAGAAGCTCCTCCTTAAGTAATCGTTCGTGCTCGGGACTGCTATGATGATCAGGTGTTTTGTAGGGCTCGTATTTGTGCTGATGCATGATTTTCTGGGGAATAGATGGAGGAAGGTGCAATTTGCGCGCAATGAAAGATGGAGAAACCATACTAACGGGCGTCAATCGGAAGGCCGCAAAAGCGAATGTCAATTGATGTAGTGCATTCATTCTTTAACACAAAAAAGGATGAAGAAAGCACAATGTTGTTCATGGTTCCTTAAATGAATAGCAAATGAATCTCAGCGCAAATAAAGCATAACGTTTGAATAAGTGAAAGCTTGCATTTTTAGAAAATGGCGGATAAAAGCCAAACTACTTTAATACAAGCACACAAACCTCCACTAAAATGGCAATGTTTACCAAGGTTAAATTACAGCTGTTGGCTAAAGAAGCTAATATCCTGTGTTAGGTCAAATTGCCGGCTTTTAACGACTAGAAACTCAGGATTATTGCATTAATGATACTATGGAAAGCAGTTTTTCGTTGAGTTAGAAACGGAGAAGTCTGGCGCAACGCATTTCGGGAAATTATTGACAAGTGGTTCGAACTGGAGGGCGAAAGATCAGCCTGTTTTAGCATTTCTAATTATATGAATATCTGCAATGATAGTTGCAATCGCTTTTCTTGAGCTTGAGTGGCATTTCTTTTGCAGATACTAGCAGACACAAGAAGGTTCCAAGGGTCGTGAACTTTTTGGTAAAATACGGGAGTGTTCAAACACTACTTAACCATATTATGGGTCTCAATTATCGAATTGGGAATATTGATGAGGGCTTCAATCTGGAGAAGAGCTAAGAGATACGTGAAATTAATGGTAGCACATAATTCACGATGATGAATTCTCCGAACGATCGAAATTCGCTCACTGGCTGTTGGCAGCACCATTTAACACTATTTTACAATCATGATTGAATATAAAGCGAAAAATTCTTGCCTATTCATTTCCCTCTTTTGCCCCTCAAAGCGAGAAAATAAACCGTTTAACCAGGAAATTATAATAAAATCTTTTAAAATGGATGATCAGAATGAATCTCTCAAGTTAAACAGTTTCAAAAGCATTTCTCTAAACCCCTTCCTCATCTTCCAGAACAAAACGTGTATTGTGAGAGTGGAGTCATAGTAGACTGAAAAAGGAGGAATGTCTGTGCGGTAGAGGGTACAAGTGCAACGCTATGGAAGAGTCTACCAGTGGTCCTCGTAGTCCCCTTTGAAATGGTTGAAAATGATTCCACCCTTAAATGGCGAAGGTTCTATAGCCTATTTTATATTGATGCTCATATATTTGAAAATAAGCGCTAACAGTACACCAGACACCGGGGGCTGATGATAAAGAGAGCCTTACACAAGAAATTAACGACCAAAGCGATATTGAAGCCAACCGAAAAGCCTGCGGTTATAGTTAAGCAAATATTCCTATGTCGATGTATGAGAGTCACGAATCAGCTCCGAATGTGATCCGTTCATAACCATGCCATCCATCATTCCCTGATTATATCTCTTTAGGTTTGTCCATTCAGTAAACCATAATGCAAATAAATGAGCTAAATCAATAGTGATTGCAATAAAAATGACGAAACATTGGCTAAACGCTGTTATTCTCAACTATTTTCTTTATCACAGCGAATAACCATCTGAATTTTCCCTTCTCCTGAAAAGATGTATTAATCTATGCTTTAAACCGAGCTCAATACTCGTATCCACAACTCTACGCACAAATTACACACATTGGTCATTCGCTTTTCGCCCTGCGGCTTGAGATCCATCGACGTTGAGTCAATTTGGTAAAGGAAAGCTGTTAACCATGGGTTTTAATGAAAAAGCTATTGATCCAATGACTCGCACTAGTGAGTGTAATTGCATAGGATATACTTTGTCAACCTGTTTCAATCTGGCTTTGGTGCTTCAAATTTAATTGACGTAAATTAGTTTCATGAGATAAGGCAACTCCAAAAAAGGTTAGGTTTTTAACCGCTTCAGTCGGCATTTGTTAATAGCACAAAAACCACTCTCCCAGAACAATGAAAGACTGAATCAACTGCAATGGAAAACGAATGACTTTGAGCATTTGTAGGTATAGATATGGAAAAATGACTCCAAGAAACCGCAAAACCACGCTAGTACATAGCGAACAGTGAGTAATTTCAGCGGTAAATTCAAGTCTAGAAATTCCATATTTTTGCTGAAACAAGGTCAATGCACGAAATTGAACTGCATACTAAATTCCAAAAATGGGCCGGCATATTGATTAACGCCTGAGAATCAACAACCTCGCCACATCAGTGGCCTCGCCCATAACTATTGGTTGCCTACCCCATCGTACTCAGATGCTCAAGCTCTCTTATTGGTCAGTCAGCTCACAGCTACTGAGGCATTAACGCTTACACGGCCAGTTGCAAATCTCGAATCGCCAGCCATTTCAGCCCTAGATGGTTGTCAAAAGCAGCATTATTTTGGTTTTAAAATTTCATTTAGGTTTAAGCAGCAGAAGATGACGCAAGAACTTATAAGCAGGACTTGCTGTACACTCCTTGGAAGATCCATCAAGAGGGAATTCCACTGGAAAACTATTCGCCTGGAGCTTTCAGATCCGTCTCAACTGTCCTTACCACAGGTACCAACTTACCTGTTTTGAATTTCACTCATTTAGTAATATTAATAGCAGAAACTTTTTGTTCATCATTTAAGATTAATTTGATTGAAACCTCGTGGACAACGCGTGAAAACTTGTTTTTAGGAGCAAAAATTTTAAAATATCGATGTGTGTTTGCAAAGCTTATTATGAATATGATCATTTGCATTGTACACCGCCATTTCGCCTCATTTACGTTTAGAGTTTTCTCGTCTATTCTTTGGAAAAACACCTGCAAGCCTTCCGAATTTTCAACAACTGAAATAACCACAAGTGGAGATTTCTTCTAACATAATTTCCATTGACATAAGCAGTACACATGAGCTTAAACATTTTGTAAATGATTTAGACTAGCTCTTATAAAAGCAAAACTTTCTCACCAATGTGATGAGTTAATTTTAAGAAGTTCCGAGGCTTTTTTATAAACTGAATTAAGGTTTAAGTCGCAGCAACTTAGTTCATATCAATAATCTTCAAGGTTTACGGTTAAAATCAACTTAAATATTCTACAAACTGAATTGAGTGTTTACAAACCAAACAAACACTCGTTTACATGGTGTTGTTGTTTCAGAGAATTCTCAAATCGAAAATAGAAAATTTCACCCATTTTTTAGCATCTAAAATGTCGAAAAAGTAACTGTGGTTCAAAGTACTTAGGGTTGGGATTACGTATAAGAATATTTGTAACAGCAATAATGAAAGTCGCATCGGTTTGTGCTCTTATTGAAATACAATTGACTTCTGAATTAATCGTTCTTTCAAAGCTAATCTAGGAAGTTCGTCTAATAATAGACCTCCATTTTAAGAATGTAGTCAGGAAGTTCCCGAGAATTGTCAAGTAAAGTACGAAATCTCCGCCTGACCCATTTAAACTTCAGCCTGTTCAAGTTCATGCATTTTGAATCCAATCTTCAAACACAGTATCTCATTTCCAGTTTTCCTCTTTGAACTAATAAACCACAGCTGATCAGACGCTGCTAGTCGAGACCTAAAGGTTCTTCGGTAAATTGCAAAATTTGAAGAGAAAAGAGGCTCATTTTATAGCCCTAATTTTATCATCTTGGTGAGTCATTATGCTCTGAAAATAGGGAAAGGAACAACTTATAATGGTAGAAGTTGTTTGTTTAAGTGTAGTGGCTTGAGATGAATATCAAATAACACACTACAAACGTGATTTGATACTTTATCGTGTTACGTTTGACGTCAGACGCGATATATATTGGTCAGAAGCGATGAAAATGAGGTCGTGAATATTGAACGCCACTTAAGAGCATACTTTCAAATAATAAGTATTACAATGATGCCATTCACAAGTTGCCATCTTGTAAATCGACAGTTTATGCTAGCAATTCTAATTGAAGATGTTAATGCGCTCAGGTTTATTTTTAGTGGGAATGGATGGATAGAGGGTTCTACATCTCCTTTCGTTTTGTCGTGGCAACGCTTTTGATTACCTGGCTTGCCTGCGAGCTTCCCTTCGAACTGCGTCAACTTGGAGACGAGAAAATATTCACTTTGTTGACCTACGCAACTGAGTGGGCTTTTATTATCTACACCTTCACAGCCATTGGATTCGCTGCCTTCTGTATCTATGACAGAATAAATAAAGGTAATTTTGATCCTTTGACAAGAGCTTTTGCAAACTTACTTAAAATAGATCGCAGCGATTCTGTGATCGGAAAAAAGGTACTCTGGTTCTGCTTCAACCTCTCCATCAATACCATTCTCACCACCTCTGGAATCTACTGGATTGGATTCTGGGACAGGGATTATGGTATGAATAGAACTTATTTTTTCTGGCTCTAAAGATTTCAGTTTTGCCTGAAAACTGCAAGAACGTACATCAATACTTGATTGGTCTACAAATGCGTTTCAAGTATTCGACTATGAATAAAACTTTAAAAATATTTAAAATACGTTCCCATTAGCCCAAAATAACTTAAATTTTCATACATATGACATTATAGAAACAAAAAGCACAACGAAAATTAATTTGCCTCCTTAGGAGAAACCTTTAATTAAATGTGCCTCAAACGGAATAGTTTCTACATCAGTTTAAAACTTCTATCGAATTTGTTTCGTTTAAGTATCAATGAGCTATTCGTCCTTCAGCTTTTGATGGCAATTTAGAATTCAAGAAATCACAGAAAACGCAAGTTCACAACGATTAAAACTTTCGACTAGCATTTTCGCTTTTTCACTTTGTACTCCCTTGGATTTCCACCTTGTCAGGGTCATTTAAACCCAGAATCGTTTTCGGAATCGAAACAGATATAGGTCTGTCCCAGAATTGTTTTCAGAACCGACCGAAATAGATATTCGGAAGTACATTATTTCACTTGGTTTGCTATTTTATCAGTACCTGAAAACAAGGAATTCTTAACTGTTCTGCCGAACATAGTAGATCCATTTATTGGAATTGTCATTTTAGACAAAAGCATCTGAAAGGTACCTAAAGGGGATGCTCATAGAATATCTAACTATAGCTAGTCAAAAGCATTACGTAAAATAGCATCATTTATTAATAACTGCGGGTCGAACAAAAAAAAAATATGAAGCATATCGGGAAATATAAATTAAAGCAAAACTATTGAATCGGTGAATAACATCTCTTAGATCTAGACCCCTTTGGAATTTTGTATGGAGAAATTGTTAAAAGCCTAAAAATGATTCCTTTAATTTTAAGCTAGTTTGTTTGCTCTTAAACCTTACTTATCTGGGTTCTTCAATAGAGGGCAGGTTGAAAAAAGTAGCCTCCATGCATTCGACTTCTTCCTACCTTGAGTAACTAGACGCTTACACGCTTTCATTAACTAATTTTCAATCCTTTGTTAAAGAAAATCCTGTTTTTTAAATAATGACTGGCTTTAAATTTCCCTGTTCCTGGTGCCTCTCAAAACCTCAAATTATTGGTGTGGACGGGGTCCATCCGGAAATCACCGACGAGGAAGACTGAGCCAGTTCATGGTTAGCCGAGAAATGCTCATTCGAAATTTTCTTTTGCAAGTTTCGAATCATCCCATGATGAGATAATTGCTCTCATTGAGAACTTTAGGATTTGAATTGTAGTTTTTCCGTGAGTTCAGTCAGGATTCTTCCAGCAAACTTCTGTGTACTTGTAATAAAAGCCTTTGTCCCGAATTCCTTGACTTTACAAAGTCATTTTTCAAAGTTCTATTTATAATGCCGCTAATTTATATCCATAAATGTCTTCCTCAGTGTTCAAAAAGTTTCGACCAATAGTTTAACGAACTATTGTTGAAGACTATGCTAGAAGTAGGAATATTGGAAGGGTATAGTTGATTTTAGTTGCAGATCGACTTTAATCTTTTTGCAGTGCTCCAAAATAGTACCAATTTTTATTTGCTCACAAACTATTATTGTTGTCTTGGTATTTTACTAACTAATACTGACAGTTAACAACATTAATTACTATGGGCTTCAGTATAATGCCAATGTAACCAAGATTCTGTCCACCGAAACTAAAATCTTGCAGAAACATTCTCAATGATTAATTAAATGACTAATTTTTTTCATAAAACAACTATCGAAAGGTTTTAAATGAACTCCAAGTATTGCTACTGACGGTCAACGTTTTCTTTCGTATTTGATAGCCTACTTTTTCAAATTGACGTCGAAGTTGAAGCATTCCATTCCTGCAGTTCTGGTGATTGTGGATATGTTTATCAACAGCATGCCTATCCGCTTATTGCATTGCATTTATCCAATGACACTTGGAATACTTTACGGCCTATTTACCTTTATCTACTGGCTCTCTGGCAGTGCAGGTTTCACTGGTAACGGAATTATTTATCCCATTCTTAATTGGAATAAACCTGGGTACGCTGTCGCCGCCTGCGTTCTTGCCCTCATTTTCTGTCTAATCATTCAGGTAACTTGCTTGATTTTTCAATGGCATATTGAAACTTGACATGGATACTATGGTAAATATGAAATATTTATTGAGATAGTTATTTAAGAAACTGGATAGACGATAGTATTGCAATTGAAGCCTTGGTAAGAATAACTACTCTGAGCAGCCAAAGTAGAATGTTTAGTAACTGCTTACTCTGATCCTGTTGGTGATAATCTTTAGTGAAACTCTACGAAAAAAATGGAGAAATTATATTCAAATCACCCTTTCGCGTGTTTTATCCATGCAGTGATAAGTGATAATTCAACTACTGTTCTAGTTCACTGGCCAGTCATAAAATGACTATCATTATCTTTACCGAAATTATTTGTTAAATATTACCAAACATTCTGAATTTTTCGTTGAATTGCCAGGACTCACCTTGTTATTGTTTAAACAAGCACATTCAGTTTTTGCTCTCTCAGAACATCTAATTGATTTTAATCATTTTCCTAAATTTCGTAAACTCCAAAGTTTAAGGATAAAGGTATTTTCATATAAATGACAATTATTCGACCAAAAAGTGTACAAAATTATTTCCACATCATAAAAAACGTCCATATTTGCATTTAACTCCACGAACAATGAATGTTTGATGCATCAGGTGACATCTTATAGCCCTAAAATACCATCAAGATTCCTCGTTTTAAATGGTTCATTAGTGCCAATTATCTTAAGAGCAAACATCGGCTTGGTAGTCCGTTGGGACGAAAAATTTATATCTTAAGGTTTCACTAAGGGATTGGTTAGATTAACTCTCTAGCACGGAATCATAGAGTTTGCGAATATTAGCAGTTGCAAAAGTAAAAGCTTCGCCGTTTGGCAGGTCTAATGTACAATCAAACTGTTACTCTATTCCCCTGATAACCTTCTGCCAAGTTTTTCAAGTCACCGATTAGGCGAAAATCAGGAAAATAATTGTTCAATGCAGTCAGAAAGCTTTCACTCCTGTCAACTTAACATTCGGAATTGTTAAAAACTCTTGACGCGGTTTGGATAAAATTGTACAACGCAAAAGCATCTATTAGAAATGACTAGTTTTCAATTATAATGCTCTATTTAAACACAAAACTTTCATTAATTAGCTTTCGACTTATTAATAGAAAACAGTTCAACCAAGTCACGAAAAATGCAGTTTACTTGAGGACAAAAATAAGCACACTGCTTATTTTTGAGTTCCACTTGAAATCAACTTCACGCAGTTTCTCTTTTATCATTAAGGGTTGTAGGAGTATTTTTATTTTACATAATTTGAAGAATTTGAGACCAACATATTCTGTTGATTAAAAATGAAACAAGAGCTCACTAATAAGCAATGGCAATACAATTTAAAGTTTAAAAAAATAGTGCAAATGCTGGATAAACACAGTAGATTAAAAAAATAGAAAAGAATCTGATCGCGGAAAATAATGCGAATGCCGATTTCCACGCGCTGTTCCGGAAGTAAAACCTGGCATCCATTTATTGCGGAATAGCATCGAAATAAAGCAGAAAAATGCTGGCTTCAAATTTCGCCTACTGAAAATTAATTAGCAGGGTATTGAAATAATGTCAAAATAACTTTGTAGAATATTTCAGGACCATTTCTCTTATTCCACATTGAATATGCCTAAGGAATATAAAGGTCTTGCATGAAATTCGTTAAACAGCCATAGAATGTGCTAAAATAAATGCAAAGCCTTGGACAAGACAATTTCAAGAACTAACAATCCCCGCAACTCCATCCATTATGCCTTAAAGGATTCATATGGATGTTCTAACTTCGTAACCTACCTTTTTTAGGAAGGATTTGAGGTCCGTACCCTAGCTAAGGAGCTGCAGCGTGATTACATAGGTCAAATTCGTTTTCATATAGATCACTTAGATTTATATTATTTACACCCCACCCATTAGGGTGATTCCCAAAGACTTATTAGGGGTTCAACAGAAGTACAAATAGCTCATACTACATGTAGCGCACAAAAGTTAACACAGAAAAAAGAGAAGGCGTTTATCGACGTCTTCGGTTCTCAGGTCGATTCTACGGCTTGGTTTCATCGTACAGGTAGCAGTTCAACTTCATGGTGAAACTTCGTCCGTCCTCGACATTGTTAAGGCAGGCAATCCTCATACTTCTTCCAGAAGTCTTTTCAACCTTCTGCAGAGATTCCATTAATTGCTGCTTGCACGCACTTTCCACAGTCCAGGTATTTACGTCGTATCTGATTTACCAGGCTGTAAGAAGTCAAACTTCTGCTGGCATAATCTAATTTGATACGTCTGATGGGTGATTAGTTCTATTCGGCCGCCCTTCTCAATGGCCTCAGAAATTCCCCTGGGATTACCGGTGGTCACCACGAGAAGATCACTCCGATGCTGTTTGTTTCCCTAAGTAAGCTACAGTTAGTTTGAGAAGATGCATTATTTTCTAGTTAATCCTTGGTCAAACAAATTTAGCTCACTCTTTATTAATTCAGTGACAATATGTACTTTCAATGAAATAAGGACTGGATCGATTCATTTTAAGCATATCGTACTGTTGGTTTGAATATGCAACAGCTGTAAGAGAAATACTTGAGTGAGTGCTAGGCAAATGCATCATATAGTTGAGTGCTTGCAGTATGGATCCTTCATTCCATAATAATAAGTCGACATTATTAAAGGAGCGACTAATGCAAAAGTATCTTTTGTTCAGGCACTAGTTAATCATTTTTATATAAGTTGCGCAGGCCTTTAAAATTCAGCTTTTGATTTTCTGATTTTTATTGCTCGATTGCTATCTTTGCCGCTGTCAAAGTATAATATTTTAATGAGATTATGAAGATATTAATGTATTACCGAAGACAAGAAAATCAACCTTTTTTATTTGTCAGTATTTCGCTTGATTGTGGAGTGATGTCTAGTAAAGCAAAGAAAGTAAATAATAATTGCTTCATTTTATAGGTGTTTCTCTATTTGATATATTTTATTCGAACCTACCTCAGTTACTTGGTAGGTGGAAGAGGAGTGAGAACATTCCGTAGTCTCTGTTCTGAAAGTGTCAATGAAGGTCAGCTGATTGCCCGAGAGAGTTCTGACCTTGATGGCCAATTCATGGCGGTGTCAGCTGGCAAGTCCTACAGCAGCCTCGAGTAGGTTCAGTCTGTATTTCCTCACACCATTATAAAAGCTAACTATATCACATGATTTATTTCTTCTTTAACGCAAATCTTCTATTCGTTCCATTTGTGACTGTCCATGACAAAAATGTCCCATCAAATGTAACTTTTTGTTCACGACTGCCATTATTATTGTAAATTTATAAGCATTACCGAAACCTACTTAAATGCTGCTTTTTTGCAAAAAATGATGGTACTAGAAGGAATTAGGTATCTTGCAACCTGATTCAATTATGTCACAGCGAGACACCTCAACGAGACTGGCACGTAACCAACCATTTGGGCGATCGCCAACACCGACTGAAATTTCGGCTGAACAGAAATAACCAAATGTAAAGTCTTCAATTATCGCTGCAATTGAATTCGCAACGGAACGCATTTTTCTTCAATAGAGACATTAAAATGAGAATTCATGCTCTTGTTTAAAATGAAATCCTAGGTGAAGCGCATAATACTTATCAAGGAACTCTGAGGAATCTGGATAGGTTTACAGTAGAAAATAATCAGGTCTAGAAATAAATCTTGCTTGGATCTTACTGAATCTTGTAATGTCATAATATCACCTTCATTCTCTCAATTTGTCAATTCATCGTTCTGTCGAGCCTGTTAGTTCTTAGACATAACGTTAACACAAGATGATGCCGTCTTCTTGAATGGCCATGAATAAAGTAAATATGTTTGAGCCAAGAGCTGTGGCCAAAAGGTACCACTTTCAGTAGAGTTCTTGCGTATAAAAGGTAAAGTTCATTTGCTGCCGTAAGTCCAAAGAAAGTTAGAGGATTCAGCCGCAATGCAGACCAATCTGATCAATGAACGAAGAAAATGTTTGGCTCTAATATCAAAGGTTCTGGGTCTACCGATAAATGGACATGAAGTAGTTTGGAAGACAGTTCATCAACTTTAAAGTAGCAACTGTCATCAAGAGCTGTTATTTCATTTCATGGATTTTTTAGTTCAAATGCCATAGAAAAAGCTTCAAACAGTTGAGCGAAAAGTATGAGAGAGAGACAAGCTGTCCACAACCTGCAAAAACCTTGATCACTTCCAAGAATTTCGTTTTTTCTTCGATGTCCTCCTAGGAAATCTACCAATCAAGCTGGCTCAACTAAATCTCACCTCACCCGAGAATAAGAGATTCGTCATAAAGTGTCATGACTCTATTCCTTAGAAATTTTCGTCTCTGAAAAACGGCGCATACTTTATCAGCCATTTGCTTAAAGGGTTGTTTAAGAATAAGCTTACTGAAGCTTACAGAATGATCCCTTTAACTTTTAGTACGAATAAAATGTTCTCTCCAAAATAGAGCGAACACTAACTCTGAAGATACATGTTATTCATCAAGAGTAAGTGAATGGGAAAGCCAACTTTAGAGCAAATTTTTAAGAAAATAAAGCCATGAAATATCAAATCATTGTGATATTACTATTTTCATCAAAAATAAAATATGTTTGTATGGAATATTCGAGCAATGAAGACGACTAGTAACGTGCGTTCTAAAGGGATTCAATAGGTTTAACATAGACGAGCGCATTTGCACCGCGTCTCCTAGCCTCCAGTTTTGATGGAAAGTATAAAATCCAAAAATAGTTGTTTTAAGTTCATGAAATTCGCAAAAACTTGCGTAAAGAATGATAAATAACCACATAACAGTAGATAAGAAAACTCAGAATTGAAATGACTAACTGAGAATATTCCAATCGTCGGATACTGCGGAGTAAATAATTCCAGAATCTATACACAAATTAGGGCTTTACAATGTACTACACAGGGATGACGGGGATACGTAAGAGAACCAGCCAGTAGAAAAATTGTTTCTCTAGATCTCGCCAAAGTACACACAAACTTCAACTTCACAGATATCTGGTTTTTTAACCTGTCGAATTTTTATATTGTTGTTTCCTACACTTTTTCTCCAATTATTCCTGGGGCGAATAGGGATTAATGTATTTTTAATGTATTGTGGTAATTGCTTCTCTCGGAGGCAATGTCATTAGGGCACTTTACGTGCAGTATGAAATATGCATTTGTTCAGCAAAATGAGTGAATTGTTCATTTACCAAAGTTTAGCTATGCCAGATGAAATCCATCCAGAGGTAAAAATGAAGGCTCAGCTGAAAAATAACAGCGGGAAATTTCAATCAGCGATTCAGATTAACACTCTTTTTTGGTAGAGGAAGCAACCTTCTGCGTTGATAATCCGCTACGTCAAATCGAACTCAGAGGTACTCAAAATACAAAGTCACAATACTTAATACCCAGATATCAGATTTTCTGAGGCCCATCATCAGATCACCCTGGCCATAATATCCTTAGTTGTTACTGACCTTCTGAGAATAAACTGAAACGGTAACTTGTATACTTTTCTGGGCTAGGTTGGACTTCGAGCCATGTAAAACCCACCACCAAACTAGTGGATTACGTTATCATTGAGATATCATCCTTTAAAATAGATCAGCCGTTGCAGTATGGCAGTCTTATTGTGTCAGTGCATTGACTATATGAAGAAAATAACTTTCCTTAAATCATTTAGGGTAGATTTTTTTGCCATACAAGTCTTAAATGCTCTGTTTTGAGCTCCTTTGATGCCACGTGATTTGAAATTATTTCACTTTCAGTTATAGTCCCACATTATTGCAAGTCCAGGAAGAGATGGGCAAGACCTGGAAATAATCTCATTTCAGCTAGCCCTCATCCACAAAAAAATCGTTATATTGCAATAGATGTTATCTCCTTTGAATGACAAGGAAGCAAGCTTGCTAAATTGAACAAAAATAGCGAATGTTCATGGTAGCGTAGGCTTTTTTAGCATTCGTTACTCAACAAATTAAACAATATCTCGTAGCAACGAATGAATTTGTAGGCTCAGTTCTTCGATTCTAATTTTGAAACAGTAATTGAAAAAATTAAAAGTAAAATCATAAATATGTGTGACAGATTAGTGCAGCAAAGTAAATATTTACAAATAATTTTACTAATATTTGCTGATTATCAATGGTCCGCAGTATGACATGGTCTGTAAACAATATCTATTGTTAAAATTTGTTAAATTAACAGTCTCGCCTACGGTTAACACTCAAATTACTTAAAAAAATCTTGAAAGCTGATTTAATTTTAATGCTTCCACTAATCTAGAATGCTTAAACAAATTGCTAGGCCTCTAAAGGGCATTGAAAGCGCATGGTTTAAATTGAGCCATTAGATACATTTTCCGTCTCCGACGCTTAAGTGGTGGAATCAGATATTAAAGTGTCCACGTCGCAGTTCAAAGGATATAAGTCGGGAAATTTGATGTATTTAAGCAACACTGGAATGATTGGTCATTATCAATGCAGCTATCATTTATTATGAACACTTAGAATGAAATGCTATTCCATTCAAAGTCTTTTCAAAAGATAGAAACGGAGAGAGGGAAAACAAAGTCCTGTTAGACTTTATTTACTACAATGACCAAGGCTTGGATCACTTCACACTGATAGAAATAATTTTTCCATAGGTTGTTAAAATAAAACCGAATGTATGGGATTTGGCATATATCGTGCCAAAATTTTTAAATATTTAAATAAAATCGTTAGGTAATAGAACTGATGTATATTTTGACCTTTAAAATAATTGAATACGAACACGAGTTTTCCGATCCATACCTCCACATCGCTGATCGAAACTACGCATAAACACTGCAGATCTTGATGAAACCTTTCATTTGATTAATTAAATAGGCTCATGCATGCGAGTCTTTTGAGTGAATTTTCAAGCTTTTATTATTTTCGAGATTGTGTGTTCATTGCAAATATTACAACATAACTGTAATTTGCCAGGGGACCAGTCGCAACGAAAAGGCCGCAGATGCACATTGAGGAAAATGAATCTTGTTTGGCCATAAACAAGGCATTATTCATAGTAAATGCGGCTTAAAAATGTAAATGCGATTTGAAATCCACACCTTAGGAAATAATGAAAAAGGATCAACCATGGAGCAAAGCAATTTTTCATTTAGTAGGACTGAATGACCTTCCTCTCAGAGTAAATACTTTTATCTTTGAAAGATAGAAATGCTAGTCGCACCATCATGAACTGATAACCACCTGGGCTCCCATCTGCGTGATTATCTTTGACCACTTTCTCGGGTCCATGCTTCCCTGACTAAGGGCTTCAATTCTCTGTTTTACCCGCAATAACAATTAGAATTTCGTGAATTAGACGGTGAAGCCAGCGAGAAATCAACGATGATTTCCAAGCCGGTTCAAAATTTCCAGCTACTACAAATTCATTTGCTCGAGGCCGTCTCCTCAATGCCATATTAAAGTCACCGGTATCAATTTCTACCTTCAAGGGTCTTCATCAAATTTCAATGTATGAATTTAATCTAAGTAAGAAAATAAACTATGCAGATCATTAAAAAACAAAATTAGTTTTTTTGTAACTGATCCGATTCGCTCGATAACACCATGTACAAGTACTGCGCATAAAAGCGCATTTTCTTGGTATAAATTTATCTTCATTAAGTTATTTCTAAATATTGAGATTGTAATCTATCGAGCAATATTTGAGGATCCTAGGCCGAAATGGTCACTATTTATAAAGATTTGCCAAAATCTTGACTTTAAAGATCACAATTTTATCATTCTCTTCACCAAATAATTTGATACAAAGGCAATAAAATTCAGTGAATGGACAGCTGATTATCAGCCTTGTTTTGGATCTTGCTGCTCTACAACACACAAATTCAATTTGCAACCATAAATATAAATAGATGGATCCCAGAGCGCCGTCAATGGAGGCGTAGTTTATGGTTAAGAAGAAATTGGATTGCTCCTATTTGCGCTAGCATACTTACATGAGGTTTCAATACAATTTTCCGGCGGGGGGGGGGGGGCAGTTTAAATCTTAAAATACATTTACATGTTCAAGAAAGGAAACCATAATGTATTGTCAATGCTTCAGTAAGCATATTACTACCTAAAGGCCAAAATTTCACAAAATGGTTTAAACGTTTCTTGGTAGAATTAACTTTCTTACTTCTGTTATGAGTAGCTAAAGCAAAACCGTAAAGCCTGCTCCTACAAAACACTAAGCGGATAATGCAGATTACTTTAAATCACTGAACCTATCGCTCTCAAGTTCAATCAGTCAACGTATGTGTAGTAAGAGGCCACTTATTTGGTTTATTTAACATTAATTCAGATGCAAATTAACTGAGATTCGCTTGGCCTTCAAAAGCTAGTCCTATTAGCACATAAAGTGGATCTTTGTGTCATCTAGTTGGTATTTAGTCCTGTAGGGACATTAAAACGAATATTTTTAAAGAATCTATGCTCGATTTTAGGAGCAATAGCAGCGCCCATCTTCGGCCCAAGCTCTAATTTTAGCCCTTGCACATTTGAGAGAAAATTTGGATGAACAGTTCTGCTGATTGCAATCAACAATTTAAAAGTACCTACTTTCAGCAATATTCAGCCGAGCGACTAGTTTGGAGCTAAACCTACTGGTGGACGTAAAATGCAAAGTCCTTAATTTTTGAACGCCAGGATGTAAGATTTGAATTTTTGCAACCAACGAATCCACTAAATGATTGTATGTATACATGATTCCGAAAGTTATCCCCTTATAAACAAACAAATCATCAATTAAAAATATAATTTTTTTCAATACAAATCTTCTAAAGGGTAAAAAAGGCTTGAGATACAAAAAAATAAGGCCAAATCCAATGAATTTTGTGTTAAACAAAGAAGCTTCTACAATATCATCCATTGTTAATGCGTATCAAGTACAAAGGAATTCAGCAGAATTCACAAAGTCAAATTATTTTAGTAGTAAGATTTTTCAGATAGAGTATCGAGGTGATGGAGGAAAAGAAAACAGTATTGAATTCAGGAATAAAAGTATAAGGGCAGATCAAATCTGCAACAGCGCATGGAGTGAAGGTACTCCTCTTTAGATTGAAGGAAATGATTGGATTCTAAAAGCTTAAAGCAAGATTGTCCCCTTAGTGTTAACTTTAAATCAAAACTTCGGGATCTCACCTCGTCGCCCATATGTTCGCAGTTTTAATTTTAGCGATGCATTGGTGAAAAAGTTAGACTCTTACAGGTCAGATGATGGCTGGGGAAGGTCAGCATTAGCATTATGTCAGTATTTAGAATATCTCAAGTTATATTTAAGGCGCCATATCGGACTTGATAATGAAATGGCTCTTAAATGGCCACTTTTTTCATAATTTTAAGGCGATCTTTCTCACAGCATACAAATCGGGTTGACGTTCTAACTGAGAGGGTCTATAGAAAAGAATCTGAAAAAAATCTAGCTTAAGAACAAAAAAAAGCAAATAATTTAAGCTTTTTTCGTGAGACTGCTGCATGCCGTGGATTATTTAAGTGAAGTCAAGTACAATCGTCTGATAAACTAAAGGTTGAAAGAACTATTATAATTTCAAAGGAAAAGTCAATCCTTGCATAGCTTTACTCAGCATTATCAAATATTCAATTGCATTGTCTTTCTTTTTTGATGTTATTTGCGCAACAAATAATGACTTAGTGATGCTCATACTTCCAGAGTGTCAAGCCTTAAATAAGTCGCTAAATCCTCTAATTCAGACATGGTAACCCAAAAAACCTTTTTAAGTTACAAAACCAGGTTCAAGTTACAGATGTTTGGCACATTTCTCATCAAATACAGAATTTTATGATTCGAAATTTTCAACGCCTCTTAGGATAGCGCTGTGTGATGAAACGCAACAATTTCGCCACCAGCTAGCAAGATATCACCATTGAAGAACTTCATTTTGCGCTTTCCTTGAAGATGTTTCAGTTTGACCACAGAGGAAGGTAGTAAAACGCAAATCCCAAATACTGAATTAAGATTTCTTGAACGCAAGCTAATGATTAAGATAACACCAGCTTACGGTTGAGAATAAACCTTGTTTAAATCTTCTAGTATCTCAACTGCGCTAACTTTTTTTATAACGCATTAACCATTAATGCCCAGGACCACTGTGAAAGACATAGGTTCTTAGCAAAGTATAAGTAAATCTCTATAGCGATTGGCAAGACGATGATTTTATAATTTTAAAATTCATCGGTTTAAATTTTAAAGACCCTTTGACAAAAAAACTCTTCCATTCAGGTTAATTAACACGCTGAAATGTTAATTACAGAACTGAAGCTGGGTAAAGCTCTGTTTTAAACCAAAATTAACTTCAGTATTAATGGTGAAATGAAGAAGGAATTTCAATTCGAATGCATACTCTAGACGAAAATTTAGCGAAAGGAAACTATAAACATTAACTTGAAATTTCGGAATTATTTTAAATGGCAATTTTACTAAGGACGTTAACCGTAATTCAACAAACATCTGTAATTTAGGTAACTAAAAACTCCGAGAAACTTAAAGACGTGTTTGTTAAAATATCCTTTGCGTATTCTATAACGAGAGCTAAAAATGTTTTTGAAGTAGCCGTGATTCATCTTACAACTTTGTAAAATTACATTATTCCACAAAAGTATCGCGTTTTGAGCCGCCATTCCAAAGTGAAACTTATAGTTAAAAAATGATCTCACTCATTGAAACAGGCACAATTCGTGCCATGTGGTAAGAAGATTCATGGATTTGAGTTCATTGAGTCAGTGAAAAATTTTATTTAACCCATGAATTAGCAAATTTTTCTAAAAGAAATTCGAAATGAACTAGAGTTGAAATAGGACCACTTTTGAAATTTCTAAGTCAAAACTACCTTTTGGCGTCAGTTGCCAGGACGTATTTGCATTTGAGCAAAGCTTAACAACAGAAGAGTAGTTTACGAAACAAAACAACAATCCAAAAGCAATAATAGGCCAGTTTTTCAAACAAAATGATTCCAAGACTAAAAAGCCTAAGGTCAAATAGAACGGCATTATTAACCTGATAGCTACACATTAAAAAAGGTAGTCTATAAGGTAATTGAAAAATTTGTTCAAGGATGACAACTAATACTAAAAAACTTTGTCCACAGCAGTAGCCATTTTAAAATATTGTCAAATAGATCCTCTCTTGGAGGAAATACTCTAACTTTGCCATTTGTGGGAATGGCCGCACCCAAAGTAATGATTGACCTCCTAGATCAAAGTCGTTTAAAGAAATGTACAAATCGTCGTACGTCAGCCCTAATTTGCCGACTGGCGTAAATTGTTCTCCAAAACCTAAACATTTCATGTCAAAATGTCAATTAGTTTATTTATACGCACGCACTTCAATTTTATAAACAAGATTAGTTGAATAATGCAATACTAGTAGCAGCCTACGCTTTTTACAAAAAGTCAGATCAATCATAACAATAGACCTTTGCAAGTTCAGACCTTGTTTATTCACAATTAGCCCTCTCTGTTAAACTGTATAATTTTAAATAATTTTGGATGCCTGATCAAAAAAATACAAATAAAAGAGGAGATCCTTTAGTTCTTTAATGCAATTCGTGCATGAAATATCATTTACTCTTGACTGATCCCTCCTTTGCCTTTGACGGTGATGCAGATCGGAAACTCTAACTTTGCATTTTCGATATTCCATTTACTTTCACGATCATTTATGAATCTCGATTGGAGAGTGGTTTTTCCAAAACTCCCGTTTAAAATATCCTATTATATTCAATGAACTATTTTGCTTGTTTCACTTCCATTCATTCAAAAGACTGGCCTGTACTTTTGAACCACAACGATATTAGACAAGCCGGAGTAGATCAAACTGTTCAATAAGAATAAGGCGCCATATCAATTCTTTTGAAATCTTATTCAGACCCCTGATACTAATTAACCTGTAATAAATGCTATAATCTTATTTGAAGGGGTCTAAGCAACCACAGAACAAGGATTTTTGATTTCACCTAAATGACGTCCAAATTCATAATTTTTAACTAATCTACAGCGCCTTAAAAGTCCATTTTTAACTTTGAGATTCTGCAGATCAAAATACATGATTGAAGACCTTTGCACACAGTTGCTAATGAAATTCAAAATTTTCAAAGCATATCTAGGCTTAAACAAACAAGTAAATCTGCTTTAAAAAATCTTTCAAATATCTAATAATGAATATGTTTTCATGGTAATTTCAAATACCGTTTTTATTCAAAAGTTATGAGGAGTGAAAAAACTACTCCAAACCGTCCTTAATCTTCAGATGTTTCACTAAAAATGCACTTATCCATTCATTCAAATAAATTTATCAGCTTAAACTCATAGAAAAGTTAGAGATAGCCATAAATTTTTTCATAGAGAATCGAAAATGCTGAAGAATTTGTTTGGCTATAAATCCACGAAAATAATGGTCAGTGTAACCTTAACCAATGGCAAAAAATAAATGGAACCCAAAGAGGATTTGATTCTCTGATAGCCGATGCACTTTTCAGACCAAGTTTTTCTGATTTTGACAGTTTTCGGCTTCCTATAGCCGTTATATGGACCACCAATTGCAATTATTTTGATATATGACAGGTATTTTGACTTGTCTGAGTTCTGAGCTGTCTGATGGAGGTGACGTTAGTGGATATAGAGATACAGATGGCTGATGGTAATTGTTTAAAATCGGCATTGAGATTTATGTGGTATGAAATAAGAGCAATTTATAGGCAAATATAATATATTCTTATCCATTGGGTGCATCAGTCAGATGTTGACATGTTGCAATTTTATATAGAATAAAACTGAGGTTGAAATAATGAGCCATGAGTACGCTTTGACAATTATGAGAAAATTTTCATCAGAAGTTTCAATTTTGAGATGAAGTTAGAATAATTTAAAAAAAAAGCAAGGGTTTAGATGGGATATTAATGATTGGTTTGGTCGCTCCGTTTAAAGCCTGTTAGCAAAGTAATACACCATACTTCGAATAAATCAAAATGCTCGAATTTCATAAAGTGATCTCTATTTTCGCTTCATTTTAATAGCTGAGGAGTAAATAAAATCAAGGACCGATCAGTACTGATTCAATAGTTTAAACTTGACTGACTGATTTTAAGGGCACTCGAGTATACCATTCGTTTACTGACAACTAAGAGGTATAAATGATTATGAAAACATTGGTAGCATGCTCCAACTTGCATTCCACTGCAACCTCATGTTATGCCTCTGTTTCGCAACTCCATACGTGTGAGGCCACAGCCGTGGTAGGAATGTCTGGCACGGGTTACTTAAAGGAATAAAAAAGTGGTTGACTTAGATATGGACCATTTTGGCTTCATAGACAGTCTTTTAGATGAAAGTTAAGAGACCGTTTGACCACTTTGAAGATAAGTGTATAATAATTGGTGAAGATTTTGTGTTGGTAAAGTTGGACTATGAATAAAGGTTGCCTATCAGAGCGAAACAGTTCAACTCATTGTTAAAATTTCAATTTCGTTCTTCTAAATTGTTTATTTAGGTAGAAATTTTGAAAACAAAAAAATTTTATCAATCGAGAATAAGTTGATATTATTGTCTGTTAAGATTCGTAAACAATGAGAATTTAAGCAAATACTTTTAAAATTTATCGGAGCAACAAATGCAACATTAATGTTAATTTCCAAATGAATGCGATTGCAATAGCTGCATTTAGATCCTACATCGACATAAGCAAACTGTTGAGGGCTTTTCAATGATGAATTCCCTTGGATATTTTACCGGTGAATAAGAGTGGAGTTAGGCCAGCGTGTTATTTTAAAGCTGGTTGTTTTTGATGCGACCTGATAGGCACTAACCATCGCACATATATATTGGCATTATAACTTTCATGTTGGATACCAGTGAATCGTTTCAGGCTTAGACTACGATTAAATAGTTGCTTATTTTCAATATCTCATGGATTTCCAGCCTCATGGAACATCAAATTTGCCTTAAAATCAGTCGCCGATGGTAATGTTTGGAGAGAAGGATGGAATAACCTCTTCAAGCAGCTGCTGCATTCTCATGATATCTCTAAGAAACAATTTTCATTAAACAATGGCAGCAGTGCTGAAAAATAAGTTTTTTTTGATTAAAAAGTTTAAAAAATCTGATTCTTCGAATCTGATTGCAGAGGCAGGCAAACTGAACAATGAAGGAAAAAAAGGAACTTTAATATGATGGATATTTAAAAATAGAATACCGCGACGAATAATAAAAAGAGATGCATTTTAATGAAATACTTGATTATGTCAATCCACGGGTCAAAATCAGTACAAGTTTTGTCAAGATAGACTCATAGATAGACCGATGCATATACAGATGACTGAATATTAGTGAATAATTTCCGGCGGTCTCTGTTTCCAAGAAGCCAAAGAAGCTGTTAAAGACCAAATTCTCTCATTTGCTTTTCTCCACTTTAAGTTGTATTTGAATAGCCTTATTAAGAAAAAATCCTTCATCATTAGGCATGGAAATTCCGCGTTTGTCATTTGTGCACATAAAATTGCTTTGTCTCGGTAATAATAATACCAAAAACTATTTCTACATTCCATACTGTCTCTCTGCATTAATAAAAATGACAGGTTGTTGGACTCAGGCGAAAACATTCTAAGCGTGAAGCCTTCCATATGGTGCCTTAAAATTACTTAAAATGTAATAAAAGCAGTTCAAAGGCAGTAAAATTTATCGCCTTTCAAGAAATTGACAGTTCAGGGCTGTAAGATTGTGTCAACACTTGAAAAGACGTTTCAAAGTATCTACGCATTTGGAGGGATTTATTTTGGTGCTTTATTAACACTACACAAATAGTTTATTCTAGAATTCTTAGATTATTTGACACCGAAACAGATATATGATTAGCGAAATATTTTTACTGTCAGTTACGACTTTGAATTAATTGGTTCTACTATTCATAGATTAAAAAATATTATTTACTTGTTTATTATCCATGGATTGATAAATCAATTTATAAGCTTGCTCTATTTCCCGTAGAATGACGAAAACTTCTAAAAACTTAATAGTTAGAGAGACTGATATAAAGAAGATTTCGAGTAAAATCAGACTTAAATACTCTGTTTCGTGATTGGCAAAGAAGAGCATTCATCTCACCATGGATGAACTCCCAGTTATCATCCAGGAATTTTGATAAAACTGTATTTCCGCTTCTCTGAAAAAAATATACGTCTTTAGCGAAAAGTACAGCGTTTGCTTATTTTACTTTGATTCTTTAACGATTCATGTTCCACTTTATTTAAACAGCTCTAATAAAATAGCATGTAAATATTCAAAAGCAATTTTTTGTTGATCCAATCAAAACGTTCGATTAATGAGGAAGTTATCCTTGAAACTAGCCAAATTTTGTCTCATTTTAAAGGACTGTTGAATTTATGCCACTGGGGAAGCAATCTTTATATTTTAGTAAGTCTCTACAAGCATAAATCAGTCACCGATGTTCTTTACATTCGAGCAAGTTGATAAGAAATTATTTGTTAGTCTACTCAAACGCTCTTTCCTATTAATTCTGCAAACTTACAGTTGCACTCATTTTAGTTAAGCGCAAGATATGGTAAAAATTTTACTGTCTAATGAGGAACTTAGGACTGCTTGTCTGTTAATGAAGTTCTTTTTATAGTGAAGGTAATTAAAATCCATCTGATGCATCTAACCTTTTGACTCTACTTGAAAAAGTCGACCAAACTGTCCTACATTGATGGCAGAAAAGAAAGCAAGCGATCTCATTAAGCGGGTTCGATCATAAAGCTGCCGTTAAAATGCCTTTAAATTAATTGAATACTACCAGTCTCTTCAGACATATGGCATTGAATTAAATTTCAGTTGCTCATAAATCTACATATGTTGAAGGGAAATTTTATTGTTGTATCCATAAAATGAGGGAAATTCCGTAAATATTTGTGCCTCCACTTTTCTCATGGAGCTGTGAACTTTCATTTAAATGGTTTGCAGAGTCGAATAATACTATGTATTGTATCGCCAGTTAGTAAGTGCTACCGATAATTAGTTTGCTATTTTTGAATAAGGCTCAAGGTTCAAGGGCAATTTTTGAATTGCTTAAACGTTATTAGAAGCAATACAAGGCTGCTATAGGCTTATTTTTCCGAATTTTCGAATCTTTCTTAAGATCCTTTTAATTTTCAACTGCCTTTTTTAGCAGAAACAAATATTTTAAACAGAAATGACTCCAATGGAGAGTGAAGTTCAAATACGTTATTTTACAACTTCATTTTTGCCCCAAAAAATATAAGCTATCTCTTTGGCATTCATATGCGACTAATCCCTAAACTTTTTTATACGTTATGCATTCACAGATGTGAGAAGTAAACTGATACTCGAATAATGTGTTCATGGTTCAGCTAAATTTATTCATTTAGCTATCTCAGCGCTTCAAAATCTTCAAAAAAGTATACAAAAAGCAAATGACACCCAGCACTTAAATAATGAATCTGTTATATTTCTGTATTGAAATGTGGCGACTAAGACTTTTGCACATTGTGTTTTTTATTTAATTGGCTTACCTGGACCGAAAGGCAAGATCGGCTAGAGGAAACTGGATTCGTAGAGCTGTTAAAAATAATGGCTTTAGAAAAAGAAGGCTTTTTGAAAAACTGAGACTGAATGGGAAACAAAGATAACGAAAAGCATTGTTGTGTTAAATGGTCATTGGCAATTTGATTCTGTTTGTTAACGCATTGTTAAGAAGAAAATGAATTACTTATCTAAAAGACGACCACTGAACACATCATTGTTTTCTCGATTGTACTTAAATGCAATGCGTTCCTTTGAATCTGAAAAAAATAGTTGGCAGGGAATTGTTCATTACTTTAAATGCCGAACAGACAATGCGAATATTCAGTTAATATCATCATTGAAATTGTAAAGTGATTCACTTATACCTGGAAGAATAGTGAAATTCGGCTCACAGCTTTCATTAAGTTACTTAAAGACTCAAGGACAGACTATTCGGTACATTTGCCCGTCATGGCTATTGCAATTAGCCGCACACTGATCGCTTCTATTTTAAAATTACTGGCCTTACCTACATGAATTTTGTAAGAATTTCGATAAATGCGTTTAATTGTGGTAAATATTAGATAAATGAAGACAAAACAACAGAAAGTATTATTAACTTCATCATGACGAGCAGGTCAATTTTTTCACATGCGTTTCCTTTTACATCAGCAGCTTGACTAAATTTAAAGATCAAAACCTCAATTTCACCTAATTTAGGAAATGCACAGCAAAAATTTACTATAGAGAAAGCCAAATGGCTGCACCTTAATCACAGTACCAATGAAAGCTAATGGTCTTATTACGTATTTCAAATCATGGGACAAAGCCGCTGAAAAAGATTCTCAGATTCTAAACTATAAAAGCCATGAGTTCATTTAGAAAATCAAAAGTAAAATGACCAGATTAATGTCATTTTAATGGTATTTCAATAAGTCATTTTCAACACCACTAAATTGATTTGTCTTTTATGAATGGATAAGTCAGTACTTCTGCATTTGTAACTATTGCTAGCTTTCTTATCTACTCAAAAGTCATGTAAATTGCTGATCGGATATTGGTTTGATTGTAAAAATTTAAGTATATATTAGAAATTTTCGAGAGACAGAAGTAGTGTCAAACAATGTCCTGTTTAAATGTAATTAAAGGTAAACCCTTTCATATTTTCTCAAAATTTAGCTTCTGCATATTTTTTCAATTTTACTTCAATGCGAAAATGCTGAAACGTTCAAAATTGTGTCGTTATTAAGACTGTTTGAATTGGGAATGCATATCGGTAAACGTATTTAAAAGATTAAACATTGGCATTAATAAGCATGTTTTAAAATGTAAGATGAAGTCAGATTAATCTCAAAGTCGACGAATGACAGGGACGATTCTCTTGCAAAAGCATATTCTAGGGGTTGTACCAATGAACTCTTAACGTAACTCTTGCCTCAACAATAGCAATTTTATTTTGAGTATGTTTTACCCTAGAAAATGCCTTCTGTAGATGGAACACATGATCTGCTTTCAATAAGGAATGAAGCCCAGACATCAAACACGATTTTTACTGACCAAAAGGATCATTCGCTTTTAGTAAACGATCAAGCAAAGTCAAAACGCGCTTAAACATGATCCTGGTGTCCTCTAAATGTGGAAGATGAATGGTTTTCACAGGTGGAAGAAAATACCGGGTGCTCATTGTAAGTCGCTCATGAGTTAAAGTAGATTGAATCTGGAGTTCACTCTTCTTGACAAATTATGTAAATTACAAAAAAATTGGCTTTGAGACATTATACTTCATCCAAATCAATGCTAAGAGGACTAGAAAATCGCATTTTTATTTGGTAACTCTCTTAATTGTCTGAATATTATTTTCCACGGAAATGGTAACCTTCCTGCATTGTTCACATAACTGTGACTACCACGTAATTTCTGTTAGTTCCACTTTAAGTCTCCACATTCTTCAAGGTATATGAGCGCACTTTTACAGCCGTTTCTTTATGAAGGGAACCATAAAAGTGCTCGCAAGGTTCCATTCAACTTTTTGAATTTGAACGGATTCAATTCACAGAGTACTAGAGTCCTAATATAGGGCCAGAAACCAAATCGCTATTAAGAAGGCAATTACTGAAGGAAATAATAAAATATTACCCTACAATTACTTTCTTTTGTAACTCTTGCTGACTTGCTGTCTACTTTAGCTGTTCATATCCTTCCATGTTGCCTACTAAGCCCTTTTACTTGCAGGTATTCATGCAAAAAGCCTTTCTCTTTTGCATTCTGAGTCTGATTTAAAGCAGATCACTGCCTTTTTTACTGAGATTCATGTCTGGTGAAAAAAATCCATTTATCAAAGTGTGCCGGTTCCAAAACTTTTGATCGTTCTAAGTTAGCTGAATATGTCGGTGTCACCTATTTCAGGGAACAGGTATCTGTTGGGTTGCCATGATTTCTCGATGTTCAGCGGAAAAAAAAGAAAAAAATCCTCATGGATATATTTTCATGGAAATGTCAACGAACCAAAGAGAGATCCATCACATCCTAACGTTTCGAGGCGGGGTACTATTCTTGCTATTCCATAAAGAATGGATATTTCTTCGGTCGCACACTGAGCGTTTTTCCTGAGAAACCTGAGAATTTGCACTGTTAAAAGATCCTGCACATTCATTTTATAATTTAGGGCTATAATTTTCTTCGAAAATGACCTCTTGCAATAGATTCATTTTTTTGTTTTATGGATGATGAATTAGAATTTTCAAATAAGAGGAAAAGTCCAAACCGGTCAAATTTTATCTGCCGTTTCTCCTCAAATTTTTTAAAAGCAACAAACCTTGCCGCCTTTTTTAAAATTATTATGAATAACAAAGTAAAAATTTGTTTGTTTGGCTTTATCCAAAATGCAGGGTAGTTAGCGAAACACAAAGTTATTCCATATACCTTCAAATAGAATATTTGCTGTATCTTTTTCAATAAATGTGCAGTTTCGAGCAAAAATAAGCCAAAATAGTAATCTTTGTTTATCCATAGATGCTGAAAAAATATTTCAAAGTCCAAGCAGTATCTTTACTCGGCATTAAGGTGCAAACTAATTGTTTAAGTTGAATTTCACCTAATTTATGAAAAAAAAAAATAAATGAAACGAATTTTAAATGCTTGATTCTTCCTGTTGAGACAATACTTTTTCCTGCGAGGACAATAATATCCACAAGAAAATTTATTACAATGTTGTGTTTAAAAAATAGCCATAATACATGTTGATTTTGAAGACACCTATTATGAACACTTACAAAATATTAATGGTATTTTGACGCTTCCAACATTTCAGTGTTAACCAAAACGAAGAACATAAATTTTGTAGGTTTAGTTCAACTGGTGATGCTTTCAAAGTATTATAACGCTGCGATTCTCATCAATGCACCCGCATCTCCAGCGTCGATGGTCATATATTTCCAAAACTTCTGGAAAAAATTAGCCGGGCTCTGGCCATTCCAAGTCGACCAGTCGAAAGCAACACGAGTGTGTCGCCTTATATGCCAGTTTCAGAATAGTAAGCGCTTTTATCAAAATCCTCGAACGTTCTTTTTATCCGAATGATCGTTATTTTTCATTTAATTAAAGACAGTCAGTCCTCTTTTAGAAAACGACAAAAATTCCGACTGCAGTTGAATACGATATGGATGACTGCCACACAAAGAAGTACCGCAAGAATAGGTGAATATTTTCTTAAGTTAATAACGTAAAATCGGAGCACATTCCTTATCCTGTTTGGGATGCATTTACAATTTAGCTCGTTTTTGTGATATAACAGGACCTCTTTTCATTCAAGTGAAGCATTTGATAAAGTTATTTTCATTCGCTCGAAATGAACAAGAATATGAACGAACTTGAATACCTAGTACAATATTGCAGCCTGGTTTAAGACTCATTTAGGAAACTAAAATCTTATTTGGAAGATTTGCGACGTCAAAGATTGAGCCAGTCGCACTAGTTTGGAGCTCCAGGAGAGGAGAAGTGTGCTCTCCATGTGAATCTTTCGCGTACAAATTGATGGCTACAACCGGCACAGCGCAATAGTTTGTGATAATGGCCAGCCATCTTCTAACACCTGCTTGCATATCATCAATGCAGTAACGATCATAACAATGGAAAGTTTGATAAGAAAGTTTATGGAAGATGAGTTTTAATTTAAGGAAATATTTATGCTTTGATAGGTCAAATACTTTTCAGTACCTATTTTTGAAATGAATGCAGTTTGTTCAAGTACTTTCTAAAGAATAAGCATAGGAACCATCTCTTGGCTTTTCACCGTATAGTCACGTTATGATGATGAATACTATCCTAGAAGTAAAATTAATTGGCTTACTCTTTCAGACGGTCAGTTCCGTTAACTGAAATGTGCTTCAGAGCCAAAAGTTTTCAGTAATAAATATCGCAAAAAGCCATATAAAGTCCTGGCTAAAATTGTAAAGTAATTGAATCACTTTCTTGTTCAGATGTCATGCTTCATAATCAGTTGCAATTTTTTACAAGTAAAAACTTCATTCGACTGTCAAAATTGAGACTTGAATTATGTAATAACATCCGATTGAAATTGCTGCATGTTCCTGCTACGTTGAAGGAGTTGGAAAACGTTACCAGTCAGAACCAGCATGTATTACACTAAGCGAATTTTGAGATATAAGTGAGTAACTGGAGGCCTTATCTAGAAAGCCAGAAGAATCAGACAGTTGAATACCATTATTTGTAGCACCAACAAGAACACATGCCATGACCAGGGAGATCTCTGATGCAACAAACCAATTTGTCAAAGAATTATCGAAGACTGGCAGATCCTTTTGGGTTTGATTTTAAAACTTTTGTGGAAATCGTAAATCTTTTCTCATAATTATCGGTTCTAGCTTAACTATTTGCGTCATAATTTTGACTGCCTGCCTGTAATTATTTAGACTAGTTAGAATCCTTTTATTTGTTAAGAATTAATTATTCTGGCAAAAACTATGAACGGACAGAAATCAAGTGAAGATGGGAGAAAATAAGTTCAACGAGGATAACAACGCCTTATCTCCTAGTAACCAGTATTTTCATAAATTTGGTTGAAATTTTATTTTTTTACAAGCAACCTGATGTATAACCAGCTTCTAACTCGTTTCTTGATACCCTATTTCCACATATCATTTATATCAGTGCCAATTCACCAGCATTTGGATAAAAAACTTATATTCGCCTGGTAAATGAATTCTAATTGGAACGTCATGCCTTTAAGTCACGGGAACATGGAAGTCAAGTTTTCGCAGCCGGTAAAGAAGCAGGTTCAGTGAGGTTAATTAAGCTTTGCGAAATCATATTCATAGATAGAAACCCTCAGTTAAAAATATTTTTCTTATATTGGCCTCAAAAATAAAACGATCGTAATTTTAATAAAATCTGATAAAAGATCTGCAATGCATTCGCCAAATCTGGAGCGTACGGTAGCGGATCTTTCTTCAGGTACATCAGCCAATCAAACGCATGTTAAGTGTTTGTAGGCACTACCCTTTCATTGGCTTAATGGGTTAGTGGAAATCCCCACCCTGATCAAACTATACGCAGTATTTTAAGTATCTTCTGATAGCAGTTCGACTGCAAAAGTTCCTCCCGCATAAAAAGGTATTTGCACTAATTTAGCATTCAACAATTTATTGTTATTTGACTCTTTGCCCAGCTTGGGTAAGTGATGTCAAATTTTTTAGAAATAGCTTGGCCTTTATTTTCTCTACGAGAACCAATTGCTGCAACTCAATTGAAGCATTGAATTTTTTCCACTTAATCCAATTTTATTTTACTTTTATGTTTGAACTTAAGAAATGTTAAAAAACACTTAATACAGTCCAATGTCTGTTACAAATCAACTGCATAAATTGATTTAAAGTTTCCCTTAAATAAAAAATTGCAAACTTAGAAATTTTTTGAATTTAAATCTAGTTTCTTTTAGTTTCGAAAGGTTTACTTGGGGCCAAATCCAATTATTTTGATTGAAAATGGGAATTTGCTACGATGAAATCATTTTGAAAAAACTGATAGCCGTCCTTGTACCAAAAGATAAAATTCAAACTGAAATAGCCGAAGTTTACATTCTTCAGAAAGCACGGATTTAACTGAATAAATGGCAAAATGATTCCAGGAAATATAACCAGCCTGTCAATCACCCAGTCGGACGATTTCATTCTCAAGGAAATTCTCTCTCAGTCTCTCATTGTCGACTCGCATTATCATCACAATTTTGTTGACATCGCTAAAACTTCCACCACTGCAAAGGTTCTTATCTGCCTGTTGTATGCCATCATTTTCATTCTCAGTGTCTGTGGAAACTTTCTTGTGGTTTTTATTATCCTCCGAAGGTCAGAAATGCATTCAGTTACCAATATCTTTATTATTAATCTGGCGATATCAGATTTTCTAATGACACTAGTAGCAACTCCATTGACTCCTGCGATCATTCTCGTCCATGGCTGGTCATTGAACGTGTCTCTGTGCAAACTAATCCCCGCAGTGATGGGCATCACTGTTTATGTATCTACCTTGACTTCAACCGCAATCGCCATCGAAAGATATGCGGTCACCGTTTATCATATCCACCCAAATGCTCGCGGATGGATAGCCTGTCTTGGAATCCCTTCCACTTGGGTAATCTCGGTCATCTGCTCCTTCCCACTTGCTATTTACCAAGATATATATTTTGACGATCTAACGAACACAACTAGCTGTCAAGAAAAGTGGCCTCGAGGGAGCTCGAGAGCTGTGTTTTCTGTCGCCAATTTTGTTCTACAATTCATTGTTCCGTCACTTATCATCACTATCTGCTACACGCGAATAGGACTGGTGCTGCAGGACAGAGCAAAAAAGAAAATTGGGACCAAAACGCGTTTGAAAGGGGAACTTGAACTGAAACGTAAGAGGCGGGCTATTAAGATGCTCATTGCAATGGTGGTGATATTCATAATCTGCTGGATTCCTCTGAATTGCCTCTGGTTAATCAGTGACTTGGGATGGTACGATTTCTCTACGTCGGAGTATTTTACACTAGTTTTCTTTGTCTGCCACATCTGCGCAATGAGTAGCGCAGTTTACAATCCGTTTCTATATACTCGGTTAAATGAGAGCTTTCGAAATGAATTCCTTCAACTCATACCTACCTTTATCACTCGTTTAATTAAGGTAAAACCAACCGAAAAGGATATAGTTTTAATGGTTAATTTCTCAGGCCTTCAGCTCCAAGAAGCTATGGTAAAGGAGAATCCAGCTAATCTGCAAGGAGGAATCGATGTTACCAACAATTTGCCTGAAGAGATTCAGTATCCTACGACCACCCAGTCTGTCTAAAGAGCATCTTATTAATGTATGCTTGAAAGTTGAAAAATTTCTGCATCTCTTTGGCTTCTTTTTAATTTTCACAAGTTTGTCAAATGAAAATGATATTATTGCACAAAATGAGTGGGGTGAACGTTATCTCTTCTCAACTCCATTTTATGCATTCCTCAAGGTTGAACTTATTGTGAGATGTATATCAGAAACGGTCCACAAGCCCTCGCAGTTAGAGAGTGAAATCGTTTTGCCAAGATCACAGCATAAACAAACATCCGTAATTGCGTTTGTTTGAATAAGGCATTATCTAGTCTAACTGACTCGCATATCGCAGAGCCACTTAATGGTCATAGAAAGCAGATCTTAGAGTGATCTTTTGCTAATCCATGGAATCTTAGCATTTTCTAAGAATTAGTGTCTTTTGTCTTTTTTATTAAATATGTCCTGTTTGCACTTTCAATAAAGTCGAAAGTGGACTAAAAAACCTTTTGAGTCCTCAAAAGTAGCCTAAAAAGCACTTTTTAAATAAATTTTTAGACTCTTTCAGCTTTTTAATCTATTCAAAAGAACGCTTTTAAAGTGACGATTTCTAAAAATCTCAAAAGCTATTCTCAGAAGTAGACTTAAGACTGCAAACAGTACGTCTAGTTTCTCAAGCATAGTTTAGTTTGTAGGTCATCTTTACCGCAAACTTGTAAGATGCTATTTCATTTATTTTATAAGAAATGAAACACTTTATGCTAAACTAGGAATTAAAAATAATATTTGAATTTGCAAATAGGAATTGTAGAGCTATTAGGACTAAAAAATCTTCATGCTGAACGCCATATCATGAACATTGTGTTTGTCACAGCAGGAGAAGACTGTGAGCCAGGAGCAGTCATTGACTTCGCTGGAATAAAATGGTAAGCTTTGAAAAGTGCTGCAGTTTTGTAAATCTGTTGTAATACAAATATGTCTTATTGTTTAATTTCACCCAGTAATAGTAGATCTTTCCTATTAATTAAGCAGCCATAGAAACCTATCAGCTTGCTTTGAATTGTGGATTCTAAATTTAGCAACAGCTTAGGACTTGAAGTCAAAATGACGGTAATTTCGGCAAATAAGTTGGAAAAAGCCTGCTACAGACTAATATTGACTTGAAATTTCATAATTTTTTCACACTGTCGAAATTGCATTGAATCACGCGTGATACAGTTCGTTTTAAAAGACACCAATTTTAACTTAGTCCCGTTTGCATTAAGACGCAAAGCACATATTAAAACTTAATTTATCATATTTTTGAAGCCAAATCAAGCTAGAAAATGAACAATTTTGACTTCGTGATCCAGTGAGAAAATTCAGCTGATTTTTCCTTCCAAAAAGCAGAGAAAAGTATTCCCACCATGTGCTGGATTATCATACATAATATTAAACTTGGAAAAAACGATTGACAATTTCAAGCAAGTTTGACTTGACAACTGAAGTGAATTCATTCCATTTAAATAACATATTATTTGAATAACAATCGGCTCTTCAAAAAAACATTAAGCCAATGAAAGAAGTGTCGATGGATCATCGATAACATGAGCATTTGACTGGCTTCTCTACAAGTGGGCTTCCAGAAGAATTTCAAAATGCCGTGAAAATCCGCTTATTTACTTCTTGTTCTGCCATGTTCTTTGGTGAAAATGTATCAAGAGAAGTCACAACAGTAATAGGTTAGAAGCAAACATTTAGGAATATCAAGTCGTCAATAAATGCAACACTTAGTGTTTTGCCCGAAATTTAAACTGTTTGCGGCATTTGGGCTCTCATCTGCTTGAGCCTTGTCAAACAATCTACTTTTTGATGAATGTGGCTATTCTCTTCAAAAATACCGTTTCTTAGTCCTCCTCTCAAAATCTGTAGATGAAATAACATTTGTTTACTATGTTTTAATAATGCGATCAACTGCTTTTTATTTGCAAGACCGATTTTCTGGTTCATTCAATCTGAGAGTATGTCACCATGTTTAGGTCACTTAATAATTGACTCGTTTTAGATATCATTATTCTTTCCCTAAAATGATTTAAAAGTGTCCACAGTTTGTGGTTTTTGCAATTTAAAACTGCCATATATTTGTCTGAATTTGTTTATTTTTGGATGCATTTTAGAATAAAACATGACATTCAATCGACTTTACAATGTTTTTCTAGCTTTGAGTTGATCCATTTAGATTCCGGTGGAAAGTTACTTTAAAGTACCACCACGCACTTCTAATTGTTTTACTCATATTCAGTTTAAAATGAATGGCAAAAGGCAAACAACAGATCGACCGATGGAATTCTAAAAGAAATATTTATGGGTTATGTGTGCAGTTGCTAAAATGCTACATTTGCATTTTGAAATTTATTTTGCACGTTTCCATTAACATGGAAAATTTTCACCTAGAACGCTACGTCAGTGTTTATCAAAATAGCTTGAGCTAAAGCGAATTCCTTCCTATTAGCGGCATAAATAGCACATCTAAAAGCTCGAAAATGGGACTTTTTTATGAAATGACGCCCATTTATATCACTTATGCAGGTAATGAAAACTGTTGCCGTTTGAGGACTATTGAGTCAGGCTGAAAACGAAACCTTTCTCATAAATTCCCTGTCATCATCTTCTAATCCTTGTGTATTTTGACCCTTGGAGTGATTTGTACGGTTCAATTGGCAGCATCAATTATTTGGTTGCTCTGAGTGAAAACAATGGGTTTCTTCTACTGAAGTTATTCAACATCGGCCGATTAAAGGATCGATTACGGAACCCTGCGGACGAAGAGAAACTGCATTTCCGATCAAAAGCAGGAGCTCTTAAGAGCTAGTTTTGTTTGGGACTTTAAGCTTTTATTCTTAAGTCTTTCGGGAAGGACATTCAGCTACACAGCTTGTCTATTTTGTGATTAGGGTTGACGCCCTCTTATTGTATTCTAGAAGTCCTTTAATGTAATATTCGGGAGTAAGCAGCCGAAATCAGTGCAGGAAAATCATGTCATCTTACAGCCCAGCCATTCACTTTAATACATAATATGCTAAAGAGTCTTGATTGCTACTGATAAAATTAGAGTTGAGATGAACCTGAGATTGGCGATTATAAAAAATTAACTCGGATGGAAAATTTACTGTGGCCATTTTGATAAGATGACCGGTGCAAAGTTATTTAGCTGAATGACTCCTAAAAAATTTTTATCCATGAAGACTTATCCTACATAAGATGTACCTATTTCAAATGTCTTATTTCATTTGTGCTTCTCCTGAAAGTACTGCCTTGTGAAATCAAAAAAAGAACAGAAGAAGCCTCAAGTAAAATCACGGATTTGTAACAGAGATGAAAAATGATGAGACAATATCATTATCATTATCATAAATTTACCACAATTCTATAACTTACCTTAAAAAATGAAGTAAATTAAAAATCTTGACTTCTTCAGCTTATTTATATCAAAATACAGGGATCCACTCTTAGGCTCAGAAAACACAATGCTGGCAGGCATCGAAGATGCATAAGCGTTCTGTTTTATGGCGATGAAGTCAGCGTCTCGAAACATCAGGGCCTTGATTTTTCGATTCTTAGTTCTACTTTTCAGCATGTGCACTGGCAATGGCATTCCTTTTTCATCTTAGCTGGCAATGAAGGTGAAATTAGATTGAATGATAAAGGAGGAGTCCGAAATTGTATAACTAGTGAGACGGCGATTGTAGCATTTTTAGTCAGGCTCTTCCTGAAGATGATGACAATATGGCTAAAGACGGAAGCTTAGCTAACTTTAATACTGTTACATCAACGCTTGAGCTACTATCCTATCAATATTTCTGAATGTATTTAAAAAAGTGTTGAAGGCAATAATATTAAGTATTAAGTATTAAGTAGCTGTTTCTCTGATATTCAGGAAAAAACTGGAATAAAGGAGATTTTTCAGGTTGAGTTTCAAGTTGCATTCTGCTTAACTTTAACTCAGTGAAATATTAATTAGAGATTCTACCTTAACAAGCTTAATAAATTAGCAATAAGTCTGAAATTGTTCAAAAAGCTATTAGTGCAATTTGAATGTCATGTGAAGTAGTTCGTGAATGCTCAATCGAAATGTGCTTTCTTATATTTTATTTAGTCGCCTGTTTTCACCAAGAACATGCAGAGCATATTCTATTCTGACCATGACTTTGAAACTCTGAAACTATGCGGAATGGTGGAGCAGTCAGGGATCAAATATGAATCAACCTGATATAGTCGTATAGAAGCCTTAAAATCAGTGGGCGTTGAAGGATGAAATCCCTACAAATAAATTAAATTTACCAATTTATTTTAAAAATTGTGCAAAAATGTGTTGCTTTGAAATAGAGCTCTTTAAGGTATTGCAATTTTTTTACCTGATTCTCAAAATCATGTTTGTATTAGTGTGAATTTGTTTAAACAGTCCATCTATTCTACTGAATTGCTTTTTGCATCTGTGAACTTCATTTAAGTCTTATGCATTCCAAGATACACAATGTTGACGATTCAATTAGCTTCCAGAGAGTTTGTCTTTACCTATTTAAATTTTAGAAATTGCCATTGCCTTTCTTATTCATAACACTGCGGGATAGTTGAGCGTTTGAATTATTTGGGATAAGTAACTGTCAAGATAAGAGAGCCAATGGTTGTATGACGATTCTGGCAACAATGTGAAGTTTTGTTAAATTTTAGCTAAATGCGCTGATGACTACTGAAGATTCCATCATATTGTAGGTTAATGAATTTTCCCGGTAAACTAAGCATAACTTGGGCGTTTAACGACTTTGTTCTAAAAGTATTGAAAAGGACCACAGTAGAATTATCGGTTGGAGAATGTCACCCCTTTTTTTGGATTAATATCTTTAATGCATTTCAGTCGCATCGTATTGAAATTTCATCATATTTTAGCTTGAATATGACATTCAGCACCGCTGGCTGATAGAAGTAGCACCATAATGCGTCTACTTTTGAATGGAATTGACTTTCCTTAAAAGAAATGAAAATCTTTAAACAATTTTGTTAGAGAGAGAACTGCAAACGCGTTGATTAAGCTTTTAACGTAAAGTAATCCTCAGTTCGTTTAGTAGAATCATGAACATGAAAAAATTTTCGAAAAATTAACCCATCTACAGGCTAGAAAACTCTTTCGCAACAAAACATTAAATATATCTATAATTTTATTTATGAAAAAGTGGGATTTCAGTAAAACATTCAACGAATTTTATTGACTAGATCCGAAAAAAACATTGCCATCCATGAGTGATTTTTTTATTTTTCATTTACTCCCTACCCATTAGAGCAAGTCCCAAGGACTTATTGGGGGGTCAACAGAGGTACGAATACCTTTTACAACAAGTAGCGCACAACAGTTGACACAAAAGACATTAAAGACGTTTATCGACGTCTTCGATTCTACGGTCACTTCTCTGGCATGGTTTCAACGTGCAAGTAGCAGTTCAACTTCGTAGTGGCACCCTGTTTGTCCTCGACATTGTAAAGGGCAGTCAATCTTCACACCTCTTTCAGAAGTCTTGTTAACTTCTGGTGGAGATTCCATTCATTGCAATGTGTACATGCTTTGTACAGTCCAGTTTGAGACCATGAATCCAGGTATTTACGTCGAGCCCCTTCTACCAGGCTGCGCTAAATTGTACTTCTACTGTCATAATCTAATTTTAAGTGTCCGATGAGGGATTGGTCCAATCCGGCCACACCTCTCATTAGCCTCTAGGATTCCCATGGGGTTACCGGTAGTCTCCACGAAGAGGTTAAGAGTGGGATTTGACCACCTATCCATGAATGATACTACCTCATACTCATAATACTACCTGATAATCCATCAAAAAATTAAAACCCAAAATCTGATGCTATTTTCGTTTTCAGGATACAGGGAAATTTGTTCAAATCGTCTGTCATTGCGCTGCTCTAAGAAATTATTTCAAACTGTTATGACATAGTGAAGAAAAAATTGTTTATTGAACTCAATTTCGGTGGTCAAAAATCTCCTAAGAGTATGAGACTTTCCTTTAGTCATAAAGATGCATAAATTTGTCGGAAAATATCTCATAAATAAGCAATTTTGAATTACCAGTTACTGAGGATACCTTAAAAGTTGAAATTGCATCTCAGAAGAAAATGGGACACTTTAGGTATCTTACCGCTATTTATTGTCTGTAAATAAATAAGTACTGGTCTTCCGGAAAGAATAAAGTCTATACCGTTTTCGAGGCTTGTATTTGGATCAAAAATGAAACTGAATAAAGACAAGGAATATTTTTTGACTTTTCTATTTATAGCTATTTTAATGCGCTGTTGAAGTGATTGTTGGTTAGGCGATAAGATCAATCCAAGGTTTAATGCATGCTTATTCCATGCTTATTCGACGAATGAACAAGGGACAGGTTCTGATTCAGCCTGCCTGAATATGCATTTCAAGTTGACCGAAGCACAAATATTAAACAAATACCAATAAATAAATAAAATTGTGAAAAAATATTTTTAACGAGACCGGTTTTCCATTTTTTAAGCTTTTTACGAAAGTTCATAAAGGCTAAGAGGTTGAAGAGAGGAATGCATTCCACAAATAGATATTTATTTCAAAAGGTCAGGTATTTTCACTTATGAAAGACGTTAATTTTGACAAGTTCAAGCATTTATGTCTCTGTTTTGACGTCTTTCAAAAGGGCCTGATGGCAGTTAGTGGCAAACACCTTCCTTAAGATCAGTTAGGTAAAATCAACGAACCATCGATTTCACTATTTTGAATTTCTCAATCAATTTGGTTACCGGGTAGAAAAGAATAATCTAGAATTTAATAAAACAGAAGAGGCTTGACACTTTATAGTATTCAGAAGTACGGATTTATTTCTAAGAACTGGCAGCTAAAAGATTTCTAATAAGACTTCACTCACCAAACCGTTTGTTTACAAATTCAACTAAATGCCATTTCTCGGAATAATAGATAGGCTTGTGATGAGATAATTCTACAAAAATTATGGTGAACTGACTACGTGTTACTGGTAAAAATTGATAACTGACGCCAAAAAAACTATTGGACAAACAATTTTTCACTTCAAAATTATGAGCCACGTAAAGAGTGAATTTTATTTATTTATTTATTTATTTATTTACTTTCCATCCATTGAAGCAAGTCTTAAGGACTCATTACGGGTACAGCAGAATTATAAATAGCTTTTACAATAGTAGCGAACAACAGTTAACATAGGAGGCAATATAAGGGTTTATCGACGTCTTCGGTTCGCTGGTCACTCCTCTGGCATGGTTTCATCATATAAGTAGCAGTTCAATTTCAGTTCCATTTCATAGTGGCACCTCGTCCGTCCTTGACGCTGTTAAGGGGAGACAATATCAGACCTCTTCCAAGAGTCTTTTTAACTTTATGGCGGAGATTCCATTCATTGCTACAAGCACCCACTTTCCACAGCTCAGTTTGAGACCATGAATCCAAGAATTGCGTCATACCCTGCTGATCCGGCAGTATGAGGTTGTACTCCTGCTGGCATAGTCTAATTTTATACGTCCGGTAGGTGATTATTTCTATCCGGCCGTCCCTCTCATTTACCCTCAGAGTTGTCCCTGGAATTACCGGTGGTCACCACAAGGAGTGCTCTTATGCGTGTAGGGAATAAGTCATGATGGTATAATTAAGATGCCATTCATCTATGATGAAAAAGAGATTTCATTTACTGATAATGTTCCAGAGAAGATCAGGGAATCTCATTTTAGATCTTTAACTGATATTTGCGATTCTTTAGCATTATTCTTCACTGAAATTATGACTTATTCAACCAATTGGAGCATACATTTTGCTATGAGTTTAGGCCAAAAGTCCGGTAGCAGTAAGTCAGTAGTGTGAGTACATAGAGCGAAGAAGCCATTAGCTCTTCTAATGAAACATTTCGTTCTACCAGGCTCTTTCGCGATTATGGAACCGATTTGGAAAAAACTTAAAACTGTGCTGCATAAACCAACTGTCTTTTGTAAATGGTCACAACCTTATTAGTCTCCTAAGTTTTTCACCAAATTTTTTCTTAATCTCATCATTTAAATTTCCTTTGTTGGTATATTAATGCAGTTTAGTACTTAAATTAAAGCCTGAATAATTTGTTTCGCCTTTCTTATGTTCCAGTGTTAGGCAATCCTAGCAAAAATCTCGCGAATATGACAAGATAGAGACAACTTGGCTTCATCGTAAAAGCGCTCGGAGAAATTATAGAAACGCTGTCATTCTGATGATTGTCAAAGCGTTAACTGCCAAATGGTGGGAATTTTTTTTAAAAAAACCAAAGTTATTTGAATGAGGGACGTTGGGCAAAAAGTAGTTTAACTGTCCTACAGAAAGACACTAGTGCTTTTCATTACTCCTAAGGGATAATTTTGTTTCGTCTAGATTCGATACAGACTCAGCAAAAATAAAACTGACGGTGAAATATTAAACAGCAAAAAAGAGTCTGCTGTAAGCAGCCGATTTGCGTTTTCTATTAAATTGGACAGCAGTCACAGTCCCGCTTTTCTGGTTAAAACGCCGCCTTCACAAAGGGCTCTTTAAAAGCAAAGCGCAGTTATTTACTCAAAGTTGTATAAATTAAAAAAAGTAATATCTTAAATTTGGTCTGATAGAAAACTAAATCCTGACCATTATGTGGGATGTCAAAGGTTTATACGTTCAGAAGTAACCGTTTCCACCTGCAAGTAGAAAGCCACAACTTTGTTGTCCTATTTGCTATTACTCTAAACATAGTAAAAGGCACAAATAATTATATCAGTTAGATTTTCTTTATCATTAGATGTAGTCTGGGATACTGCAATCATATAAACTCAAAACTCGTTGTTCCGACAGCTTATGATATTAAAGGGATAACGTGGTCACTTTCGTGATGATTTCGCTAGTGTGACTCAAAATGTGACATTATAAGTTGACCAAATAAGCCAAAATTTAGCTTAGCAGACTTCTATAGATGTAATTCTGCGGTTAGTAAATATTGCATTTGGAACAAATGCCCCAATAACGTGACCATAATAACAATACGATTGGATGGCGTCGAATCAATGAGTGGTTCAAACAACAAATTTTCAAGAGCAACATCAATCCGTGTTGACTGAACTAAGAAATGGAGAATAGCTGAGCGGCTGGTTGTAATAGGCCAGTCTGACTCAAACGCCAATCATTTAGGCGGAAAGTTGTTTTGCTAAGTAAAGGCGCTTTTTTTCTTTATATTACTAAAACAATTGTTCAACTTGATGATTTGCATCTAATGACCTCTCCAGACGTTAGTTAGAAGCAATTAGACATGGATTAATTATTTCCATTTACTCAAAATCTCAAACCAGTATTTATTTTCATTATTTAATGCGATGTCATTGCACCTCACTAGAGGTGCAGATAGACCGAATAAGTAGCGGAAAGGACTTCAAGTAGCAAAGATAACTTTCAAAGCATTAAGTCTTTGATAAAAATCTAAATTAATCCTTTGTTCAAATTTTTATCGATTCGATCATATTGTTTACTACCACGCAGACCTTAAAATCAAGTGCGAAAAACTACAACTTCCAAATCTTTAGTCTTCGTACTGGGGCTTTGTTACTGCTGAGATATGAATTTTAAAACGGCCACATTCTTGAGTCCCGAAATAACAGGCTCAAATTTGAATACCCGCTAACTACCTGTGCCTAAGATTTTGAAATTTTTTGTTCCAGCTGAAATTAGACTTTTTGATTTCCCATTATCGTTATGGATCAGAGACAAGTTTGATACATTCGTGCGGGCCTTTCATGCCTTTACACAAATCATTCACTGCTGCTTGATAGGTCAATAAATATTGTTAAATTAATAGTTACTGATTAAGACTTTTCATAAAATTGTGCGCTTACAGAGCCCACATCAATTATAGTTATGGCTGATGAAAATATCAAATTTAAGGGTGATAAACAGAAATAATAATAGGCACAAAACTGAAAAGGATCTTGGCCTCTCTTCTATTGTCTTCCCTTTCGGAGAGAGAATGAGTGATTGTTTTTCAAGCATGTCTAATTCCGAGGAGTACGGTGGTGGAGATGTAAACAAAGTCAACAGCACGTCTAGCTGAAAGGAAATGAGATTCATTAATCTATTTCTGCTACCGTCCAAGGCTTCTTAGTAAAGTTATGAGAATGATTTATTTTTCTCTATTTTCATCCTTCCAAAAACTTGTTAAACAATACACTGAATGTTTGAAACCATCTAAAGAATCCTGAAACCTCAAAAATTAATTTAAATAGTTGCCATGCATTTAATAAGCGTCCGTTCAACCCCCGTAGAAATGATTCATTAAGACAAAAATGATGGCTCCAGTATTTTTTTGATTTTAAACCTGAATTTTATTAATGCAGACTTATTTAAATTACCTCTTCATTACAGTTTTCAAAATAATATTAACTGGCGTAATAAAACAATCATGTCACCGTCCGAAATGCGTTGACCATCACTTTGTGCCATGTGACATTTGTGTTCAACAAAGTGCATGAACTTTTGTGGAAATTTACCTCCAGTGCGAATGCGCGGAATATTTTTCAGAAGCCGGTACCAACTTCAGACAACTATTTAAGGATTAAAACCCTACGGATTCAATGGAGTGATTATAGTAAGTGTAGGGAGGATCAGGTCAACATGAACACCCAAAAGACAATATTTTCTGTTATAATTCTGTACTGTCTTTGCTAGTGAACTTTGTATGAAGAAGACAAAAGTAGCATTCATCCAGGTAATCGGCAATTGATTAGGCCTGAGCCGCTGAGTAACCTTGAATTCCACAACTTCTAGCAGTGGTAAGGTGATAGCTATAAGGGGTGCTGCAGTTTGAATGTAGGAAGACGGCTGAAGAGAAAGTCGCTAAAAGTGGAACTTTAGTTATAATTTATGAGAAATACTCTGGTTCCGGCACTTCCGCCTCCTTTTCATCCACCTTCTTTGTACTTTCCTTTACTGTACTCTAGTCCAGATAGCCTCCTTAACCAATGATAATTAGGAATTGGAGAAAAGCCCATACACAATATTTTGCGTCTAATAGAAATGAAAAGAGCAACTCAACTAACACGAATTAATATTTGAATTTCATTGAACAACTAAATTCTATGTATTCACGTGGTCTAAAAGCCTTGTACCAAGCTAAATTTCAAATGAAATAAACATGGTTAGTTTTTTAATGAGTAATATGACATCCAAGTGTGAAGAATCCCAAGGAAAGTAAGATTATTGATTCAATTTTTATTGAAAAGTCTTAAATTTGACTTTATTTTTCGTTATTAAACTACTCAAAAATACCAGGAACGCTGAGGCATATCAGTTGCGAGATTGGAGTTTGAGATGATAAAGACGCATAAAGATTGGCACAGATTTTAGCTTTGAAAGAAAATAACGATTGCACTTGTAATTTTTTTATTATTTTACGAACTTTGCTAAACTTATTGCTGTCTAAATCATATACAATAACAATTGATGGTTTTGTAGATTTGGAACTGAGTGAATTACTCTTAAATTATGCGTGGTGCTTGTGACGTTGCTAAGTTATGCAAATTACCGTGGTTAGAGACATGAGAAATAATGTAAATGAACTGGGTGAAACTGTTCTCGTTCAGCTTGGACAATGTATTGTACCTACGATGGGAAATGAATTTTTTGCGACGCTTCACTAAATTCGATATCCATCAACCTACATATTGCATGTTTCACTATCTTCTATTCCGCTCGTCAAACGTTTGCAACCGATGACAAATTTTTTGAAGAATTCAAGAATCAGAAACACATACCTGTTTACCAATTCTTTCTCAATATTCAAAATAACTAAAAGAAAGCCACAGCGTACATGGTACCTAAAGAGAATGATCAAATGTATATTAACTTGCAGATTCACATTTGAGCGTCCTTGGTAAAGCTCACTTGAAACTTAGCTTGAATGAATTCGTGACGGATTTATAAAGGAAAGGGGCACATGCTGCCATGATATTGAACATTTGAGGAAAAGTGAGAGTGATGGTATTTTAATCTACACTTAATTCACGTGCCTACGTGGTACAAAAGTGAAAAATAGGTGAACCCAATGGTCCTAGAATAGGGATGAATAATATTATAAAATAATGGATAAACCTTTAACAGTGCACCGACTTACTGAATCCACAGAGCAAAACGATTATTTTTTGAGAAAAAAGGGGAAGTTATTCAAATACGCTAATTTTTTTAAATTTACAATGCTCCTTTATAAAAGACTTTGCGGTCCAAAGCCTGTAAGATAATAAAAAAACCATTGATGGAGGCTAAAACAACACAAGTTGGGGCCAATCGACACAATAATTCAAAGAGAATTATGTGCCAATTTAGATTCATTGTACCTTAAGCTTGATACTATCGCAGATCATACTGGTTTCTAAGTCATGGCCGTAATTGTTAAGCATCGTCTACTAATGAAAAGTACAAACGACAATATTTGGGACACGAGGAAACGAAACCGAAGTGGATTTCAATCAACAGAAAGTAGTGGAAACCATTAACGTTGCAAGGGCAGAGAGATTAACCAGGTCCTCTCCTTTTCTTACATTAATCCTATTTACGATTCAGCGACGCATTCAGGTCCTGATTTTCTTATCTACCCTGGGCCTATCAACTGAGTGAACATGAAGACGCCAGCTCAGAATCAATATTACTAGTACCGACACTGAAGCATTCTCTAAGTAATTGATACATCTTCCAACTCCCTCCGGATTCCGAGTAGTTGACAGTTATGTAGGCGAGGATTAGAAGGTCTGCCAGTTAGAGAGGGCAATCTTATTTGACGTGCACATTACCAAGACCCTAACCACGAAGGTTAAATGCTTCTTACTCTGAGTTTCTCTTTGGTTCCTCTCCAAATATTAGTTTGAAAACCCTTCCACAATTTAAACTGCTGACTGACTGATTTGTTAGAGATGCAGATCTACAATAATGAAACAGCGATAGGAAACTTATTTTTAATTAAAAAAAGTAATTCTTTTAATCTGTGTAATCTTAAGACAGTCAAACAGCTCATCAGGAATAAAACGCGCCTACGATTGAAAGCTAAGATTATGTCCGCAATTATCATCTCAGTAAAAACGTTCCGTTATGAAGCTCATGATAAAATTGCGATCTCGGATCAACTTACTAAAAATGCTCTTCTCTCCATTTAAATTGTGGAAAAATTTTTCATAGGAAATTATGTATTTGTTAAAATCCAATTTCAGCATTCAAAGTTTTAGGTGCGTCCTTAAAAACTGATAAAATGGCATAAAGTTCTTAAAATTTGAAAAAACCTTGGAAAAATGAGTTTATCAATGCAATTCATTGATATTTTATTCGAATCGCAGTCCAAAATGTCCAATTATAGGGCTATCTCTTTCCATTGCATATTTCCTTCATGAAGCACTAAAGCGATTGAAATACAGCAAATGATATATTATATTTATAAAGCTAAAATTTTTTTTTTCAAGAAGCATACCTCTGCAATTATCTTTCCTGCTCTCTTTCAAAAAGCAAGAATGTGGTAAGTAACTTGAGTAAAACAAACTAATGAACAATTCATATAAATGGGGATTTCCTATAGTAGCCTATGATTCAAAAGTTTGACACTTATAAATTCGACTTTGCTAGTCAACCTAAAACTGAACCCTATCAAGCCATAGGGGCTTTTTTAAAACTCTTTGTACTTCGGTAGATTGTGTAAAGAACATTTGATAAATAAAGTGACCATGTAGTTGACGAGCTTTAATGCAGTGTGATGCTCCTGCTTGCCAGAGAGAACTGTGAAAAATGGGGAGCTCAAAAAATCAACAATCTTCTTGATTATTTGTACCTGATTTGCCAAACGACTTCTGTTTCAGCCCATTTTAGAATGCTACTAACCATGTTTTAATTTAATTTCCTCATTTGAAAAGAAATAACTTATTTTCCTTATGTTAAATGGGCTTCCAAACAACTTCAAGGTCTTGGTGGGGTCCTAAAATTCTTCCTTATTGCACAAATTGAATGAAGTAGTTAAAAAAATTTTTTGCTTAAATCGATTTAAATTATTTACCACCCAACATTCAAGAAATTCTATCCTAAAGATAAGACTAGCTTTGATTGAGTCTTTGTCCGAGATATAGCATTTTAGAACGCAGAAACCTTCGAAGTGGTGATGCAAAAGTAGTTAAAAGTTCAGGTTTGGCAATCGAATGCGTTACATTCAGTTATTTACAAATATGTAAGCTGAAAAGGAATAAGAAATAGTAATATTTAAGAAATATTAAATTTATTCTAAGTTAAAGTAACTTCCATGATCTTATAATTTTGGATGATTTCAAAAAACGGGATCTATGAAACAAAACTTATACCATTTTATGAATTTTAATCTAAAACATGATTTGAAATGCAGATAAAGCAGTCCGGGTTGTATTGAGTACACAGCAATGTAACGATCCAATGAGGAATTTCAAATACATCAAAAGCTGGCGCTCAGTCAACTTAAGTAAATCCAGCAGATAAAATACTCTTGTTGCTTTGTTGCGCAGCAAAAATTTCATCAGTATTCAGGGGCAGAAAGGCCTTATCGAATTGACGGGTATTTCATGACCGACATAAATTGGACCTCTTTGCATTTGAGTGCAATTTCAAACATGCTCATTGGAAAGTGTAGAGATTCGAGACTCACATTAATAGGGTCCAAAAATTTTCAACCAACAGTCAAAGCATCTGTGAAAAATTAGAAAGATGCTTTTATTTTTCAGCTGATTGTATTACTGACCTCGATTTCATTGAGTACCTCGTCATTCTTCTCATGTATCCTTGAAAGAGAAGCGGTATGTTTTGTAGCTTAGAACAAAGCTACTAAAATTTATGAATTCCCTTCTTCATAGGGCTTATGACAAGCAAAATGTATGGAATTTATTTTGCATAAGACTGCATAGATTCACTATATACGCCATTCAAATGAAATTCATTCCCTTTGTCTCTAAGTAAGGGGCTTAAAAGTCCATACGTTTGTTAGCCACTAAAATGGTGATGCCATCTTCGATTATATTTTACTCCTGGTACTATAAAGAACCTTTTTTATAAACTTCAGGGCGTTGTGTCTGATCTATGTATCTCGTTTGCTGTTTTTACAAGTCAAAATCAGCCTATATATCATTTCGAGTTGATGACATACAATCAGTCGTTGCCCCAAGAAGCCAAGAGTCCTTGTAATATCCTAGAGCTGTGGGACCTAACTTGTCTCTTGTGTAGGAAAATGCACCTAGACCTTACTCTACTTCAGTAAGGTAAAATTGGCCTCTTTACCTGCTAGGTAGATACTTGTTACTTGTGCCTACATGGGAATACCACCATCCACCATTCACAATGATGCCATTTAAAATGATTCCTTCCTGTAGTGCACTTGTAGTTCAGCCTGTTCAGCCCTTAAGCGTTAGGTTAATGTCAAGCTAAAAAAGAAGTTAAAACTGAATTACCTCAGCACAGAGAATGGGAATGATGTGCGTGTCATCTTCGTGAAATGAGAGAATTTCAAAATACGTTTAAACGTTTCTATCAGTGTTTGATTATAAAAAGATATTACCCTCTCCGATGTCAGCAGCATCATTAGGGTATTAAAATTCTTTTTTATCTTCTCCTAATGTTGCGCCAAAACATGGCTTTACACCGAGGCGCACACGAGAAAGTTATTTGTCTGTGCGGATTCTAAGAGACTCTCTTCTCTAATTTAGCTTGAAGCTCTTCCAAAGAAAGCGGCAATTGACGACTTTGACAACTATCTCTCCAATTTTTAGTCGATTTCTGCATTAGCTTCCAATTAGGAGCCATTTCGGTCACTGGGTGGCTGACTGATGTTAGTCGATGACATCCAAAAGAGGTGATCATTTAATCTCTTAGTTACAAAACAGTTTTATCGAACCTTCACATTTACTTGTTCAAACGGTGCAATAGGTTGGTCTTAGGAGGATAGTGAAGGGTAGCTAAGTGCAACGCTGTTGTCTGCACACGAATGGCCTCTGAAAATAAGAGAAAGATCACACAACGTAGAGAAGATCATCAAAATCAAAAACGAGGAGAATTTTGCCAAAATCGAGAATCAAAATGCGCTCCATTCCTTGAGGTCTGCGCTTTAAAAAAATGTTTGAAGAATTATATTTATGATTGCAATCTTCAGTCCTAAGATGAAGAGAATCAACATCAACCTACCTTCGATTGGCTGACAGATTAATAGTAACTAATGATAATAGAATATTTGAAAGAAATATGCATGAGATGCTACATCAACAGCTACTTAAAGAGCATGATTAGTTAAGTTTATTCAGTACTCAAGGAATCGTGCAAGCATTTCAAAATCGAAGCGCAGGAAAAATAAATAAGGAAGTAAGTTCTGAATTTCACAGACGTTCCTCCGAAACTCTAAACACTGAAAGCTATACACCACTGCCGAATTAAAATTCAGGTACTTTAATTTTTATAACCATAGCAATTAAATGATCACTGTACTAAGCCAAGTAGGATTATGTAGCCCAAGCAAAGTTAAGCAAATTTATTCGCATATGTAGAGGCGTTAAAAATCCGAGACAATTCACACTGCTTAGCAAACTTATGTTAACGCAAGAAAAAGTCCAAATTGGTGATTTCAGATAAGTGAAGTGCCGAAAGTTTTCAAAGGACTTATACTTTAAAGAACAGGTTCCTCTTCAACGCAGCCTAGAATCGTCACTCTGCGTTCTCCTCAGGTTGAAGTTCTGTGTGCCGGACAGCGGATCCATGATTTAATGCTCTTGATTGACTGTTAGTTTCAAAAATTCTGTTGACTGGCAACTTTATGTGCCTTGTTTTTTCACATCACAGTATCGGGGATTTGAACTCCAGGTATACACACACTGCGATCTGTCAGAACACCTGATTAGAGCATTTTTCACGATTCGAGAAAATATTATAAGATTGAATTGCAAGCATTAAAACTTTCTGACATGCATTTGTTTTTTCGGAAATCAACTTGTGACCTAATAATTTTAAAGGACTGCCTTCGAAACAGATTTTAGTTCATTAAAATGGCAGAGAGATTTGAGAGCTTAACAAGATGATAAACATAATATTAGCTAAAGGAAGACAGTCCATAAACAGACAAGGCAGCAATCGACAAACCTACCTAGAGATGTCGAAGGCTGATGAGTTCACCAGATGGAGCTAATCGGGTAATGAGGGTTTACAAAGAGACTGCCAAGATGCCCTCGTCTCGCCACGATAAGCATCGACACATTCCTTTAACATTGGCATAGAGATGGATCAGAAGCTATGCCATTTATAGCTTACGTTATGCAACATTGCCCGATCTTAATCTATTTCAAATTTAACTTAGCATGTTCTCCGGTTATTTTGAGATTGATCTAAGTCTGAGTAGCTAAATCACACGACAATAGTTTTAAAGGCACTTAAGTTAATTGCATTTGTTACTTCAGGTATAACATTTGAAGTGCTTTTGCTGAAATCATTCAACTAAATATGGTAGTTCACCATAACTATTCAATTCATGTCTAAGTTTTGAGACTCAATAACACCCTACTAAATATATTTAAGTAACAGTTGCTTTTGAAGGTTGCTGCGTCGTTTTTAAAAGGGAAATATATTAGTTCAAGGCTCATAAAAGTCCTCAATACTCGAATGGACTATTGTCTTTACTCAATTTTTGGGGATGGATTGACTAAATGTTTTTCTTATCTGCAATGCTTGATGAAATAAACTCATACTAACTGACAACATTGGGCTGTGAAATAAAAATTCCGTAATTATTGTACTTATAAGAAATAAATTTCAACACCAGATCTGAATTACCTCAACACGAACATGTGTTTTGCCAAAATCCTGGCTTTGTACAGTTCTTTGTAAAATAATTCACCAGCAGTTGAGAAGCATGAGAACGACTGGACTCGATTTCAGTTGGAAGCACTAGTATCAATGAATGCTTATCCCTTTAAGCCGCAAAGATAGTCAACCAACAGTCGAAGGGATCATTGGATACAAGCGAATCCAAAAAATGCAAGAACATATACTTTCGTTTCTTAGATGTTACTGGACTGGGTGAGTCTCTGCAGACCAAGACAGATGATACTATTTTTCCGGTTAAAACGGCAATGTGCAGAACGGCTTCTGATTAGGCGAAAGGATCTAAGTTTGAAACAGCAATTTTGATAAAGGAAAACATTTTTAACGGTTGCAACTCAATTTCCATAATTGAAGAGTTTGGACCATGTAAGACCATAGCTAGCTGTCAATGATGAACAACAATTTTAATCAGAAAAGTCAAAATTCTACCTAGCGACTTAATTAAAAGTAAAAGATTGTATTATTCCAACTATGGCAAGTTCACAGAGAACTTATAGATATGGAAGAAAAGTGCTCTCAGCGAGTCCTGGTTGATTCTTTCCAGTATCATTGACTTGCACACCATTCAATCAACAGTTTGGCTGGAATTTCAAGTACATAGAAATTTTAATTCCCATTTATTCATCATACGTCTTGGTCTGAGTTTTTCGTTTCTTCCTTTGTATCCACGTGGAGACTCCACTGAATAAGGACATCGGAAATTCATGAATTGCACCAGGCGTGATTCCCCAGTCTGCTTTTCTATGCCAATAGCAACTCTTCAATTGATGTTTCGTTTCAGGTGATCAAATATGAAGTAGACATTATAGATCAGGTACATCATCAGTTAGAGGGAGCGACTGATCGAATAGACAGCCTGCCTAAAATTAACCTAATCACTCTCATCCCTTCATAAGCGAAATCTATGTTACTATACATCAACACTGTAGAGAAATGCTCAATAACAAAGGCTACCATTTTCTAATTCTTCTTAAGTTTCATTAAAAAGGAATCTACTTGCTTCATTCAACGATGAACAAGTCTTGAAAACCTGTTTTGAAACCTTTAATCGCTATAGAGATGCAACATTTGGGAATGAAACACCAAATGGAGTGCTTCAGTTCATTTGATTTTACCAAGCTTTCTTGGCCTTGAACCAGCTCTCCGCCTAATATAACAAGAATTTCATTTGTGGTTTTTTCAGCCTATTAGTATTCTTGACCATGAAAGAGTCTTTCATATTTGCATTATGGCATGCCGCTGTCATATTGCATTGAACGACAACCAGTCAAAATCTCTACGATGATTTTCACATTCGGAGTTAACGTAAAAGTAGACGACCTTATTTTTCTCTTAATTAGGATAGAACACGACTTCTTTAGCGTCGCTAATCAAACCGATCAGCAGAAAGGTCAGCTGCGAATGCCTTTACGCTTGTGACCGAATAAGGCCGATAGTGGCTGACGATTTGGAGTAGTGTATCTGATTTTCGACAATAATAATTTCAATGAAACCGCACAATGCAATAGGAAGCATTCAAACACCCGGGTTTCAGGATCTCGAAAAACCCTTTCCAATTTCTATGAGCATGCGGAACTAATTTTCAATATCTTTGAATGGATTCACTTCATCTTTTGCGTGATTTCAACCGCGCTAGAGGTACATTCATATATTTATATTGAGCAAAACGATGGGGCAACTCAGGATAATGGCGCTATAAAAGTGCTGAACATTGGCATCTTTGATTGGTCAAATTGATACATAATGAAATGTTTTGCATCGATTACTTCGGACTTTTCAAAAATTATAAATATATACGGTTAGGAGTTTATCTCAAGGTTAAGGCAATTTTTGAAACTATTCCTTGAAAGCAGAAAAGTGTTAAAAAAGGTATTACGGATTCAATTTCAATCAACAAAATGACTTGAAATTAACGACTTATCTATGGGATACTCAATTTTATGTTTTATGAAGGTAAATATAACTAAGGGCATCCCATCGGGAACAAAGCGATTGAAAAATGAGTACAAGTGAGACCAAAGGACATGAACGAGAACAGAATCCCAGTGCATTTATCCCAAAACTTTTCCCGGCTAGCATTCCTTCATCAATAGGTTACCATCTCTCAGCCATTTTGTACTCATGTAGCACCTGCCGCAGGTAGACAACCGGCAGTTCAGGTCGGTAGAATCGGTCTTGAAGACTTGCATAAACAGTTAGAAGTGAAATAGCGTGAGAGAACAAAGCGATTGATTATCTGTGTCTATAAATTGCAAAATCTAAAATCTTAATTTGTATATGGTTCCTGAATTTTTTCTGCAATTTGTTGAATTTATTGCAAAGTAAAAGCTGATCGCAGCCTCTATTTTTAAAGCTAAAATATTCATCCAATTCGAGTCCAGGACTTATTGAATATTTTCGACCTTAGTGTTAGCACAGGCAGTTGGTAGAGGCGCATCTTAAACGTCGATCGCTTTCAACAATGATTCTTAATGGAAATGGACCCTAGTACGGAAATAGCATTTTTCAAGTTCTTGCTAAAATAGTGAATTGGATGTAGTGTATACTCATATTTATGACTTTGTGTGGCCATAAAAAGGCATTAAAAAGCCGATCCGATTTTCACATTTGATAAAGCTTATTTTTTTTTCTGAACAACTGCATAGCTGTGAAATAAAATGCCTCAATACAGCAAATAAATATTCAGAAAGGGCAAAAGTAGAATAAGCACTGCAGAAACACAAAATAGGACACTAAATTTTGTTAATATTTTGAGCCTTTTTCCCCCAAATAACTTGCGAATCTACAAATTTTCTGGGCTCCTTTCTTTAAATTCATTGTCTGCTCTCAACTGATACCTCGGAGTCAATGGAGAGCAACCTATTCTGTTGGTCTGATCTTATAACCATATTGAAGAGAAAAGCTCCCTCCGAACTAGGCGAAAGTTGCCACATTTCAACGACCACTGAGACTACAACACTCATGCCATCTGGAGGGCTGAAAAAGAGCCTTCAGCTGAAATAATCGCCAAAAAGGATGATTCTTGTGATTACTGCTGACAAACGCTGAGTGGTGCGTGATGTGGCCAGTGCAGGGCAATCTCTTGGCGGATCACCCACCTGGAAGTTCATTCTCTTCAGTATTAAAATTACCAATGGATGCTTTACTGAGCTTTGTGGATTGAACTGCAAGCGGACAATGTGCCCCCAAAAACAAGACTGTCTTCTCTACTAGCAGCAATGGTAATATCAGTTTGACTACCATATAAACAATGAATGACACTGATCAAAATAACTCCACAGCTGCGTGCAGTGCCAGCGACAGCCCTATCAGGAGATAAATACAAATGAAGGTTCTTCATGTGTCAAAAGATAGTGGGGCAGACCGGCGGCGTGACCTCTTTAGAGGACATTCGAAGATGGAAAATTTTTGGTTAGATGAAAATGACTTGAAAGTCTTTATGTTGCGAAAGAAGTAATATTAAGGCATGAAAGTGAACCAGCATTGGGGAGTTACGTCAATCCATTCAAGGAAAGGCAACGAGATTGACAAATTCGGACGTGCTAAAAGTATACCGCAATTAGAAAAAAAGCTAGGGAATACTGAAGAGATAAGAGTGACTGCCAGTGCAGTCATCCGAATTCGAGTTTAAAACCTAAAAATGAGTACCATGTGCGACACCTTGAATCCTGCACAAATGCACCACCAATGCTCAAAGTATTCATCTTTAATTGACGTCTCACCCAGTTATTTTGTATAAATGCTGACTTTCTACCTTTAATTGCTTAATAATGAATGATCAAATCATACTGACACAGCAGTGATTAGCGAATAGAAGAAAAGGCAGATCTTCAGGGACACTGCAAGAAATCAAATTAAGCACAGCCTTCAAGAAATCTTGGAGGGACTAATATGAAAAGCAAGGCAAGAGGAACAAATTACTATTGAATTTAAAAAATTCTATGAGACTGTCCAACGTATATATTGACTGATACGCTCTCCAACTTTAATGGACTTGTAAATATACTTTCGGCACTAGATGAGTGAAAGAGGAGCAAGGCCAGAACTTCTCACTCTCTTTACAAGACTACAACAAACAATTGAACGATTTAATTATTTTCTGAAAATGAGCTTATAAAAGTGAGAGGAAAGGTAGGATAGAAATAGGTCACCAAGTTTTGTAAATAACGTTAAGTAGGAACGCATGAAGACTCAGGTAGGGTTTAAATTGGGTTAATGTATATGTACACAAAATGCAGTCAGCCGATACTTGTAGGAAGAAAGGAACCAAGTATATTTGTGCGTCGATATTAACCGAACAGTTAATGTGGCCGTGGATTGAGTGTTGACCAGCTCCATCCATTGTCCTTTATCAAATGGGCTAACTCGATGATATATTTTCCTTCCTTGTATTTCTGGCTCGGTTCAAAGGCCTCCTCATATTTCCAACCTAGGTAGGTATCACAACATTCGCAGAAGATATCAGCCACAGAATGCAGTCCTGAAACGCAGATCAAAAAAGGGTGAAATTCAACGCCTTGTTTAACCGGACGGCTTCCTCTTAGAAGCGCTATAAAATTATCCGGCTGCTGAAGCAAGTCAGTCAATGGTCGTAAAAAGTGAGGGTAACTAGAGCATTAATTTCGTCATAAAGTGACTGAAACAGTCTTCTGACGCAAGTGGACAGAAAATAATCAAATCGCTACCAAAGGAAGTTTAAATGAAAACCAATTATTTACACAGTCCGCGGGTTAACGTTATTGGCTTAATAAAATCAAAGTATAAAGTAAACCTCAAACCTCTGCTTGAAAAATTCACGGTTGGAACTTAAGTGACTGGTAAGAGGTTAGAGATAACATCTATAAACTGGGTCAGTATCCGATTGATGATAACCCAGAGCTGTAACATAGGCTATACAAAACGTTGAAAATTTTAGCCTACACAGCCAAATGTAAAATTGTAACGGGAAAAATTGATTAGACTGAAAATAATTGGAGAGCTGAATAGACTTTCTCAGTATTTGATACATTTCGCGGCAAAATTAGCGGCGATGTGAACGGTTATTCGAATTCTACGGATAATGGAGCTCAGGATTGAACCGCGATGTAGCATCAGCAAAGTGGATGACATCATGGCCTACTATGTTGAACCGAATATTCAGTCACAGTTGAAAACTGAGAAAGCCGATTGATTAGAAATGACCAGGTGAGCTAGATAGAGAGTAGAATCGCCAACGAATTACACACCTTAGGGGTCACGCCGTTATTTATCTTACGATAACAAACAAACGAAACAAAGAAGCTAGATTAAGGTCTAAAGCCCAATCACAAAACATCACCATTTCACTTTATTATTTATTGCCTAGTTGGAACATCATGGTCAGCCCAGTGCTTAGTGCTGAAGGAATTTGGACGATAATACATTTTAGAGAGCATTGTGACTACAGAAAATTACAATATCGTCTCACGGATTTAAAGACACAATGAGGGAACGATTGCCTTGCTCTGAAGTAGTGTATAGCTCCTGAAAAAAATAAGGAGAACATTTGATTTCTAATTAGTCTGTGCATCAAGAGCAAATGCTCTAAATTAGACCTTGTAAAGTCCAAGACATAGAGGGACGATGCAGCCATAGGATCGAAAGTCAAAAAAGGGCATATGTTTGAGCAGCCTCCTTACATATGGAGAACTTTTCGGTAAGCGACGAATGCCTAAATAACGGTAAAATCGACATCGGTAACTTTTTCGGATAAACGATCATTCCAAGATCACAGCAATTATGCAGCAGGCAAGAAGATAAACGAGCACTTGAAGTGGAACAGAGTGAAGATGTGGAGATGGTAAGCGAAAATGTTGGAGAACCGGATTGGGTAGGAGCGCAAATTGGCAGTGAAACCGGTATTAGTACTAATAGTTCCTCCATGGAAAATTGATATTGGGTATCTCTGGATACTGCAAAATAAATTTCGAGTCCTGATTTCACCAGAAGTAGCAAGCATTTGTGATCTTTTGCTATTTTCAATTATGTCTGACAAACATGATTTAAAAAAAGAAGAATTTATCTCCGGAAGCAAACTGTGCGATCTAATTAGCATTGTTAAAAAAAAACAAATTTAAGCAAATTCAAAAAAAAGCCTCTCGTTGAAACAACACCGAACACAGATACTTTATACTAAGCATAGACCCCACAAACCGAAATTCAACTCATTGGTAAATAACAAACCAGACAAAACCAGGTATTACTGTCGCGACCTTGACTTCAACTCAATCGCATGGTTCTCTTCTGCTATTGATATTCTCACACCCGATTGGTTGTATTACAAAATAAACCAACTCTCTAAGGAATGGACACATAAAAGGACAGAAGCGAGCAGCGATTGGGGAAATATGAAGCTTCTTACGCAACCACCTTCGGATGACTAACACGGGGTAACGCCAAGCCATTTGAATGAACAATGTCTAGGCGATAAAATCAGTCATTTTAGAAGACAATGAGGACAACCGGAGGAGGTGGGCGATTCATTTTAATCACAACAAACTTCGTAAGGTGAACTCATCTTATGAATTCACTCAAAGGGGCAAGAAACAACAGACACTGGGTAAGGAAAATGATCGCTGCCTAACAGCTTCGAAGTCACGGCAAAAATAACGGTCTTTTGAAAGTACTTTTCTGGAGGCCAACTATTTCCATATCAATTTCACACCTTAGAAAACGTGTATACGATGGTTTTCAAAAAAAAAATTTGGGCTGTTTGAAAGCTGAAGAGAAATTTATTTAGTGTCCTTTAATGAAAATAATATAAAAACTGTGAAACTCATGCATTCAAGCGCTGAGAGTAAAATACATCAAGCTCATTGATACAAGCCGCCTTTCGTGGAGGCGGAGGGAAACAACGCACTCGCGGAGGCGAAATTTTTTCCCTTCTTTGTAAAGGTTCACTGTCTGATTACCAGGTGGAGGTTCATTTGTCCCAGTTCTCATTAAGAAATAAATTTACCCGCTTAAACCAATTGTTGGACAAGTCTCGACGGCGCATTTAGTTCTGTAAGTTAAGAAGCCAAAAGAGAAATAACTCGGAAAAAACAGAGCAAATTCTCCGAAATAAAACTATGCGCTATTTACTAGTAAGTTTACGCGTGCGATTCTTCATTTTTCACATGCAACGATAATAGCATAATGCTTAAATTTTTCTGCAAGTTTTTCGCTGTGAAGGCCGGATTGATAGGTTTCTTCAGTTTGCTTCTCTAAATTAAAATATGTTGTAAGTTTAGGGGGCAATATTCGAGAACGCCGCGGAGAGCGCGGTGGTCACTCAGGAACTCAGTTTTGGAAACAGGAGAAAAGGCGAAACCACTAGCCGACCATCCACCCAACAATGTTCTACCGTTGATTCCCTGAAGCGTAGAGTTGGAACAAATATCTCTAGAAGGGCTGCATTTCACCTGACAATGGCGATATACTCTCGGAAGATTTCCATCGGAGAATATTCTTCTACACTTGACATTGAAACTACCGATTTCCTCAACCTTTTAAGGCATCGAGGTCGGAAGTAAAAGCGCTTGAGAAGCAGATAGGTACTCGACATACACAAACAGAGGGTATCTGGTTAAAGAAAAACGCCAGACCCTTAACATGCCCTGAGCAACAATAGGGATATGATGCCACAACTATTTCACACTTTTTTCCACAATGCCAGATTAAAAGAGATGAAGTTTCACCCAGAAAAAGAACATAAAATTATGTTAAACAACAACATTTAACACATTGATTTCTCCACCAAAACAAATGAAAGCCCATTAATTAAGCGAGTGGAGTTTAAAAAAGTCGAAGCTTTTTGAGGTTTTTTTTGTTAGTCTAATTTGAAGTACCAGAAACTCATTATATGAAAGAGGAAAATGTGTGAAATCGTTTCCTTCTGACATACTGAAAAATGCTGTCAAGCGAAACTAAAATCCGTAGCGATTCCTCCCCTTTTTTCTCACTCTTTGTTTTGGCATAGTTTCCGGAGTTTTGATTTAAGCCTCGATTAAGGCATTTAAAAACGAATGATGCAGATTGACTTGCATGATAAGAGAAACAAAGGACACTAGTACTGGCACCCCACCAAAAATGTAAAGGTATAAATTCAGACAATAGACTCTCAGTTACTTTTTTAAATTAATATAAACCTGGCATCGTAAAAGTTCTCTTCTATAAAAATGTCACGAAAAAAGTCCAATAATTAACCAGGACACCGCGTTTCCGCAGAAATTGCCGCGTGGCTCAAATCAACCAATAAAACGATCAGCAATTTAAAAGGTGGCGTGGGATGCACTTTAAGATGGAAGACAACTTTTGCCGAAAATCTCGGATCCCTTTGCAGCTAAACGAGATTAAAGACCTGAAACACGAATGAGCATCTTCTTTTTTGATAATTTTGATAGAAAGCTCTTTCAAATAATGAATCGTCAGCTTTCTAAAAGGTATATTTCAACCGTAATGACAAGAATTGGCTAAAGGTGAATTGAGCTATTTATTTGAAAGTTTACTTCAACTGAAATCTGAACTTATGTAAAAACAATGGTTGCCTACTTGGTAAAAGAAAATTAATTTGCTTCCGAGCATAATGGTGTATTCTAGTAAAATCTTACGAAAATAGCCAAATAATTTTTTTAATGAAATTTAATTTGACAGAGACATCACGCTGGTGAGTTGAAGAGAGCTGGCAAAAGTTGGTGCCACCATAGTGAACCCAGATGAAATAGCCATCAAGTAAGCTGCAACAGTTGTTGCAGCAAAGGTTACAGACATGAAGCATTACTCAAATGACAAAAAGGGTATTTCGGTAATTTCTGAGGCGACCTTAAAGGGCCGTGTCCAATAATAGCAATAAACTTTGTGGGTGACTATAGAACGTTTATCATTGCATGAAGTGTGCGCTTTGAAGTAGTTTTGGATCAAAAGCAGCGGTATGTGTCTGTTAGGCGGCGCCGTAGAGGCCAGAGAACAGAAAAAATTCACGTTCCTCAATATAACAGCAATTCAAAGTTACATTTCTGATCTACAGAAGTGAGGAGCTTCCAAGAGCCGCTAAAAGGAGATCAATATGATGATGTTTTATTCTTCACGAGATATGAAAGTAGGCCGTCAGTTACAAGCACCAGTGAGCACAAGGATGGCCATCGAAGAAGAAGTGAGAAAGGATTGTTCCGGAGGAATCAAGTCGAGTGGCCATTGCAATAGCAAAATTTCTGGGGCCTGCTTCTTAATACTCTTCAATAAAACGTTTCCCCATTTCCTATTCCCAAGATGGGCTTAGTAAGGCGCATTATTTGCAATAAGATATTGAACAAAGCAAGTGGCAATCATGGATTAAACCCTTTAAAAGTTAGAAGCTGCCATATGACAGCAGCATTGTTTTAAATAAAAAATAAAATTTTTTTTTCCAATCACACATCAGTGGTGAATTAACCACTAATCCTTTAATAACGCGTTTCAAGCAGACAATGGGATGACCAACTTTGCCCTAGCCGCATTAAATGAACTGCAGGGTTCTTTCCTGTAAGTACACTGATGACCTCGAAACAGATAAGCGGGTGTTCTCCCTGGATGAATGACTCATCATCATGGCTAGTGGCACAAAGAAACATCCAGGGCAATTTCGACGAAAAAGGGCTTGTAAACGGTAATTTAATTTGCATCTAGATAAATGTGGAAAGGAATGAGGATGAGATCCAATGGCACTTAGGTGCTACCTTCGGGGTGTGAGGAGTTCAGTAGTAAAGATAATATAAAGACCTGAAGCGCAAATGATCTTGAAATGAGACATGCGCAAAAGCGTTGAAGTTGACCTCGAAACTCTGAGGTGATTCATCACTTCTGACGGTGTTGATGAATGTACCTCCGAGAGGGGCCATGTATGTAACAAAAGTTGTCCATGCTGTGAGACGGACAAGATATTTAATTAAAAATCAGGGGTGGAAACTGGGCCCTGAGATCAAAATCTGCCCAGATGAATCCGAAATCTAAGTTGCGGTAGAACTTAGCACTTCAACAATAAGTTGGCAGTTTCCTGATAAGCTTTCTTCGAAAATAAATAGCTCTGTGAACTGATTCCTGAACCAGAATAGCAAATAATAGACCAATGCGGAGATAATCTTTGAAGATAATGGATTATAAGCACCGCTACATCGCTAAATAGCTAAATACAAGTCCACTGCTATTTGCGTCGTCCTGCAAAACTAACTGTCAATTCAACATGCATACCATATTGTTCATAATGCACGAGTTAGTCCACCTTCAAGACATCTAGAAAAGTCAAAATTAACAGTCTGTTAATTCAGTGAAGCAGTTGCAACCAGCAATGGAAGAGGGAGTTTCCAAGACCTTTCCCTTAAATAGCAGTATTTTAGTAAAAATTGGGAAATTCCCAGGCACAATTGGCATATTATATTCTTCAATAACATAAACATTGGACATTGGAGTCCATAAAGTTGCAATTACAAATCGGCAAGGGAAAAGTCGATTTCACCGATTCACTGGAACCAAAATCGAAATACGCTGTTTGATGTTTTTGCGAAATTTGTGACTTGAATCACTGTTTTGAAATCATTCAGGTTTAGCCCGACTCGTATTAGAACCAAGGGCATATGTCGAACGAAGATGAAATCCTATTCTACGACGTGCCCAAGAAATTGGGTCAAAGTAGCTCATGGAAAACACATCGGAAGGCAATTTCATAATCGGGTACCCTAGTAATCAAATATCCCACCCTTCTAGCAGGAAAACGCTCAATGAGAAAAGCACTTTAATAACAGATATGGAGTTTAAGACTGCTTTTGGTATTAGTGACAGCCAATCAACAGTCAATTAGGAACAACTGTAAGCAGGGAGGAGTGAAGGTAATAGTAATAACAGCCATAAGTATTATTGACGACTCGCCCAACCAGTAAAAGTAGGAAAAAAAACCAGTTTGAAGTAAGCTAAGGCGGTCACGTGATACCGCATTCGTCCATAATTGGGTTGACTGAACGCGCCGCTTCTAAGGTAATGTTTAGGTAATAGCAACGATATTTACATCTCCAGTTGCTCTTTGCCACACTAATGTCTCAACAGACAAACATACACAGGTATTTTTTTTCAGCTTCTATTTAATAGTTGCGTTGCAAAGGAAAAAAAATTTATGACATCACGTTGATAGGTTGAATAAGTATAAAATTCAATCTCCTAATATTCGTGCTAAAGTCCATAGCGTATAGTAAACTAAGGAGGTTGCCATTAGAATGAAGACTGAAAACAATTAGAAGTTAAATGCACCAGATCTACTAGCAATGCAAGCGCAAGAGGGTTATGGGACGTCAAGAAAAAAGGCCTGCAGAGAAATTTACCACAGTAAGTGAAATAAAATGGCAATTTGAAGACAACTTAGAGGATCGCCACTTATTTTTTAATCAGAGGAATAACGTCTGACTTCGAACTGAAAGATTACATACGTTGGCAAAAGCACTGCAAACATACTCTGCAGCAGTTATCAAATGATACACAAACTAGACAGTATATTGGCGGAAGATCACTAAGGAATGCTCACAAAAATAGACATAAATATAGGCTGAAGAAATAATTCCACAAAAAAACCCTTCAATATTCAACATACTTTTAGGTAAAAATGATGAGAAACCTACCAGTTAATAAAAGGCGTTCCTCGGGTTTGCCGCAAGAGACGTTGACAACGGCTTCGAAGAGGTAGGCACGACCCTGGGTACCTTGGAATGATTTTGATATGAGATCTTTATGACGCGCCAGATGAGCGCGGCAATGAATACAGCTATAGGTCCTTTCGTCGATGGTAGCATCGGTACTATAACCATTTGCATCTGGAGAATCGGTACCACCACTGGAACTCGCACTCGAACTACTGCAACGACTGGATCCTCCGCTATGCACACCCAAATAAACCTGGAAAGTCTTCACCATTACGCCTAATTTATTTAGAGAAAGTAATGACATGAATGAAAACCGTAAAAAGTAGAGGATGACGAACATCAGTGGAATCATTTCCAAAGATAATAGATGGAAAAGTCAAAATTAAATATCACTTGAAATAAATGAAGACATCTTGGAAGCTATTCTTTCATAATTCAAACCAGAAACAAACCAAGTAAAAAGGAAATAACGACTCCAACTGAACCGCCGTAACCTAAACAGCTCGCTCCCTGATATTGTCAGCTGACAAAACCGGTTATTTGAAATGGAGTTCACCAATGACCTCAAAAAATTGAGAGATTAAAGCAAATAACTTTTCCCATCGTAATTTTGCTTTCTGAGTTACATTCTTTTGAAAAATCAAACAAACATATACATTCGCTTATTATTTGAATGATTAATGCTGATACAATGTCACATTTAGATATAAATTTAAAAGCACTTACTTTGCTAGATTGTAAAATACATGACATGAACTGGCTGAAACTGAACAGTTTCATCAGATGCTCAACCTATAGGTGCTCATGAGCACCAAAGTTCTTGATTTGCTCTGGTCATATTTCGTTCATCTTTGGTTAATTTATAGGTGCACGATAATGCTAACAAGGAGAATTCGAGGAATCTAAAGAAAACGATCTTCTAGCTTTAAAACGGTGCCCCTTATTTTAGATTCCATTTCTTTTTATCGATTTTGGCTGGATTAGTTACGTTTTCAGAATGGTGCTGCATCAGCGAATTTTCTCTGGGCATACTGAATTATTCTTAAGGACGAATTCCAACGAAATACAAGTTCCAATGTAATCGGTCAAGCCCAAGGGACAAGTGTGTACTTCCACAGTTATCGTTTGTATCCAGATGCATTTTAAATAAACCACAAATTTTAAAAGCAGAAATCCATTATTGACTATGACTGCGCTTCCGAGCACTCACGTACCTGATCTTGCTAAACTGTCCCAATTATGTCTTCACTTGCCTAAAAATGTTAAGTTTTCATTGCTTCCAAATCTGTGTACTCCGATCATTTATTATTCCCTATTGGTTCTTAACACTAGCATGATATCCAGATGAAATTTCACGAAATTTTGAAATCAGCTTAAGTAGAATATTTTTCAGCATGGTTTCAAATAAAACATGCATTTGAAACGACATTGAAACGAAAAATGAAAGAAAAATCTTGATACTTAGCATATGAAAAACTCTGTTTTTGGGTCACATTCAAGGGTTCCGTTTGAAGAATTCCGAGCAGGGGGATCTAAAATGTCAATAGGTTTGCTGCCTTCTACACCCTACCTAAATACGTAAAAGTCTCTCCGAAATTTCAGCTTTAGTGGCTTTCCGAAAGCCGAAGGAATTTAATAAGTTAAGAATGAAAATTCCATTTTCTCTCCTAAAGGCGTCATTCCGAGGAGCAATCAATCTGCTCTTATGAAACGAGTCCATAACAACACCCCAAAGAAAGCATGAGCTAGAAGCGGCAATGGCTCAGACCGACTAGATCTGACTTACAGGGTTCATTAGAAGGTCATAGAATAATAGAGATACTTAAAAATAACGAAAATGACAAAAAGCTTGAAGGGCTGAGATAGGCATAGCAAAGCCATCGGAAGGGGTCCAGGGGGCCGAAAATGAATAAATAAAGTGTGGTCAAGCACGATGAAGATAAGTAACGGAACATACGTGAAGGTGATAACATTGATGAGAATAAGGATAAAGGCAAGAAGGGGCATCACCCAAGAAACGAAAGCCATAAAAATTTTTCCATCATCTTCAGAACGGTTTTAATCAAAATTTCATTCACCAGTTTGCTCAGATTCTTACAAAGACGTGATCTTATTTTTCTTCTCACAGATTCGTGTATAAAGAAACGAATGATTCTCGGAATAGCTTTAGTTGAAATATTTGAGCCAATGTGATGCTCGTACTTTTGGCGTTATGTAACTACCAAGGAGGACCCAGGAGACACGTCTGTTCAGGAACTGCGTTTAACTTTTCTAACCTTAAAGGCAAACTTGTCATTTATGAAGATGCTCCATATCGCCTGATATCGCTTGCCTGGATCCATTGCGACTCGAAATAATTGTATTTAATTTTTTTAGCTTTCAAGAAACCGCTATTTGTAGAGAGCGAAATCATATTATTACCACAAAGACATTTTAGAAGTGCTGCATGTTTGAGCTATTCTATCGACTGAAAGTATCCAAGCAAGTGTTAACCAAGACGGTAGTTAATGAAAGAGTTAATGAAAGGAGAAATAAAGAACTGATAGCGATTGAAGTCAAATTGAGTCAGTGCCTTAATATTTTCCGCGATGAAACCTATTCATTGGTCAAATTTTATTCTCCCTGATTATAGAAATCGAATCCATAGATAATCCTACCCTCATCTCCTCGAGTCCTTGTGAAGATAACAAGAGGCCCTTTAGTGAACGAAAGCCGGCGACAAATGAAGTCTCTGGACAGAATCGGAAAGGAATCGTCATTTCATTTTGTCTAATCAATGAAACTATTTAATCTACAATGATCGGTTTCCATATTTTCAGGCTTGGCGAGCAAGTGGTCATTTTAAAATAATCCGTTAGCGGGATCACTTGATGGACATCTAGAAGGTCATACATTCCAAGAAGTGTGCTTACACTGTGTGAGCGCTGTATGTCATTTCAAGTCACCTAGCCGGTGGAAGAATGAATAACTCAGTCCGCGAGGAAATGTGATTGAATGCTGTTTCATTTTGAACTCTCCGAAGCGCTCCTATAATACACCACCCGTTGATGTACTACTGGCTTAAGTAGGCACATTATTCTCTAGAAAAGCTGAAGTGATTGAGTGGCAAATATGTGTCGGAGATAAGACAAAATGCAAACAACAAGGCTCTTCGGTTTTGTATAAGGATCAGTCATGACAATGGTCACTTGTTGCCATTTGGGTCCACTTAAGAATACCGTTAGACTAGGGCTTTGGTTGATGTAGTTGGCCACTTAATCAGGAGCCAGAGTATCATGGCCATAAAATTCTTACTCAAAAGGCATTGTGTTTTATGCAGGGCAGGTTCAGTGGAACATGATTCAAGTGTAACTCAAAACTCCCCGGTTTCACGGGCGAAATTGTGAAGGCTTCAAGCCAGCTTTGTACTGAAATTCTTAACTCTTGTGTACATGGGGGAGGGGTTAGACCATTTAAACACACGAATCACAAGCTCAAATTCGTTATTTTCCATCATTTGGATTTCAAAAATACAACTAAAAAAGCTATTTAATCCAAGGAACCACCAGGAGGTTGCGACTAGTCTCGCATACATCCTTTATATTTGCAAGCGAATTCAAATGTATTAAATGATTTCAAATATGTCTTTGAGATTTATTTTGCCGAGTATAGAGTACGATCTCGAATGCTGCTGAATTGTTGATATTTCATCTCAAGATAAGATTATGCTTTCAGACTGCTCTCATTACGGTATATTTTGATTGTATTTGTGAAACTCGTATTTCTTATATTAAGAATTTTTTTTCGCAGTATGTGTCTGTTTTTAAATTTAGGATAAGTGAAGGTCACATAGTTTCCGTGACGACTTTAGCTTATCATAATAAAAACGCTTTTTAAAAATTATTAGCTATTACAATAAATGGCTCGATTCACCACGGTTCTTTTTAGTTACAGCAGATAAAATGCATTCTGGTGATTAATGGATTTCAGGCTGTTTTTCACTTTGTCTTTTGATGCGAGCCGATATCAAAAAAGAGTTAGACGATAATATTTTTAGTAAAACATTTACAGTTTAACTGATCATCAGGGCTGTATGCAGCTGTATTTTATCTTATCATCGTCTTTGTTCCATGCGAGTTAAGCATTTGCTTTCATTGCGGTTATCTGCATAACACTGCCAAATAGTAGCCTTTTTTATCAGTTTTAGTTAAAAAATCGGATCTCGGGATCAGTGTGACTTAATGGTTCTGATAAGTTTGCTTGAAAGTCTCTGAGTGCAGTCTTTTGAAAGGAGACGACTTTCAATTAGCAATTCTGAGGTCAAAAATTTTTCTAACAAGGTGAGATTAAAAAGTATCACAATTGTTCTCAAGAAAAGTTGGATTTAAATTTAGCAATTGAAATATTTACGCGTCCGTAAAGTTGGTATAGTAATAGTAAACAAATGCTCTTGTTTTCTCATCATTAATGTAAACGACGTTTCTGGAAACGGGAGTTGTGAACTTCGTCAACCACCTTGTTTGACATACGAAATTGATATTATTCAGCCAAACACTGATAGGAAAGATCGAATTTGTCTAAAAATTGCCTTTGGTCATATTTTTTAGCCTCTATTTAATTTTTATGTTTTGAAATAAAGCCAATGCAGATGGAATAGCTGAGTGATGTGTACTTGTGTTAAATGTCAGTGCTGAGAACCATTAAGTAATAAATGCCAGAGTGTTGCACACAAGGCGCCGCAGGTACGCACTGTTGGATATAAAGTCCTGTTCTGGTAGATGGAGAGGTCTCACATATTTAGCATTTCTGCATAAAATCATACACGAAACAAGGCGATTAGCTGCCCGGATCAGAGGAGCCCGATTATGAAAGTTTTTGCAATTTTGTTAAGAACTCTGAATGCAAGAAATGAAATTGAATATTACTATCAGATATGTGCCTCCAGTAGCGCCAGTAGAAGTGTAAACAAAGTTAAGGGTTATTGACAGTTTAGGAGACACAAAATAAACTAAAATAAGCCAGGTTACACACATTACTATTTCTTTATTCGAGAAGAGGCATTAGAGAACATGGTTCGATGTTCTAAGGGTTCTCGAGTTTGAGAAGTGGACAGTGTATATCGAAGGGGACGTTGTCACATGGTGATGCTTTAACTAGTAATTCAGGCGGTCGTGTTGAAAAATCTTGGCATCTTTAAATTAACCACTCTAAGTGTTCGAAAACTCCCTCACAACCATAGCCATGTATCTTGACAAAATATAAGTCCTTCTAGTGTGGCTGCTTTGTCCCCACCCAAATGATAAGTCATAGACTTATTGGAGGAAGGGAAAATACCATTTCGCACTTTTATTACACTAAGTAAATGTATGGTACGAGCAGCACAATCGTGGTTGGAAAAGTCCTGTGCACCATCTCATCAAAGTAGGTTTTGTACAGCTTAAATATACCTCCACTGACCTTCGAAGGAAAAATGCAGCTAGACAACTAGCCGACGAGATTTTCGCAATCAGTCAGGTAACAGGGGATCCATAATGTTCTTATTTCAATGGACGCATGGAATTCTTGCTAAATAGGATACTGAATGATCATTTCAAAGTCAATCCCTAAAATAATTATTAACCAAAATATATACTGATGGCCAGTAAGCTGTGGTAAAGAAAGTCGCATCTGCTGCAACATCACGGAACCTTCACACTCTCAAAACAATTTTTTTAGGTATCCAGTAGCTCGGCTAGCCAATAAGCTTGCCAGCATGGAACAATGTGCTAAGGATTGCTCTTTGGATGGCCTTGCCTTGGTAAATTTTCTAACACTTACGTTAAAGTTGGTACATTCATTTATAGCAGCGCCTCTACCTTTAACGATCGGAAAGGGAAAGAGAGACAAGCTGCAAGTCCTTAAAAGATTTCACAAAACATTGTTTTAATTTCTGTATTAAAGTGAAACAATTGGAGGAAGTCAGAGACTGCTTATATCATGTTTTTGGGGGACAAAATGTGCATATAAACTTCATGAACTTTGCCTAAGAATAGCAGTGGTTGAATTAATGAACCGAAAGATTAATTTTAAGCCTATTAAGTAATGTAAAGCGGTCACACCGATTTGGACTGGGAGGGACGATGTATTGATGCAAAAAGTTTCCACGCCCACCAGAGCTATTGGCACGAGGGTCGCTTAAATGGGATGTTAAAAATTACTCTCACATGACGCAGCTTGCAAAAGTACGTTTTTGGAAACTGAAACAAAAACAGTCAAATCTTGTTTGTCTCGTCCGTGCAATTTTCATTTATTAAATTGGGCATGCCATTGCGATCCTCCTAAGCAAACATTATTTGGGGGGCAACTGAAGAGGATTTCTCTGACCAAAAGCTACACTGCCTAGTGGATTTGTTATCGGCATGAATAAGATGAGGCGATACCGGTGGCGTCATTATCAGGTAAGAGGATTGGGTGACCAAACAAACATTTGGAACCATTGTAATATCTGTTGCTGCAAAAAATTATGTACCATTCATTGATTCAGCATTTTAATTGATATAAGGTTGCCACTATTCGTTTGGACTGTGTACTGCTTAGACTACTTAATTTAAAGCCAATTTTTTCGAGTGAATGCAAGAATTCTGCATAAATGCGCTATTACAAGCAAGTGAAAGAAAGAAAACTATGGCGGCTAAGAAGTTGCAATAATGTGGGAGTAGGGCAATGAATTTAATGAGTCCTTAAAGGACCGCATATCTTCTTTTATGGGTTGCACCACATACAGCCAAATGTGCTCTTATGCGAAGACAATATTTCCGATCTTTTCCCTTGAATTGCCAATTCTGTTGTCCATTCCTGCATAGCACAATTTTGTTTTCATCGTCGGAGTTTTCGCTTCTCAAATCCATGCCATCCTTTTAAAGAAGAATTTTCAGTGGATTTTTTAGAAAATTCCTGCGACTGCTGTAATTGGCATGCATATTTGCTGATTGGTCAAAGGTGTTCAGTTTTTAAATGTTGAGCTTTGAAAGGGATGATCTATGAAGCTTAGGGATTCATACCATTGAACTAGAAAATTAAGTTTTGACTGGGATCTTAAAACCTTTGATCTGCGTTGCCACGCTGTTTGGTGCCTCGCTTAAGGCGAAAAAACCAGGCTCGTGGTCTCTCGAGATATGTCTAAAACTCTCCAAAAACTAAGATCTTCATTCGATTCTGAATGTCCAGAAAATGAGAACGTTGAACTGAAATATATCTTGAACCACTTTCTTTACTGGGAATTTGTAAACACACATAGATGCGAACGCCTGTTTTCAGCAGATATTTGCCTAGTGCTCTTTTGTGCACCTTAATTGGTACCACCCTTCAAAATTTGGGTTACGCATTCCTGCTTCAGTCAATATGGATGCGACAATATCGAGTCTATTCCTATGAATAAATGATTTACTAATCGTCGTTTTCTTTTGAAATGACATTCAACCTTAGAAAACGATAACCTCAAGCCCTGCATTCTGTGAAGAATTTTTCTCAGCAGTTCCTAGCCACTCAAAGTGTTAAGGCCATTTTTCGCTCATCCACAAGCAATAAGTTTGGAAGTCAACTTTTCATGTTATGTGGGTTGATATAAAATCAGATATTTTATTAAAATCGAGAATTTTATTCATTTTCACAAAATGTTTTATTTACTCAACAAAAATTTCACGTTTTTGATGTAAGTAGAAGGTGTATTTGCCTTTAGGACCTTTGGTCACTTTGCTCTGGAGTAACGGGATTCATAAATTAACTTTACGGTGGGTGGAAAATTCCCAAAGCCCTTAATCGGTGAAATTAAGGGATATAAAATGTGAATCATCGTTTGTCAGAACATCATTGCTGACTATCTTCGTTTAATGACGGATTTGTGCTTATCCTCTGGCTACCAAATTTGATCCATCTCATCCTTACGATCAATTATCAGATTTAATTTTTTTTAAAATTGACACTAGGTGTACACTTAGCACTTGGATATACAATGTTGCTCTGATGTAAGAATCATCATTTGGCTTTCATGCATCCGAGTTGATGGATTTCATGATGCTGGATCTCAGAAAACGGACTGAAATAAAACATTTTGACGATTGAATGCCAATGACATAAAGAAATCCAAGTAACTAGGTTAAAACTATCAGTGAGAAATATTTTGATACAAATATGTATATAATTGGGAATGTCTGCTTGGCTACCAGGGTAGGTTTGAAACCAAAATTAATGTTTCTATTCAACTCTAAGCTTACGAAGAATTAGGTCACTGCGCTTTATTTACATTGCATTGCACCGAAGTGATTCACATTAGTTCAGCATTCCATGCCTGGACTGAATGATATTCTAGAGGGCGCTATTGCTGTATTTAATCTTATAACGTACAGTTAAGAAGACGTCATCTCATTAGAAATTGAAACGGGTCTGAGACTATATAAATTTTAGTACTTGTTGAGATATAGAACGCGCTCCGCACTATAAATAGGCTTCGTATCTCAAAAAAGTACGTAACAATGAAAATGTATTGCATAACCATTGCAGAGAGCAGACATGAACAAAAGTTATAAGCCCATTTTGGAGTAGCAAAACCTGATTTGAATGAGTAGACTGATACTGTTGGTGTGGATGAAACGAGATTAATCAACCAAGACAGGTCCGGCGTAAATGTTAAAAGCTTATCATTGTGGGCAAATCAGCTCGCCCACAAAATCCATTCCTTATGAATGCGCTTGGTCCTATTAGGATTTACTAATTTAAAGCCCTTTCAGTTTCAACGATTCAATCTTGCTCGTTTCCGTTGGCTTATACATTATTTTTCTTGTAAAAAATACATTGAGCTTTTGTAGCTATTAATTGATGCACTATAAAATAAACTAGGTGATCGACTTCAATAGAAGCCCCTTTTTATAATCTTAGTACATAATTTCTATAAACCCACTCTCAATTTAAACCTGTCTCAGAAGCTGCTCAAATTCAAACTGAAAACGCATAGTCTTTAGCTTCTCGTTAAAAACCAGCCTTCAAAATAAAAAAAAGATAAGCTCGTGGAACGATTCAATTTAATTTCATGGTTTTTGAAATTTCAAAGTTTCAAAAGAAATTATTTCATGCAAAAGGGTAGTGAAATCGCGCAATAGAAGGGACATTTTGGTGGCGCATAAAGAATTTCCATGTGACGTTTGTCGGTAAGGTTCAATGCGAGCTGCATGCTGTTTGTGATTGGCTCTGCAAATCCCTAATTCCATAATGATCTTACTAGAGAAAGTAGCCACAGGAATCCAGTCATCATCCTTTGCGGTTCATTGGCTTTAACTACAGCAGCGTTCTGCCCGAAATCAGGAATCATTTGACAGCACAAGGGCTAAACTTTAAGAGAATCTCTGGATCATCATTGACGAGATCATTCGCCACAAATGAAAAGGTAGCTACAGCAATCATTGGAAAAGCGTGCTAACAAAGATTCGATGTCATAATGATCACTTCCCTCTAAGGATTCTCCGCTTTTTCTAAACAGCCCTATCCATATCCCTCTAGACATGACATCACTTTTGCTAAAAGTATTAATCAATGACCATGGTTATGGCTCAACAAGAAGTGGATCAGACACAAAGTGATTTTAGACAAGAATACTAGTTCACCTGCATCGAACTCTTAAGAATGCAGATAACCTATCTCTGGATATTTTGGGCTGTAAGAAGGACAAGACTCTTTGAACCGTCATTTGTGAAAGTGTCACTTTCAACTCTCGGAGTGCTTCCAGGGATACTTTGCAAAATGTTGCCTGTCATTCATAGATGAAAATACCACCCTCAAAAGGTTTTTCACACTATACTATACTAGCAGATAAACAAGGCTTTGCAGAGCTTCGATTACAATAAAGCTCTAGTCTCCATTGCGAGATCGAATCCTTTCGAATTACGAAAGGCACTTTTATTCCAAATACCCATTCGTCGATTTATTTAGGCTAAATTATTGAAGATTTATAAATCAAAGGTGTTTTTCCATTGTTTTCATCAGTAATTATATCTATTCTCGTTTCCAGTGAGTAATGAAGATAAAAGAACGAAGGTTATTTCACCAAGTTCTTTTTAAGTCGCTGTTAAAATTGGTCCCTGAATAAATCTTTTTTCCTTATTCAATAACCTTTAATGCCATAATATGTTATAATAGTGGCAGTCAATGATGAAAATCACTAATAATACAATGGGTATTGTTTGATTTGACTTGATAATAAAACGGACAAGTATTGAAATAGTCTATGAAATAGAAAGGCTGCTTGACTAAATGATTTTTTGGGGTTCAAACGGAGAATGTAGGTAGAGTGACAGTAAATGTTTTGGGACATCTTTTGTATAATTCAGCGATGAGCCAGACAAGTGACACGTCCATTTCTGTTGGCATACTTTCCGCCGAATAAAGCCTTTTGGCAGATCTCACAGACAAAGCAGGTAGCGTGGAAGGGCTTCCCACCAATCAGTGCGTACTTCTGATCATTGCCGATCGGTTCAGAGCATTTCTAAAGCAAGCGACAATTTTTCAGACGAACAGACATTGAACGAGATTAAAAAAGGGAGCACAAATTTTGCGAAAACTGCAGGGTATGCTGAAAATTTGCAGTTTTATTAGGTGACTTGGGGTCTTGCTAGCATAAATAGCGACAACTTATGTATTATGTTAGCTCTTAAGAGCAGTGAGAGTTTACCGGCTCTGAAATCAGAAGCTCTCAATCAAAATGAGGCCTAACTACATAACATTTACAAATAATCCTAGTGAATTTGTTATGAAGCAGAGGAATCTGTTGAATTGACCTGATCGCATTCCTATTCAGACTCATTTATTCTAATGAAGATATTGCACTGAGTAAGTTATTTTGAAACGATCCTATCAATGTCTGCTAAGTTTAAATTTTTTTAGCTGTTGGTCAGGTTTCAGTTAAGGCCTAAAATGAATACTTCAATAATGTGTATGGAAATGGTGCGGTTAAAACAATTGGTGTACGTCTTAAGATGTGACCCATATACATACAATGTGGTACTTTTTTGTTTGAGTTTGGCCCACGTGTATTCACAGGGTTTAAATAATGCCATGCGATGATACTTACTTTGAATTGAAATATGTTTTTATTGATGGCTTTGTGAAGTGATACTTTCATTTGCAAATTACGTATGAGATATCACTTATAATTTTATTGTCATATATGAGTTACTTTTAAAAGTGAAATTGACTAGCTCTATAAACCTTTAAACCGTCTGTTTGGAAACCTATAAACCATAATTTTTATGTCACCCATTTTCCACCTACTAAACGGAGAAGGAAATGTGCGCTTTCATTTATTTAGGGCCACATGGAACATATTCATTTTATAAATGTATATTTCTTATATAGAAACGTATATTAATTACCTAAGGAGTGATTTTGACTCATTTCTTCAGAGAAATTAATAAGCCGTGGTCAAATATGCAGAAAAGATTCTTCTTAGAAGTTTATTTCATCTATTAGGAAAAAATTGCAAGCGTATTTAAATTTTTATTTAACATGAAATGGTTACAAATCTGATTGCTTTTATTATAGCATGCTCTTTTCAGCTGAAAACAAGCGCCTGTTGATCTACGCGGCTCCATGAAGCCTTTTATTTATAAGAGGCGACCCCTCTCTCCTGGAGTATTAGCGGTGGCAAATCCCGATTGTCGAAGTGAGTAGAAGAAGGAGGCTAACTGATTCTCAGACAGAATCAGAAGTGGCATGACTATCATTGACACAAAGCCAATAAAGAAGTTCAGTAGGCCTGTTGTCTCCGACGAGGCAAAAGACGAAAAGATCTCATCGAAAGAACTCTAAATTTTTTTGAGCGGTTCAACTTAACTAGATTTTTTTACCACTTTGACACAGTTAAATAAAAAAATCGTGGTATTTTACAAGACCATCCTGTGCAGTTTGTCTGAGCTTTCAATACAAACCGCAGTCCTTGCTAATTTTTTGTGAATAGCCACTCAAAACCGCTTGGCACCTCTTAAACTGCTGAGTTGAATAAACTCTCAAAATTAAAAAAGGGACCTTATTAGCCACTTACTTTTCATATTTCAGATGCTTGCTTGCAAACGAATATCCCCGAAATCGGCCAGCAGAATACATTAGTAGTCCATCTTCATCGTAAGCTTTCCCTTCAAACTTCCATTATCAAAGTTATACGTCCCTGACACACGAGCATACATGTACACTAAATTTAATCGCTCCAATGGTCTAAGTATAGGCCATAAAACTTAACTAACCACAGGTTAGGTTCACTTTTGATAATTGTGAAGACTTGATCGAAGAATCGCTCTTAAATAGTTTTTAATAGGTCAGCCATTGTACACGAAACATTTCGTAAATATTTCCTTTATTTTAAAATAGCCGCTCTTCATTGTGTCCTGTTTGAACCCTAGTGGCGTTAGAGTACAAATGGCTCAAAATTCTTTTACTGAACAATGATTTCAGATCAGTCAATCAGCAATTGCTTGCACAGACATCAGAAAAAAGATGACCTTATAAATATTTCAAAAAACTTTTTAGGACGTTAGGAAATAACGAAGGATATGATTTCAAATCATTTTACTTACTAACCGACGCTCTTACTCGAACTCTGTACTGAAAAATAGGAAGGTGGAAATCAAAGTTATTGCCGTAGTGTGGCTCTTGAAAGTTGAATCAATTTGACATTTTAAATTCCGTTGGTTGCGTATGTAATTTTAATTTAAGTAGGCGCAGGAACTTTCTCTTTTGGTGCCATTCAAACAAGACGCGTTAGAGAGCAGGATAGGTTCGTCTCTATGCGAATAAATGTTAGATTGAAGCCTTTTGAAGAACGATGCAAGATATAAAAAAAACTCGACGCAAATATATCATGGAATTAGGAACATGGATCTCACAATATTGTCGAAACATTTAAACAGTTCCAAAACTAGAGTACTAAAGTTCGGAAAAGTTGCATTTTCTTGTCCTGAAAAAAAATAATTGAAATAGAGTGGGCCATTAAAATCATAAAACCTACGACTGGGAACCAGTAAGCAGAGATTTTGAGAATCATAGCGCAGATCAGAAAGACTAAATATAGTTCCCTGAAAAACCTCACAGAAAATGGCTTCAAGTACAAGCAGCAAAGCGGCCATAGCGGAAAGCATCCTTAAGTAGCTGGCCCGGGAAAAGATGTAATTGCCTTGCTGTCCTTCGAAAGACTAAGATTTATTCCAATCATTGAATGTGTATTATTCACGTACCCTGGTCCAGCATTACTTGATCTTAATTTCATTGTGTTGTTACAGTCAAATGCTGTAGATTTTTCTCGTGATGAAAGTTATGTAACACTTCCAATAATTTAAATACAGACTCAATATATATACAAAATAAGAAAGTTGACAAAACTCTAACGCATTAATTTGCAAAGCAATGTCTTTACTCATGTTGAAAACATGTTACGTAAAAATTGATGTCCATTAGGACTAACCTACTGCAGATTAGACTAAGGTATCTATCAATCTAGAAGCTAATTCAAGCTTCAGTAGCGTATCAAGTAGATGGTAAACGAAAATATTTCCTGATTAAACGATGCACGAAAAGGCAAAAAATAATTATGCCAACTCGAAAACTGTTGGAAGCATGGAACAACGGTTTAGTTTAACACGAATCGCAGAACCGCGGTGAATTGGAGTTTTAGGAAAACTTGTGGTCTAGAGTGTACTTACAAGTCTGTACTAACGAATTTTTTTTAAGTAAATTTTCATGTAGCGGAAGAAAATTCAAGGATTCGTCACAAATTCGACTAGCCCTAAACTTCTCAGAACAGAAATTGCTTTTTTCAAAAATTACGATGGAATCCAACCACGGATCATTTGGGACCGAAGCGGCTAGTGGCTGTAATGTAAACGGGAAAAATAGGAAAATTTTAGAAATTCTACAAAAAAAAGGTATTTTTCAATGAACATTAGAAGTAGTACACATCGAAGGACGGATAGCTATCTACACTTTTATACATTAATACAAGTGAAACTTTTTTCGAAAATACTTTGAGAAATTTGGTAAATCCTAAATAAACTTAAGCACAGATTACTCAAAAATCGTCATTTCACAACACAAATATGTTTTTTGAAGTTGTAACAGCGGGACTTGGATGCAAAACGTTATTGAACCTGAAATACCGAAACTGTCGGGCTAATGCTTGTAATTTTACTCAAAAATGTCAAAAAAGGTCAGCTGAACAGGTGCGCATCAGCAACCAAGACCGGTCTTTAATTCTTCTATTTGTTATGAATCGTCAAAATTTCAGCTTATTTTTCAGCATGGTTATATTAATAAACAGCAAAAGTTATATTCCTTGTCAAAGCCCTTCTTCTAATATCCAATGCGATTCTTACAGTTATCTGCCCAAACAGTCGTCTTTCTTTGAAGAGGTTGATTCAAGCTAATGAATGATTCAGATTTATTACAATCCTGTGTTTGAATGTACATTAGCCAATAAACCATGTCCCTGGTGTAATGAGTTTGGTATTCCTTAAATCATGTATATTAGCAGGTTCATGATCTATGCTTTATTATATGAGTCACTGTTCCAAGGCCATATTGTGCTGAGAGTGAAAAAATACAAACAATTCAAGTCTAAATATTTTACTTTTCTGAGTTGGATTTTAAAGCACGTTATTGCGGTTAATTTTTTATTATCGGAATTTGCATGTTTGGTGGATCTTCAACATAATACCTCGTTATAACCATAAGCTTAGTAGCTGATTTAGTATCAGAAGCTAATTTGAAGGATATTCAAAGGCCGACAGTGGCAGTAGACGAGCATCTGCAGGTTAGGGAGTGTACAATGGTTAGGCAACTATTTTTTTTCATAAATCTGCCGCGGAAAACAAAACATGCAAAGACTTAGAACTTAGTTAGAGTATTAAAAGCAGAGGCTGAAAAGTTGCTGCAAAGATTGAATTAATCCTATGGTCTGAAGCTTATTTTTGGTTTTCAAATCATTTTTAAATTAATATGACAAATTATTGACACTAATTGACTTGTATTGAACAAATCAAAGTATGCACGAAAGATATGCTTGGACTTCTTTTAAATGATTGTAAACGGTGCTACTTCAGCGAAAAAACCTCGCTTTCATAAAGCTTCTAAATATGATTCCAGCGTCTTTTTGAGAAATTGAGTTTGTAAGTGCAGGAGGCTCTCGATGCAATACGAAAAGAACGTAAATGGGCGAAGCTGTTCTTGGCGTAGCAAAAATCCCTTATATAAAAAATTGTCAAAGCAAGTTACATTTCGATCTTTGTATTTAAACGCAGTATTTCATATTCGTCCTCAAAATTGAAATATTTAAAAGAAATTAAGTTGGAATTTTCGCTTGCCAGAATATGCATCACTACAAAACAACACGAGATTCCTGCATATCAAGATTGCTTTTATGAATTGCAAACGAACCTCGCAGGTTGGGCGATGCTTTTCATCGAAACACGCCTCACAGAAGGGAGCTTTCATCTTGGAGCTGAAGGATTTGTCCACCAAATTGCAGCTGCAGCCTTCACAGACAAAACACGCTGGGTGCCATCGTTTATTCATGGCCATCACTGGCTCCACGAGGCCTATTGGCTGCATACACTTTGCACAATTAAGCATATTACTGAATAAAAACCAAATTAATTTAAGAGTGGCAGCAAAATTTTGGTACTTCGCATCAAAATAGAAATCAAAGCTCCAGTGAGTATTTTGCTTTTGCTTATTATGCATTCGAAGATAGCAAGGGCCTTTTCAACTCATTTTCCAGATGACTGCCCTTAACACCTTCACTTTGAAGACCCGTATGCAGCCAGTGAGGAAGTCATCTTGATCACTGGACTGGCGGTGGTAGATTTTAAATCATTCAGTGCATGTCAGTAGAATTATGTAAAAATTGGATTCGAAGCGTACTATGGGTCCCATGATGTAGCAACAAGTCGGATACTGCTTTGAAAGCAGCCAGCATCAGCAGTCGCTTCAAGTTTGGTTGGAGCAGATATTCCAACACAATGGTCTCTTCTCCGGCGATAGCCAACCTTTAAATCATCCAATGAGGATTTTGAGAATGGTGCTCAAATTTCAACTCTATATCTAGGAATTCCTGAGCTGATATTATTGAGTAGCACAATGCAAACTAAATGGCCATATGCGTCCAAATTTACAGTTATAAATCAGGAGCAATATTTAAAATTTCACACGAATAAATCACGTTTTCGAAAGAATTCTTATTTTAAACTGATGAATATGTGATAATGGCAATGAGTTCATCAAGCAATACTTATTTTGTACACAAATTTTAAAGATTGTTGAAGTTTTACTGGCATTCACTGCGAATGAGCAATAAATCACTCTTGGAGATGAAATATGAGGTATTATATTGTCAAAATGATTGTTTAGGCAAGCGTCGAAGCTTTGCTTGCAATAAAACGTTGGTCAAATTTCTAGGAAATGTCCACAGATGTTAAAAGTCTCGATACATTAGGAAAACGCTTCAACCGCAATTAAACACCCTTTAAACAATAAAAACAGACCACTCAATTTTGACTGAATCGCGTAATACAGTAAAATTAAATATGGCTAGTCAAAATCGCGAATCTGCTATTTTGTAAGAAGATTAAATTCAAACAAATTTAACATTTGAAAGTTATGAAGTTATTCAACAATCTTTTCCATTCTGAAAGTTCGTTGGTGCGATTTATACGATGGCCAGAGCATCATCGTCGGTATTTCGAGCTAATTTGCTATTAAAAAATGAAATGCATGACAGTAAATGCCTTTGAGTTACTTCATCCTGCTGCCAGAAGTTAGTCTGTCTACTATTAATTACTATTAGTTTACAATCACTGTAAACATTTCAACATGACACAATCAAAATTCAGCTTCAGAATTGAAAAAAATATTGATAAAGTGCAAAATCATTTGAGTTTATTTAACCATTAGATCTGCAACAAAACTCCGTGTTCATTCAGAGACAATCAACCGGCGATCATACATTAGAAGGTACATCAAAGAAACATGTACTGAATTAAACCTACCAATTAGCCATTTTGGATTGGGAAGCGGGTACATCAAATTTCTCCAAGCTTTTGTTATGTCGATCCTCTTCTTGAACTCGATCTTACTTTGCCTGCGCACAGGAGGAACGGATGAAAACAAAGTTCGACGCCACCATACGTATTAAGTTAGGACGGCCTTTATAACCACAGGCTCCACTAGTATGCACCAATCAGCTGGGCCTTTTAACTCCCACAAGGACTGACTTTTACGCAATTTCAGTACTAAGATCTAAATAAACATTTCTGACATTAAAGTGCAAATAATAGAGTGAAATCTTGGTTTAATTTCTAGTAGATATTTCATTTTTATATTAAGGTTTGATTGTCATAACCTTCCATGAAATATGGCTTCACATTGGTCCCAATTCAGTAAATTTAGCTTTTCAAAAAAATTTCAGAATAACGGACAATAGAAATCGGCTTAAAGGAATTAAAGTCTACTATTTTACTTTTTACAGACAGAAGCAACAAATTAGTTTCGAGATTCAGCATGAGGCACTTCCTTGAAATCGAAAGGATATATTTATATTTCAGATGTAGCAAAGTGCCTGTCGTTTTTAGGGCCTGAAAGGAAAAATAGAAAGAATATATTCTACAAACGAAACACTAACCTAATTTAAATATTCTCAGCCTGTAAAGTAATGAAGTATAAGCAGAAATGTCTGATTTCTGCTGTATATTTCATGCCTTATTTTATGCTTTCCTGACTAGACGCATTTTATTCAAAGTTTTGGCCCAGGATCTTCCACGTTCTCTGTCGGTTACATACTGTTCTGCACTGTGGTGATCGAACACACTTGGCCTTGTTTAGTATAATCAATCCAACAGCCTTGAAATATCCATCAATTGAGCTCGCAACAATAGAGACTAAATGTGTACTAAGGAAATGTTCGATACTACACTTGGAGGGGGCAGAAGGTACGTCTGAAAAGGAGCGCCACATATTGCGTGAGCTTAGGACAAAAATAATAAGTAAAAGGCGGACCTCATGTAGGCGAGCTGAGTAACTAGACCGTCCGCTACAGACAGCTTGCTTAAACCGCATGGGTTGATTCATTAAAAGTGCGAAAATCAGATTATTAGGGCACTTTTGCCAATTGATATGTCGGTAGAGAGACAAAATTAAAGGACAAGCACGAGTTAAGGACAGAACAAAACGGCACCACGATTCCGTTTCATTAGGTATACAAACACTTCAGCTGCACCTTCAGGCAATTCGACCAGGGCAATATTAATTTCTTCCCATTAAAGTATTTGATTCATTAAATAAGGTATTTTCACTCCAGAAAAACAATCTGGTTATCTGGAATTGGTCGTTGTTTACAGGACTTACAGGGAAAGAGCAAGCAGTCGTAGTTCAATTAACCTCGCTAAAGTGCAATAGGCTGGAGGACGGGATCTCCGGGACATTAAGGATCATAAGTAAGGTCATTTCAAAGTTGATGGTTTACCTGCGATAAACAGATAGGGATAGTTCCAGATAAGAAGTAAATAACGAACTGATGTAGAGCAGCTAATATTATTACTTTCGAATGTCAATGTCTAAATGTCATAACAAACGACGTCTTTTTATATAAACAGCATATGGCAGCAGAAGTACAACCTCGTACAGCCCGGTAAACAGGTACGACGTAAATACCTAGATTAATGGTCTAGAAATGGACTGTGGAAAATGCGTGAATGTAGCAGTGATAGGAATCTCCGCCAGAAATGTGAATAGACTGCTGGAAGGCGTATAAAGATTGTCTGCCCTTAGTGGTGTCAAGAATGGACGTGGTGCTACCATGAAGTGGACGACAAAACTATGCCAGAGAATCGACCAGAGAATCGAAGACGTCGATGAACGCTTTCACTCTTTTCTGTGTTAACTTTTGTGTGCTATCTGTTGTAAATGCTATTGGTACTTCTGTTATGCCTCCAATAAGTCTTCATTTGGGAGAAAGTAAACAAATAAATCAATGGTTTATAAATAAATAATAGATGATCAACGAGGGGATTTACAGAGCCTGACTGATTTGACTCGATGAATGAATGAAAGTTGGTTCTTGAGCTTTCCAGCGATCTGCACATGGAAGAGGATCTCAGAGCATGTCAGAGTGGCCCACAATAATCGACCTTGTGTTTGTTTAAAGATGAAGCCCTGGCGGAATCACCAAGCGGTCATTCAGAGTCGAAAGAGCAACACATAGTAGCAAAACAATTTTTATTTGCTGAACAACCTCTACTCACTAGATACTGGGTGGTTGAGAAGCCAAAAGTCAAAATTCAAAACAAAAAAGAAAAAAAGGGCCTTGGGTCAGGGTATACGACAAGGATTTATTCTACAAGAGTTGAATATTTTGTAATACTAATGTTTAGGCGCAGAGGTAATGCTTCACTTAATTGCTACCCTTCTCTATGGCAGTTGCTTAGATTCGGATGTATTTTTTAGCATCATTCGTCCACATCAAGGTGTTTTAGTGCTGTTGCAAGAACAGCATTTAACAATATTGACATCTCTACGTGTTTTACAGATTTAAGTAAGCGAATTTTCATAGTTCATTTTACGTGGAACATGCAAGTAGAGAGCAGTCTCACCTGATACTAAAAAGTCCAGAAACAACGCTAAGCCCTCGAATTCATTCTAACCAACTGATAACCCATTTGCACCTTGATAGGCCGTGAATGGAATGTTCCTTGGCGACATGATGCTATCTATGCCCGCAGATGCATAACTTCGAATTGACGACTCCGATGGATCACATTATCTGCGGTTGGTAGCCTCCAGATAAGATTATAGATGAAAAGTTTAATGATGTATCCCAACAGTATTTCCTGCCGAATTTCGGTACTCTCTGCCTACGAATGAGGGCTACATTTTTGATCATTTATATAGTTTTGGAATTAGCACCGACCTTTGCGTTCTACTATTTATTTTACCTTTGTTTATGAGCGAAACAGCATCTTATAGTTGCACCTGGAATAAATATTATTCATAGAATAATTTAAATATTTTGATTTAAATGTTGCTTAAGTGAAGTTGTTTGAATCTTTCCTTGTATTATTTTTAGATGGACGATGATCACCTGGAAAGGTCTAATTGGAAGAATCATCCAACAGTTCAGATAGGCAAGCTCTTGAAAAGAAGGTAAATATTCTTCCGGTTAGATTCAAAGATAAATTAAAGCCTTGAGTATAGAAGAAGGTTTTCTACATTTCTTACTTTTTCAATGTAGATTTTATACCACATTTGTCACTTTGATTTGTACGCAATTCTATTGCTTTAGAAATAAGGGATTTCTATGTGAGACAAAACAGAATAAAATGAACTGTTCGATTTTAGCTTGAAAACAAAGCGATGATTTGAAGTAATCAAGTGAAGATAGTTGCAAAAAGCTGAAGTTTTTTCTCCTCAATCTCGCCTTAATATTGGTCTCTATCTTAAATTTCCTGCACTTATTAATACCTGGCATTTGATTTCACTGTTTTAAGCGATTAACTTGGATTTCTAATAGTGAATAATTGTATTTTAGTTCCCAGGAACGAGGGAAACCACCATTTAAAATAATCGTGAAGCTAAATGGTGGTTTTATGAGTAGGAGAGGAGGAAATCCGGTGCATCTAACTTGACTAAAAATACTTTACACAAGGTGTCCGGAAGCAAGATACCACTGATCTGTTACTGTATTTGATATTGTTAAAGCCTTTTATAAAATGGAGTGAGCCGATTTCCATCGCTTCTGAGTCTACTTGCTTGTCCAACTAGGTGCTGCTGGTGCCTTGTAAGTAGCATGATTCCCATGTTTTTAAAAAGGGGTTATCGCACGTCTTCTCTTAAGGTCTCACTTACATCGGTCAGAATTCGCTTAATTTGCTATCTGGTGGGTGCGGCATTATGAAGGACATAGTAATTGTTCTTGCATTAAATGAAGTTGGAGATTTTTCGGTTCGGTCGTAAAACATTGACAATTCGGATAGCCATTCAATAATGAATGGGACTTTTCCGCTCAGTGGGATTTATAAAACAAAGTCGCATACCTGGCTTAAAGTCACGTTGCAATAACCTATTTTGATGTTTACATTTTCCCCACTTGCTGTCTAATACACCAGCGAATCGTGCCTAAAAATAACACCTCTTTTTTTTTTGTTTCAATGTCACTGAAGGCTTGATACGTTCGAGAGTACATTTACTTTACAGCAATATAAGTTTATCCCAATCTAGGTGTTTTCAGGCACTCTGTTCCGAGGCCTCTGGGAACAATGTTAAGAATTTTATGTGATTCGTCTAAAGTGTTTTGAAAAGATCGAGAATGATGAAGCCTCAAATAGGACTTGTTTCAAATTTTTTCTCACCGTGGAACAATTTCGCAAAGTTTTTCGAATGAAATTTTGGAATTTCACGATGGATTTTGATTTCTAATTGACGAACTTTGAAATGGACTAGTTTCAATGACCAGACATAGGGCTAATTACAACTCTTAAGGTAGAAGTATTCAAGCAATCGGGGTATCCCCCTGTTTTTTTATTATTTTAATGCAAATTCTTGTTCAGAAAACCATAAAAAAACTTTGAATTCTACCCTGTCTCGTTCTATTACAATTGCTAAGATCGAAAGTAACTAGCAAGAGAGATTCTGGATGCTTCTTTTCCACTGGCAACCCATCGGGGTGAAAGACTCTTAGCGGCTGATGGGTCACAGCAATTGTAATCAATGGTGGCAGATTAAGAACGTTGAGGTCATGAGGCTGAGAGTTTTGCTTTAAAATACCGATCTCCTCTTCAAAATTGAAAAAAATATTTGTCATACTTTTAACCTTTTGGCTTTTGTCTATCAAAGCTGATGCATCGAGGTGATTCAAAGTCCACCCACACGCTGCGTTACTAAAAGCGCACTTTTAAAAACTGCGAACACCTACAGCTTTTGCTAATGTTTTCAGATCACTCACGATGCACCTTGATCGGTAATAGTTTTGAAACGACAGTTATTCGGCATTCCGATTGCATTCCTGATTTCTCTCCTGCCAAGTGAGCTAAAGTTATGTCAGCTGTTCCATACTTTAAGTGAAAGGCCCTGTCAACTCCCCTTTGATTACACCTTCCAGGTTCACGGTCACAGTAGTACCACCTCGTATAAAATTTTTCAAGAGATTACACATATGGCAGTTGGTGGCAATAGCTTTTAGGAATAATTTTGCGTCAAAACCATCATACTGTCAAATAAAAAAATAATTTTTGCAATGTACTTTGTTCTCAAACTGCTTTCTTTTGAAATGGCAAATAGCCGAATTCACCCACCAGACTGAAAAATGTTGATAAGAAGAGCTATATGCAGATTCCTCCTCTGGAACACCATTTTGCATCCCATTGGATTAGCCTTTGATTTAAACGAATGTTGTCGCTTACCTTCTTACAACCGATATTGCTTTGCTTCTTTTGCTTTGCCTTCCAGAATATGTCACTCCCACTCAGTCTCGCTTCAGCACCAGATTTCAAAAGGGATCACCCAACTCTCCACAACCTGGTTTAAATGACCCTTGCCTATTAGTTCCTCCTATGCAGGCCAGTAGTGCCATTTAGACCACTCGATCCGAGTCGGCAAGCCATATCATCTATTCTGTTTTATATCTAGGTAACTTAAAGATACAAACTCCACGTGTCTTATATTTTCAATTAATATGAAAATCGTGTCTGCAAACGATATAAAAGTATTTCATGATGGAAATTAGATAGAAATAAGAAAACCATTACTCCTAAATTACCACACAAGTCCTGCTTGGAAACCATGCCATGTCATTTAGTTGTCAGATAAGCTTTGAAATGCTGAACTCAAATTCATGATCCAAGCAGAATTTTTTGAATTAAATTATGTTTAACATGGAGTTTTAAATTTCATAGCATTTTTAAGCCCATGTGAAATCTAGCAAAGGATATTGCCAGTTACACTCGGCTTCTCGATGTTTATGGCGCAATTGAACCGGAGTAACATTTGCTGTTCAACCGCTGAAGAACCTATTCAATAATTTCCATGATATATTGCAAGAATAAAAATTCTACTTTTATTTATCGATGAATCAAATCTAAAAGCCAAAGAACCAGATTAGAGAATTAGCTGTCAACATTCTGAAAATACATTAAGAGAGCGGAATTAAAACTTCAAATTTTAACTAACTTGGAGAAGTAGTGCCTCAAGGATGGCATCAAAATTTCATGTGTCTTAACCAGACAACAACCTCCCTTTCAAGTGTAACGATCTGTTCGTGAAAAATTGTACAGAGAAGGTCCATTTGTACCAATCTAACACATAGATTTCATAATCATGTCTGTAAGAAACTGAATATAAAGAGTGCAAAACGAGTAAGCCTTGGATACCCTGCATGAACATGGAGCAATTTTTAGCACTGCTCAATGCAGAAGCCCTGAACACAGGATATCTCCAGAATGAAAATGCTATACGATTTAATGATGGATGGAATTCCATTAATCTTTGTGCTCTATCCTGCTAATAGTCTAAGAAAGTAAGTTACTGGAGGATAATATTTAACTGCTTTCTTATCTCCGAAATTCGATAGAAATAATAAAAATCTAAAGCTTGGCCAACTTTCAAAGTGCACGAAAAAAATTTTACCTACTTCCAGACTCCATTTGTTAAATCGCATTTGAGGAAAATCAGCAGTAAGAATAGGAGGGAAATATCCATCAGAAACGACGCTAGATTCTTGGCATGGATGTAGCGACGGGGTAAAAGGGTGCTTTGAGCGAACACAGTGAATGCAGCGGATTGATAGTTGATCGACGATGCAAAGCAAATGTTTGAAAATGAGGCATGCCAGCACTCAAAAATTCAGTAGGTATGAACTCTAGCTCTCATTAAAATGTGAATTAAACAAAACTAATGGAGAAATTTGGGCAGACGAAGCACAATAATAATTATTTTTAGATGATCTGGATTATTAAGATTTTTGGTGATGAAGGCGTTTTACAATGCCTGAGCAGTCCATTATCAAATGAATGTTTGAATGCCATATTTAATTCAGGTGATGTTCAGCGAAAAATAATTAAGCTAATCAAATTTTATTTTCCATTAAAAATTTTGCTACTCTTGCCATTTACATTCATAGCATTTAAATTTGCAGCCGATTTCGTAGTAATTTAACTTGGAGTCGATATCCTGTTACTGATAAATAACAGGTAGTATATTTTATTGGATCGCAGACGCATATACTTCATGTTTAAGGTTAAATCAATGGCCTTCAGAAGAAAAATATCGGTTGGCAAGGTAAATTTTAAAGATGTACAATGGTGCACTGAAGACCGTTTATGTATGGCATCATTTTATTCTCGTCTAACACTTTGGCCAAAAAGTGAATTTGAATCAATTATGCAATTAAATATCAAAGCAGCCTTCGTGAAGACCATATTTCACAATTCAAAGTTAAATATCAGCTTTTAGGATTGCCTTTGCACTGATGCTTCCGATTAACCACTTTTTGAGCCCAGAAGATCTCCATTTTCCCTTGCAGCTTAACGCAGAAAATCTTCAGTCGATCTTGTCGCATTACGTTTGGTATTCAACAGTTAGCACCTAGAAAAGTATATAAACCAGGAATATTATGAACAATATGTGCAGCAAAGAAAATCATGCCTACACTCTAATAACAGAGTGATTCCCTAAATTTTTCTGAAACTCATTTCAACCGCGTTGTTATGACCGACAATCCTCATATCTCTTCCAGAATTCTTTTCGCACTTCCTGTTGAAGGTCCCATTCATTGCTGCTTATAAGCTTTTTCCACAGTTTTTTTATACGTTTTCTCGCTGACCCCTTGATCATCGTAAATGCAGGCTTTTCAACTTGGTACACGATTATTGGGTCTTCCGAGTAGCTGGCACAAGTCCATCTAAGTGACTTCAACCCTCCTAACCGACGTGTTTTATTATTTGATTTGGCATGAACATATCGACTGTTACTAGCCCTAACATTCTTCTCATTCAACTCTCCAACATATAGGGAGCTATCCCGAGCGAATGTTTTTGTCATTGAGCCGAACTGCTCACTTGTTGACTTTTTTCCAAGGCAAACATTGCCGGGGCTTTAGTTTTACAAAGTTTTTTTCTACACACCCGAATCAGTAGTAAATTGTTGATTCCCCAGGATAACTTGCATTTCATTTGCACAGTTTTAGAAAAAAGAACTCGGTTTTTCAAGCTAAGGTAGTAAAATGGTACCGCAATCATGATATTCATTATATGGAAGTTTTCTTAATTACTAAAATGGGTCCAAATTAAGACTCGTGAGCCCAAGTTTTTTGGCACAATCTTAAATTCTTGCATCCAAACAGTTGTGCTCATTAATTTTTGTGAATATAATATGCCTCCTTTGTTTTATGCCATGTTAGATTAATACTGTCATAAAAGGATCTCAAAAATTTTACAAACCCACTTATGTTTACTGCTATACCTTCCGTTAGAATTGCTTATGTGTGAAGGTAGTCCCCACTAACCCAGTCAAGTCTCAATCACATGGGTAAATTTAGGCTTTCATTTCAATTCAGACTTTTCTTAAACCGCATTTTTAGGGAAGTTCCTGGTTCTTTGAGTGGAAAGAAATTTGAATAGATTCAGTACGATTTACAGGAGCTAATAGACTGCTCTTTTGCAGTAGCGCCTCACTCAGTTTACTAATAAAGCTTTTCAGGTACTGCGATTAATACTTAGCAATCATAGCAAGCAGTCGAGAGGAAAACCAATCTAAAGAATATCCGTAGTTGGAATGGAAAACAGGTGCTTCAGTTCAGGTCGACTTCACTGCTGGGGCACTCACTCGGAAGAGGAACTAAAGGACTCAAATACTACAAGCTGCCAATTTGCAAAGCATGAGTCTGGACACTTTGGTTCACTCATGCTATGGCTTCTAAGGAATGACAACTGCAAATAATTTCTCGAAGACGACAAATCGATTGAAAGTAAATAGATGTGATGAGATAAATTCATTGATGCAGTTGCTGTCTCTCCGTGACAGCCCAGTGAATATTCGAATCCCATTGGTTGATATGCATGGAGATAAATTCAGCTTTGAAAAGAAGTTTCGATTGCATTAGCTTCCGAATTGCACAATCCAGTTGATCTGAATGGTCCTCGACCACGCAAAACTACAGCTTCTCCTACAAAATTGCAAGTCCGTTGGAGTCATTTTGGCAAATCGGTCTGTAATGATTCCACTCGTGGTCGGAACAAAATTATGTTTTAGATACTAAAATGAAATCCCTTCCATTTAATAGCTCTGATAAACCGATAGTACTCACCTATTTCCCAGTAAATGGAAAGGTGGCTTAGTTTGTAAAACTTATTAAAATCATGTGATTCAGTTTGAGCAAAGAAATTTTCCCTCTGAAAAATCCCACACTTTGCTAGCAGCATCGGAATTCATTTTGCTGTACAAATTATTTCAGATTGCACAAAACAGTCTTTCATATGTTTAACTACTCGACCAATGATGAATTCATCATTAAATATCATTTGATTCCACGATTCATTGCTTCAGTATTTTGAAAATCACCAAAGGTTCCGGTACGTACCGAATCGTACTTATGATTTGAACAGATATATGACTCTTGGATGCTTTTTAGATGAATATGTAACTTTTCAGATGCAAAGGACTTCAAAACGGTCTACGTAATTAGTAAAGAGGTCTTCTGATTCCAAAACTCAATTCATCACCATCGTCCGAGGTCTCAAACCAGCAAAATCGTCTCAAAAAATTTTTGTACCTAACTTTAATTTTCAAAACAAAACGAAAAGAGTTAATATCAACGTATTAAATGGGATAAATTTATGCATATCTCTTGTAGAGAATGTTTTTCACTTTATACAGTGAAGTAAATGACTAGCATATAGCAGAACTGAACTGCAACATTTCCACATTTCTACCGAAGAAGAAAAAAATAATAAGAAAGTCTTAAAATTAGGGTTGATTGAGACTGCACAAGGGTACTAGAAAGCACGTCTTGGTAGCATCGCAGTAATCTCAATTGCGAGAAGTTTAAAATGCAAATACATGGCCAGACAGTACAGCACCAGTCAGTATATTTAGACCGATTGTGAAAGTTTGCGATATTTTCACAAACACACTGACTAAGTTTCAGATACCACAAATAGAAAACCCGACTTTGTTAATGTCCAATTATTCATAGGGCGTTTCAGTGCTTATAATTTACTATTGAACAGAATTAGGTTAATGAGACAAAACATTCTATTAACTTCGCGATTCTGCAGCAGGAATGTGATCTGAAATGTAGCTTCAATGATCTTAAAACGCATGTCCGAAGTTCGACATTCGTTCACATTAGCAGGATCAACGCCCCCGCAAGAGTGCGCTGTCTTGAAATAACGAGGGAATATTAATAAGTTTAATTTTAGTGGCTGAAATATGAAAAATTTTAATAATTAGTTGTTAAATTTTATTCATTTGAGAAGAAATGAAGCTTCATTCACCAAAAGGTATTAGCAACAAGACTGTGCCATATTTTTGAAAAATTTCAGGTGAATTCGAGAGGTCTTGGTTATTTCAACAAATTGTGACAATATGCTTTGACAAGAGTTAGGCGACTAGGCCCCAACTGTAGACATTCGGATATAAAGTGGTTAAAATTTAACCATTTAAGTTAAAATAATCTGACAGACTTGTTTTTTTAACAGGGAACTTGCTTGCGGTTAACTGCTTTGAGCTTATCTTGAGGACACAAAAAGCTGTTTTTGTTTATTTACTCATTGTGACTGCATGATATTTGGATGGTATCAAAACAAAATAAGGGTGATATCGCATGGTGTGTAAATAGTTACAAAATTTGGTTTAGGAAAGACTTTTCCCGGCAAATTTCCAAGCTTAAAAAAGCAGTTTCTAAGTTTGTTATTTGTACTTGCGTTCTGAAATAAAAATTCACAGTTGCTAAAAGATTTGTGGGGGAGAATAATGGCCTAAGAGAAAGTTAATAGCCATTAACAAGAAGTCAACTGCTAGGAAAACAATGAATGTTTGAGCTTACCAGCTATGCTTAAAGTTAGGGTATTTTTCAATCCTTAAATATGACTGGGGACGAAAACTTATGGTGGTAAGCAAAACAGCTGGTGAATTGGGTTTATTCAAAAAGTCCTGTTTAAAACTTTCAATTTAAAGACCGTTTCATAAAGTATTTTAGCAACTGGCATTGAAAAATATGGATTGGATCCAATAAGTCACATAAGCTGCAAGTATGAGAAACGTAAGAAGGTACCATCATCCAGATCAAAGCAAGCGCTCTAAGATCCATTGCAATGACCCAGCTTGTCATAATATGAGGGTTACTTCTGTGGAAAGAAATGGAATCCGATACTAGATCCATGTCACAAAAGGATGGTAGTTTATATTTCTTGAAAAACTGTACGACGACCAAGCATTATTCGTCTAAGTAAGTGAGATCTTAGGATATGCAAATCAAATAGCATATCTCGGCTCAAATTGCAATGCGGTTGAAACTAGCCTTCGCAGATGTTATTATAGCCGCTCTGTTGTGCTTTCTATCAAGCCGTTTGAAGTCTCAGCTTGGCCGTCAAGTAGAAAGGGCTTTTTGATTTTAAATGTTCCATTGAAAGAATAAACGAATGATCATTTGGAATGTGAAGGCCAGAAAGCAAATTCCTATATGATAGTCACTGTCTGAAATCTGTTGATGAAAAAAAGCCTCAAAACTCTCTGCCTTATTAATGCACCCTCTCCACAAACTCTCCATTTAGTCATAACACCCTATAACTATCTCCATATGCTTGCATTAGACCTTGATGATTGTAATAACTGTATTCAATAAGTAAGAGCTAACATTACTTTAATTTAGGTTTCTAACTATTTATATTATGTAGAATAACAGTTTATAAATCTCCTCCCAGAGTTTGGACCAGGCGAACATTAGCGAGAGGCGAGAGGTTCAGTTGACATCTTCGATTCTTGTTTGGCTTTAACTATCAGCCCAACCATACTGAAAGTGAAGCCTCCTTCATTCGCCGCAAGAACAAAAAATCAACATCAGACAAACTTTCCCTTCAAGGCACTTTTTTACACAGTATTCAGTATAGAAACCGTCCTTTGATTATAGGACATTCAATTTTCAGACATTTGCTGCTCATCAACTCTATCAATGTAGTCTTTATCTAGCCCAAACGTAATAATTGTAAATATATCCTATCTCGCTCGTGGTTCTTGTAGCTCAACAACTCATGGTAGGCTAAAAGATCTATAGGCGTGCTGCTAGCAACTGAATGCTACTAGTCTCCTGATTGTCAGTTTCAAGTGCTAATAGGAGAGTTTGATTCACATGGTCTGGCTTATTTCAACTTTAGAGTGGCAGAAAAGCATGCGAAAATATCGCATGATAAATTGAACAACATGACTGCCTTCAAAAAATAACATGCATTTCGCAAAGTAATTATTAATAACTTTCTTTCGTGAATTTTGGAGCGTTAACATGATACAACCTAGCACTAATGGTGAGGCGATTCATAAGAAGAATTATTGGGATCTGATAAGTTGATAAATATATATTCAAGCGTAAGTGCTGCAAAGAGGTGGGTCTGTTTAATAAAAACGATGATTAGAGGGTAGAAGATCTGGACACTGTAGGCCAGATGCAATTTATTATGGTAAACCCTTTTCGTTCGCTCAGTCCGGATGAGTTTCGCGATCGCAATTAGAAATAGGACAATCCTCATTAAAGAGGAGGACGAAAAGACTAAGTCAAGGAAGTTTGCGAATGCATTTGTTGATGAGTATAGTGAAAATAGATTTTCGGAAACTGTTTCACCTAAAGGTTGATTAAAAGGAATTTTTGTGTTAACATGAACAGATATGCTTTATGTTCTCCGTATGTTTCTTTTACTGAAAGAAATTTTTTAGCTTCTCTGGTGATGATGGTAGTAAACTCATCTTGAATGTATTAAGAGGTTCATACTAAAATATTTGTCTCGCGAAATCATTACTTACCCAGTAACAACACGCATGCATTTGAAGGCCTTTCCACGGTAAAGCTTGCATTAGGTTAATGGAAATCGTAGATCCAAAAAGAGGACATATGCAAAGCGCCGATTTAGGCACATCAAACTAAAAATAAGAGAAGTCTTTAGTAGGGCTTACAAATTTTGGCCTGAGAATCTGAAAAGAATTATTCCAGTTCCAAGAGCCGAGAATTCTAATTTGAAAGAAATCTCCGTGATAGCAGCGAAAGTGTGCGGCTGATGAACGAAGACAGGGCAATAATTAAGTCTTTAATACAGTGCACCATGCTTTGAATCTTTCAAAATAGAAGAGTGACTCTCGTTTCAAGTTTGTGCATGGTCACCGGAAGGCGTGATTTTTCCAGCCCGTCCAGCGTGACTCGCGATTACCAACATTAAAAGTTCTGCACCTTCATCTAGTTCGTAGACAAAGAAATTGGTTTATAATGAGTGCAAAGCTAGCAGTTTTATTATTTTTTTGTTGATAAACTATTACCAAACTGAAATAAGCTTAAAAGCAAGCAATGCGTGATTGATAATGCAATAAACAAGTTTTGTAGAGAGCTGGTTGAATATTTGTACCAACTAACAAGCAATATTTCCCATTTCGCTTTTACTTTTGACATGAAGATTGTTTATTAAGAACCATGTTTTAATAAAAGGATAATTTACCTGTTGTAAGTGGCAAACATGACAGGTTGGCAATTTTTTCTCCCTCAAGAGTTAAGACCTATTTTTCAGCCCCAAAAACCAGAGGTGACCTTCAGTCATCCAGGGTGGTCATTGAAAGTTGACTTAATAAAAAAATTGCTTCCGATTTTGCCATCAAGAATGCGGCCGAGTTGGAAACTTCGGACAACACATGCTGTTTCTATAAAAAGAAGGTAATTAAACACTGACTGCTTAGAAATCTAGTGGGTCTAGACAACACCAGCACTTTTCTCTTCTCTCTCCCCGACTGGCGATTCCTCGAATTTCGGAGTTTAATTTGCTTTCACGTAACCATTTGTTAACTTTTTGTGGACCCAGATATTCCGAAGGGGAGCTGCCTCCACACAATCATTAATCACTGGGTTAAAGTGTCTGCTTTGGATAATAATTATTTAAACTAAGTCTAATACTTGAAAGCACCGCATTTACATTCTGAAAATGGTAGCACAGCAGCAGACAACTTTCAAAGTCTCGAAGTGCTGCTCTTGAAATGTAGCATGATTCGTGTCTCATCCAGTCTACCGAATACTCAATTATGCTGAAGTCAGAAAATGTATTTGATTTCATAAGCCAAAAAAAGTTTTGACGAAATGCAAATTATGGTACAAAAGCATTTAAACAAAGAGGATTTTCCTCTTCAGGGAGACAGATCGAAAATTGTTAATGAGCCTTTACTTTGTCTTGCGATTTTCTTGGAAATTGTTCATGTTTCCTATTTATATTCAACTAATATACGCTGTTAGAGAATGTAAATAGTTTCCACAAAGGACAAGTTTGCTTAATAACTGGGAAAAAAGTATTGAATGCAGGAAAAATTTTCATTCAAGTCCATTATTTTTATAACTGCATTCGAATGACCTTAACTGACTTGCTAGCTGTGGCTGATAATGTTAAATTTGAGTTGCTATTTAATAACTTATGCTTTCGAATTTTTGATCTGATATGTGTGCACAGAAAAAAAAATTTACCAGAACGAAGCAGTGGAAACGTATTTGCTGGATGCAATCGCTTTGAGAGACGCGATGACAATTCGTCCACTTGCATTCTTTCATGATATTCTCATCATGGCTGAGTTAATCATTAGTATCGCATCCAGAAATCTGCTTCTAAGGCTTGTAATAATCTGTGATGTCTCTCAAATCTTAAATTCAATGAAAATCGGCCTAAATGTTAACTCACCTCTATTAAGATGCCATGGTTACCTTTGGGGACTTTAAAAATCCAGAAATATTGTTGATGTCGGCATTAACAGACTCATTAAGTCCTCTCGGTGAATAGGTGGGTTCGTTTATGGCAATGGTTCTATAGAGTTTGGATTGCAGACTTGTAAATCTATTAAGAATTACCATTTATTTTCGAAGTCCTGTAAGCCCTAGACTAGGCCTAGACTTGGCCGCAAAGTGCACACCATGCCAATTACTTTTGGAAGGATTAATTCTTATAAATCCAATGTATTCAAGTCGTCAAAACGTTAGTCTTTGCACTGAGCGTAATTGGTGGCTTCTCATGCGAAACATCATGAAAAAGATTGAGAAGCGAACGATTATTGAAGAAATTGTAAGCATGTGGCAGATAGATTGCCCAAAATCAGTGAAAGACAGGAGACAAAATTAATTTATTTTCCAGAATACTCAACTGAGAAGCGCCAAAGCATTAATCCAAACCCATATGAAATTAAAAAAAGCTATTTTCATGCCACGGTTTCCAACCACCCTTCTAATGGAATCTCCAGTTCTCTTTGAAAGTGCAGGCACGGTTGACTCGCTTAGAATGAGTTGCATTGAGAAGTTTCATGTGAGTGCATAAGGCATGTTTATCGTGCGAAAATTCCTTTTACATACATTCCACTAGAGTGAAACGTCATTCAAACTGGTTATAATTTGAATAGTCAATTTTCGGTATGCATGAATTTAACTAGGAAAGCTTAATAGTATCGCAACGGCGCTGTTATGTTGAAGGGCCGTAAAATTATGATCCACATTTTGAAAACCTATAAATGTCATGAAGTCAGTGCAAAGATTTGCCCGTAAATAAAGGCTTCGTGACCTTTTCGAATGCACTTTAAATATGGGCTGACATTCAATAATATACTGCCTCGACCACTCCTCTGCGACTGTGTCATCTGCTGAATTTTCAAAGCCAATAAAATATCACCCTACAAAAAAGTGATTTGGATCCAGTCCGATTATTGATCTACTAACTGCTTAAACTCAAATGCTAAGAGCAAATATCCCAACCATACCATGTCTGCAACAGATTAATATAGCCTCATGGTGGTCAAACCTACTCTCAACCTCCTCGTGGTGACCACCGGTAATCTCTGGGGCAACTCTTGGGGCTGATGAGAGGTGCGGCCGGGTAGGACTAATCACCCCTGAACGTATTAAATTAGATTATGTCAGCAGAACTACAAATTCGTACAGCCTGTTAATTGGACTTATGGCTTCAAACTAGACTGTGAAAACACGTCCATGTAACAATAGATGGAATCTCCACCAAAAAGTCGGAAAGACTTCAAGAAGAGGTGTAAAGAATATTTGCCCTTAACGGTGTCGAGGATGAACGAGGTGCCAATACGAAGTTGAACTGCTACCTGTCCGATATAAATATGCCAGAGAAGTGACCAGAGAATCGAAGAAGTCGATAAACGCCTTCACTGTCTTCTGTGTTAATTGTTGTGTGATGCTTGTTGTAAAAGCTATTTTACTTCTGTTGTACCCCAATAAGTCCTTGAGACTTGCCCTTCTGGGTGGGAAGTAAATAAAAAAAAATAATATAGCCTCATACGCCTACTCCTTTAAGTAATACGAGAGTGAAAAAGGATAGAAATCGTCACTTCAAGGGAACTAAACATCTGTCGAAACAGACCGGCTAGTGGATGTGTGAAATGAGAAAACGCATCAGATTTATTCTGAAATACTCCACACATTAATTAGACTGTGTTTCATAAGCGGTTTGTGCCACAAGTACAACATTAACTGTTACGAGTCTTTCGTGGAAGAACATAATGCGTTCTCAGTTTTTATGAAGTCCCTGTGATCCAGATTAATTCACCTCATATTGGATGATACGTTACTTTTTCATCAATGTTTAAACGCATTAGGAACTAAACTTAGCGGAGTTTAGGATCTCACATGTTTCGGATTTCCTTTGAAAAAATGTCATTCATTGGGGGGGGGGGGGGGGGCGGGCGGAATCGTTCTCAATTAGATATCACCCTTTTATTTGTAGTGGAGAAAAGTAACATGATATGTAGTATCATTCCCACAGTAAATATTTCCGAAAATGTCAACTAGCGGAATTTGCCACTGAAAGTCCAGTAATCATGATCTGCTGTTATGAAGGTACAACCGTATTTGAAACTTCAAGAATCGAATTTGCTACAGCAGTGAACTTTGAAACCTATCGGAACTTGTTCTAAATAATGCGACTGAACATTCATGCAAAACTCGCATCATGTTGGTTGGAAAGAGCTCTAAACTTTGGTAAGACAATTTTTCATCCACGGCTTTTAGACCCACTCATGAATAACGAAGGAATTTAGAATTACAGTAATTGTCTAATGTGGTCATCTGAGGGCGCTAGATAGACCAAGCCTTTGTCAAGAAATGGTTAGTCAATCTTTTCATTTGTTGAAAATGTCAAAGCAACCGTTAGTGATCGAAAAACTACTTTGCGTTATTATAAATCATAAAAATCTCTGATTCTGGATCTACCAATCAGGCAGTTTCCTAAGTCTATGAATGCGGTGGTTTTCAGGAAGCGCGCACACACGTACATACCCGTTCGTCTGCTCATGTTCAAGTGAGGGTCATGTAAACTTCAACAGCCTCCTAAGACCTTAAAAAGTTTTCAAGCTTAATTTAGTTTACACTAATTTACAAAGTGCAAAGTCGTGTGACTGAAATTATCCGATCTCAAAAACTCCATCTTTGCGTTGTCTCGCTCCGGTGGCTAAAATTCATTTTGATAACTATGAGCGAAGTCCGCGACAATCTGCTAGTGCCATTTACATTATTAACGTCGTTTGCTGATCATTTCAACTGATGAGCTCGAGTTCTAAAGAGTGTTTCGATCTGGAAAATCAATTGTTGCGGAATCGGATCACGCACATATTTTAGAATGCGCAGTAACATTCCTGCGGCTCCAAGATACAACAGGACACTTTCAGTTGCGCTAAATACCATACTTTCTCTATCTAAGTTATCAATGTCTGTCAGAGAAAACAGTCGTATTTAAACATGGACGGGGATTGCGTTTCCAGCCAATTTTTATATTTACTTATCTAGAAGGATGTGGAACATCCATACTAAGGGAGCATCATAAAAGCTTAAATGAAGGATAATTTCTTTGACTGATCAATGGTACTTCTATGACTTCAGCAGATTCGCTGGGCAGGGCTGTCTATTTTACGATTTTTTTTCTATTATCCTCCCAAACATCCCAACAAAGCTTTGTCCACGAAGGCACACTTTATTGGTCGTGTATTCCACGTAAAGATGGGATTCAAAGTGTCCCATTAATTGTTTTGTCACTTGTTGAAAATTTCACAAAGATAATTTCTATTAAATTTTATTAATGTAAATATTCCCTGTAGGTAGTCCTAGTTTAAGGCTGCTGTGATTAAATAATTTTAAAAGAAATTGGGTGTAAGTGAAATGGAGCTCCCCATTAATGAATTTTTAAAAATCATGATGTTCAGGACCTGTTTTGAATTTAATATTATTTATGAGAACAGCCCAACTTCAGCTGATTTGGTGGAAAAGGCTGATCTACTCAAAAAAAATTTGTCAAATTTGGTATCTTCCGCTAAATGAAAGCCGCAAATGAAAAGAGCCACGTTATAACAAGTCAAGATTGCGCATTAAATCTAGTGTTTCGGAATCGAACCAAAAGCTTTTGTTGTCCCAGTTGATATTCACCTCGAAATTAAATCATTTTTTACCCTCTGCTACCCCACTAGCTTTCATTAAGTAGACAGGCGTTGAATAAGCAATTAAATAATTCAACTATGAGTATTGACTGTGAGTTTCCCAAGTTCTACGGCTGCAGAGAACCTGTGTTCTAATGTCAAATATAGAAACCTTTTAATGTTGAAAGAAACAATAGACAATATAGAATATGATACCCATTAATGAAAGATTTTTATAGGTTTACTGTTGAGAATGATATTTCTTTAGCTTGAGGAAGCACCATCTCATTTGACTTTGCGGAGTTTATTCACCCTCTTAGAACACCGAGAGATTATTTATTAAAAATTCAGACACAAAGAAAGCTGCTGACTAAAAAAGATAACGTGATTTCTTATGGGCATGCGAAATAAGCTGACCTCATTCACCGATTGAATAGCTCGTTTATCTGAAGGTAACAAGTTCATTTTAAATTGTGCAGCAAAAAAATTGTCATAGAGAGCACACATTCTAGATACCTAGAATAAATAAGTACGAAGGTGCGGTGATGAATGTCGGCGAAATACCTATTGAGAAAATGCAGATCTTAACGAGTTGCAGGATACTATTCTTGATCCGCTAGTTCTAAAATTCTTTTATTTCTTTACAAGCCCTTCTACTACTTAAACCAAAATCATTTTAAAATTATCAGTTGACTTTACTTAATGAAAACAAATTTAATGAAAATAACTTTAATTTATTCCTGTTATTCAGGTTCTGAATGCAAGTAAATCTTGAATAAAGCTAAACCAGGTTTTGTTAGATAAAAAAATATATGTTAGCGAATGTAGAAAAAAGTAGGGATGTCGCCATATTAGGTTTTGAATCGAAGAGCCACATACCTTCATGGAATTTAGACTTCATTTTTATTATATTAGGCTTATTGTGTCATGGTTACATAAAAGTCTACTTTGTCTATTACTTGAACGCAAAGTACCATGATAGAGTGGGACAATAAAAACGAAATTCATTTTTAATTTGTTTCCTTCGACCAGGATTCAGCGGCCATTTAGTGAACTCTTACTTGAAAGAACGCGTATCAGTCATGCATTTGCACTCGAATTTTTTAAAATTCCTGGCAGTAAATTAAATGCAAATGTCGCCTCCGCTTCTGTAGTTTATCTGTGTCCAGTAAAATATATGGTTTCACAACAGGCTACAAACCCATGATTTTTTATCTTCGTTTGCATACTTGTCTGAAGTTTTTACCACTTTGTCTTCAATTCTTATCTACTAAATCTATGAGTTAGTCATCAAACGAATTATTTACTCTTCAAAATACAAATTACGTCTTTTGTTACTTGGGCTCTTGAATTATTGCTTAATTGTTGTATCAACTAGTATACGCTTGTTTGTAATTGTTTAACCAACGAAATATCTGCTATTTATAAACTATGCATTTATTCAATAATCAGCGAGGAAGTAGCCTCGTGAAAAGTCCAGATAACACATATTCGAGGACATTGTAGGGCAACCAATAGGTGGGCGGAAAAGCAGTGGGGAGCATCGACGAAATCCGCAAAAGGATGATTTCATTGGCTGTTAAGGTTCCCCTAATTGATGTATAAAAAGAAGTCGAACCCATCTTAAGAGCTTCCAATAATTATCAAGGTAAGGAACAGTGCGAGCGATCAGCCCGATGCTTTTTCTTCACTGCCCGTTTTACCATTGAGGATAATAATTTCGTATTTGTTTCATTTCCGACCAGTAAAATTTCAGTTGCGATGCCTGACAGGTGTGCTAAGTGCTATAAGGATATCACCGGTCAAGTTGTGCTAGCGCTGGGTAAGAAATGGCACAATGAATGCTTTGCCTGCCTAGGGTGCAACGCCCCCCTCCAAGGAAAGTCCTTCTTTCAGAAGGATGGTGCCGTCTACTGCATTGACTGTCGTAAAGAAAAGTTTGACCCCACCTGCATGGTAAGTCCTTTCTTCATGGAACTCTGAATATATATTCAAATTATCTTTGTACATGTTGACTCTCAAATCTTTACTATAGAAATGCTACAGGAAGATTGACCCAACCATCAAATACACAATTCACCAGGACAAGACTTACCACCGAGATTGCTTTACCTGCGCACAGTGCAAACTGCCCCTTGATGGCAAGAAGTTCGTCAGTAAAGATGGGCAGTTCGTCTGCGCGCACCACTAGATTCTTCAAGCTTCCTGACTTAAAGCTCAATCAGTGAAACAGCAAACTCAATTTCGTTTTATGCTCTTGATTTTTTCTGCTTTCTGTCTTGATTAAGCCATTACGAAACGAGTGCCATTTAACAATAAGACGAACTGAAAATTTGCCCAATCAGTGTGTTTTGGTTTTTTTAGCAATAGCCTTGTTTATTCTGAGGCCTACTTCTTAGGTACTCCTACCTATTCAGCTGTTGAAGACGAATTGCAAAAAGCCCTCTTTACAATTTGAACTAGTTCCTTAAAGCATTCTGCAATTTTGATGCGTTGGTTTGAAGTAGGACTGCATAAAAAAATTTAAAAATCTGGAGGACAGGCGTAAAGAACCAATAGCCATAGATTTAGCACAAAATTAAAGCGTTCATTTTGTAAGTGTCCAGGCGATCATCTTTTTCTATTCACCAAGGATTATCTTCGCTGTTTGAACCGAACTTCTCAATGGTGCAGTTTCTTCCTACTAAACTTAATTCTAGGTAATGTTTAATTATCTGCGTTGAAATTGAGAACAAAAAAACTAATGGGGTATCATTTTCCAATGTTTTGAGGTAATGATGTGCTCTAATCTTTAATATAGGTGGTATAGAATTAGTTCAGCTACCAAGCAATGAATCGAAAATTTCTGAATCAAGCGGATTGCAAAGCATGCCTGTGGAGCAAGACTTGTGCAAGTTAAGACTCAAAACGTTAAAATTTAATAAAGCCCTGAATTACAGAACTCAAAGGCAAAACCAATCTAAAAAATTTTTTTAAAATTTGAAGAAATCGGTCTCTGGGGCTAAAGGGCGCTTGTGAATAGCAAGGGCTCTGCACAGGTCTGGAAATGACCTGTCATTTCTCACAGTGGTTCAACGACCATCTAACGCTCAACAAATTGCTATTTTAACAGAAGTCTAAAATATTGTATATTAGGTAGTAGCTAGTAGACGAAATTCACCAATGTTACTTTTGACTCTCAGAATTAACTCTAGGAATCTTTCGGTTTTTTATCTTGTAATGGCTACATTAACAGTTGGTCATTAAAGTAGGGCTGCCACTGCGTCTGAGTATTATCGTTTCTCCTTGCGTAAATCTCTTTGCTGATGCATATAGTGTGCGAATTCGAACAAATATTTCCATTAACACTGGCATGGAAAACAATTTCGTTGAAGGATATGCCATGGATTAGGTCGTGCCTTAATTCATTTCATTTATTTGGTAAGCATATTTCGAAAATTTTTTTTCACTTGCGCATTAAATTATTTTACTAGTAGAATCAGATTTCATTAACAGAGCAAATTTTTTTTCAAAAGTGATTAATTTTAGAAGTTAGAATTGGCATTAGACCAGGGAGACAGATACTATATTTTGGACTTCTCTCTATATTAAAGGCGCATTCCTAGACGTCTTCTGACAACTTACAATTTCATTTCATTCGGCTTGTATTCATTATCAGTAAAATGGCTCTCCAATGTCAGTAGTTTTTTTCGACTTTTTCAGTACAAAATTGAAATACAAATCTAGTTTTGTAGTTTTACCTCTATGAAAAACAAGTGCAATCTTAATCACAAACATACGTTCTTCGCTTATTTATCAAAATTTATCAATCAAGTCGCAAAGAAAAGCACAGTTAAATAGAAAAAGAGAGCGGATCCAAGCTTTGAAAACGATCTAAACTTGAAAAGAATAGAATGATATTGAAAAAAGCTCTCTTTCTAAAGTTTCGATAGATTAAATCCTTGCAAGTACTTCCAATGGTAGGCATTTAAATTTCAGGAAAACAGTTACTTAAAGAGAGTTTCGTTATGTCATTATTTTGAAAATCAAGAATTTCAATAAAATTTTTTGAAGCGAATATAAATGAATTATGTTTTATAAATTTAGTACTAAAAGGAAAATCGGTTCGTGTTAAAAGAATGGTGGGATTGTGAAAAATCACGCGAAAAACTCCTAATACTGAAAAGGGACGCTCTTGATTAAAAACGGACAAACAACAACAACAACTTTGTGCCATAAATAGCTTGGGATTGGGCAGCTGCGCAACAGAAGTGCAACAAATAGGGTCCCTAAACTGCGTGCCACAACACAAAAACAATGTATCGTAGACATTGCAAAGCAAACCATAAAAGGCGATGCTTTCGCATTTCTTACACATTGACCCAAGTCATAATATCCTCATTGGTTGGTTAGAACTTCTATTTATTTTAAAAACAGAAAAAAAAACTTCTTTATGTAAATAGGCATTGAGGATAAAATTGTAGTCAGTGGCTGAATTGGCCAATTCGTCTCCTTATACACTGACTGTTGAAAGCCGCTATTACCGATTGTTAATGGATTAAGAGGCACAAGTAAATAAACATTTGGTCCTTCCCTACAGGGCTCATTTTCTTTCTATGTGGCCAATAAGCAATTCTTGAAAGAAGAAACACAAGGAAAGCTTCTTCAGCAGTGGTACATAAACAGTAGGAAAACTTCAATAGTTTTGGGTTTTGTGGTTCACGACTTTGATAGATATCCTTACTTGAGAAAAATGAGATTAAAAAGAGACCCACTATCTTGCTAAGTGACTTAAGAAAAACTCGAATATGGCTTTGAAAGTTTCATGTAAACAACGAAGTGCTTTTCTGCCCAGCGAGCTAGTAAAGGTAAGCAAGTCATTGTCCTCAATTATTTTTCGGATCTAATTCTCTTTTAAGCTTTTAGTAGCACACCAATCGTCCGAAATTGATGCGTTACCATTTTAATCAAGTAAACTATTTTGTTTGGAGCAAAGTGAACTACGAGACACATCGAGGTCAGGTGCGCTGAATTGACAGTAGTATTTTCGAAATGGGCGCTGCTAGGGTGATAGTCTGAAGAATTATGAAAAGTTACTCACTTAAACAATGGTAGAGCGGAGTGCTAGTGATTAATTACAATTTCTGAAACTTATGATCATTGGGAAGGCAATGCAGCAATGGTGTATCACGTCCTTTCCAATGCGTGATGTACTTCCAAAGATTTCATTTGTTACCTCAAATTTTTAGATGTCTGGCATAAAATGTAAATGAAAAACTGAACTTGTCGGAAAATGCCGATCGCAATATTAAGCCTTTTAAAAGTAATACTGAATGCTGCTGATGTTGTGTTGTGCATATATTAAGACAATAACCTGTCAAAACATGAGTCTAGTGGCGCTTGAACAGGCAAATTCATATGATTCTAGGTAAATGAATAAGAAGAAAAAAGTGCAAGTTGAGAACTTGATTTCTTTAAAATGGATGGAACCTTGCAACCTTGGTGAGAGTAGAATTTTCACCCTGGTATTAGTGCAAACAGACTCACATGACACCGGCCTTCCCACTTATTTCAGCATTTACTCACAAAAAGGTAGCTGAATCACCATATCTACAAGACTGCTAATTGCCTACATTCAGGAAATATCAGGTATGCAGTCGATCATTGGAAAGTCTTTCCATATACACAGCAGTTGCTACGATGCAATGCATACCGGTGAAACGAAGTTCTTATTCAGAGAACCTATCCTAGCTCAAATGAATCGAAAAGAAGCATACTTGAAAGTGAATAACAGATCTGGCAAATAATATGTGTGCACAATAATGCAAATCCTGATATCATGTTGAATACAATAAACTTGAATTGTCTCCCATTTCGATAATTAACAGCGATCAGATCCATTGCACAGCAAAGAGATAAGTGTGGAAAAAGAATTTCAAACTGTAAAGGCGATTGAATCAACAGCTAAAATTTGAGAATTTCACCGGTAGAACGCTGAATTTGATATCAGAAAGTTTGTTTAAAGATCAATTCACGGCAACTCAGCATGTCACCAATCTAGCAATATGGCCCTAACATTTAATCGCGTGGTTATACCGGAATCTTTAGCTCGTATGTATTTAGCGCTGGCTCTCCCATTCTTTCTTATTTACATCTTTCCACATCGCTGTTTTGGCAGCACGCCCGGAAGTTACCGCTTAAAAGCAATGAATTATGGAATCTCTAACACATCCTCCAATTACAAGCAATAAAGCACTGTGAACCCAAATTTATCTGCCTTCTGTTTGATACGGCAATTCTTAGGCGCCTGAGAGCAAATAATTTCTTTTTTATTCACTCCCCACCAATAAGTCTCAAGGACTTATTGGGGGCATAACAGAAGTACAAATAGCTTTTGCAACAAGTAACGCACAACGGTTAACACAGGAGACAGTAAAAGCGTTTATCGACGACTCTGGTCCCCTGGTCACTTCCCTGGCATGGTTTAATCGTACAGGTAGCAGTTGTACTTCATAGTGGCACTTCGTCCGTCCTCGACACTGTTAAGAGCAGACAATTTTCAGAACTTCTTCAGAAGCCTGGTAAACGAGGCACGACGTAAATACCTGAATTCATGGTCTCAAACTAGACTGTGGGAATCGTGTGCATGTAGCAGTGAATGGAATCCCTGGAAGAGCTAAGAGGATTGTCTGCCCTCAACAATGCCGAGGACGAGGTGCCACTACGAAGTTGAACTGCTATCTATAAGATGAAAGCATGCCAGAGAAGTGACCAGCGAACCGAAGACGCCGATAAGCGCTTTTACTGTCCTCGATGTTAACTATTGTGCGCTACTTGTTGTAAAAGTTATTTGTACTTCTCCTCGGGTTTCCCTCTAATGGGTAGGGAGTAAATAAGAAAACAAGACCCCTGTCACTATAGAATAATGTTCGATTGCTAATTGAAAATAAACTGTAAATGCAATCATATCAGTTTGAAATTCAATATGAAAATTATTAAGAGTTTTTGAAAAGTTGACATTTTAAACCTAAATCATATATCGCAGGTTATAAAAGTTCTTGCTAATTCTTTAACCACCAATGCTAGAGCAGCTTAGGAAAAGTTGAAAGCCCTTAATTCATGGACAAAGTAGGCGATGAAAGGTCAAGCATCATTCATTTCATGCTTCGTTTTAAATAAAGCTTTATTATGTAAACAGAATAGGAATCGGTGCAGATTTCACACGTTGTTGATGAATCGCAATTCGCAAGTGTTTTAAGAAACTTCCACAAATCGAGAGCAGGACTAATGAATTGTAAAATTCACGCTGTCGTTATTTCAATATAATGAAACAGCTGGTAATTTTTAGGCGGGAAACATCATTCATGCGAGCAGTAAAGTAGAACCATTCCCTTCTTCGTAAAACCACCTTTATAGACCCCGCGGTAATTGGTACTTTTGATCCTTGGAATAAAATTAACTCATCAAGGAACAAATAGGGAAAGATTCATGATTAGTCAAAGTTCTAGCCTGTATTGTTTAGCCTTCTACTTTTGTGATTCACTTTACCTGATCACATGCCAACTTTCAGCACTTAATGGAAACGGACATATAGAGAGAGCGTCATTCTAAGGAAGCATCGAAGCTGAGAGATACCAAGTAATGTAAGTTGATGTAAAAATGGCCATGTTGAAGATTAATTGGTAGGGCCTTTGTGTGGGCCAAACTTGTTTCCTCGTCTGGGTGTTCATTTTCCCGTAATTATTTCTTTCTCTGATAAATTCTATACATTAGGCGCATTTCAACCCTAAAGAAGATTTACTTACATTTATGTTTGGTCTAGAAAAATCCATGCCTCTATTACCATTGCGGTCCATGTTTAGACAAATCTCCACCATCCAAAAGTGCACTGTGCTTTTTCGCTTATCAGAAGCAAATTCTATGATCTCCTCCAGTTTAAGAAATTATTTCGGATCACCCTAATCCGAGCCGGACAATAATAAATTCATGGATTTACAGTTGATAGTACTGAATAGAGGTACCCAATCGCCAGTTTATGTTTTTGGAGTTTGTCAGTTGGAAAATCTGGACCACTGATATTCGCGAATAAAAGCTGTTGAAAGCATTTAAAAAAAAATTCGAAAATTTTTGTTATACTCACTAAAGCAGAGTGGTTCTAAAGGATAACTGAGAAAACTACAGAAGGCCATTAGTGATCATTATTTGATAGAAAATTTGAACTATGTTGGTAAAGATAGGAGTAAAGTCTTAAAAATCAAAAGTTGTAAAGCTCCATTTGCTCCAGGCTTTCTTTTGAATCGGTTAATTGTGCCAGAAACTTAAGATGTAGTGTTAATTGTCATTTATTCACAATGAAATTTGTAGAAATGATTTTACACCATTGCAAATATGAGCAATGTAACATTCCGTTTAGATCACTACAAATGCCCATATCCTTTGTTCAGGAGGCAGTAGTTACAAAAACAGAAGTGCATAATGTTTCTGTTCACATAAGCTTACTTTCTTTAAACCTTTTCTTTGCAGAAGTTGTTCTTTGCAATAAACATTTTGTTAAAATTGAGGCATTCAGGGAATGAGTTTACGAAGATCTACTGTGAGTCTAATTCAAAGAATTCCCTTGGACAATGGGATGATGAAACCTTAACCCTGCATTCCGATGCAGCATCCAGACACTCCTGCACATTTTTCTTAACGTCGTTATCAGCACTGTGATTTGAAGAAGGATCACTTTTGCTTGATAAAGCTTCAGGCCTGAGAGTTGAAACAACCCCACGGAACATCGAGTTGGATGATTGTCAACGGGCTTTTGGACGACTAATTCAGTTAACGCTGAACAGAAACTCAAACCCACTTTAGGCTCTTGACATTTTATCACTTATTAATCATTTATAAGTACTTTAGCACCTCAGCGGACACTGTAATTTAAGGTGCTTTGCGTAGAAACAGACCCATGTTTATTCATTTTAGCATTGTTCTGGTATTATAAGAAAAACTTGAATAAAAAATTATGCCCGGATACAAAAGTGACGTTTTGAAAACCATTATCTATGGAACCACCATCTTGGATGTCATCATGCTAACGTTTGAACTTTGCGAACCGAGGACCCTTTTCTGGATTGTCTCTTATCAGATTCCACTGTACCTTAGAGCAAAATCAACAACCAAATGGTAGATTAGACATGTGAAATTATTGCTTAAGCGATGGTGAATCGTTGCGACGCTCATGATGCCCCAGCGATGCTCACGTTTAACGCGTATACTTGTGAGATTTTCGACTGTCACTACCGCTTTAAGCAAGCTTGTTACGAGTTGAGGTTCCCAATAATGCCAGAAGGGTTGGATTCAACTATTTGTGAATCGGTCGATACCGGTGAAAACAAATGACACTGGGCAACTCGAAGGTTTTCGATGCAACAAGTTCTTAGCCGTAATGCTAACTAAGACTTCAACTACGACTGTCGATTTCATAACTGTAACAGCGTCACAGATAATATCAACTAGAAGTAATCTGAAAATCTCTGGTCATCATATTAGGTATAAAAAAACACCCTGTCGAAAAAACACCATGGCTATTGAATAGAAACTACGAAGGAATTTTACTGCAGGTCAAATCTATGTGGTGTGCCATAGTGGAATCAGAATGGCAGATGATTGATTCGAGAGCGAAAGTGGAGTGAACCATCACAGGGAATACTATCATTAGCAATTCAAATGATATTCAGCGGCAGCAAGATTCGTTTCTTGCAACGTGAACACGGACGATTGCTAAACAATCTGTTTGATTAAGTGGATTACTAAGAAAACACATTTCAAACCGGTAATAATCCTTTGCCTTATAAACCCCTAAATCAAATAGGCAAAAATGCATTTTCCTTGGTATTTGAGAATATGATAAATAATGGTTTGGATTAATTTACCATGCAGTTCCGAAGTCAGATAACCTCCTTTATCCTATTGGCGAGTCAGCCGTCAAATTTACAAAAAGAGCATATTTTGTGTCTTGACAACAAAAGGTTATCTTTACGCCGTGTTGAGCACAGGTAACCCCAGGGGCAACTCTGGGGGCTAATGAGAAGGGCGACCGGATGGGACTAATCATTCACCAGACGTTTAAAGTTAGATTATGCCAGCAGAAGTACAACTTCGTACAGCCTGGTAATCGAGTCACCATGCAAATGCCTGGATTCATGGTCTCAAACTGGATTGTGAAAAGTGCGTACAAGTAGCAATGGATACATAGACACCATTTGTTGAAATCAAATGGAAGGCCTAATTGCATTCCACTTCAAACTTCCAAAATACTGAGCTCTCGATGTATTGTTATGATTATTTCAGGAAACGAAATATTAAAAGTAAATAACTTATGGCAAGACGATCCATTGAAATGCTTTATAATCTGCCATATGTATAATTTATTCTGAATTCAATGTGATATGCCCAACAGTATTCCATGTCACTCAATGCACACTCTCCTAAAAGACTGAAATGGGACACCGTCCAAAAACAATTACAGTATTTATTTATTTATTTTGATAACTATTTATTTATTTAATTTTTGGGCTTCCTTATTTTGTTGAAGGAGAGAAATAATTGCAGCAGGGAGAAGGGTCCCTTTATCTGTGTTCAAATACATGTAAAATTTGATTAAAAGTGGATTCACCCGATAACTCAAAACCAGGTCTTCTCACTATCATCAGTCCCTTAGACCACTGAGAAATCAAAAAGCTGCATAACTAATGCAGAAAGGTTGCTAATTTCTTGCTACTCAGAGTCCATTTAGCAACTATTTCAAGGATGATTAGGTAAATAGGGGAATTGGAAGTGTTCGAAGTGCGTTGGTGACTCTTTGGGGCAATATTTTGTACATATGCCCGAATCATCAGGCCCAAAATATTCCCTAACATATCTTGCAAATGCCAGGAAATAAATAGCCATTCCGCTCCCACCCGAAGCCATGTCAGCCCACGCATTGGTCAAATACTATCATTTAGGAGAAAAGGATGTTTGTTGGTGCATTAGGTGTACATTGTATGACTGCTAAGTTTCGGAAGATTTCGCATTATTATCCCAATGATTTTATTTATACTGCATCTTCAAATAATTCCACTTTCGCCTGCTTTGGTTAGTCGTGGAAGAGCACAAAAAACGAGTTATTTATTTTGTTTGGTGAATACATAAGAATGTTATTTAATGAAGTTATGGAAAACACTCCATTATGGAACGTTCCTCTTAGCTGCATTAAAGCTTGCCCAAAAAACCATTGTTGATATTAAGTTAGAATCATAATATGCATTTGATCCTCTAGTTCTTCTTGCTCGCCTCTAGGCTAGTCTCTTTCTTGCCTGATAATGAGGTGCTGATGATTTGGAGTTGCAGCATCTATCAGAGTGCTTCTATCAAGCATTTAATGGGCACAATATTACCTTACTTTAGTGAAAGTTCTTAGCCTTGCAGAAGGCGTTTATTGGCACCTGCACCCCAGTTTGTATGCGAGCTTCCAATTTCGTATGAAACCCTTCCTTCATGTATGGCTAGTTGCCAAGCTGCGTGTACAGCATGCGAGACTTCAACATCCAGCCGAATAGTGTGTTGTCGTGTTCATTCCAACCTCTAAACACATGAATTAGCAAACTTCTCTACCTTCATCCTGATTCCAGTTATTAAAAGTGCGTTTGAAGATAACTATCTTTAATTTCAATAGTCAATTGTTAGAAGTCGATAAGCTATGCCATGATGTGGTAATTACTCAAAAGTAAACACCACATTTCAAAAAGTTAATTCAAGCAGGGACCAATTCCTATCTGCCGATTATCGAATTCCATCTTTTATTACGCCAATAAATTATTTATTTTTACTGACCTTTACTAGGAAAAAGGCATAAAAATTTCACTGGCTTTAAATGAAATATGGGTCAATAATTTGAAACTTATAGAATGTGGATTAAGAAATCTAAAGGTCAACGGTAGTGTTCTTTATGGCTACCACAAATGCCTATATTTAGTACCAAGTCACAAACCTATTCCATTGAGCTGAATGGTACAACCATGCCCAGGCAAGCAGGGTTCAAGGATTTTTCTATTCGTATTATTTCACTTAGCCAATAAGACTTAGATCTAGCTGACTGCGTCACATCAAATTCCTTCTGCGACGCCATTAACCACGAATATTTAGACGTCGCCTTTCAGTTCATTAATAGTCACCAAGAGATCAGCTCAGAAAAGGTAATTGCATTTACCTGATGTGATTCCGTGTGTAGTAAAAGCTGTTATTTTTATCCACATAGTTACCCAGAACGAAGTCAGGTAGACGCGTAAAACAGAAAAAAAATTGGCCCTAATCTAAATGTTATGATGTTCGAAACCGACTGCAAAAGCCTTCGACAGAGGTGAAAGATTTCGATGCGCAGAAAGTGGACATATGTGAAGCGCAGTGATGCGTTTGTTTGATTATTTATCGTGAAAATCGAGTAAACGAAATCAGGAAACAACTTTTTTAAACGACAAAGCCTTCATTCAGACCCAATACAAGGGAATGGAATGCCTGTTTAAATCAAGCCATATCCTAATCACCACTTTGGATGACTGGACATCATCAGTCATAGAGGCTTTCAGTGCTATCCTGCGTCGCATAATTCACGTCTTTGTTCTCATCTTAATCCTAGTAATACTTTAAGGTTACGATCGCCCTCCCCTAAGTCCTAACGGCGCAGGGTAAAAATTAATATCAGTGTTTTACTTAATTGCTGATGCATGCAATGTGCACGCGCGAAAAAACAATTGCGTTTTGTTTTTGACGCATTGTGAATTTGCGTTACGTTATACCAGCAATCATGATCCTGGACGTCAAACAAAGATGTGCACTAACACGAAAAAATGTTTTAAAGTTAGCTATAAAATCGAAGGCCTAAAAGAGATTTTTCCGGCATTGGGGGAGATTTTGTGATGCTCTAGGAAATGGGCTTAGATGGAGGCTCCTACTCTACGGACCCTAGGAACTTGTCGTTTGTGAACGTTAGTATGCATCTGTCCTAAGAAAATAAATTCGAAAACTGTGTTCCAACCTTAATTTTGGAAAGAGGGGTTTTAATGAAGAGCCTTTGAGCAAAATACTCGCTTATGGCCAGCTATTTATGGGTCAAGACTACACAGGCTTAAATGGTTATTTCAGTTAATGGATACGTCCCGGTAGCCTACTGAAACGAGTCATCTGACGGATTCCACGCCTATGCTTTCGTAACACTGCCCAGTACTCTAAGACCATTTAGTACTTGACTTCAAAGTATGGAAGGCATCTCGCTTAACCAGTTCAACCATCTGCTTACCTCGCTTTCAGCTTATTTACCTTCAGGATCACGTGATCTGCGCTGTAAGGTTAAAAACTGAGAGAAAGTACGTCAAATCACCGTTCACACATTGATGTTTGTGAAGGCTACAGCGAGCGCACCAGATTCCTAGCATCCCAAAAATACTTCCACGTTACGCTAAGTAATTTCACTACTCACAAAGTTCAGCCGACGTTAGGAGAAAAAATCTATTTCTTAAAATGAGTAATGTAGGCCCTATGACATTGAATTATAAATACTGACTTCTCTGATCAATGACCTATCTATAGCAGAGCGCAAAATTACTAATGGTGTGAGGTAAGCACGAATTTTGCCACAGCCGTCTATACCTAATGTCCTTTTTCAGAATAAAAGTCACCTCCTCGAGATTTTGAGGACCTAATATCTCCTCGACAGCTGAGAAGCCTTAATGACCTATCATTAAGAGTATATTAACTGAAATTTCCATAGATTTGAGACGTCTAACAAGGCTTCTGGGCAAATTTCAGGCAATACAGGGGCTTCTTAAATAAATAAATAAATAAATTGGGCGTTAAAGAATAAAACAGAAACAACATGGACTGTGATCTTGCAATGATCCCAGCCAACCAGATGTTTGCGAAAGCTCGCCAAAAAATAACATAAAAATAAATAGTCGCCAATAGTCCTCTCAACCCAAACCAAGACACACAAGTACCCGATTAAACTTAAAAGTTATATACTTTAACCCACTAAACAACCAGCTCGAAGCTAACTTCAAAGCAAAATAATCGTGGCGGCCAACTAGATCACAGATTACCTGGCAAACTCGTCTAACGGTAACTAAATAACTACCAACATGTATGGTTGCACGCTCCGATAGCCAGAACTACCATGGACCTCGTTTAAACGCCATTTCGTTGCGGAAATTTCCGGCTAAAATATTTAGATGCGTGCGGTGTTGCGATTTAAAGAATGAAATTGTGTTCGCTTGATGGTCAACAAAAGTTACGTTCTTCAACTGCCGTGTTGATTATTTGCCTATTTCTGATATCGGTAGACGAATGTTACATTTCTGAGACAAAGGCATAACTAACACGGAAATGCGGGTGGCTTCACAAATATACCTTTCCACTCTAATACATCGTTATATTTAAAGCGGAACGTTGTCAAATAGGTATGCCTTATTAGGGAATTAAAGCTACAATGGTAAAGGCGAAAGAGCCGCTTTTGAAGGCTAAAATTAATTTTTACTTATAATCACTTCAGTAAAATGCTTTTAGCAGCGAAGTACCAGGGCCCCATCAGGGCCAACCGACCGAAAGTCAATAAAACTAGCAGAACTACAACCTTGTTAAGGTTAAATTTAGGCGAAGACATGAAGGATTAGATTTTTCAAACCCAAAAAGTACATGGCGTGCAAGATCCGTGGTCGATGAAATTTTCGAAAAGGAAAGTAAAACTCTTAAGAAGAGCAAAATGATAGCTTAATTGCGTTCATTTGACTCTGACGTGAGAGAAAAGGCGGTAACGTAATGAAGCGGACCTAAAAATACATCTGCGAGTTCGACAAACCAGCACCGGAACATCAACCCTATGTAGCAAATGAAGAATGTCCGAGGTTTCCAGCTAGTGCTAATGGAGAATATCTTGAAGCTCGGCTCACCCTTTTTTTAAAAAAGTATTCTTATAGTACATTTGGTTAGATTACGTATCAGCATCGCGTTAACGGTGGACAATCAACGAACAACCGTCCGAGGGACGCAAAAAGTAAACAAGACAGAAAATGATGTTCAGTGACTACACAGACATTAGAAAAATAGAAACGGCGCTAAATCGATGACAGATGGTTAACAAGGTGCCAACACCTTAACGCTACATAAATTACTGCCAAAGGAGGGAAAGAGCCATACTCAACGTAGCCACATTTAGGCACATCTGGCAGAATTCGAGGCAGTGAACCAACCAGGGTGACATTCTGGATTTTTCAGAACAATCAGCCCCTATGCAACATCAACTACATTGAGCTACTTTTAGTTTTCATGATATGTGACGTCACAATTCGCAAATCCATTCCCCAACAAGGGGCTTGATTTGGTGACGCCGAAAATATCGGGATCCCATTTAAAATCAAGTCTACAAACATGCTCACAAAGACAGAGCGAAAACGCGATAAGTGGATACTGGTCCGTTTGAAAAATTTCGTTAGGTGAAACAAATACTAAAAGGATGCTGAAATTGGAGCATCAAACCCAGAACTAATACAACAGTACAAAACCGAGGAGTAAAACAGAAGCACCACGTGAATCCGCATGAAGAGGGTGAAATGATACATTTTCACTTTCCGTAGTGTCGACCCATCATAGAATATCAGAGCCAAAATGAAATCAAGTCACCGCACTACGAACTAAAATGCACTCAAAAAGCGTTTCAGAGAGAAGAAACTTGGCCCATTTAAAAAGAATAAGTCGCAATTCATTCATAAAACCCGAAAACGTAATTAGCTTATCAAGAACTACAAGGTTGAAGGTAACTAGGGTTTGTACATTCAACTGACTAATTGTGACGCACTCTAGTGCTGTTGAGACTCTAACTTGGCCTTCAAAGACTCGGGCATGACCGGTGGTGGGGGACGTGGCAGACGTGTGGCCACTTTGAAGCCGTCATAGATGAACCATTGAAGCGCGGTCAAAGTACCAATCATGATGATACGGGGACCCAGACCAGTCCACATCCCTGAAAGTAAAGCGTAGAATTAGATCTAATTCAAAAATAGAGAAGTGGTACACGTGAATTGTCACCTACCAAGTAAACCGAGATTCTTAGCAACATCCATCAGCTTAGCATTAGGATCTTTATTCAACTTGGAGACGATGGTATCGGGGGGATGAGACACGATAGCGCAAAATACACCAGCTAAATGAAGAACGAAACATTATTTCTAGGAGAACTAGGATCATACCGATGTAACCAGCAGCAAAAGTCACAACCAGCTGCTCAGCCTTGGAGCACTGGGAACGAGGCTTCGGAACGACGTACTTATAGAGAGCTTCAACCGTTCTCTCGAAACAAGCAAATTTCATCATAGTGTAGGGAATTTGACGGCCCCAAAGTGGGACGATGCCTTTGTAGAAGCCAGCAATACCTTCAGCAGCGACCATTTTGCGGAAACCTTCACGCAACGTGCTGGCGAATCCGGGCATGGTTTGGATACGGACTTTAAGCGCCTCCATTGGGCAGAGCATTATGTCAGCGAAAAATTCAGCGCTGGCACTAGCAGCCAAATATACAGAGGTTCTCCAAAGGAATGCATTTTCCTCAGAGAGCATACCCGAGTAAGTATGTTTGAAAATTTCGTAAAAACCAAATTTTCCTAGGCCCTGTAGAGAATATCCTAAGAAAGTTGGTGCCCATCCACGAGCGAGACCACGGAGACCCTCTTCCTTAATGCTTATGCGGAATCCTTGAGTAAGGTTTCCATATTTGGTTTTATCAACCTGCAAACGACACTTCACCAAATCAAGCGGAACAATGGCAGTGTGGGTAGTACCACAACTTAAGATACCGCCGAGGCCACAGAGAGCATAAAATTTTGGAGAGGCAAATTCACAACTGTACTCTGCCTCCGCAGACATCGCCAGCACACAGTATGGAGGAAAGTGGGCGCTAGACCAACTAAACATCGATGGCGCATGCGATTCGTCACCTAAAAATTTAGCGAAAGTTAGAATTTAATTTAATTTATTCAAGAATATTGAAAACTAATAGTATGTTTTTTCGGACATAATGATAATAACTCCGATGAGCACTAAAGCTGCAAAAAGATGCCCTCTTAACGCTCGATTCCAGTAATGGTATTTGGGAAAAAATATGGATTTGATTTTCTCATCAATTCCGTATTGATAAATATTGAAACACATGTAAAGAAATCAAATTAATTAGTTGAGTTACCATTAGAAAGGTGCTTGAGAGAACATTTCGATCAATTATTCCCTGCCAATGTGGTGAATCGGCTAGAGTTTAGTGTAACCTTATGAGTAACTGCCTCGATATCTTAAGATCGACTCTATATGAAGCCAAGTATTTTAGTGATAAACGATTGCCTATTCACCAACAGGTTTGACTACCGAAGGTACCGAGAACTCTCTGCATTTTTTCTCTTCCATATGCTTATAAACATCAAGTTAATATAATACTGTAAGTTAAAACTAAGCAGACTGCTCAAATCTGCTCGCTTTACCACGAAATAGTCATAAGTTCATTATTAAATAAGGAAATATGGAATTCGCATTTCAGTTAGAACAAAAATCATTTTACAGAGGTCAGCCTTTGCGTTATTTTGACAGACGAAATTTAGCACCACTCAATAACTTTGAGGGCAATCAGATTAGCTGATTGGTGACAAACACTTTTGAAAAGAAGCACTTAGAAATGTAGACTGTCTTCAAGGCACTTGGGCAACAGTGCATTAAGGTATGGATTTCTCATTAGTTTACCTATTGGCAGGACAGAAAGCATAGCAGTTTTGTATATACTTAAGCAATTTTTGGTAGATTGCATGAAACGAAAAAATAGGGCTTTTTGTTAAAGCAGGCAATAAATTTTATATTATTCTAGTCTGGTAAGTGGAAATCGCATGTGATTTTTTTAGTCTAAGGTAAGCTCAAAGTAGTCTTTAACTACTTCATATTATTTTGCTCCATCAACGGGCTGGGTTTTGCGATTACTCACGTGACCAAGAGGAGCAGCTAGTGATCTCTTCAATATTTGTATGTAAAATGAAATTTTGGATTTCATCACTCAATGAAACCTTTCTTTTCATTCAGAAAATGACATTTATTTGCTCTCATTCATTTAAAGACTAATGGTGATTATCATGCAATAATAATACATAAGCTTAAAATCCACATCACTTAATCATTTGCTTATCATTATAAATCCACATTGAGTTACACGATTTTCACCAATAATGGTAAAACACTTGAAAACGCCATAAGCGAACAAAAAAGTAAATGTATTTTTTGACGCCTCGTACTAACTGTCTATCACTCTCCGGATTCAAGTCGTCATAAACTGCACTAGCATAGGGAGTGCATCTAGCCTATATTGTCAGTTGCCAACTACCGATAGTGTATATTTGAGGCCAATACACCAGCTTTTGTCGGTTATTTTAAAGTTTTCAGTGGGTGAGTTTCCCAATGTGTTCTTCTATTCACTTCATTAGCTCTGAGCCTTTATTTCTTCATGAAGGTGAATAAGTTGAGCTGTCCAGCTCAGGTTACATGAACGATCCGCAAGTTTATATTGCGGCTCAAACGTAACTAATGATTGGTGAATTTCATATGCATTCCAAGCATATGCAACACATTCGAACAGAGTGAGTGCATAGCGTATTGAAGAGGAAGAAAAAAATCGGAGTGTTAAGTTTCTTGACTCCATATAAAGCCACTCAAAGTTTTACTTGAGAATAAAAAGCGATGATATCGATGCCCATGATTGGTTCATAAATCAAGTCGCACTTCAAAACACAAAGGAAGTTATTTCCACAGATTGTGGTGATTCATCTGGCTTTCGTCCATTGGAAGCTGGGGAGTTTTGAAAGAGTAGAAGGTTATAGTAGCATGCGTTGCTGTGACGATCACCACGGTACCTAGATTACCAAAGGAATTCTACTTTATTTGTCAGTGCACTTGAACTCTGATCTCCAGTCGTCTATCGCGAATATCAGAGAAGGCAGGTACAAGCATAGTGGGAACTCAAGACCGGAATTGTAGTAATTTTTCTGGTACTTTCCTCAGCGTAGCTCGTATTTATTATAACCGAAATGACACAACCAAATTAGTTTCCGATTAACTTCAACTTACGAAAGTAAATCCCTCACAACGTGGACTCCATTTCTTTTGTTGGATCAGTCTATTCATACGTCACTTCTCGGGCTTCATTTTCTAGCTTTGCGGTTTTACCCAAGCTCAGGAGGGTCGGCCAATATCGAAATGAGTCCGGTCGGTTGTCCTTTTGTGAATTTAAGGCTTGATAGTGGTCACATATTGATCTAGATCGAACTTGTGAATTAAACAGAATTTGATGAATCCATGATAAAAATGTGGATTATTTGTTTTGTAACTCTATGTGAAATCCGATTTGTACACCATTCTAGTCGAAACTAAATGTGTAAGTAGTTACTCTCCCTATCGCGTTATATTCTTCTCTGTCTCCTGCTTCTGACTAGAAAAGTACAAAAGGCTTATTATTTTACCTTCTTTTTGTATCGTATGCATTTATTTTATAGAATACATTTAAAGAACACTAATATTTATTGCACAATATACACGTAGATGCGAGACATTGACTGCAAGTGTCCTGACGTTGGACTTCAAACTTTAACTGCTACGGTTGCGATTCAAATTATCTGACAGATAAGGCATACATATTACACCACTGGTGTACATTACTCATTCAGACGCCTGTCAAGAGTAATTTCGTTTAAACAAAAGCGCTTAGAGACACTTTTTCTTTGGCAATGGCTACAACACGATGAAATAAATCCTGTAAAGGGAAGAAGGCAACATTGATTTCCCTTAGTGTTAAAGTATTTAAAATAAAGTACAACAAAAACTCAAAAAAACATACAGAAAGCTTTAGTATGATTGGACGAATATGATTGTACAAATCAGCCCGCCACAATGAGTAAAATCTCACATATTTGGAATTCATCCTCGACGATTGACCCCAAATTTTAAAATAATTAATTCAGTTTGCCGATTCGAATTGTCAGTCGGAATAAAGGGTACGGTGAAATCGAGTTAAGCGATTAATTAAAGATAAGGAACACTCTAGACCGAAAACACAAAATTCTTCCCTCTATTCGCAATATATTGTTGTTACTTGGTCGTTTACCAATTGAATCCTTAAGGCGATGATGTATTTGCAATCCGCCCATCTCAATTTGGGTACCGACGACGACGACAAAAATCGCATATTCGTCTAAACTATCATAACACAATGATTTAAGTGCAAAGTAGATAGTTTTAGTGGCGAAAAATTCCCTTATATCACATCAAGTTTTGTGGTAAAGAAGTCTACCAATAGAGGTTTTATTACGAATCATGATGAGCATTGCCGACACAATTTTTGTTTTTTGCAGAATATTTTAGTACATAATAAAAGGCTGGCATAGAACCAACATCAACTCAGCAGACCATTAAAAATCTATTCTGTGATAATTTCAACCCCTTTCAGAATAAGTACTGTGGTCGTTGACACGACCGCTTCCTCTGACCAATGTCGGGACACCACTGAATTGACACAGACACATTAGCTGACGAAACTTCACACTCTCTTCTACTTGATTTGACTTCACGAGATCGATCCGCGCACTCACCGCCAGACAGGCACAGCTCCTTTCGATTGATTTCAGCAGTTGGAGACGGCATCAAGGATGGAAAGTTAATTTTATGTGAATTTTTATGGTATCGAGGTGGGAGTGGTGACTCCATGGGCCTATTTGAATGCTCTCGATAGCTTGGGGAGCAAGTGTATCTTCCTAAATCGGAAACAACAGGGGTCGGGGATTGTTCATTCCGTTCATTATGCTGATACCATCGGTTGTGCAGATCTATTCCACTTCGAATCAACTCTATGTTTTGATTCCATTGGTCGGTTAGCTCTCTCGATCGGGGAGATGGATGAGAATGATGTTGGCTGGTTGTGGGAGATTCGTGGTGTTTTACAGCTCCAGTGGGTATAGCTTCATTAACAGAGATTGTTGGAACATGATTAGTACTGGAATTATTAATGTGGTTATAATGAGTTCCACCGAAGTGTCGATAGCTTGGCTTATGCGCCGATTTCGCCAAATTACGGGTTGCAATATTTGCAGTTGCGGCGGCAAGGAAACGGGTTCGACTTCGATTGCGGAGACCTTGTTGTGAGCGATAGGCTACTATTGAGTCCCAATCAACATCATCAGATGATCGACCTTACAAAAAAAAATTAGGGTTTATTTTATCTTATACCAGTGGCTCTAAAATTCCTCACATCCTCTAATGGGTGATTTATACTGACTGGGGCTTTACTAACTCACAGTTTTGTGCAATCTTCAAGGATCGAATAATTTTCACAAATTACTTTACTCACACCTTTTATTTGAAATAAACAGCAAATGTGCATTTACCCAAATATCGAAATATCCATGCCAAGCTATGAGTGGGAAAAATCCCAATCTCTTTTATACTATTACTTTGTCCCAGGCGATAGATAATGAGAGCTCTCTGGGGAGCAGAGACGAATGACTAATTTTCTTAGGTGGGTCAATGAAATATTTGAAAGGCCTGACCAAACTCAATATGATCTAATCCACCTTGCCTAATTTGTCTGTGATCTACGTGAAAGCAAAGGTCAAAGGTGGCTGGAGGAGACAAAATATAACACACCAGATTGACGTTCGAGAGAGATTTCTCTGCCATATCTCAGAATGAGGAAGTTGATTACTGCAAGAGGAATGGAGATCGCGGTGAATAGAGTGTGATGTACACTGAAAGAGATTTTAATATCTAATGATTGATTCCCAGAACTCATTTAGTTTCAGTCCGACCCACTTATAGCTCTGTGTGTTTGGAGGCTGTTTTATGAATGTGTAAACTGCTGGTCAATCTGCTTTAAAGTAACGTGGCATGATTATTGCAAGAGGTAGAGTTTGATGGAATTCCTAAGAGAGCACACAGCATAGCTACTATGTTCTAAAAACAGATTACAGTAATTTATTAACTTTTCTAGGAATCAAGCATTCTTTGACACTTATCTTTTAAATAAATGGGAGCTTAAATAGATAGACACTGGAATTTGTTATTCACTTACCCAAAAGTTTTTGAGCCCGTTCTCTTTCCACCATTAAGTTGACTTGCTGCATTAAGGAAGTGACAGCCGACGCAAAATCAAGAAAGGGGCTTGAAGGTCGAGAAGAGCCCGCTGGAAAGGTTTCGTTCACTCCGGATGTTGGAAGCGCTAGACTATTTGGAGCCGGAGGTCGAAGTTCACAGGTCGGGGGAGATTGATATGATTCTATGAACGTATGTGATTCAGAAGGATATCCAACTAACGTGGACCTAGCATCCTGTTCTTCATTGGATTTCACGTCATCGATTCTCAATTTTCTTTTCTCATGTCCGGTATTCACGATCTTAAGTGGTTAAACAAGTATAGAAAGTCGGAGAGAAAGTATATTTGCCAATCAAAACTCTCACTGATGGTTGGGGAGTGATTGGTTTTGGACGATTTGAATTCGAGTGAATTGTCTCCCTTTGAGAATCGCTTTATGTAAAAAAATTTGTTGATACAAAATCGGTACTTAAAGCTTGATGTTAATGCATCAAAGATTATTAATGCACCCGATATCATAGGCTGCAGATTTTTGATTGTTAATACTGGAAATCTAGATCAGAGAAATAGACATAGTGTTAGAGTCAAGGTTTTATGTGAGATTTGACTTACCATACGTTCGTTCTTAATTATTTTTCCACTAGTCAACCAGTTTTCGTAAATTCGAAGGCCAGCATATATTTTGCCAGTTGTCATCTTTCGGCAGGTGAGTTCTGAAGAAAATGAAGTAGTTTATTTGAATTCCATGCTCATTGGCCCTACAAAACAAGGAATAATATTTAAATAATAAGCAAGTAGCAAATTTTACTGACCTTCATCATTGGGTACGAGAAGATCAAGCATTGTTTTGGCTTGGAGTGGCCACATCTCCCGAATGGTATCCCTCAGTTCCGCGTCCTTGATATCCATCATCGAAGCTGGACCCATTTTGATACCTAGGGATTCACGAATCAATGCAAATAGCGTGGTATTGAAGTGCACGCAGCCTGACTCGTCCACGGGCATATTCATTCTTATTAGTTTCTGCCAAATAATGACCAATTATGGGATTAAGATGTCTGCGTTTAAGCCATGAGCAGCTTTGGTGACCATGCTTACCCTGTATGCTAGTCTATAAGGGCACCTTTTGCCAAACCCCACTGGCGGTTCGAGTTTCCTGAGCATTTCATAAGCTACCATGTAATGCAGCCGCCCTCTGTAGATAGATACGAAATAAAATGAAAGATGTGGAGCAATGCTTCTGAAATATGGAAGGTAATAAGGGTTATACGCACGTTGCAGCAGGATCATATTCAGCCCAGACACGAATAAACTCTTCAAGATGATGTGAGCCTAATATGGATGAATCACGCGTTAGGTAGTCAAAGTTGTCCATGATGACTGCCACGAAGAGGTTTAGCATCAGAAATGTGCAGAGAAAGATAAAGGATACGAAGTAGATAAATGTTCCTGCACTGCCACAATTAGTGCCACTGCCAAGAGCAGCGCCACCATTAACATTGCAGCTCTCATCTTCACAGTCGGATTTTAAAACAGCGCTACTGGAAGTAATCATGGCACAGCGTTGTGGATAGTCGCAGGAGAGCATCAGTTCTTGCCATGACTCTCCTGTAGCACACCTTAAGGGAATGAGCTTCATTATACCTTTATTATTCAAGTTCGAAACAGGGCTTTCAAATTCATAGATTACCGAAAAAGGAGAAGAAGTGCGTTGCCGAACGTTCTAAAGTTTGTTTGTGCAGTTATCTGGCTTACAGGATCGTCTATGGCAATTGATCCAAAAACCTGCAAGTTTGAGGGACGACGAAACCGAGTGCTTTTTAAAAATATTCTTAGATGAAAACTTAGCATTTAGCTGTCCTTTTACACTAACTAACTTGCATGCCCACAATGGCATAGATGAAGAATAGCATCGCAATGAGAAGGCAGACGTAAGGCAGGGCCTTGAAGGACTGAATGAATGTCCACAAAAGAATTCTTATCGTGTAACCTTGTCGTAGCATCTTCACAAGCCTTGCTGCTCTGAATAATCTGAGAAAGCCCAAATTCAAGAAAGATGTGTCCTTCAATGAGAAATTCATTCAGATGAAATTATTCCAATTACTGATAGAGCAGTATCAGTCGCAACTCACTTGTGAACTAGTGACTAGTACATCTGTGATGCTGCCGATGACGGTGATGAAATCGAAGGTATTCCACCTATCTCTGAAGTAATTCTAAGATGATGTTGATGTTGATGTTGGGATTTTCACATACCCGTGGACCAAAAGCGAGTATTTTCATAAGGCACTCAACAGTAAACATCCCGGTGAAGGCGGTATTGAGGTATATCAGAGCTGTCCAGTAACTCTCATAGGCCTTTGTATCATCGTCAGCCTCCAGGGTGGATCGTAAAGACCTTTCTGGTTTGTGGTACTATGTTAAGGAGACTAAAAATATAACAGTCTTGCCTCCTTAAAGTAGATTTAAGAAGTGACTTCATGCTACCTTCATCATGAGGATGAGTGTATTCAGAGCAATCATTGTCATGATGAAGTACTCGAATGGACCAGATACAACCAGTTGCCAAATACGATATTTGAAGGACTTTGGATCTTTTGGCATATAACGGCAGAGTGGACGTGCATTGATTGCAAAGTCAATGCATTGCTTCTGCAACAGGATACCATCAATCATTAATCTATCAGAGATTCCGAAAAAAAAATTGGCAATTTGATGTCAAAAAAAAACCTGATTTTTATCCAGCTCATGATCCACAAGTTCATTTTCGCCCTGTTCCTTGAAAGTGATGATAATCAGAGCGACGAAGATATTGACAAAGAAGAAGGGAAAGACGATGAAAAAGACCACATAGAAGATAGCAATGTGTTGATGGTAGTCTGGTTTTGGACCACGATTTACCTCAGTCGCATCAATTGAATTTTTCATGATACTAAATGGTAAATTCCGGTTCGTAATCAAGCTAAATGATTAGTGAAGAGCCTCATAATATACACAATGCCCTTCTATTTTCTGAAAGAAAGGAAGTTTATAAATTATTTAAGTCAGTAGCAACTATTTATTCAAAAACAGGTTTCTGGTTAGGAAAATCGTTAACACTCTGCGAACAAGACTTGATGTAACAGCACCAACGGCACAGCAAAATAGTAGATGGCAGCCAGCACAAGAATGGATGAAAAGTGGCTAGCGAAATCAAGAAAATATCATTTCATCCAATTTTTAGTGAACCAATGCAGTCATCGCTTTTTCCAAAGTTATTTCGATATTTTTTCAATGAAATTTTAGGCCCAAATTGCTCCAAAGACTCATAAAGAGATTTCTTCGGAATCTTTTTAGCACTCATTTAAGGCAATCATTACGGCCTTTTAGTTTTCAGGATATAAACTAAACCAAGCAAATGGACGGATGTGAAGGTAATAGTAACCAAACATATGCGCTGTCGCTTGGACGGATTTGGGAAAAAACAGTCTGGTGAAGAAGAATTTTAATTCTTAACTTCTTCCTGTTAATCGGGAAGGAGCCTTAGAGTAAAATATCGCAGTCTTCAGCTGAACCTGGTCCTCTACAATGTCTGCAAATGAAATAATAAGATTGCTTATGGACTGTGGAAAGCGAATGCGTGTAGCAATGAATGGAATCTCCGCCATAAAGTTGGAAAGACTTCTGGAAGAAGTATGAGATTGTCCGCCCTTAGCAGTATCAAGGACGGACGAGGTGCCACTACGAAGTGGAACTGAACTAGAACTGCTACTTGTACGATGATACCACACCAGTGAGGTGACCATATAACCGAAGATATCGATAAGCGCTTTTACTATCTTTTATGTTAACTGTTGTGCGCTACTTGTTGTAAAAGCTATTTGTACTTCTGTTGTACCCCCAATAAGTCCTTGAAACCTGCCCTAGTAGGTGTGGAGTGAATAAATAAATAAATAGCATTGCAATCAGTTTGGATTACTTTGCATGCAGAAGTATACCAATGCCACACTGAGCATTTGACAAGCCCTATTTACTGACGTCTTCTCACCCACTGTTTTCATCTAAAAAGGATTTCAATTTTAAAAATAGATACATGTGGCTGCCTGCTTCAGTTGATTGTTAAATCAACTGCAACTGAAATGTCTATGTGAAATGAATATCCAGAAACAAATTTATGGGTTTCGGAAAGCTTGAACTCGATGGCTTGCGTACTTAAATTAGAAATCCGTTGGTTTGGTTATCTTTAACCGATGCAAATATGCACTGTTGGGATTAAATAGGCGAGTCAAAAGCTGAAACAGTGAAGTCTGTGCAAAAATTCCATATGAGGCTGCTCAGATATCTTGCTACTAACGAAAGCGGGACCCAAAATTTTTCGAACTCACAGATAAGGGCAAAAAAGGCATCTTCTAAACAAAGAAAGACGACAAATTCTGAGGCTACACGATATCAGAACGTATTATCTAAAAGGAATCAGAAAGGAACCAAACAACTAGAAGTTTGCCTTATGCGTGCAATACATTAAAACAGAAGCTATGAATTAATCAAGTCAATAGACTGCAAAAACTTTGAAATATTTAGGTGATCCTATCAAATAAATGGCGTGCACCATATGCAAACTACTGAATCAACATAAAATTATTCATGAAACCCAATCGTAGCATTAATTTTAAAAGGTAATTCGGGAAGCCAGGAAACGAGCTTGATGCTCACTTCAGCTCTTCTAGCAATATCAAGGATCTTGACCAAACTCTACATCTTTTATCTTGTACTAAGCAAAAGAAATGAAAAGTTTCCAGCTGCAGCTTCAAAACGCATAGCTTTTACACCTTGATGCTATTTTTCAGGGTCACAAGAATAAACAGGAACAATCCACCAAGCTCATAGAAGTACGGTCCTCCGTATCCATATGAACTAGCCACAGAGATCACATTGATCTGATGAATGTACTACTAACCAACTTAACTCAATCAAAAAAGTAAAAACTTAATTGTAAAAGTGTTCAAACCATAGCACTGAAAAAATTGAAACAACATCTCGAATTGTCAAAGGAAATTATTTATGAAATCAGAGCCGTTTCACCTAAATCCTGGTGTCCTTTAGTTTGCATGAATCAAATCATGTCGGTACCTAACTCAGCTGACTGAATTTGTATGTTCTGCAGTTAGAAATCATGCCTTATCTGGTGAATGGACTCTTTGCCAAGAAAACTGAATAATGCATGCGAAATAAAGTTACGTAAAGCAGATAAGGCTTATAACTACTAAAGGAACTAAACAGAAAGTAATGAAATAACAAGCTTGTAGAAATTCCTTTTGCAAAAATTAGGGCATAATAATAATGATAATAATAATGGAATAATAATAATAATAATAATAATAAGGCAATAAATGCCAAAACTATGGAGAATCAAAAAGGCAGTGACAACCATGTGGTAAACTTTAACAATTGCCTTTGTCATAGTTAGTACTGATACTTTATCTAATATAGCATAGTTAGAGAAGGATTTTATCAAGGGTCTTGTACCCCCAGTAAGTCTTCGGGATTTACCCAAACGGGTATGAAGTAAGTAAAGTAAAATGAAAATCATTGATCTTAAGCGATTGCGAAAATCAACAAACTTAAAAGATTTCTAAAAAGTCTAGTTAAACCACGTAATAAATAAAGGCAGCCCTCAATTCTTAGACATTTTCGACTGTCATTAACCTTTACAGAGGTCGCATTCTATTCTCATGCGCTAAGTCCTTTATAACCACTTGAGATCCCCACGTAGACTGTCAAGATTCAATGTGCCGTTTCAGTGTAGGTGTGAGTATTCTTTTTCTCGACAAAGACTTTGGGAAAAAAAATTAATTTGGTTCGAGTCATTGCAGCTTCTCCATTCGTGGATATTATTACATCTGACAGACGCAAAACTTGTTACACTAATCGTAGAGGTTCAAACTTAAAAGTCTTGGAAAGTGCATTATTCACTGAAAACAAAGGGAATAAGTCAGCATACCATCATTAAAACTAAAAACTATTCTAGAATTAGGGAAAGGCAGTATTTTTATAGTTTTTTTTGTCAAACTCATGCAAGAGAGAAGAATCGACTACCAGTCCTGATTTTACTTGCATGGTATGGCAGTAATGGAATGTATCTTCGTTTTGGTTAGAAACCATAGGAAAATGGAAGAACATCATCATTGGCGAGTCAAACCGAGAAAAACAGATTGATTAGATTGCAAGAGACTACAGGCTTTTCGATGAAGACATCCTGTGAAAACATGGACCAAAGTGCAGAGCATAAATAAAGACTAAGAATGAAAATTTATAGCGTACAGAAAGAAACGCGAGAAACGGCACAACCCCATGGATGTTTCGAATTGCGCACAGATGAAGAAAGGTTACCACTCCATCTCCTACGTGGAAACAGGAGAAACAGATTCTCATGCTCTACGTTAGTGGTAACGCAAATCGGGCCGTGCTCATAGGCTCTTCTAGAAGCATCCTCCATTACGTTCTTCCACAATTCAAAAACAAGAGTCTATTCAGTGAAGCAGTCATAGTTTCAGTTGAATAGGACTGTCACAAGTTAGTAAACTATGTCGATCATCCTCTTTAGAGACCTCAAACGGTCGAACCCCAAATCGTTTTTTGGAATGCATTCCTTTTGCTTGTGAAATATAATTCGGCCAGTGAAGAGTCATGTCATACTGAGAGGCTATCTGTGTATGTATGTCGAAATTTTAGCCCTAACCATGGTACGAATACTCATACCCATTTGTTTTTGAAGTTTCCTATTACAAAAATAGAATGCATTCAAATGGACCCTATTTCTGGAAACTACTCAAAAGTATCCTGTAGAAGAAACATATTATTCATGTGCCTGTTCATAAACAAATGCGCTCTTGAAACTTAAATTAGTCAACGGAATAACACAAATAAAGAAGGAGAAGATAATTTAAGCCAATCTGAAAGTAGAATTCAGACAACTATTAATTTTTCCACTTAAATTTCTCAACTTAGTTCGAATCGAGACCCATTTTGTACACACGAAAATAAACATTGTCTAGAAGCAGACTTCCAAAATTTTAATGATGCCGTTAAAAAAAACAAGTCTTACTCAGGCCAGCCTTCTCCGGTGGTAACGACGAAGAGTGTTAACATGGCGTAGATGATGTTGTCGTAGTTGAAAGCTCGGGCTGACCAAACTCTCGGTCGAACCTCCGGCAATTTTGAATTTTCAAATGAAATATAGTAACCTCTGAAGCGCAATGATAAGATGATAAAATTTAGCATTTTTAAATAAACGGCAATTTATAAGTATCTAGATCAGCAAATTTTAACCAATCTTTGCCAATCCTGTACATTTATAAGCTCAACAGCAAATTATAGAGTCTTCTCATTTACAAGGCCTCTATGGTTATGACGAAGTCTAAATTTAGATTTAGAAGCAACTTCCCGGCTAATATTTAGTTTTTTTTAACAGAGTGCATTCTCATCTCCAAATTGCATTCCAAACTTCTCTAGTAAACAAATACGAATTATAATAAAATCTTGTACCGAATAGAGGATTGACTGATTATGACTACTTAAATTGAAACCACTTTGAACATCTTCAAAACCCAATAATGAACAACGAAATTCTATAAATAAAAGGTTTTTACGAAATTTAAATATCAAAGGTGAAGTAAAAGAAATCAGAACAGAAAAATGAATCGTCCTAATGATGAAGTTTAGACTCGGTTATTTTGACTGCAACTAATCACTCGCAATTAGAACTGATTACCTAAAAGGTGCTCATTTTCAAATTAGTTCCCCGAGAAAAAACCAAACGCTTCTTGAAAAATAGTATCATTTCTCTTAGGTTGAGAGTAGGATGCATCCGTTGGTGTGTCCCTAATTTAGGGACTTCCATTTAGCCAGCCTTCTGGTTACTGCAAGACCTGAGAATCTACGGCATTGACTCAGGCACAGTTTAATTTGGTATTCAGAATACTTTCGATTCCTTTCCAATTTGAGTTTGTAAAACTGATTTGACCTAGAGAAGTGAAAGGCTTGCTGAATCTTTGCTCCTTTTAAAAGGTGATTTCAGCTAGAACACCTATATTTGAAAGTTAGACGTATGCAATTCGAGGTATCCAGCTTTTCCGTCAGATCAGTCATTTAAAACTGGCTCCATTATCAGGTTTAACAGGCAAACTTACTTTATTGTTTGATGGTGGACGAATTTACTACATAAACATAGATTGTGTATTCCCTAGGACAAGTTAGGCAGAAATTTTGATCAGAATTCCTTTGATCTAAGCCGAAGTGAACAATATTTTTTAAATATTCTTATCATCTCCTTTAGACTGCCTGATTCGCCAATTTAGTGGGTTGTACGTTCCTTGGCCATCTAAAAGCTCAATGACTGAGTCAGTCCTGAAAATGCCTAATGGGCAATTGACAAAATCATCGCAAACTTGATGACGGCTTAGTTAACGCAAGATTATGGCTATTTCTAAAATGATTAAAAAAATGAATGCTTGCTAAGTTAGCTGCTTGATGTCGTTGTTAGTCGTTATCCTACGATGCGGATAGGCGCACTTAGGCGGTTTTTATTAAGTCCGTAAAAGAAACCGGCCAATATTTTGCAAGTTAATAGTCACTGCTATACATCTATTCAAAAAGATGTATTTCCTTTGATTTTTTTGGTTAAAACTTCAATAAATTCGAATCAGTGACTGTATCTGCGTTCAGACTTAAGAGATCAGGACTAATCAACCTGATTTCTATGATTCAATCATTGATTCAGTAATAATCTGGGCAATGAATCAGCTGTAATGAGCTTAAAAGACCATAAACTACAGTTGATTTTAAAATTCGGATTCTTTTCTTTGGACATTGATCGAATGCCTTTAAGATATCAAGTCGGGGCACGATGCCTAAACTGTGGATGTCTCTCGTAAACGGGAAAACGACTCGTGAAAGGATAGCGGAAAGTAAGCTGTAACGACGATCCGACACTTCCATCCTAAATATTAAGTGCAAGCTGAAACCAAATACTTCCTAAGCGATGAAAAGTGGCGCTGCTAACTATCAAAGGAATAGGCATCAGTTAACTCAGGAGGAATACCTCCATAAAAAGCACAATAGATCCCTCCGCCCTAAAAAAGTTATAACATTATATGAATCCTTCAGTTGGAACCATATGCTTCCACAACTGACAAGATCTACTAACAAATCTCAATTCAAACGATGTGAAAATTCAGGAAGATTGAGGGTTATCACCAGTGAAGCAGAATTCCTGTACTTCATTCCCTTCTTCACTGTGAATTTCAGAAGCATGTTTTCGAAATTCTTCTTGTTATCGAACAATCGTTGATAATACCTATTTCAATGAGTGTGCAAAACGCATTTTATGGTCTAATGGATATTCCTCTGATATAATACGATTGAAATCATTCCATTCTTTGTTCTAGCTAATATCAGAAGAAAGAATTTGTAAGCTCAAGTAAAGGGTAGGTCAACTTTTGATGATCGACTCTTAATTTGATTTCAAATGGTTTGTAGGGAAAGAGCGCAGACAATAAAAGAATTCATTAGTGTTGAGTTTAATCTGGCTTCAGTAAAGACTGTCATGGACACGCAGTAATGAAAATGTGCAGTTTGAATACAGTCCTTGAAGTATTCCATCAATTTGGCCTGAAAAATTTGTGCATTGAAAGACTAAGTTGCAGCTAATCTTAATCTTTTATTTTTTTAACTCAGGCCTTTTTCTCTGGATGATTTAGAGCAAAACTGCAACTTCTAAAGTGTTGCTTCTATCTGTTCTTTTTAAGTCTAACTAGGAAAAATGCTTCTTACTGGCACTCCTCGTGAGTTACTTTTGAGAGATCATTGCATGCGAAGAACTTTCCTTGGAATAGTTGGACGGCAACCACGCCGAACATCAATTGAAAGAGAACGTACACGATGAGGATATTGAAGACATTCTTCAACGAGCTTACAACACAATCAAAGACCGCCTGAATCAACAAATACAATGCACTCAAAGCTCCAAAATAAATAACGTTTAATTAATCAGCTGTGTTCCATCAAATTACCTTCAATTTCGGGACTCGCCGAATAGTTTTCAGAGGTCGCAGAACCCGAAGAACTCTCAGAGATTTAATTGTTCCCAAATTTTTGCTAAATATATATATATATATATTTCGATACGAACGGCATCGAGATGAATTTCTTTTCTAGTATACTAACATCCCTACCCTGCTGTTTTTCGGCCAATTCCACTGCCATCAGCTTGCCGGCTTAAAAAGTAAACAACGATTATATTGGCCCGGCTAAAATAAACAATTGCTGCATTAAAAATCTCACTTGAAAAATGCCACTAGGGCACCTAAAACGACCACGGCATCCAGAACATTCCAGGGATCTCGAAAATAAGAGTTTGGGTGCAAGAATACGCCTAAATCAATAAGCTGGAGAGCGAAAACGCAGATTTATTATGTACATAAACTTTAGAATGCAAAAAAATTTAACTAGGTGAGCAAATGCATGTTATAATACAAGGAATTGGCCACGTAACCATTCCTTTCAACACTTTTCTACAATATGAGTTGAATATAGCTATTAAAATTTCAAGGATTTTTAAAGTCCGAATAGTCTTTAAAGAGGGAAGTTTTGAATATGCGGATAAAACAAATTGGACCAAAAAGATGCGAATGTAATTTGAAGTGTTTTCGTCACTGAATGTAAGCGTTCGATTTAGCATTAACCTGCTCTATGAGCCGAATCCTACTGCTATCAGACGTTAATACCAAATGACTTAAATGGAGAAATTATACCTAACATGATTTAGCAAATGTGGACGGAACGTGGCCTAGTCTCTGTGCTTGGCATCCATTACCATTTTTCAAGTTAGTCAGGTAGCAAATTTTTTTATACTTCTCCCAGATATTTCAATTCATTCAGTAATTCTACTGCGTGCGACAATAAGTATTAGGCCAGAAACCTCACTTAATATTTAGGTCTATCTCCAGTGATATTTTTTCTCTTTCGTTTCATAAAGAAGATCTTGGTATTTTAATTTATCCATTGCATAAATCTAGAATTGTTTTTACAACCTGGAAAACATTTCGACGGGATACTTGAAGCATTCGAAGCCCTGCCTCATGATAATTTACAGAGTTTAAGCACTTTCGGTATGAAGTAAGATTAGACCCAGCTATTAGTTGACTTTCTTTATGGATGTCGTAGATCACAAAGTTGTAGAGTCACCGCAATAGTGTCTTTTTAGACCACTACTGCCAAAAAATTTAAGTTTTTCTTAGACTAGTTGTAAATACGTACTAGATACAGTCGAAATTTCAAAACTGAGGAATGTACTATTCGGTGATTTAACCTATTCAAACTTCAATACGAATGCTAAGGTAGCCTTGTTCCTGGATAGGTCTCTAGCATGATAATTTAAGCCTGGAAGTTAAACAAACGCAAAGATTATCAAAGGGATTAAGAGCTAAGCAACGTTTGGCTTTCAGTAAGATCCCTTGCATTCATATCTTCGAAATCATTAACGCTTGGTCACGTAGGTTAGAAAGAACTTGGGGATTTACATTCCTGAATTTCGCTTTAAATTGACTGTTTTTTTATGTCTTCTTTCTAGAATGGACATTCCTTTGACCTTTGTAAGAATTTATGTTTTGGAAATAAAAATACCCTGTCGAAGTTGACTTCAAATGGTATAGAATTCCAGTAATATTCGTAAAATATTTTATCAATTTACGAAAATTCCTCCCACCTTCAATATCATTTCCATAGTAAATACGCCAGTAAAAGCATGATCAAAGTATTCCAATATAATATTTCGGGGATTCTTCTCATCAACTGGATCTTCAGCGGCAAGAGAGATACTACTGGAAGCAATCACAATCATAATGAAGAGATCAAAGTAACGCAGGTTCACGACAAAATGGCAGAATCTTCGGATCCTGTAAAAACAAAGGCAAATAATAGAAGAAATATCTGCAAATTTGATGAAATTGGAGATAACTTAGATGACGGCATTTTTAAATGGAAAAGCTATACCTAGCACGACTTCTTAAATATTCACGATCAAATCGTCATGTTGACAATGCAATATTTTTGAGTTAGAGTGAATGACAATTGCTCACAGCAATTGCGAACCCTAATTTTCGGTTTCGATGGATTAAAGAGAGACGAGACGTGATATGACAATCCTGAATTATTTAGAAGTGCAATAAACCATGGATTGCGACCTTAATTCGAATTTCACTCCCACTCATAAGTAAAAAAATCATTACATTCAGATTCATTTTTCTAAAAAGATGCTTTAGAATCAATTTTTTCCATAAATTTGCATCCACTCTTAAAAAATATTGTAGTTCCTTGTTTCGAACCTAACTTATTTTGATAAAACTGTAGAAATAACTAAAAATTTGATCAGTTATGATTTGATATGAATTCTAGGTAAACGCACATTAAATTATTGTCATGCGATTCGAAAACTGTATAAAAGTGAAAGATTTTCCAATAGAAAAGTAAGAGTTTTGTACAGAACTGCTCAAAAAAATAAGGCGAAGGAAGGAAAGCGAAACAGGCGAAACGACTCACGGATTAGTAGGGGAGAAAATATACATAGAAGTGTAGGGGAGCATGGATTTGCCCATGTCCTGCTTCGAAAAGTCATTCAAACTGCCTCCGCTTTCGCTTTTGCCGCCATCAACGCCGACATCATTTTCTTTAACACCTTTGACGTTGAAATTAGTCTCAGCCTCATCGAAAGTTGATACTAGAAACGGGAACTATCGATTCATCAAAGCAGAATGTTTCTTTTCATTTCTTTAACAATACCTATCTGATTGCACAGAGTATCATCGAGTGAACCTCTAGGACACAAAGATAAGATTCTGAAGTAGTAAAAGTGATTCTTGATTGCTGAATGCCTGGGTTTCAACAAAATTAACTTTATGAATTCGCAAAATTTATTTCCGTTTTTTTGTACTAAGGCTATAACGCAATAGAAGTCTTAACATTATTGAATGAATTTGCTTTTATATTTAGACTGGAATTGCTAATGAAAGCGTTAGGTTTATTTCAAGCGCTTACCTTGCATCATCAAACAATAAATTTAATGGCGCTAAGTCGGTGCAATTCAAGCATGCTTGGTGCGCAGCAGAACGCTTGGGCCTAAATTCTACTCTTAATAATTTTCCAGCAGACTATTTTTGAAATGTACGAAGAGGAGTTTTTGCTCAAGTCTTATTTCTTGAACCGGAGAAGCTCTTATTCAAATAAGACATGCATCACTGGGATGCCATATTCTCATCAAATTGAGTTTAACAGCTCACGACAGCAGAAGGATAATCAAGGTTCACAAAAAGTCGCAGGATACTCGGCACTGCTTTTTCGAAGTCAACAAATATGGAATAGATTTTTCTTCACTATCATCATCTTTGAGATGTGATTTCTTATTTTGAGATCTTTTTTCGAAGGATCACCTTGCGCCATCAATGTGAAATGGGTTCAAAAGCGATTTCACTAGATATCGGGTTTTCAGTAAATAATAGTACCCACTCAGAAAAATCAGGATTTCAACCATAACTACTGTTTTCAATAAATTAAAATATTGTTTATTTTGAAGTTGAAATGATTTAGGAGCTAAAATGGCTAAGTTTCCAATTGAGGTATATGACAAGCTCAGTTGCAATTTTAGGCACAAAAGCATTGAAAGATATGTTGATTCTGAATGGAAAGCATGAAACACTTGAAAACCATATTTTCTTCAAACGAGTCCTCTGTTATAGGCAAGTTCCTAAAAACAGTGCCCTTAAAGTTAACTTGGAGACTTAAGAGAAGTTCATATATAAAACAGCATAGCTCGAGTGTCAGCATTTGTCAAATCAAAAGTTTATTCCAGAAACATTCTAGGCTGGGTTTCAATTGTAGTAGAATCCACGTATATGCAGAGGTTCAATGTTGATGGCATATAGCGTGTGGATCTATGAAAGTAGTAAGGATACATTCTCAAACCAAACCCTACTCGTTAAGGTAATTAGAATTGTTGGTTTCGTTTCGAGATTTTCACGAAAGCTAACCAACTAAACGAATGAATTCAATCTGTTTCAAGCTTAATAGTCGTTCTTTATTCAGAAAATTTCATTTGGTCTCTATGAATAGTCCGCCGTTAGACATCTTGCTGAATATCAGCTGTACAAACAGCGCTCTTTTGTATAGTTTTCTAAAATAAATGGATGGCTTGAGACTAGTCGTGAACGCAAGACTTACGAGCGAATCCAGACATTCTCATCAACAGTCGTTGTATTATTTTGGGTGTTGAAGAGCGTTATCAAAATAACTTTCTGTAACAATACATTGCAAATAGTCTGCTCATAATGCTTTTAGTAGAATCGCAACTAAAACAGTAGTATGATTGTACGGGTTTGTTTAAATAAGTCATTTTTGACGCACCAAACATATTAGAAAAAAACATAATGGTTTTTTTTTAAAGGATCACTGCATCTAATTGCCTAGGTATTTAGCAGTTAGATTCTGAACCGAAGAGGTAATCGAAAAAATAGGCGTTCTTATACGAAACTGATATTTATCACTTATTCTAAATAAGGTAGGTCTAAATCACATAAAATTAAGTGACTTTTAATAAAATAAACACTTTTAATACTCTCGTCAGTAAGTATTATTTGGGAGAAGGTTTTTGATCTGGACGACACCTTATTTGAGCGAAGAAGTTTAAACTCAAGAATTCAAAAGGGCCAAAAGATGGTGCAATTCTCAGATTTTCCTTGATAAAGTCCTAATCTAAGCTTGCTGTCCAAGCTGATTGAAAGTAAACTCTCTTGAAGGATGAAAACCAAATCACTTCGCATGTGAACCAAAGGATTTATTAGCAGAAGATGTACAGGTACCTGCAGTTATTGGAGTAAAGCAAAAAATCTCATTCTCAAATAGACTTACGATCCTCGTAGTGTTCAGCTAGCTTCTTTCCAATCAGATACGACCTGCAATAGAGATGCAAGTGTTAAAGAACGTAATAAATGTTAATTTGAGGATTCTGCTGCTTAACAAAAATACTATTATTAAGCACGAGTACTGAACAAATAGACGGTTCGAGTTGTATAAGCCTTTTTTTAATTTTTAAAATATAATCTTCGAACCAGTTCACTTGTTCTCGTGGAAGATCTAATTTATCGTATCTAAAACGGACTGCGCGATCTCCCCATACCTTAATATTTGTCCTCGAGGCAAACCTCCTAAATGCTATAAAACCAAAACACAGTTGTTGCACTTCCTTTTACCTTTATTTTAACGTTAACACACGCAGCAGGCTTTTTACTTCGGCATCATGTAGGCCATTAGTGACACGGATACGGAGAAGGTTAGTCGTAACAGATGCTCACATAGCTTGTAAGCTGATTTTTAAGGAAAAAATGCGCACAGGATGTCCTTTGCAGTGTAGTTGTAACAGATTTTAAAAGACGTCGATTTTGATAAGGTTAATGGGGAAGAGTTCTGTACTTGATTATCCGATGATCAAACCTCTCAACATCCTCGTGATGACCACCAGTAACCCCAGGGGCAACATCGGGGCCTAATGAGAGGGGCGCCCGGATAAAACTAATCACCCAACGGACGTATAAAATTAGATTAATACAGACGAAGTACAACTTCGTACAACCTGGTTAACAAGGTACGACGTAAATACCTGGAATCATTGTCTCAAATTGGACTGTGGAAAGTGCTGCACACAGTAATGAATGGAATCTCCGCCAGAAAGCTGAAGACTTTTTTGAAAGATGTATGAGGATTATCTGCCCTTAGCAATGTCTAGGATAAACGAGGTGCCACTACGAATTTCAACTGCTATTTCTACCATGAAACCATGCCAGAGATGTGACCAGTTAAGTGTTGGGTGCTACTTGTTGTAAAAGTTGTTTTTACCTCTGTTGAACCCCCAATAAGTCCCAAAAATTTGCCCTAATGGGTTGGTAGTAAAGATATAAAACTTGATTATCTAGCTAATGGTCAGTCGAAGAACCCGATTACATTGTGCAGGCTCAGCAGCATTTTAATTCCTTGACAGGTCTTGCGGAATGCTGATCAGGGCGCTTAATGTCCAATGTCTAACTATTCTTATCGCAACAGCCAATTGATCAGAGGCATTTATTATAATAATAATTTAACTTCTAACAAGGAAAAATCGCAAAGTGCAACTGCATCTCCAACTGGATCTACTTGAATAAGTGCATTATCAAAAAAATTTATAAGAGTGATATATGAAAATCTCAATCCAAACTCACACATCCTTTTTAGAATTGTAATAGCTTTCATCTGGAAGCAGACCCATTTGGTAGCATTGTTCTTTAAGTTCTTCTGCCTTCTTCTAGCAAAAAAACGAACAGTTCTGCATTTGTGAAGTTCGATTACCCAAACAAATACATTAATACACCAATTCTTTTATCTCTTTCGTTCTAGCTGAAGCTGTTAAGCAGCGTTGACGTAAATTAAGAAACAGCGATTCTTCAAGTAAATCACTTTTAGAGGTAACAAACCTGCTCGGCAATTTTCTTTTCAGCCTCTTCAACGGCGGTCAGCTCTTGAGCGTTGGCCAAATTGTCCACAGCGATGGCCAAGAAGACATTCAATAGGGTATCTTTTTAGTATTTATCGTCAAGGAGACTAATCATATATTTGCCTACATACCATAAATCTGCCTTAACAATTAATGAAAATTTGAATGAAGGATATATTTATTTATTTATGAATCAAATGAGGTAAGGATCCTGTTTATTGGTTTTAAATGCACCAAGTTCATGGATGGTACAAATGAAACAAACAAATAAGCGGCAGTTATTCATGAGGATTCACTCATTTCAACTGTGTAAAAAAGAGTCTCACAACCCGGATGTATAAGAATTTAATACAGTCGACTAAAAAATATTCACGTATGAATTGCAAACTAGGCTAAACTACTAACACTGAAGATTTAACCTTGAATAAGATTTTAACTTCGGCGGTGAACTTTAAAAGTTTAATGTCTGTAGTTACTCAAGAAGTTGATTTTAAGAAGTCACAGATTGTAGTGGAAAGCTGGAAAATGTTGCAACTAATAAGGTCTGCACATTCTCTTGGAGCTAGAAAATGATATCAGTCTACTAACGTAAAAGGGCCAGTTAGTTCTCAATCTGAATGGGTGAGCTAGTAGGATAAATTTAAGGTGACAACCACAGACTTATATCTACAGGCTTCAAAAATGTCACTTGCAATCGCTTCATTATTTAGTTTTTTGAAACAACACTTGCCGAATCGAAGTTGAAGAAGGGTAATATCTAAGTCCATCTTTGATTAGAAAATACCACAAATAAAGGATGTCACATCGTGAAACATGATAAGCACAAGTTAAGCACACCGTTGGTCTGGTTATGGACATCAGATCCGAAATAAAGCTGGTTAAATAATGAGCGTAAATAGCATTGTTGATAGTGATAAATAATCTCCTCAAAGTAATTTTGTTGCCTGAAGTATTGGCATATTATAAAATAATTGTTAAGTTAACTAAATAGAAACTGAGATCATAAAGCGGCAGACCAACGCCATCATTCCGTCGATTCCATTTTCCGTTAATTTTACCCACCTGTGATTACAACACGGAGGAAAACGTCTAAGAATGAGAAATCCACCTGATAAACCAAAGTTTTATTTACATTTTGTACACTCTGCACAAAACTCATTCATTCAGACTGACTCTGGTCAATAGAAGACTAAGGGATATGCTGAAAGCATTGAGCACATTGTTCGTAACCACCTACATTATCTGGCTTCATCAGGGTTAACATATCAAAGTTATGATCCATTATTGCAAGCTTACATTTTTCGTATTAAATGTCTGAAATAAGGCCTTAATTTTTTTTCGATTCATTAAAGAATCAGTTGCCTTGAGAGCCAACCATAAACGTTGATGCTCAATGTAAAGTTTAGATATTCATGAAATAAGAGCACTAGAACCAATGGCAGGAGAGGAGGAGTCTTAGTGATATTGGTTTATAGAATCAAAAATGAGGTGACCTTTGCAACAGATAACATTCTTGTGCAGAACCGGCATCCTAAGATTTACGAAGAGCAGAATGTAAAACTTTGAATAGGATACAATTGCCGAAGATCAGAAGTAGCACGAAGTAGATTGAGTAGATGAAAGCTCCCTTTGAAAGACCGCCCTGCGACCGGATCCCATTATACATAATGCTATTCCAGTCTTCACCCGTCAGAATCTGTGAGTTTGTTAAAAAGAAATATATTTCGCTTCTTAAAATGCTGAAGTGAAATGAAATGTCGGTTGCTTAAAACTCAACTTTTGAAGGGATCTGAGTGCATATTTCTAAGATTATAAAATGCCATTGATAATTTTTTTCGGAATTTATTCTTAGATTGTTACAAAATGTTTGATGGAAATAGCAGTTTCCTGAAAGGCGAGATTCATTCATTTCAATCCAAAAATAGATTCAGATGGTTATTTAAGATAATCAAATGGGAGTTTGAATAAGTTGACATAACTAAGGCCGTGATTTAATGGGGAATTCAACTTATATTTTACCTTTCCAGGATAGTTTATTAACCTTTGATTTTTAAGCCATTTTCACTGATTTTAAATGGCTCAAGGTCAAAAGCTTTATTTTTAATAATTGTAAGCAATTTTGATGTTACTTTCAATTTGTGAAAGTTTTTGATTCAAATTTAAAGTCAACTGTTGATAAGTTTAAATAAGGGCCTACTTGAAAAACTGTGAGAAGCGCTTTGGCAAAAGTGTCGAAATGTTGACTCGGCTGCCCATCGTCAAACGCGAAACTAAATAAAAATGAAAGATGAAATCGTAATGTAAAAGTTGTAGAACTCTGTCGTAAAGATCCATTAAATGCTTTTGAGAAAACATTGAAAGTGGATTCGATGGCAAAATGAAGAGGGTTCAAAAAACATGGCAAAAAGAGCAAAACAAGGGCCTTGAAATTATTAGAGAGATATTGCAAATGTATAAATTGACTGGATATTTCTGGAGGAAAATAGTGCCAATAAGAATGAATCAGGAAGGCGCAAGTCATTCAGAAAAGTAAATTAGGGCCCTGCTTCTTATTTCAGGTGTTTTTATATTCTTTGAACCGAAGTTTTGGTTGTCGAATATTATTTCTATCCTCTTTGACTTGAGCTTCATTGCCCGCGGCACCAATCATGAAGCATCATTTTAATTGGACATTCGGTTTGTTTTATTTATTTACAGGACCAATGGTAGATCTAGTGTGATGGAATTATTCCTCTTTGCTGAGCACAAGTAAAAAACATAAAGGCTGAAAAAAACTGACTGCTCAATCAGTCAGGAGATGTTGATCAAGTACCACCGAGATTAAGATTAAGTGTGGACCCAGATATTCTTTTCTTCAAACTTCCCAGAAATCAAACAGCTTGGCTCATATTCACATACGATTCAAATTAACATTCAAGATCAATTTCCATCCCCTAAGCTGACGATTAAATCAAAATTCCTATTGTATGTTTAAAGCTTGAGGCTATGGATTTGTCGCAAGAACAGATTGTGTTTCCTTAGTCTTATGGCTTAAATTCCAACGAAAGCGCCCCTTCAGTACTTTTGTTTATGTGCAGACACTCCCTTGGACTGCGCCTTGCTAATGACAAGCTAGCATGATTTAACCAAGCAAACAACACACGATCGCGGAAAAACACAGCAGAACATTCACTTTCAGAAAATGAATTCCCCTTATCCACGTTTGATTTAATAGTTTGGAATGGAGTAGGATGATTTCTATAAAACCAAAAGGATTCCATATTTGCAGAAATCTTTGTTGCTATCCTTTATTAAGTTGGCTGTAGTAAACATGTCAACTCTGTCTAGAGAGCGATCAGTTCGTTTTATGAGTGGAGCGACTTACAACGTTTGACGGAACCTGAAAACTCCCACTAATTTTTTTGTTCAACTTACGGGTTTAAAGTAATAAAAAATATTTTATAGATAGATCATGAGAAGAAAAATAAGATTTCGAACCAATTTGTAAAATTTTTATATAATTTATATAAGAAGCTTGAAATCACAAATTTGGTGAATGAGAAGTTTTTTTTTGTAAAATAAGATCCAAACACAATTCTAAGGTTTTAAAATAGGGTGTTTTTCACAAAATCTTAATAAAATTCAAATTCATGGAAATTAATATTGTTAGAATGCAGATTTCTCAATTCAATTTTTTAGAAAATGGACTAGTTCATCTGTCGGAAAAATCAAATTTCTTTCCTATAGAGTTTTACTTTTAAATCGAGCACCCAGTGGGTAAAATTATTTCACTTGCAAACTAGCTAGGTGGTTTTCAAACAAAATAATTTAAATATCCCTCCCAAGTTAAAGGCGAAACAGCAACAAAACGGATAGTAACTTCTAAAAGTTGCGGCAAAACGCTTCAAAAGTCGTTTACTTAGGAGGCAAGATATGAAAATGACAACAATTGCAAGATTTCAGCCGTGTTTAAAAAAAAAGACAAATGATAGAATAAACCTTAATCCCTAAAAAGCAGCGCTTAATCTTGCTATAGCCATGTGGTTTCAAATCTATTTCAGTAGCTTTAGCTTTGGCAAATTATAAGAAAACTTAATGCCATTGATGTTCTGATCGCACATGGCAATAAAATGTTTCTGGTTATGCCAGATAATAACAGAAAATAAATCATGAAAATGATAAAACTATACCTGATGCAGCCACCCTCTTAACAATCAACAATATTTATTCGATATCAAAAATAAGGAAGCTTGAAACGATTCAGAATTAATTAAGAATATGTTAGTAAGCAGTATTTTACAAACACAACAGAATTTAGGTAAGTTTGAAACTTGTAGGCTCAAATGGAGAGTCAGAGTGATGCAGTAGCCCTCTTTCAAGTAATGCATGAACACGAGATTCTTGAGAAGGACACACAAGTGAAGATTTACCGAGATAGTTAAATGGTTGGGAAAACTCTAGAGAAGAGCATAAAAACGGACAGTCTCGGGGAGAGTGGGGAATGGGATGAAAGTCAATGTCAATAAGTGGAGGATTGTAGAAATTACATTAATGTCAGGGCAGAACTCCGATTCCTACCCTCTTAATCTAAAGGAGGATTTTTTAAACCAACTGATTTCAATCAAAAGTTAAAAGCTGTTTTAAAAAGAAACAAAACATAATGAAACTACTAAACATTCTGATTTAATGTCGTTTGATGGGGAATCAACATGCAGGATTTTTTGATTTGAGAGACACATTTATAAACATTTCTTCACCATAGACTTTATTTTGCATTATATTTTTATGCTATCGCGGCTCATTTCATCCATGTTTTTTTAAACTTGGGCTTTTAGAAGTAATGCCAGTCCACTGCTTCTCAAACACTCGAATGTGAATTTCAAAAATTGGGAGGTTGATAGCTTAATTGAAAGAATTGATGCTTTAATGTGATGAAAGTGCGACAAATGACGTACCCTCCACCAAAGAGCTGCATCCCAAGAAGCGCGAATATCACCATGAACAGAAAGAGAAGAAAAAGCAGACTGACGATGCTTCGCATAGAATTCAGAAGGGAGAGCATGAGGTTTCGTAATGAAGCCCAGTACCTGTAGATAGAAAAGCATTTTCAGCTTTTTAGAGCAGTTTGAATTAACAGAGATCGTGCTTAGACAGTAAAATTTATCTGTAAACATATGGATGAGATTCTGGAAGTTAACGATGGTTCTTGATAATTAAAATGTGGGAATGATAGTATAAAGGCAGAAAATGTGTAAAAAATGTGCAGTGAAAGAGATAAGCTAATGAAATTTATGTTAATAATTTTAAAATAGTTTTTTTTTGAATTCAAAATCATGCTTGATTACATATTAATTTTGATATTTTAATGGGAGAATGTATATACCTGTGAGAAATAGTAAGAATTTGACTGTTTAATTACATGGCTATTATGAAAAACTCTCCTCAAAAGAGCCAACCGTTGAGCAATTTAAATAGAGTAACTGAGGAACTACACACAAATCAGTTGGTTTAACTGTGAAATTTTCTATGATGTGCGAGTGCTGAATTACAGTGAACATCAAACACTCATCCAAAGAATGGATGACTAAAGCATCATTGAAACCCGATTAAAACAATTTTTTCTTGAATTCGCCTTTCTTCGTCAATACTGCCTCTCTCCCAGACACCTGAAGTTTTAAGTATGTTAGCAGAACTTAAGCGGTTTTCAGTTTGAATATGCATACTTTCTTCTAATAACGTCTTTGTCAATGATACAAGTGAAATTCTAGATCTTGAATCACCCCCGCCCACTAGTCTCCTATTTCCTCCGAATTTTGGTTGTCTGATGTAAATTTCACGCACGAGCATTTCAGTAAAATGATGCGAAAAACGATCTCACTAAATGAAGAGCGCAGCTTCAAAATTGAAATTCTGTGACAGCCTCAACTACAAGAAGTGATTTAACCAGAAACGGTGGAGAATAAGTACTCAAAAGTGGTAAGGTACTTTGCAATAAAGCTTAATGAAAATACTTTGTCATTTTACTGAATGCGATAGCTATAAAGTTTGTCAGTCGTACGAAAATAGACTGGTTTCAATTCAATTGATAAAATTTCTAAGAAGTAACGAAAATGGTTTTCAACATCTTTCCACTCCATTCTTCAAATCACTAATGAAAGCACACAATTTGAAAAAAACCAGTTATTAATCAAAAATATAATTTGAAAACGAATACAATGCTTTTGAATGCATATATATACATACCGCGTGAACTTGAAGATTCGAAGAAGACGGATACTGCGAAGTGCAGAAAATCCAAAGGATTCCGATGGAAAGAACGACTGCCAGATTACTTCAAATAAGCTTGCCAGAACAACCTTAATGAAGGAAATTCAAACACGCAATGATTCAAACAAGGAGTGGTTCTAGTTCCGGAGGGGATTTTTTAGGATTTATGAGAAAATTGTATAATTTGTTTAAAGGGGCAGACTAATTTCGACTTCTACAGTTGATGTCGATGTTTGATTGAGACGATTCTTATCATACGTAAAGGGAGGTCTTAAAATTTCCTTAAACTAGAGTTTGCTTGCGGCAGCCTTGAGCGCAAGCCATCAAGCGCCAATATTTCAATAAAACGGTGCTACCATTATAGCAAAGGAGCTCCTCTGCTTACTACTACAGATCTTTTATTCATGAAAAGATTTTTTCGGTTGGTTATTTTGCAATTAGATTCTCAAATATTTACCATCTTTGATCCAGTACAATGTGGGATTATAAATATCAGAGCATCGGGAAGAATAATGTTTTGATCGCTAAGTAAACTTTCCCAGTAGTTTTCAAGCAATTCTCATGCACCTAATGTAAGGCCAAATAGAAAAGAAACACGATTTTTGAATTCTTTCAAGAAGGTAACTAAGGTGGCTTTTGAAAAATAAGGATTAGAAGACTAATCTTGCATCAGGTACTTGGTCTACTGTGTACTCGAATTTTGACACCGTTCTCATTCTACAATCTATGGTCAAGAATCATATTTCAGATAGATTTTAGTGACAAGTATCTGAGTGACTTACCACACAGTCAAATATATTGAAGGAAGACTGGAAATACAGGACGAGTCCGAGAGCCAATAATTTAAGTTGCATTTCTGCCAGAAATAATCCAAGAAATACAAACTCCGCAAGGCCTAAAAAGACACACCGTCTTTGTATCGAAAGAACAAAACGTTACATGTGTTTGTGTAGAAACGGCATGTTTAAACTGCATTTCACAGGTTTGGAAAAAATTTGCAAACAATCAAATCAGCTTGGATCACGGCTAAAAAGAATTCGGACCTTGAACTAGCCGAGGCGGCTTTAAAAAAATGCCTGACATTTCAATTTAGCGTTAAATTTGAACGCTATATGTGTATTGATGGTCATTTTTGACTGAATGCGGAGAACTGAATGAGCAAAGCTAGACCACAATAACAATTCTTTCATAGAAGTTTACTGTAATGAAGCAGCAGCTCTTTTTCTGTATTTAAAAAACACATTCTAAAGTCGAAAATTATATCCTCTGGGATTTGATGGATTGTAATGATGCTGCACTTAGTGTCGCCTTGAATGAACTCAAGGCCCGGTTGGCTAGAAAATAATCTTGCTCTGGGCACAAGAGTAATGTCTTAGGGTCCTAAACAGCATTTCGCACTGCCTTACTAGAGCAAGGTTCTACGGATTTCCCAAAGCCCATTCCCGTATGATTGACGAACACAAGAGAATTGTAAGCTTTCGCCTGCAAAAACCCAACCATAGAGCCAGGAATATAATGGACTATGTCCACTCTGACGAGAATCTAAATTCATTAACTTTGCTGGAAAAATATTCAAGTTTGAATGCCAAAGTCTTCATGAATAAAAGGATGGGTGAATTAATTCTAAATATTCGAACTGGTCTCTGCGTTTTCTACTCAGCTATATGCAGCCGTACACTATAAGCCAGAGTGCCAAACAGGTTTCTATAAGAGCTGAGGGTCTATTGAAATCCTTCGCGCTGTAATAATCCGATCGAATGCTTGATGCTGACAAAATGAATAGCTGGATACTCAACACCGGACCGGATTATCAAATTGAAGAATCTGTTGACTCTTGAACGGATTTTAAAAATATGTTGAATTATCGCTTCTTTTACCCCGTTCGAAGTCACTTTTTGTTTAAAAGGGAACTGGTAATTGAGAGAAATTTCACAATAATATGGAAAAATATATAATTTTCGTAGAAGACGCTGTCATTTTTATCAGAAAACGAAAAAGTTGACTGTACTGCTTTGCATAGGCATGGTGAGAACCACCTAGAAACTAATCCGTCTCTACGTAAGCTTCTTTCTTGACATTGTCAAACACGTAGTACGGCTAGCCCTTTGAAGTGATGAAATCAGCGTTTCTGATGAAAAATAAATCTAACCAAGAGGCATTTCATAAACACTTATCTATTTATTATTTATAAAACAGCCCCTTAGTCCTGCTTCCGAATATGTTTTTTATTCAGAAGCTTTAAACAAGTTAATGAATTCTCTGATTCGGCGATTTTCCTTCGAAACCCCTATGCGTAATACTTTTAATGTAGAATGAAAATGAATTATAATTTTCTTTGAATTTGCGTGAATCGGACTAACAAAGTAATAATCGTGGAATGGTTTATTTTCAATAAAATTAGTGTGAAACATGCTCGATTTTTCTTGGGAGAGAGAAAAATGTCAACTTTGGTGAATATGTCACTTACGAAGGAAATTGCTGAGCCAATCCGGCTGACCAAAGTGTTCGATGGTTACGCAGATAGCATTGAGAAATACTGCCGCCAGAATCGTTAAGTAGAATGCCTGGGACTTTACTAAGACGCGACACCTACACCTAAAAAGGTCACGTTTGGTAGTGAACCCTGATTTTTAAACATGCATGTCATTTTTTCGCCTATGATTCAGCTTTCTAAACGTCAGTATTCATCGGATACTAAACCATTGAATTACAACAACTGAGGTCGAGATTTATCCAACCAAAAGGTAATCCACTTTGCTAAAATTGAGTTTCTGTTAGCCATGTTGGCACAGTATAAAAAAATAACGAGCTCTGTCAAACTCTGAGCCAGACGTGCTTCATTGACTTTCTAAATTGAGATTTAAAATTGCCTTGGATTGATCCATCAAAAGCTGGCATCTTGAGATTGGAGATGCACCGAATTCTTAAGTTTCCGCCCGAAAAAAGAAATATGACCAAACATAGTGATGTACTTCTTAAGCTTTTGCAGTTGTTAAAATAACTCTGGGTTCAGCAGTCTTAAAACACTAGTGCGCATCGAATGAGATTTAGTTATGGATGCTTGCTAGTCTACGAAATGGAGGTGAAAAGTTTAGCCACAATCTGTGATTCTGGCATATTCATACTGAGACAAAATCCAAATTTAAAGGAGGATGGAAGGGCAGAACAGAATATGATTGTTAGGAGCTAGGTGTGGATGCTTTCAGACATCTTATTCCGATCGTGGGGATGCATGCGCTGTTTGATAGGGCCGTCATCATCATCGAGATGTTTTTTGGCCTAACTTTCATTGGGAACTAGCTCAATGATCCAGCCGAAGTCCCTATTTTCTGCCGGCAAGTCGATGCCTCCCACACATTCATATAATCGTATGTACCAAATTGATTTATTCGATCTTTTTTGTTTTCTCATTTGCATCTCTAGATCTCATAGCAGAACTGTCTAGCGTATTACTTGCTGCTTGCTGCTGACCTCCGATTGACAGTCTAAGCGTTAATTGAAATCCGACAATATCCGTTTCTTCGTAAAAGGAAGGTTGCCAGCATCTGCTCCTGGAATGAAGTTGGGAATTTTTCAAAAACAAAAAATTCAGTACTTTTATGCTTTTGCTCATACACATGTCTATAACGAGCCTCTTATGCATTTCTAAGATCAGATGTGAGGCGATTTAGCTGAATGGTGAAATTAATTTGCATTGAGATGTTGCAGGATGGAGGATTTCTATCTTCAAGAAGTAGATACTTAGGAGCACTTTCGTGGTCAAAATTTAGATAATTAAAACAATAAACAGAATTTACTGACTGAGTTCCTACTTACGGCCTATCACTCCCCATAGGGGTCAACGAACATGACAGACAGCTATATGCAGACATACAAAATTGACCTGGTCCTATTTTTTTTCCATTGAACTCATGCATTTATCAAGCAGTTAGTTAGACAGATTCCTTGAATTGTATTTTAATTTCTTGGCAGCGATATTTAATACTTGCTCAAAGTATATTACCTCATAAATTAAACAATCTTACCTTAAGCGTTTTAAGAAGCGATAGCAGGAACCCGTCCTTAAAGCCGCGAAGCGTCGCTTATCACCCAGTTCTGAAATAATAGAAAAAAAATGCATTAGGAGCTAGTGGGTTCGTATCTTTTCAAACAGAAAAGTCCAAGCTTTATTGGTCCTAATTTAGTTTTATAATTGTGATCAGGAAAACTTGTAAAAAAATGTCATAATATTCTGTAATATTACAATATGAACCTGCTTGAACACACTCCATCAAATTACGTTAGTTTACATTTCGATTTAAAACTTTCATGCAATCGTTCATGTGTCGATGAAAAAGAACTTGTAGCAAGGCTTGTCAAGTCAACCCGGCTGGACATTTTTTCAGTAGATATTTCAGTAGAGTGCAGAGCACGCATGTTTCTGCTGGCCAAAGGGCTTTTATCTTCATGTAGTTTACGCAAATCCGAAGTGAGACACTTGATTCGAAATCCACTTATCTATGTTCATTTAAGACTTTCACCTATACTGAGAATATGGCACAACCAACGTGAGCCTTTTCACCTATTTTGGGTTTTAGATCTGTTGCTGCCACAAACCTGTATCATTCAATAGTACTAGCAAATAACCCTCTCATTTGTGATTCAGTTATCCAGTAAGCATATATCATTTTATCTTAAAGCGCATAAACCTGTGCATTTTTTATCTAATTCATAAACCCTATATATATATATATATATATATATACGTGAGAGATGCCGCCTATGCATTTAATGGCATCTCAGCTTATAGATATTTTGAGAATAAACGGACTGTCATACCTAGTCCTTCAATGCTTCTGTCCGTGTATGTCTTTTCGTTTTTGTTAAGCCTTTCCGCTCTTTTTCTAGCTGAAATGTAGTAAAACTCAGCTTAAATAGTGCTATTTTGAGGTCATGCTGATTTCGAGCAACGTATAGTCTTTTATATCGGCTAACTGAACTCATCAGTATTATATAGAGAATTAGTAATCTTGTGACATTAGATTAATAAGGTTAATGATATCTTAATGTTAATAAGCGCTCAGAGCTCTTAGACTGGACAACAAACAAGTACCTGCTTAAAACACTATTCATCGTTTAATAAGAACTTAACTGACACTTTTTTGGCAAGAAATGAAAATTTTAAGGCAGAATGAAAAATATTCATTGGCTTTCTTATGGCAATTATTGACAGGGAGTGCGGACTGATCTCTAGATTAAGATGTTATCTTCACCATTGCTAATATACAGTTCAGCGGTTTTCTTCATAAGTTTTGATTAAATGGATGCCCTCTGTAATGCGTTAGCTTTCTTATTTATTCATATATCATCTTACACAGCGGAGTTGTCCCTTTTCTGGTCACTTTTAGGTATTTTGGGCCCAAGAATGACTGCACCCTATTTATCTCTAATTGGATAGTCCCTGGGCAATCCTTTTATCCATCCAAATCCACTATGAATTAAGTAACCGATATTGTACTTGCACCGAAGTATGAGCATGTAGGTCTGTGAGCAATTCAAGCAACTAGATTTTATTTATATACATTTGTTAATGTAACTTTGCTGTGATCTACCAAGAGGCATGAAATAACTACACTTAAATTCATTATATGGCAGTTGTTCCAAGACTAACTTCAAATAAGAGAAAAAAACTTTAGAATTTACTTATGACCACGTTGGTGACATACCGCTCAAAATCCGCAGCTTCTCATCCATTGTAGTTTGCTCCTCGGCCAAAATTACTTCCTCTTGAGAGAATTGAGCAGAGAGTAAAAATTCATGCAATGAATTTTCAAAAAAATTGACGAGAGTATTTTAGTGCTACTTGCAAAATAATGAACCTAATTTTTGCCTAAATGAATCGCCTGAAATGAACTGAAATTATTTTCAATGTCAAATTTATGACCATTCAAAATTAATTTGAACGATCATATTCACAATTCAAACGAAATCGGTTTGAATTCAATCAAAACCTGTTTCTCTATATTTATTTTGCTTTAGAAGTTACTGCAAGTAGATCTAGCTATGCAAATTTGATGGCATGAAGAGAACTGGATTTGGCTAGCACACTCCTTAGTCAAACCTTAACTAGATATTGAAACTGCGCACACTTTTTAGAAGGTCAATGAAACTCAATTCCATTTCTATTGCTTGAAAATTATATTTAAACCATATTTTCTCTCAAAGATAGCATGTCATCTCAAATCCTAACATGATCGTTTGATCGCTTTTTTCAAAGTGGCGCCTTTTCTTAGCATAAGTTTAGAGCATAAATAAACCTGTTTAAACTCCCAAGAATCAGCGGCTTTAGTTAATTTTTTTTGATGAAGACAGTAAGTTCGTTATCTTTTTGACTATCCTAATATATGATCTTATAAACATGTTATATTTGTAAAAATTTTGTTTAACAAGTAGCAAACAATGGATGAATAAAGTGAATGGTATTGCGTCTCACCTGCTTTTTGGATCCATTCGATGTAGCCGCTTAGTTCGCGCTCCGTTTGCTGTTTCCTACGAAGTTTGAGAAAAGCCCGACGCTTCTCAACTCGCTCCCTCTCCTTTGCGAATTCACTAAAATATGTTTTCTTTAGATTTCAATCTTTCTTTGCATAATTCTAGAAAACTTCAATGTCAATGCATTTCAATTTGGTATTCTATGGCTCAGAAAATCTGAAATTTATTTTTTTAAGGCATACGTTCACTAGGAGTAGAAAACCGCACAAAATTAAACAAATATATATATATGTATATTTATATATATATATAAGATTATTCAAGAAAAAAAAACTTGAAAATAAATCCGAAAGTACTAATAATATTTTACACTTAATTTAACATTCTGGCAGTCAGAGTCACTGGAATCCGATGTTCGGAGACAGAAGAAGTAAAAAATTAATTTGAAAAAGTAAGCCCTTAATAATGATTTCTAATTTTATTGCATTCTATCTTTTTGAATTTTTAAATGATTTTTAACATTGGCAGTTATTTCGCAAATGCAGCGGATAATCATTCATGAAGGTGACAAATTTTACAGTTTATTATATTTACCTATAATGATAAGTTAATTTTTTTATTATTTGTTTATTTGGGTAAATGTGATTGCAGCGTAGACCACAAATACCATAGAAATATAAAAGCTTTCCACGTCTAATGCGTTTTTAGAAATTTGCTGTATCTGCCTATGAAAGTAGAAATAAATCTATTGAAAAATTTTTTCAAAAATAAATAGCTTGTATTTCCTTATTGTTTATATCAAATTTAATTGCTGCGCAACATTAAAATAAATTAATACAAACTGAGGAGATCAGAAGGTATCAATTTTCCTCGAATACATACTATTTTCAATAAAATAGTAACTCGACGAATGTGTTATTCGTCATTGTGCTTCACAAAACTCGGATCAACAAAAAACCGTAGCAGACAAACGGAACACTCCTGTAAACTTCAACTAAATGAAAATGAATTCCATTAATAATGAATATTTTATTTGTTGAGTAAGAACTTGCTTTTGAATCTCTTAAAACAATTTGAGCATGGGAGAAAATTTCAAATTTCAGTGGTTGACAAGCAGGAGTGTTGTTTCGAATAATTGTTTGTCTGGCATTTATTCATAAAAATACAGCAGATTGTTTTTTCAATTTTCTATTTTGGCTGTGGATACTTCATTCACGAAGTAAATTTTATTTAAATCAGACCAATATCCTAAGGGCTGAATGTTGGACCCCTATTTCATTAATAATACCAAGATTTGTATCTTTCTTCACTTGAATAATCATTTTCATGAATGCATGAAAACAAATTATTTTACTTGTTTGACAAATATTTAATGGAAATATTCTTTGGCAGCCAAAATATTACCTCAAAGCATTTTAGTTTTTTCAACTCATGGTTAATTGTTCAGTGAATATCTGGTGGTGTTTCTAGATCGCGACAATTTCTATCTTCCAAGCTTCTAGACTATGTAGATTCTAAGCAGATGGCAAGTTTGATTAGAGCATATAGTAAACGATTGTAAAGAGCAGGATCCGGGCCACCGGAACTCTTCCTTTGAAGAGCCTGCCCTATATCTCGGTGCGAAAAAAAATCCCTATTTTGATAAATGATTAATTCTTGCAGCTTGTTTCTCCACTCTGTTAAAAGTTGTAAAGATGAAACTCACCCACTGAGGACTCCGAGAACAAGATTGAGCATGAAGAATGATCCCAGAACGATGAGAGTAATGAAGTAGCAAAAATTGAAGCGATTTCCGAAGGCATAATCCGTCTATGCGGAAAGTAAGTGCAAAAGCACGTAAATATCAACATTTTACCCTAAGAGGGTTATTCTCCTAGGTAGCTTTTAACTATCTTTAAATAAAATTTCGGGATAGAGTATGCAAATCTTCTGAAATTCATTAGCGGTGAATGCAAATTTTTAACCTTTCTGTAATCCACAACTTGCCTGGTAAAACTGTAACTTCTCAAAAGAATAATGCATGAATATGAATGGCAGAGTTAAATGCTCAAATGCAATTATTTCTGAGAAAATTGTTTAATATATGTCATATTTGACCTTCAGATAACTTTTGATGGAAGAACGTTTCATAATATCTAATGATGAAGCAAAATTTATTATTAAAAATCGCTTAATAGTGTCGAACGTAAAATATTCTTTGAATTTGTTATATTTGCCCTGTGATAAATGTCAGACGTCCCCTTTTTGTCTCAAAACTTTGCAAAATGGATGCTTTTACGAGTAATGTGCTTGTGTATTCTCTGTATTAAAAAAGTGAATTCTGGAACTTACTGCTCAGATAGTACACATATCAACATGTCTAAAAGTCGTATATTTTAATGGCTGAGAGACAAAAGTCTCTGGGAGAGTTTGAAATGGCTGTTTGATTACCTCATTAGTCGGGCTTACCGGGGTGACCTTGCCTTTTCAGACATCGCCATAACACTCTGAATCCCTGATCTTAGAGCCAGTAGACTCATGAAATCCCCACGCAGATGTTTGTACTTTCTATATTTCCCTGCGCTGCGTCTACATCACAAGAGCAGCAATAAAGTTGGCTTTCTAGTAAAAAAAAACCGTCCAAAACAGCAAAAATTATCAACTCTGAGAGCCTTTTGGAACTTGCTTGAAAAAGAGGCATATTTCAGTATTTTTTAAGCATTTCCCTCTTTATTTGCCTTCTAAAGGCTCCGAGATTATGGATTACAAGAAAGATTTAATTATTTTGAGTTGCTAAAAATTTGCGTTCTCGTACGATCCCACCTTATTTGGACATAAGAATATACTTGATTGCACTTTTTCAAAAAAAGTCTTGAAAGCCATGAGAAAGTGAGCTTGAAGCACATTTTAAAGAAGACAAGTTAATATGTCTTCATGCTCTTGCAGTCTTTACAAGCGACATCAGACATGCACGATCAAAAACCGTAGTTCGAGTCCAATCCTCAGATTTTTTTTGAAGTTTTAAACCACTGAACAAAAAGTGGTAGAATATTTCACATGCTGCTACTTTGTGCTGGCGTATCCATATCACACAAAGCAGAGCCCCTTGATATTGTCAACTTCATGCTTATTTGATAGCAACTTATTAATCTTTGATCTTATTTTTGGCCAGACTTATCTATTTTTTACAGTGATTTTTACACTATAAAGCCGATTTTCTCGTATTTTAGCCTCAACTGACTAAAAAACTCGTGCAAACTGTTGCAAAGTACTTTATTCATTCGATCAGTATGCAGATCAAAAAGGCCTTCCTTCATCAAGTGCAACAATTTGGGGAAAATGCAACTGTATGAGCTGAGGAAAGTTAAGAATTTTCATTTTGGAACATGCCGTTGTACAATCTAGTAGTGTCGGTTTTTTTTCAATCACAGGGCTGACTGAATTCTTAAATAAAACGAGACAGATGATATGTTGAACTAGGCTGGAATTATTTTTGATCCAGCTAATATTCTTTTCATCTAAGTAAGTTATTGGAGTAATATTTTTTAGTAGAATGAGTAATTTATCCTTTTTCCTCATAAATACAAGGCAACGGTATATTCGATTGGTTAAAAATGTAGAGGAATAACAAGGGATTTCTGATCGTCTGACACTTGACTATCTCGAAGACAGACGACCTTCATTAGTTCGAAACAATGTAACCCGAATTCTTTGGGGAATTAGAGGATTTAGAGCTTTTTTTCTACAAGAGAATCGATTGTCGAAACCCAGAAGCAGACTCTGTCCCATTTAGAGAGTTTTTATGACCTCGAAGTGTAAGAAAATGTTTCCCAAGAGAAATAAATTATTCTCTAGTGTTAGATTTTATCAATCTGTCCAAATATTACTTTTGGACTCCGGAACTCATTAAGTTGTATTTTATTCATTGTAGTTCTTTATTTAGGAGCTCTGTGCTTACCATTCTTGTTTTTACAATTCCAGCCAGTTCTGTTAATAAGACAAGCTGGAATTCACCAACATTAATGGAAATATTTGATGTAAACCAAATCTCGAAAGCAACTTAAATAACGTGTAAGGGCTCAGTTTTTGTCTTTTAATTGCTGTGATTTACTTGACGCTTGTCTATTTCTTGGAAAATTGGATTAGCAAAGTATGCATTCTTCTTGGGTAACAGTTGTAGTTCGTGGGTATTCGGATGCAAATCTCTAACAATCATTTTTTTTGAATGATCTTAATGGACTACTACATAATTCTCATTTGAGGTATAACGTGTTGGAAATTTCTTAAAATTGGAAGATTATTGTTCGCGCAACTGGGGCTTGTAATCTGAAATTCCTCAACTGAGTCTAATAAATATACAGAATACGTTCCTTGCTGCAAACCTTAATAATTTTATTTATTTAATGGCTCTCTACTGTCTTTGTAATACAGCCCATCAGCCGTATCTTAGGAGTAATAAAGCAAGTGGTACGGATTTGAATGATCCAGGCATTAATTTCACTACATTTTTAACTGTATTTCGTGAGACGCGATAAAAAAATTAAATTTGACCGTTTCTTTAACTCATTAACTTAACTGTCAAAAGCTTATCTTTTTTTCAAAAATCAGTTTTTAATTTCAATAACACCAGTCAAATATGTAATATTCATGGCACAACTCACAGCTTAGCAACAACATGGCAAACATGTCAAGATTTCTCTTATTTCTCCCAGACTAGGCCATCAAGTAGGGTGGCGCACTGAGTTCAAGTAGTACGGTGATTAGAAAAACCAGAAGTATTCGGTTACGTAAATCGCAACCTCTGTAATAACTCAAGGGAATTATTTAATGATATTTAAAAATATGCATTAGATTGAATGCCATATCAGAAAAATACCAACATATTCTCTAATGATCATTTAAATTAATACATGTTAATTCTTCCACGACACTGCTTGGGCCAGTATTATTATCAATTTTAACCAAATCGCTCGATACACTTCGTAATTCTTTATTTGCATTGATATCAAGCACCCTAAACTGGTTGTCAATCTAAACAATTTAGTAAAGTTAATTGCCAGCATTCATTGGTAGGGAAAGATCAACTGTAATTCGTACCTGTAAGGTGTAATCCAATGTTTGCCTCTTGATAAAGACCTGACAATCTTGCTTAGAAGACGATAGTGCTTGAAATTCACTTTATATGGCTAGCTGCAAATAGGATCTATTGACACCTCAGAATAAAGATTCCAGAAATTCTTAACTAGTCTCAGAGTAAACAGCTATCTTATTGTCAGAAATGACAAGTTGAATGATTTAACACATTAAACGCTCTAATTTAAGGACTGGAAAATATAATTTGAATTCAGTTAAGAAGCATCTCGATGTATGGATTCACAGATCTTCGTTTTTAAGTTTGGCTGGAAGCGGGTAGCAGTTCCATTTTGGTCAGAAAAAACCAACTAGTGATAATTTTGGGAAGAATAGTCTGTAGACCTGTCAATTGACTTCTTCCTAGCATTCTTTGAATTTCTAAATTAATTTTTTTTGAACACGTCTGTAACTTTAAGATGCTTTAAAAAATTCTCTGGAATAGACCATGGTGAATGTATTTACTGAAGGACTTAAGGGAAAGTCATGCTTAGTTGGTATTGAAATTTGAATTCGCTAAATAAAAACTAAAAATTCAGCGTAATAACGCCAAGAAGGAACGTACAGAAGACATTATGTCGGTCCATCCTTCCATAGTGATACACTGAAAGACAGTAAGCATAGAGTAGCCTATATTGTCGAAGGAGGTGATACCAAAGTTGGGACCCTCCCAATAACCTTTGCAGACGTATCCAGTAGGACACACGAAGGCGCCTGGTGGAGCGCTTTTGCTCTGACTTTGGGAGTCATTGACGATCACACAGGGTACCAGTTTAGAAACTGTTGGTATAGAATCAGGCAGCTCCTGCGGGTTGCCTAAGGAAATGTTAAATATTTCTTTTGCAATATGCTACTAATATTAGTAATCAACTCATCGATAAACAAACATAAGCTGCAGATTTCAAATTCGTTCCAATGACTATTTATACTCAGTAAAAATGTTTGCTTATATAAGTAGGACTGCTAAAGTTTAATCGAAAGGTCCAACAACAATTCTCAATATTTATTTTGAAATTTGGAGCTGACGGACTTAGACTTATTCAGTAGTCTGAAACACACTGCTCTTTCCAATGGGCGATTTTTTATTGTTCTTTAATTACAGTAATTCAGCCAGCGTTGCACTCAAATGACCATTTGCGGTTATCAACCGAAATAGATCAAAAGTCAGGCAGTCAAAGCACTGTTCAAACAGGCTTGAAGTTAAGCTTCTAGAAAATAATCTAGATGGTCTTTGATGGTCGTCGAAGCTGTAGCACTGGTTTATATTTTTTGCCTGAGGTATATCGAGGGATTTATTGGATAAATTATTTCTAAATTCTCAATTCAGGAGGGTCAAAAACTATTTATTTTAAAACTCATTCTTGAAATACAATTTCTCCATGCTATGTCAGAGGAACCACAGTCTTACTCCTTTCTGCAAACAATATCCATGACTGGTATAGTCGACCTTTTGACCTTTACCCCAGTAGGTGATTACCTCATTTGCCCTTTTCTGCTATTCTCCTTCTCGATGGCGGTACTAACTTAGCTCCTGTACTTTGCATTTGCATTCTATAAAATCTTCCATGACCACTTGCTTACTGATTAACGTCCGATCGCGTTGAGTTCATATTTCAATTGCTAGACTAACACCAGTGGTCTTCTCACTTCGAAAATTCATCGTGTGCCCAATTTTCAAATCTTTGGCACCAGACCTGATTAAATACCGATGTTCTTTTTGATTAAACCTGACAAACACTAGGAACTTTGGAACTCACTGGTTAAAAAAAAGAAGTTTTACGCTAAGAAAAGTCTAAATCCGCTTTAAAATAGCTGCTATACAAAAACCCTCTTCACCATGACAAATGCAAGGGTTCAGCACAAACTCTCCTTTCTCACAAAGTACTCATTCCTGCCTTTGCTATCGAACCATTTTCTGGCTACGAAGAAAAGCACCTTATTTGAAAAGTGGCTTCGTGCTCAATCACACCAATCGTGTATAAATAACCACGAATATTTATAGCACGCACAATTAAAAATAGAATCTTCAGATGAGAAGCTTTTATTAACTAAACTTCTGAGCATCTTTACTTCATTTCAGACGCTCTAAAAGATTTTATAGGGGACTTGGTCTTTCTTATCAACAAACGCGAGTAATTTTACATTGAAAAGAGACTTATTTGGGTCTCGGACTGGAATTTTAATTAATCCGCAACCAGAACATTGTGTTCACGGACCTCATGTTCGAATGAAATTGAAGCTTTGTAATAAATACTCACTTTGGAGGCTAGGAGGATTATTGTGAAACATCGAAAATTAATGCTTTGAATGCAAGGTGGCTAGGGCCATTACATCCCCCCTTTCACTTAGGAAACATATCCAAGATACAATAGAAAAATTTTACTTGGTGTTATTGTACTGCAAACAAGGTTTCTTAGTTAATGGTAAAGGGTCATGCTTATTTTGCTGATTCTAGTTTCTTCAAAGAAATGAAAATAAATGCTCATTAGCTGCTTTTTATTTGAATGACAGAAGTTTTGTAGGCGGAACCTATTCTAGTGATTTTGCGTTCACAAACCGCTATTGCTAAAGCCAAAATCGTTTGATGGCAGCCTGCGATGGCAGCTAAATCTGCTGAAGCCCCATTCGCACTAAATAACAAGTAAGCAATTGAAATGACATGATGGTTCTCCAACGAAAAGATAACTAACAATTATTCAAGAAACTTTCCATATTTGATCACCCGGATTCGAGACTACAAGTATTTCTAAGGGCTCTAGAAAATCAGCTACTTTTGCCAACATAAAGCAGTCAAACACAATCGTGTCAATGGAAAATTTCCCATTCCAGGAGAAGCCAAGAATTTTAGGCTAATGCGAAACATTAATTGTAAGAATGGACGAAATTAAAAAAATGAAGAACTTCAGCAAGGTCAGAGAGCATGGCTTGACCCAATAGAACTCAGGGTCTGTTTCCAACACCCGAAGCAGTCTTCTCAGCCTCTTCATCGAATCGGTAAGGGGCACACTGACAGCTCATGGCAGTCAACTCGATGACCCATTGCTAATCCCACGTACCCACTCACTTGATTTGCCCAAACTTGCTCATTCATGCTCCTTCAAAAAGCCTATATGGAAAAAATTTTTGCATTTTGCCAGTAAACCTTGGAAATATCTTTGAGTTTTGACAACTCATTTGGTCTCATGTTTTCCCAGCCCTAGATTCTCTTCAGAATTATTTGTTATTAATTGAGAATGCTGACATGGGCAGTTGCAGTCAAGACTCCCATAAAGTTAGTTCCTTATTGCATACAAAGTCAATCAGCTTATTAGAAAACAATGAAGGAAATTGACTAAAATAAAATTAACAGAAGGAGCTTTTCGCCTCGAAATGGTTTAAACTTTTTCCAAAAGTTCCATCCAGCTAGAAAACTATGTAAGCTAAGAGGCAAGAGCCTTAAAGCCAATCAAAGCGGAAAAGTTGGGTGATCAAGAACTCAATTAAGACGAAAGGTTGCCTCATTTTTATTTATCAATCATGAATTCACCAACCAAAGGTCATGAAAGATAGTTGTAAGAGCAAATGCAACCTTTTAAAAGAGTCGTGATTTTAGTGCAACTCAAAAATTTAAAAACGGAACTTCATTAAAAATGACGAATCTCTGAAAAGTGGAATCAGTTGTAGTGATTTACCATTTTCTATGGTTATTCAAGGACGCCACCTGTTGAAAAGAAATCAAAGCGAAATATTACGATCTTAGAAATGTTTTCTCCGATCAGAGAGATCAAGCTGATTAAAATTTGGTCAACAAATCACTGAGCAACGATTATTTATTTAACTGGCTCTTAAAAAGGAGGTTTAATCGCAATAAACACGAAGCAAGGTGGGACTAAAAGTAAACAGTTCATAATTAAGGGTCTTTGATCCCTTCCTCTCGCTAGCATTTGAACTCGTCTAGATTCTATCAATTAGACCAAAAGTTCATAATTCATAGAGGACCGCAGATATGTACCATTTCAGAGTCAATCCTATTATCATCAAGGAAGTACCCATTTGACTTAATTTCAACCTCTGAAATGGTCCACTGGACCAATTCTTAACAAAGTGCTTTATCCGTACTTCAAAAATCACTCAATAACAGCATTGTCTCATTCTCAAGAAGTTGATATATCATTGCTTTAATTACATACCGGCAGTATTATAACGTGATATTATCAGCCTAATATATTTCTTCGACTAAAAGGATTGAATATTATTAACAAATGGAGTACTTAACTATTATTTGCTCTTCTATGCTGTTTCCCTCCCGAATGTTTTAAAAAGTTTGAGATTATTTGCCAGTACATTTTCTGATGGTAGTCCAAGTATACGCATTATTTTTCTAGTAAAATTTGGAATAAATAAACTGTTTGGGCTCGAACTCAGAGTATGACGATCTGAGTGACTTAATTGATTAGACTTTTTGTTTTAAGTAGCTCTAATGTTTTCATGCCAAATTCAGGACGTGTGTGCTCAGATATAATGTGTACCTTCATTTATTAAAAACTAGTATTAAGAAAAAACTCTGATTTACGTTGGTTTAAATCTGCAATGACTTTTGTAATGCTGGTGCTCGAGTCATGATTCTGAATAATGTAACACTTCATTTGTAGCAGAAGGTAATAGGAAAGGTGTCAAAGGTCAGAAAAAATATTCAAATGCAAAAGCGACGATAACTCACGTTCATCAAAGCAAGTGAGATGAAAGCCTCCACCGTAAAACTCCAGACCAACGATGGCCAACACTACGATGCCGAAGAGTACAAGCAAACCTATCTGCATCAGAGGGGCCATCGCTTTTATCAGGGACTTTAGGACAACCTGTAGACCTATCATTGAAAGAATACAAAGGTATAAACTTCGATATAATTGGTAATTTGGTGAGCCTTTCTTTCAGCTGGATGTATTCTTTAGCCATGAAAGTGGAGATTTTCTTACTGAAACTACTAGCAAGACCTAAAGACCTAATATGAAAATAAGTAACAATAAGTTTGGCAGACACTTTTTGAATCTAGTTCATTAGAATTAACAAAACTTGTCCTAGTATCAATGATATCTATAAGCAGTTCACGAACTGAGGAGCCAATCGTGTTTTTACATTTACGAGCAACTGACATTTTGTTACATGACAACATATGGGAAAATTTAGAAAATGCACATTTCCAAAGGTAATAAATTAAATATTAGTGAAGTAAATAATCCACCCATTATCTAAATATGACTTTTATTTCAGAAAATTTTGAGTAATTGGAACCAAAACAGTGACAAAATGTTAAAATGGATAAAAGCACCTTGGGATTATCTCAGTGAAGATAAATTATCGTAATAATAAAATACTCTCACCCTCTGTGTTTTGCTTTATTTACATTCACCAAAAAAAAGTTTTAATACGTTGTAATAAATATTGCTTATGTATAATTCATTTTTGAAATGCTAGCAAAAATGCATGACCTCGGTCCGATGAGTTTTCTTTCATTATCGCCTTGCAAGTCTTGAATTTCAGTTTGAGTGAATGCTAATTCGGTGTGAAAACTTATTCCACATTCTTCTGATGGCTTTTAAAATTCTTTCTGCTGAACAATAAAACATGATTTGAAGGGAGAGATATTTGATAAAGATAACTTGCACATGAATTACAGAAGCTGAAATGCTTTGGAAGATCTAAAGCAACCTTACTTGGTATTCCGGAAACTAGTTTGAGTGGTCGTAAAACGCGAACAGCTCTGAGCGTTCGCAAGTCTATTCCAGTTCCGGTTTGAGCAAATACCGTTATGTATCTGAAATGCAACAGAAGGGCCTTTATTTAAATGGTCTCACACACAATGTGGATCTCCTTCATTCGACATAAGAATATCATTTTTGATCACTGAATCGACATAATTAAACGTGACACTTAAATGCCCTTCGAAACTCTAGAGTAAAAGAGAAGTGAACTAATTATTTTAAGCAAAGTTTTGTGTCTACTTTGATCACAACAGGCGTGATTCTTTTGAGAAATAGGACCGCTTTATTTAGAATAACGGGAAGTGGTTCGGGTTATTTTGACTTACCCGGTGATAACGACAGTAAAATCAAGAAGATTCCATACATTTCGAAGGTAGGCGCCCGGTTGTAACACGAATCCTAAAGCCACTATTTTTAGAATCGCCTCGCACGTAAAAATTCCTAAGAAGTAGTTTTCCAAAAATTCCTAAAATATACCAGATATTAATTTTTTAGTTCTCAGTGTAAGTAAATGCAGCTTTTCAACTTGAAATATCAGGAGTAATAAAATAAAATTTTGGCTTTTAAAGCGGAATACTAGCATTTATTCTTGAGTATTATGAGAGGGCTGATCAACCAAATACACATGACCTGATCATCAGACCAAATGAAATCAGCTACGTTCTAGGTTGACAATAACCGAAAATCCAAACCAGATTTCATAAAACATGCAAAAATCAGGCATGGGGCTGGTTGGCATGTGTGAATTACCAGACTAGCAATAAAGACTCAACCACAACGCCCTACAAGCCATGACAGCGTAGTAACATCAAATGCGGATGACAGAGGTAGAATCATGCATAATCATGAATCATAAATGTTTGTGAATAAATGCTTTTTTTTGATGAAAAATCAATCAAGTCTGAATGAATTGGCTTTTCAATTTCATCTTCCTAAAGAAGGTTGAAGACTTAGCCTACTCTAATAACAGTGAGGGAGCCAATTCGTCATGGAATCCTGGATTGAATCAGCGGCAGAATTTTTTCAGGATGAAAGCCTGCCACTTAATGGACACTTCCAGCGGAAGCAAAAAGAAGCAAGTTCCCCATCTTTTCGGCTCTATGCAATTAGAATCAGCCTCCAAAGTAAAGGGAGACTGGTGACTAATAAAGGCCTTGGACGCTCGATTATTGCGACGGTTCAGGTGGCACGCTTTACTTCTTGACCAGATCTAGATACGTGGTGATCTGCAGGCAGGTGGATGCAGAAAGACAAGTTGTAGAAAGTCGAACAAATTAAGTAGGGAATGCTTCAAAACTTTAACGTCTTTGCGGTGACGAAAGCTTTATGGTGTGAGGAAAACGTAAGCTTGGACGAGCCGATGGAGAAATTCGTCAAAAGAGAGGATCTTTCAAAAATCGAGAATCATCTCTCTATTATTCTTCCCACTGGTGATGTTGCATGCTTCGTATTCATATATGATCACTGAAGTGGATCAAAGATAAAACGACTTTTTTAAATGTTTGTTACCTCAAAACAAGAGCTTGCGAACAGAAAGAGAGAGATTCCTGGGTGATACAAAAGGGCCTGTCTCAACTTTCAACTCGTTTTCCATAAGTACCCCAGTTCGTGCCGTGCAAAATATTTTCTAAGTTAGTTGTCATTGACTGATCTCGTATAACGCGCTTTGAAGCCTCATAAAACCTTCTTAGCATTCAATCAACAACAATGAACAGATATACAGGCGTACTTGTTTTTTTATTAATTGTAGTTCTAATTATCCAGTTTATTCATTCAAACTTATAAAACTTACTTTTCAAACTTACTTTTTTACTTTTTTATCAATTTCGAAGAGTTTTGACCTCGATGTTAAGTGTCACCTTACGACCGATGTTGAGAGGTGCCTTCGTTCGGATTTACGAACAAAAGCTTACTTGCCTTAAGTAATTGAACCATTTACCCTGTTGCAGGTCCTACAAACCTTTTCTTTGGTAAAACTTTGGTTTCAATGTTCTCATTCATATAAGTATAATAGCCCATACAGCTGTTTTGATATTCCACTTACTATGCCTCTGAAATTGGTTCCTCACCACTATAAGGACAGCAATCGTTGGTGGGCATTTTTAAAATCAGCTACCGATTTACATTTCCATTCGGTTAGGGTTTCTTCTTTACAGCCATTAAGATTTAAAAGAATCATGTTAATATTGCTACGGCTTTAAACCACTTGAATTCAATAACTTAAGTGAATGAAAAGCATTCAATTCAGGCAGTTGCTAACTGATCATATGCGATCGAGGTGACCCTGTCTAGACATTGCGCCCGATTAGCAGAAATGAGGTCGCTATCCGATCGCCATCATGAGTTTAATTCTGACCAACACTCTCCTATTGTTTAGGACTGGCTCTCATTTGGGCCATTTTAAATTTTACAATTTTCAATGGTAAGTACGGGAAGGGCAGATAAACTCCCTGAAAATTCCATTAAAATTAAGTCAGCTTAACTGAGATCCGGGAGAATTCGCAACTGCAAGAAACTAATAAGCATAAATTAAAGAAATGACTTGTGGACACACCACTCGGGTTGAAATGGGACGCCGGTCGTTGTTCGGGAGATGAATTTCCATAGCAAGGCACACGCAGTTTGCAGTGATGGTACATAAAACCAGGTATTCAAACGGTGTGCAGGAGTCCAGGGGATTTCATGGTCAAGGAGTAAAACATTCAGTAAATTTCTTACCAAACAATTGCTATTATGATTTTCAAATTGGTGTTGAGAAGTGTATAAAAAATTAAGAAGTATTTTCACATTTGGTCTTATTCCTAATGTCATGACCAGTTTGTTTGTATTCCATCTATGTTCCACTGATTGCTGACCAACAGTTATTAGGATAGAATTGGAGATGTTTCCGCAACAGGTAAATAATTTATTGAAATGTTTAATTAAGAAAAAAGCTAATGTCATCCGAAATACAGTTTAGTATAATTAGTGAATAATTTTGAATTTGCATTTAATAGTGAGGGCGGGCAGTTCATTTGTCCCAGTGGTTTCTCAAAACACTGCTTTATTTGGCAAAAATAAATAAGATTGCTGAATGTAGGACCTTAAGTTGCATTACTTTTATAAAAATTCTATTTTAAATTTCAGACATATTACTTGCGTCAATATTATTGGCCAAATAAGATGGTTATTTACTTACGTATGAATACAACCGTCTTCTATCGGTCTGGAGTAGCAACAATGGTTCACGGATCGAGCCTAACCAGCTTATCTAATCAGGCGTCATTGATGGTTACTAAAAGAATGGTTATGGTATAACCCATGTCTTACATAAAGCAAAATTAAACTCAAGTATAAATGAACTCTCCATCCAGCCTGTTGGTAGTTCCAAAGCCGAATAACTTTTTATGCGTATTTGTTTTGACTGAGAACCGGAAACAGCTTAGAAGTAGCTTTTCCTGAATCGTTGCGCAGGTGAAATTTGTCGAAGACAGAAGAGAGGAAATAGGAACTGCCCTATCTCCATTTTTCACTACGAGTGATTTGCTTTACTCACATTAATTCTTCTAAACGTCCTGGTAAGAAGAAACTTGACTCGAAGCATTCACTTCATTTGATGCTAGCAGCACGACTACTCAAATTCAGAAAAGCTTGAATAAAGTAACCAATTGCTCGGATCTCAATGATTGTAAATTTAAATGAAAACTTTCTTACCAATTAAAAATTGTACTTAAATTATGGATGTTTAACTTGCGTTCCTGTTTTGATGTGTAGACTCCATGAATACACCGGAAATATTATCAATAAAAAAATTTAAAGCACTGTTCTGGCTGAAAAAGTTTAAACTTTACAAGCATTTCGACCCGATTGCATTGTGATGAAGCGTTAGTCAAAGACCTTGTTTTCTGAAAAAACTAACATTATCGGAGCCCCAAAACAAGTGGGTATGTGAGAGTATTAAGTTTTATTGCGTTGTCAAGTTTTGCAGCTTGGATTGTGCCGCCCAGTAGATAAGTGAATACCTAGATCGTGAAAGACTACAATCATCACCTCAAGGGAACTAATACAACAAACGGAAACATCGTGTTCATGATTTTTACCAGTTAAGCTGTTGAAAGTTTTGTACTGGCTGTAGTGGGTGGTTGACTAGGCTCTTAAGCTCCGCTTAACAAAAAAACATTTAGCAGCAAAAGCCACCTTAACTACACAAATCTGAAATTTAGGCTTAAGAACTCGATATTTTTTAAAAAAAAAAGATGCCTTACTAGTTTGACTCTAGTGGGAAAATAGTCATAAATTAAATTTTCATCTTGAGCAGGTTGACAAGTCAAATGAGTTTATTGACATTTAAATTTCATAACTTATTGCTAAGATTACTATTAACAATTTCACTTAAAAAATGAGAAGTACTCTTGATTATTACAGACAAAACAATTATAGTTTTTCCCATTTAGGACTTCGAAGAGGGGCCTTGCTTGATCTTGAAAAACTCCTTTTATCAGTGTGTGACACCCCTTTCAAATAGAAGTATTTTTTAAAAAAAAAGGTGGAATAAAAAGTTTGTTAATTATCAGCACAAAGGGAGCCTTTCAAGCATTCAAAAAGAAATGCAACTGTCCAAACAAACTTGTGGAATAAAATTTAAAAATTGATTGGCTGCCGGTAATTTCAAAACAAATACAATAACAGGAAATTCTTATAGAATTTTGTGTGAATTGTTTCATGACTGGGATTAACATTGTATTCACGGTATTTTCCAGAGTTTTATGCTGATCCATTTAATGATGCGCTAAAGGTACAGCTCCATACTTTAAATCCAAATTTACTGACTGGAACTGATTGCGCATCTTGGACTTAAAAAAGTTGCAATATTTATTGAAGCTCAATTAAATTTATAACGCGAGCTCTAAATTGTAAAAATAATAGAATAGCGGGATCTAGTTGAATTCTGATCTCTGGGGGATTTTACTTTCCATTGTAACCTAAATTATATAAATGGGAAACGTGAAAACTAGGAATAACTAACTTCGAAAATTAGTTTCAAGTTAACAAAAGGCCAAATTATCTGACCCAACTCAAAAGGATATCCCCAATCGATGAGAGTCTTAGCCGCCTTCCGAAGAAGGTTGTTCTCAGAGAAGATAAATAAAGAGCGTCCGCCACCAATGTCACCACCTTCACTGTCACTATTGCCCGATTTCCTTGCTATTGCAGCTTTCGTTTGTCCAGCACTTTCTACTCCCACCTCAGCAACTGCAGCATCAAAGAAGGTGAATTTTCGTAATCCTGATTCAGTAGAATTCTCGGAATGGTTTCCCATTTGATGAAGCCTTTGGATGGTTTTTAGAGCTACGCTGGCCATCGGATCGACCTCTCCAATCATTGTTTTATCTATCGGAATGAAATCGAGGCTGAACTAGTTTTGACAGATCGACATATCGTGGTAGTGAAGCAGAAAATCGCCCTGAACGCTGATTAGAGTCAATCAGGTGGTCTGAAACACGACTCGAATCTGATTGGCTAATGTAATAAGGTTGCATAAACAGGCGGTCTAGTTCTCTAGACCTGAGAGTTAAAGCTATTGCTTTGATGTCTTTTTTACTCTTTCCAGTGTTTATGCTCTTTAGTTTTTGCTACAGTTATTTAAGCTTTGTCCAACAATAAGGCGAAAACCAATCATTCATTTGTTAGAATTTTAAGCCGTAGAAATTGGTACAAAAAATTGAATTTAAACCAGAAATAATTACCAACTTTACTGAAAAACTTTTAGTTTTGATTTAAGTTGAATCAAAATAAAGGTAAATGAGTTCTTTAACATTTTGTTTAACTGCATCTTTTCAATTTAGTGTTTATAAAACGTCATTCATTTAAACCTGTGATAAGGGAAACTAATGGATTTTAAAAACCGGATACAAAATTATTTGCACAATCTGATTGCCAAATTTTTACCGAAATATTTAATATTTATTGCAATATTGCAGTGCAACATTCTTAGAATGATTTTTAATTAAAAGTTGTCGCATCGCATTATTACTTATTCGAATTGAAGAAAAATTTCGTCCTATCGTTAGTGACAGCTCTTTTTTGACCAAAACGTTCAGTATTTAAAGTATTAAGGTTTTTTTCCTTAAGCGCTTTTTTGAAGAAGCAGAATTAATTTTGATTTTTCAATAATAACTGCTTAGAGGTTCCAGAATAAGGACGAAAAGCCAGCCAGCATGACCTAAATAATCACAAAGAGAATAGGATTGTAATTCTGAAAAAGATTAGTGTCATTTTCGCTTTATAAGGATAGTCATCTCTCTGTCTCGTCTCTCTCTGTGCTAACACCGTTCGTTCAGCATATTTGCGACTACCTCTGACACGCCAAGCAATTAATAATAACTACCAGCTCCCAATGAATAAAATATATAAATAGCCAATAAGAGATTATTTTAGTCTTTCATAGGCTTGGGTCTAGTCAACCGGGACGCCAGAATAGTCACCATAGCTAAGTATAAGGAAAAAACCACTAAAGATTGCTGACTTTCCGTTGATATCCTTTGTTGTACCTCCTGAGTATGTTTTTCCCGTTTCTTTACCATAAAACCTCTTTGCCAATAAAACCTCCTAGACTCACACCTAGCTCTTCGCAAGTCCGCTCGTAAAATGCTGATATGTAGAGCTAACAAGATGGCACATTTTCAGTTTATCAACTATTTAACTATTGAGTGGAATGCAAAATTATTTCCTTACATTTGCACACTGGAATTCTTCGGTGCTTACTGTTTCGGACTTAGAATCCCCATCAACCCTAAGTTTAAGGTAATGCCCTATTTATCTTTGGCTGCTGAATTTTGATTATTTGAAAGTGAGATTGATCATAAGAGAATGAAGTTAGTTCTAGATAAGTTAAAATGCTTTCGAAATGTTTACAAAGCCTAAATTAATTATTGCACTGCCTATCTAGTAGGTTAACCTTACTTTGTCGCCCTAACATGTTTTGAAAAGACTGCGAAAAAAACTGTATATGCTCTCCTTTATATCCAAATCATGTTGGCTTGTTTACATTCACTCGGAACCAAGTTGGTTGAGTCTGTCAGAATAAGGGCTGGAGTTCTATTTTAAAAAAGTTTATTAGTTTCTAAGACAGAGATTATTTTGGGCCATCATGGGTCTAATTAACTCTTGCTTCGGTTCATTAGTACAAGCTTTCAGACTTGTTGAAAGAAGAAACGCAACTCTTAAATGAGTTTCAAAAATGGTTGAAAGAGAGCAAACTGCAATAAAAAATTAATTTTTTTGATAGTATGTTTGGCAACACTCAATCACGAGCAGCATCGAACCTCAGGCTTAGAAAGGGTGCTACACAGACTACTTCAATTTCCTTGCTGTCATGAGATCATGTCAAAACATGGTCCCGAGTCGGGGCCACAAATATCTACTAAATGATCCTGACCTCATTTAATTCGCGGTAAGTTTTTACCCACGAGCCACCAAATCATAATTCTGAATTTATTTATCTTTCTGCTTATGGTTTCTATGAGCCTAAATTTCAATGAGCCGGGGCCCTATCAATGATCAAGTTACTAAATTCCTAATGCATAGTACCTATTTTATAAGAACTTCGTAATCCATCAATCTCCTAGGGATAGAGAACCGGTGTTAACCTCCAATAATAAGAAAAATCAAGATCTGCAAAGGAAATTTATTAGAGCAGGCAGGCAGTCAAACCTACTCTCAACGCCCTCATGGTGACCACGGGTAATCCCAGGGGTAACTCTGGCCGGATAGGACTAATCACCCACCGAACGTATATAATTAGATTATGCCAGCAGAACTACAACTTCGTACAGCATGGTAAGTGAGGCAGGACGTAAATACCTGGATCCATGCTCTCAAACTGGACTCTGGAAAGCAAATGTATGTAGCAGTGAAAGGAATTTCCGAAAAAAGGTTGAAAAGACTTCTGGAGGAAATATGAAGATAGTCTGTCTCTACCAATGCCAGAGAAGTGACCAGAGAACCGAAGACGTCGATAGCCACTTTTACTGTCTTCTGTATTAACTGTTGTGCACTTCATGTTGTATTTCTGTTGTACCCCCAATAAGTTCTTGAAACTTGCCCTAATGAGTGAGGAGAAAATATAAAAAATTAGAGTAGGCACGTAAACAAGGGCTATTCAGCGAGACAGGAAGACTCCTACTGTTCAACAGCCGAATGTATCGACTAAAGTCAATCCATTTGACATGTCCACAGCTTTTAACCAAATAATTTTCTGCTCAAAGACAATGCTAAGCACAATAACAAGTTTGAATAAATGCTTACACGTGATGAAAACCCTAAAAAATTCCAGTGCCTAATCATATTTGTACCTATAATTTGGCATATAAATGTCTGGTATCTAGTTTCTGAATATATTTTGGTCTGGAAGGTGTTTCATTCTCAGCGCAAATTTATTGTTAGGAGAAAGGTTACTCTGTTATTATTTCTTCCGCAGCACCAAAATAGCGATGGGAGATTTATTTCTAATCATTAATTATCAAAGAGATCCTACAACTGGACGCTAACTATTTGAGCAATCCTACTAACTAAAAACTATCAAAACTGTTCAAAAGGCCAAAATTTAAACAAAAAACCTGTGCATTATTAGTTGGCATTTTCTAAAACTGCAACGGAAGAAATTAAATGCGATATTTTATACTGGACTTGTTTAATATGCTGTGACGTTGGCGCATTGACTGACATTCTCCGGCTTGACGTTCGCACATTGTCGCGGCTGATGAGAGTCGGGTAGTTGACTTATTTTTATTACCAAAATTGAGTGAGAAGCTTAGAAGAGCTCATTTACATTCTGCTGAAGGGTTTTGAGTGTTACCTCAAGAATATTTGTGCTTATCCTACCATTATTGCTGTCCATAAACTCACAGAGTTTGGGTCCATCAGCGACTATCTCACCACTGTAAGCAAGAAACTACTTTAAAGCCGTAAATGCAGTAAATATGCCAGTAGCATAGCTCATAAGGAATTGGTTAGGTCAAACTCAAGAGATAGACTGCTTTTGAGTCATTGAGAGAAATGTTTCAGTCGCAGATAAGGACCATGAATGCTCGTTCATTTCAAAATCCATTTATGTACTGGTTAGTAAATTATGAGGTTGTCCGCAATAGCAACAGAGCAAACTGTTATCGAAATTAGTAAATACCCTCACTTGTTCATTAAAAGCTCCTTCCCTCAAATCTAAAGGGAAATGTGGTCTTTTAATACAATCTGCTGCTTCTGATCAAGCGGAACAGCTCCATAAAATGAATTTTGAATAATTATTGACACTTTGGTATATATAGTAGCTGTCAATTTTAACTGTCGACGCTGAATGATAGAAGCGTTAGATATTTGATGCGTTAAAAACCATAACCCTATTTGGAAATGCCATTTAATGTTTTGATTAATATAGCCTTTGATGAAAACATCGTCTTTAAAGAAATAGATAAAAATACAAACTAACGCCAACAGGCCTTTTCAACAGCCCTTTTTGAGTTGGAAAGTTAATTTTTTATGAATTATAAAAGCAGTGAAACACAAAGACTGAAAGAGAATGAGTTCTTGAAATAAAGTTTATTGATCGCCATTCAATCGTACCGGTAGATGTAGTTTTCGATGTCAGTCAGCGAGAGATTCAATCAAAGCTTCGTCATGTTGAAACCATTTCGACAGTCTTATCTACTTTGAAGGCAACAGTCGTGTACTACGTACCACCAGATTTTCGAATCCGAGCTTCTTTGAATTTAGAATTGCGCTTCTTGTCTCGTCAGTTTTAATGTTTCCCATTTAATGCCATCTAAGGTGCTTGCTAAGTCAGGTGATTTGGTGATTATAATAGTCATTTGTTCTTATCATACCAGTCACATGCACTACCCTCTCAGCATGTGAGCTGACAAAAGGCTGGCGACTCGCCTATTAACGAAACCTAAATTTTATGATTTTTCATTCATCACACGCAGTGAAAAAATTCGGCCTATGATGACATGAGCACCCGAGATACGAAACATGGCTGTTAATAATTCCTTTTGGTCTGGGTTACTTCAACCAATTTCGAACAAGCTCCCGAAACCTCATTCATATAAGTTGAGAACACTCATCAGCTGACCGCGGATCCATTTCGAGATGATCGTTTGCAAACAGTGATCAAAGCATACAAGCAGCTATAATAATGGAGAAGAATAAAAAAATAGAAATTTAGATGTTCGAATCGGCTTTTTTTCTTCGTCGACATTCTTTGATAGCATTTCTCTTTAATGAGAGTCTAACGGTTCTCCAAAGTGCCATTTGTGACCAATTACTCCTCTCCTTTCCTAGCAAGACGTAATTTTCCAACGAGCACATGGATCCGGTACCGCATTAACTGGGAGCTTCTAGCCAGTACTTCTTACGTGGAGAAAGAAATTATTCGGGAAAATAGTTGCTCACCGAATTGTTCAGGCCTACGTAATAAGTTGCATAAGCCTGTTTTTTGAAAAAAAAAACAGAATACTTCCGATTCTTTCAAAAGTCATCTTTAAGTTAAAGCTCCTAATAACCAAGGGGCCAAAGGTAGCTTCGCGGGAGTAAGAGTTGGAGTGCTGAAGTGCATATTACTTCAGATGAATACGAGAAGAAACAGCAAAATTTGTAACTTAAATAAAGCGTTTTCCTGCAAATGCCTCTGTGCTTTAAAAATGCGAATTATATTGTACCTTTGAAAGAAATTTAAGGACAAACAAAGATGAAAATTCCTTTTGTTTAAGCAAGATCTTACTTGGCTTTAGTAGCGTTCTCCTACGTACTCCCTAGTGTAAATGAAAACTTAGGGAAAATTTTATAAATTCAGATTTAAAATGACTTAGAGAATCGGCAGAGTATGGTAGGCAGTGATTATTTGACAGTCATTCAACAACTAAAGGTTTAATTTAGAAGTCAATTGATTGGATCACGTCGATCATCGAATAGGTCATGCATTTACATTGTTCGGTGGATGTTACAACTTTCAGTCTTTTTATTTGACAAAAAATGATGTAAAAATAGAGTCTTTACCAATTTACACCGTGTTTTAGGCTGGATTGTTCCCGGATGGCTCCAGACTGAACGTTGTTTGATTATGCTACGGCATTCAAAGGTGCCCTTAACAATGAAAGTAGGTGACAGTCCGAAAAGCTGGATACGGTAGGACCTTCGAAGCAGAATAATAAAGTAGGAAGCGCGACTTTACATCATTACCATTTGGAGAGTGCAAAATAAATTCTCTTCATATGCCTAAAACGGCTAATTGTGCAGCTTCAAATGATGGCCCTCAGTTGGCAATTTTCCTTACTACCTCTCTTTTATCGCAGGACACTTTATCGAGGCATCAATTTAGGACATTAATGCGCCCAAACTTGTAGGCGGACAAGTATGTGCCACTTATTGGGACTTTCAAACGGTTGGTTGGGAAGCAGGAAATAATAACAATTATAACTGTATTTAAATGAGGTTTGCACAGTTCTGCAGTTTCAAGGCACCAGAAAAGGAACATAAAATCAGAGTGCTAGCTTTGGTCAATCTCTTGAAATATTTCGCATTTCAATCTACATTTTAATATAATGTAGAGGCTTTACAGAGCTTAATGAACAATCGTATCTCTGAATAGACGAGCATTCTGATCCAAATGGTTCTCAAGTGATCGTAGTGCTCATGATTGATTCCAGGCCCATGAATAAATCGCAGAACATTTACAAAGGAAATGATTGCTTTATGCTTTTTCACAGTATTTTCCTTCGATTTTGACTTCAGTTGCCATCGAGCATGGCAACACTGCAGTCACTCCCCTTTCCAATCTCCTCCTTGATGTCACTTCCATTCGCTCTGTAGACTTAATTTCATGTGGCCTCAAGCTATATGTCATTCCTTAATTGAATATCTCCTAGGCTGAAGAACGTGCTTTGTATGTTTACTGCTCTACAGTCAAACCTTTTTGGTAAACACTCAGTAGTATTATTATAGTTGGAAACACAATGTTTTGGTCGCAAAGTGAATGTAATGGAGTAGACAATGTGGATTTGCCTACATTGCCAGATATTAGACGTTGCCTGTCAGGAAATCTATTGGCAAATCTTTTCAAGGTTTGATACTTAACGAATATGTTGCCGAATCTGACTTCTCGGCATCGGGCTCGAATATTAGCGTCCTAAGACGACAGCTTCCATTTTACAAAATAGTGCTACTCAATTGATATACTAAATGAAACATAAGCTGCAAACAGCGTCGAGAATAAAATAAAAATTTTGCTGGAGTTGAAGCAGCCTGGTTTTGTCCAAAAAATTATTCTTACTTTTGTATTGAAATGATAGATAAAAAAAGTTCAGCTTCTCAATGGCATTTTGTCCGCGAATTGGCTAAATTTTGCTATATGCTTTAAGCCATGATATTGTCAGGACTTGTAACTCATACTGGCTAGATTCGTATTCTCTATAACTGGCTAGTCATGAAATTTTTTGCCAGCCCCATAGCATGTAGGTAGCCCTCACTTCTGCCACAACATTGAACAATATGGGTTAGCATTTAGTTGATTCGTACGTCGGATTCGAATTCTAAATCTTAGTTCAAACTAAAAAGCGAGCTTTTGTGTCTAAAGCTTTACCTAGAATCGTCGTTTCAATCTAACGTTTATCGCTTATTTTGTAATTAACTGATTAATATCCCCTCAAACGCCAAATTATTAAAAGATTACGCTTGTTAAATATAGAGGTTGCAGAATGTTGCCCACTGAAAGGTAAATTATGTTATCATTGAATTCCTGGGTTCGAAAAACAACAAATGTAACATAAAACAGTGTGCCAAATAGTAAAATAATAATGAGACAATTCAGAGAAACGTAATCAGGCCTCTTCAGTCCTTACTTTTCTCAGCTAATTATCAGAGATGGCTTCGAAAACCTTCATTTGCGTCCGCGGTTGGGTCAATTTCACAATGTCCCTCTATGAATGGAAATGGACAGTTGAATTCACTGACTATAAAATCACCTTCAATGCCTATATCTAGATTTGTTATTTATGAAATTGATAGTTATAATTTATCTGGATTTGATAGTTATTTTTTTATCAAACTGCAGCCTAAGCTCTTCATTTGACAGCGATTCGGGGAGAAAAAGCTTGCTTTATTTTCCACTTTCTTCTGAATTTCAGCATACTTTTGTGGAAATTTTCCATGCATTAACATTAATGGCAGAAACTTTGACAAAGTATTTTAATATCTACCAAATAAGTGTCGATCATCATGAATTTGCTTTTTTCTACAAATAATTTTTCCTCAAACGTTCATTTTAGTATCAATCTGTAATCGAAACAGCGAATAAAATTATTGCTGACAGTAAATCCTTTCCCTCAGTGTCGACATCCTCTTGGGACATGGTTATGCATGCAGCAAAAATTTTCATTGTTCTTTTTTGACCTACCTTGCACCTGATTCAATTTCCATCCTTTTTCCGAATCTTCGGTGAATGGATATTAACTTTGAAAAGGTGCGTGCTGGTCTGCAAATGAAGCTTTTAAAGGCTCTGCGGATGATAACCCAATATGTCATGAACTTCTTGCGAGAATTCAAACCTTTCACTTTCGATGTCATTCAAAGCCTAAAAGTTTCTGCAACTGGTGGGTTAAAAACTTGAGAGCAAAGACAATAAGGATGAATTTTCGAGGTGAAGCATAAACATATTTCATGTTTCAATGACTCAAAATTAAACCTTTAGGATTTCTTGCTTAGCTATGGCTTTTTGTTTACTTTGGTTGCCATAAGTTTTCTGACTTTTGGGTAAATGATATCGCCGTTAGCATGAATCAAAAAACTAAAAATCCAGTTTCTGGATTCGGGTTGTGTACAACCTAATCACAACCTAATCACAAGATCAGATAGAGATTTTTCTGGTCTTATTTCTTGATGCAATGTTTGCAATCCGCTGACAACTAAACTAAATGCAATAGATGAATGACCAAAATGTCTCCCAAGGAAACGATAACTTCGCTTGATTTTCGTAGCCGGCACAAAAGACTTTTCGTCATCTAAAACGAATGAGTGTCCAAAAAAGTAAGCGATAGTTTGAGATCTTGCGTTTAAATTTGCCCGCTCAGGTAGCAAAGTATTTCCCACATGTTCGACTGGGCCGCTTGTTTATCACAGCTAATCCAACGTGCTCATCCTTATGTCGAAGTTATTTGAATCGCACTAAGTCCCCAATTTAATTGGTTGTTCTAAACCTGAACTGAGTAAATGATAAACAAATAGATGTAAACAAATGAGAAAATTATTATTCCTTTGCTCCGATCACTATTGTTTCTTTGAAAAATATGATCGACCATACAAAGCGTGACAAAATCCAGTTTTCACGCATTTAAATGCTGAGGGCTTGGTGGTACTTCATCAAAGCTTTTAGTAAAAATGTGAGTATATCAGAGTCTTTTATTCTATTTCCAATTCATTATTCGCTTACATCGAATGCATTAGGCCTGTGAAAAGAAATTTGACTTAACTGCTCGTGGTTAGAATGGGAAAGTGTTGGGGCCAGCAGGCTCAGGAACTTAAGTTAGTCATCCACCTCTGATGATATTGACGTCTGGAAAGGAAATAAATTCAAATATTCATCCATTTGAGATTTGTTCTGTCTGGAGGTTCCCTCTTCTGTATGAGTTCAGCAGAAAGTAGTGAAAGGAAACGCGGCGGACGAGATACTTGCCGCCATTCATATGAATGCGAGAGGAAGTCCGGTTGGAACAAAACATCTGTAATCATTGAAAAAGGATCGACTGATAGTAAAGATAGACCTCTTTTGCCTTAGAGAGTATTCGGATATACCAATACGAGGGACTGGGATAAGGAGATTGTTCAGTCAGTTAATTTTTTTTTGGAAAATTACTAGTCATTTTCTATGTTTTTCTCTTGAGAAAAGGCTTCTGATAGGAAATGGTTACTTCAGTACCATCTGTGCATACGACTGAAAATTGGCCCTGAGAAAACCGCTTCGTCAAACACCACCCATTACTTTTCAGGCTATCGTGCCAGTCGCCTTTCGACTTGTAAATCCAGTTTTTGCGCTAGTTGCTTAATACTGCCTCGTACTCAGATCTTTTGGTCCCTTTGTGTACAATTAACACCCTGAACTTCCACTTTATTTCTAAAAATGCGATTTATGCCTCAGGCTCTGAAAAAAGTTTTCCTTGCGGATTCTAAGAATAACTAGGAATAGGGCATGTAGAAGGTGATGCTTTGGGCAAATCGATGAAACCCCACAGAAGCTTTCGAGAACGAGAAGCAATCCTGGTTGGAAAATTCGGAAATCAAGGTTCGAATTCCATTAGCCATATTCTCTTCCAAATGAAGGCTCGGATTAATTGAAGCTCTTAAGATTTATGAACAAAGTAGACATTCAATATTCCTTTAAAATGAGAGCCCCTCAATAGGACTTCCCTTCAATTCATCAAGGCCATTCCTTTTTAAATTGGTTAGAGCTTTTTGCCTTTTGGCTCCATTTTCATATTTTCTCCAAAAGGCCTCGGTAAACATGCCTTAAAAATATCAAAATTATAGAAAACCATGGTGGTACCCGAAGGGCAGCTGGCATCCAGATGAAAAAAAATGTCCGAAGATATCAGCCTTGAATGCCTACAGGTTCACTGATTTGTGGTGGAATCCAGGTAATTTAGTAGAAGAGGAGGCGAAAAATGTTTAAACTAAGAGGAATTATTGGCGAAGGAATAAGTCGAAGTAAATTATGAATCACTTCGCAAACGTGTATCAGCGAGATAGGAATTTACATCCTGTGCCGCCTCAGAGAATAGGTTCGTGAAACACTTGTCGGGCATGCTTAATTTCGTCTTGAGTGTTTTTGTCATTCAATAATTGTTCCTTTGTCTTAAATTGGAGATGGTAAACATGCATAAACAAAACTATATTGCCCAGATTATAATTTTCAGGTCACTGCTCCATTTATATAAATCAACGCCCTATTGGAAAATTTCGTCATTCCACCATCTAGACAGTATGAATTTTTCGTCCGTGACCATGACTCAGGCCAACTTCTATTTTCTCATGTTGTCGTGGTACATAACTTTCTTTTCAGGGGATCACTGCCTGCCATCTATGATTGTCATTGAATCCTCCTGATATCTGACCATTCCAGGGTTAACTAATAAGTGAACAGTAGATGGCTGATTAGAACCATGATCTTCCACCAGCTGTTACCACAATTCAGCTCAATTCCGATTCTAACTCCATGACAGGAACGCTTTCAGGTTGGATGTTATGAAGGAATTAAATAGAATAGAAATAGATAGTTTACATTTTCGAACTTTGCATAATAGATCTCCAGCGCGATACTCGTGTGATCACTCACGCTGATCCTAAGGCGTTTGAAGGCCTTTCACTGCACTTGGTTTTTTTTATTGGAGTTCGTTCTACTGCTGCTAAGGCAGATGGTTTTCCTATGCCTTGAAATCTTCAACCACTAAATTCGGTTAAGAAGTAAAGTGCCATTTTAAGACCCATTTCTCAAGCAAATGAACAGCACTGATATCAATTCAAATAAATTGTAAATATTCTCGCCTTGTCTTTTAAGCCCGAAACCCAATACTTACACAGAATAAATGTTTGCACGAAAAGAAAATGCAGACCCAGTGGCGTGGTGAATTCAATAAATAAATTAGCATGGAACAAATATGTTTCGGTTTTTCGACCTTAAGTTGGGCGCTAGTGGCTACGTTACTCCATTTTTGAAATTATATTATATTTCGTTGGGGAACAACAGAATGCCATTCATTTCATGAATAAACTACTTAAGAGATCATGACTATAGTTATGCTTGTTATAGGTGCTTATTCAACGCCATTAGCTATTAAGGAAGGGAACTGCCTTAGCAGTGGACGACAAGTGATAAGTCTAAAATCACAAAATTATTTTTTCAATAACAAGAGATCCTGGTATCCAATACAAATGGCTCGACCCTAAAGGATAGTTTTAAGAAAATGATAATTTTGTGCAAGGTTGGAACTTAAAAAAAAACTGATGAACTAAGTTCTGTGATTGTGCATTTAATACCCGGTGATATGCTCTAAACGGAAAAAAGAGAAGATACTATTAAGAATCAAATAGAGGCATAAGTATTTATTCGTGATTATAAGTTCTGAAAATAAACGCTCATACTAGCGGCGCAACGAAATCATTTTTAAGTCAAACTGGAATAATTCAAAAGAGTCGAGGTAGTCTTGATCATTATAAAAAACACTGCGAAAGTAATGTAAGCACACGTTTCCTTCTTATCACGACATAAAAAAAATTTTTCACACTGACTGAGGGTATGAAAAGAAACTTTGACAAATCACGAATAGGTTTTCTTGTCTAAATATAGCATACCGAAAACCTAATTATCCCACAGCTGGCATTCAGAAAAAAATTGTTATGTAAATCAACTTGAAAAAGCAAATCCATTTTTTTAAATAGATTAAAATCAAAGCATTTTGTAATAAAAGTTGAAAGTAGGATCATAATTGATTTGTTATTAAATACAAACGACCTTCAAATATGTGAGTCATTGTTATAACCGCTCAAAGTTTGCGCGGGACTACTGGTGGTCTCTTACCGCGGAAATGGCCTCATTTTTCTCTGATTTCGGTACTATGTGGGATTTAATTTTTATTAAATCATAGAGGATCAGTTTTCGGAGTACACGTGGCCGCGTCTTATATACAGTGCCGTTCGTGTTCCTGCTTACCATTTCTACTTCGAAATTTGTTTAATTGTCGGAATCATTTGGTTACTTTTTAAACGGAGCTACAACATTCATGACAAAGTTAAACTCTCCGCCGCCGAAAAGGAAACTTTGATTAGAGAATGGATACCAGAACCTCTTATACCGGCATCATGGCAGGCACCAAAAAAGCTTCTCGATCGATTCGCAAGAGCAGCTGTTAGCCCTATTTCAAAGTAAGTAGTCGTTGACTTTGACAATTTTTCTTCTTAGATATGTAAAATTTCAAGGTGAAGATGGCAATCCAACTTCTGCTTTTCTCAACGTTGCAACTCTAAATTTTTTGGACTTCATTGGAGACGGAAAGATCAACAAAATCGCCATCAAGGCCCTGAGAAAATACGGTCTCGGCGCTTGTGGTCCGCGTGGTTTCTATGGAACTTTTGATGCCCATCTTGATCTCGAGAAGGTCTTGGAAGATTTTCTGGGTGTTGAGGAGGTCGCCGTCTACTCCTACGGTTTTTCCACGATTGCTAGTGCCATTCCAGCCTATGCCAAACGTACAGATCTCATTTTCGCTGATGAGGGGGTCAGCCAGGCAGTAAGAGAAGGTCTCATTGCCTCCCGAAGTACTCTTCGATTTTTTCGGCACAACGATGTCAATCATCTCGAGGACTTGATGCGTGATCAAGAGGCTGAGGACCTCTTGGACCCTTCTAGAGCCAACCAAATTCGACGCTTTCTTGTCATTGAAGGTCTCTACCTCGATTACGGAGATATCTGCCCACTTCCCAAACTCGTTGAATTGAAGTACAAATACAAGGTCCGCATAATTCTGGATGAGACGATCTCCTTCGGTGTTCTTGGAAAAGTTGGGCGTGGAGTCACGGAGCACTTTGGGATCAACGTGGATCACATCGATGTCCTGACTGGTGAGTTCATATTTTTCGTTTCAGATTATTCCTTTCGTAATCGGATCGTTTTTCGTTGCGAAGTAACGCTGGGTTGGTCTTTTCTCCTTTGGCATTATTTAGTTGGAAAAATATTTAATTTATGCCCTTGACTTTTTTGGAGGCTGTTTGAGTTCCTCATGCTTAACCTCTCTTGCAATGACGACTTAAAGAATTTCGCTTACTGCTAGCCACAATTTTTATTTACCTTGCTTCTTCAAAATCTTTTGTTTTTGAGTTTTGTCTTAGATCGTCTTTTTAACTCCAATTTTAGAACTTCTGTGCCTAATAATCAGGAATATTTTGAATTTTGTACTTTCCAGAGCACTTTTGGAGTTGACTGACTTCGTTTTGCTGGTTTCATTAGTTCTCAATTCGTGATCGAACTAGACGTGAATGTCATACGAACTATCACTTTTCATTAGTTCAGATCACGAGTTTGGAAAATTTTGTAGTTTAATAGAGCATAAATTGAGACTTTCCTTACGTTATATTTAAGGCAAGTGTCAAGTAACTCAACCAGGAGGGTGTAGAGTAGGAAGTAGTACTAATATGGGGACTCATTTGCGGTAGAACACTATTCTGTGTCCCGCTGAAATTGTTTTTACTTCTGGTTTATCCTTCAGATTGACGCATTTGCGCTTTTTGACTGGTTTAGTAGTCCATTCACTTAACTTCTTTAGCCATTATGCTTAGTTTGCAGGTGACTGCCGGCATTTGGATTTAAGGATTTGATCGAGACGGACTTTATATACTTTGCCCGAATTTCAGTGCCTTCCTACACCTGATTGAGGTGTTTATGTAAATAACTATCGAGAAAGATATGTCACCGAATTCTGGTTAGCCAAGTCTTGAGAGTGACAGCCTTGAATAAACATCTTAACTATGGTTCCCTTCTTTAAGCTTTAAAGCATCCAGAAATTCGCATTTGTAATTGTTCAAATTTTTCGAGTTCGGATGTCAGTGAGCCTGTCGAAAAGGTCGAAGCATACTCTTGTTTTCGGATTTAATACACCTCACTGTGTTCTGATGCACTTTATCTTGAAATTCAGACCTGTAATAGACTTGATCAAGCCGCGAATAACTGACCTCCTATTAAAGAGTTTTGTAGACTCTCATTTTATCTGTGTATGTCCTGGTGACATGATAGTATCGACTAGCTTTGGATCGTCTCTAAAGCACACCGTGTTAAGTTCTGAAATTCACTGGGGTTTGACACAGCAAACGTGCCTTCTAAAGAATTCGACGATGCTCGAGTATTTCCGTCATGAATGTCAAATAATTATTGAGACTGCACCCGGGAAAATATAGAAACGGCATCATTTTGAGGGTGTCACTGGAAGTATTGGCAAAGAAATCTTTACCAGGAGGACTGATCTAAAATTCATAGCAAGTCTTCTCGACCTTTTAACCTGAAAATTTGGTTTCTTTGAAAAAAAAATTAAAAGTGACATTCAATGCTGCTACGCTTTTCATTTTCTACTCTACGGTGTCGTCTTAAAGAGTTTAAATTTATTTTGGAATCGTCATACCGCCCTCTCTTGGCTAAGCGGTTCTTCAACATCCAATCGTGTTGCTCATAGTTTCTTGGTAGGCAGTGGGTGGTTGAAAAAAATGAGTTTCGTAGAATCGATCGCGATGCATTGATGATGTCGCTAAACTTTCTGTTGTAGACGGCAGCCTTTGTGGCAAAATGGTGCATTCCTCTTTGCCTTAAACAGTGAGAAAATAAGGGTAATGCCTTTGTTGGAAACATGTGTCAACTTTAGCAAGCTAGGTCATTGTACAAATTGTTTTTAAATATTGAGTCCTTATCTAACACTGACATAGACTCGACGAATCAAATGACTGGAATGTAATCTCTCATAGAAGGTTCAAATCTTTGGCTGTTCGAGTTTTTTGCCGTCTCGAAGAAAATGAGTCATTTGAAAGTAAAATTTTGTGGAAACTGTGAAAGTGCTGATTTTTTTCTATGGTAGGATCATTGGAGAATGCAATCGGTGTTTGTGGAGGTTTCTGCGCCGGTTCACACTTCGTGGTGGATCATCAGCGTCTATCTGGCCAAGGCTACTGCTTCTCAGCTTCTCTCCCTCCTATGCTGGCTGTGGGGGCACAAGTTGCCTTGGAAACTCTCACAGCAGAAGCCGGTGTTAGACAGTCGCGCCTTCACGAACTCTCTCATCGACTCTTCGCCGCCCTCACCGCTCCCGAAATCTCTGCCGTCTGGCGTCTCGATTGTGGTGCTCAACCGGAATCCCCAATAATGCACATTCGTTTGGCTGTGGGTGAGAACTCAATTGAACGTTTGGAAGAGGCTTGTGATCTTGCCGCTCAACTTCCCGTTAAATCTGGAGCGGATGGACTCAAAGCCACACCTGTCCTTCTTACTGTTGCCCGGTGAGTTATTTTCCTGATCCAAATCATCAACCGTTTTGAGTCTGTCGAAATAGCATTTGTATGAATGGGATTTTAATTTGGAGAGAGGTTGCTCCTTCGTCAGCCGATGCTCGAAATAACAGGCATTATGCCAACTTTAAACCCGACGTTAACTACAAGCGTCATCATCGCATTCGATAATTTGCGTCTATGCAAGCCTTATAATTCTTATCACTGAGAGTAGGGATGGTATTCTTAGCTTTATAGTACAAAATAAGGCCTCCTTCGACATGGAGGTGGTGCTCAAAACGATCTTCCTCGAAAAATTATTTTGTTTTCCTCTTTCGAACAACTTTTCCTGTCACCATCGTTTCTATTCTTACTATATTAAAGGCTCCTTTGAATAAATTGCTATTTAGATTCTAAAAACCTTGTTAGTCTTCTGCAAAGTTTCACTTTGACCTTTATGAGCATTTTATCTTAGAATTGGTGACTCTCATCAAAAAATAATCTTTAAGTCTTTACTCTCTCGATCTGTCACCATTCGTTTTCCTTTTCATCTCCATCCATTTCTTCTGAGAGCACAATAATCTCTGTGAATGGGAAGATTAAATCTCCACAAAACTCTCCCAAAAGGCCTTTGTAATTGAAAGATATACATTCATCGAGATCTTAGATCATGGTTTTTTTTATCAAAAACGACGTTTTAGCTTTTTCGTTCATTTTTTTGGCTTTAAAAAGCCGAGGTGTGGGACTTTGGTGATTTGGAGATTTTAGCACCAATCTTTATTTAACGGAACTGTACAATTCCCTATGTTCGTATTTTGTCTTAACGGTGCATTCGAAAAAAATGTGATTCCTTCTCAAAAATTATCATTACCCTGGTAATCAAGTTCGCAATGCGCTTAAGGAAGACATTTTGAACAGCCTGTGTGATTGATTAACTGACTCGCTTTAAACTCAAAGCACAGTTGAGAGACACTGGCCTACAGAGGCATTCAAGGCCTATGCTCAGACTAATACTTTGCTTTGTACTTTAATAGTTAGATGTGCAGAAAGCGTTGACGCAAGTCTGTATTTTTCGGATCCCACTGGCTATCACTGTACTTAATCATGGAGGTTGCTCCATGTTATTCTATGTTGTTTTTTTCTTCTTGCCAATTAAGTCCACTACAAAGATATCAGAGATTTTTCCTGCAGTCACATTAGGCACCCACAACGCTCTTTCTAATAAAGGCTAGGAGGAGTGAATGAACAAACGAACAGGCTACACCATGAATTCATCCAAAGTGAGATACTTCATATTTTACAACGGAAGCCCTGAGTTACCCTGGAAAATAAGCTAAGCGACGATTGACTGAAGGTAGTCTGGTAAAAACCGTCATGTAAGATGTAAAGATATCGTTGATTTAATTCTTCATAACTATCGGCCCTCAAATTGGCTAACGTTGTATTAGATTTTAACGTCTGACTGTCTTTTAATGATTGCGAATGACGAGTTCGTTTCAAGTTGCTCGAAGTTCCATGACAACGAACCCGTTTGATCCTATCGCTATTTCAATATTTACGATAATGTCTATTTTTTTCCGACTTAATCAGCAACCTTTGTTTGCAGTTGATTCGTTTTCGTCTACACTGTTGTCATTACTCTAACCGACTTTACTTTCAAAAACAGTGCAATCAGCCAAAAAGAGCGCTTAAAGTCAACGAGAGACGTTTTCTACGTTTATTCCCACTGTCATATTTTGATAGAATTAAAACCGGCCTACACTGAAAAACACTGGTCTTCAATTTCTGAACAAACTTTCACTTGCGTTTGCATTTTATGTGAATTTTGCAATTTTGTATCATTTAAAATGGTTTGGTTAAGGATTTGAAAGCCTTAATCATGGATGCAGCGGTTAATTTACCGAAAAGGGCTTCCAATTCGCCGGATTCTTGGTGCTTCGGCTGTAAAATTATTGGTTTAGGTCGACCTCGGTTAAAATGTTTGCTCGAAATGGAATTTCTAAGGCTACCCAGCTGAATTCAGCTGAAGCAGGTAAGCACAGCCGGTTAGTCAAGTTGACCTTTCTAGTTCATCGACCTAGCTACCATTTCTATCTGTGGTGTTGCCAGAAACATTGACCCTTCTATGTCTGTCTACCCTCAGCGTCATCTATGTCTGAGAGATGAGCTTAAGTGAACCACATGGCATTATCATCAGCTTTGATTCTTTTAATACCATAGCAGTCAACAAGGGAGAGACCAAACTGCTAAGCCTTAATCTTCTAAGAACGCTGAAGGATTACTTGATAACAGCGGAGGTGCTAAGAAGGCCCGATTAGGCCATCCGAAACTGATTAATCATCTCTACCATTAACCGAGATCAGGAATAGTATCTTAGCTTCAATAAATTCACCATAGTCAGTCTTCCATGCACAGATGGTGCTCATAAAATTTAATGGTTTTGTTGCCTTCACAATATTCACTATGACAAAAGACACTGAATTTGGTTGCTCATTTTACGTTGCCTCGGCTGCAAGGTCAGGGAAAATAATGGGAAATAGGGGAGGGATACCCCAATGACTCGACCTGTTAAAGGAAATATTGGTCTTTGGAGGAGAACCCAATGGCACTAAATCGTCCCAGCTTTGCTGTCTCTATTTTAGTCTTAACGTTTTTTCCCTTCTAGTCATGCCTCAATCACAAACAGGAAACTTCCGGAGCCAAGTATCCGTCTAGCCTTGAACTGCTCTATGTCGAACGAGGAGTTGGATCATGTTTTGGATGTCCTTCAGGAGATCGGCGAATTCATGGCCGAACAGGCTTAGTCAAATTTTACTTTTCATTGTCTCAACGCTTAACATATCGCCTTCTCTTTCACACACGCACCGTTAACTATTTTGCTGAAATCTATTTGTCTTCCGGATCAGCTTCGTTTTGAAACAGCTTGATTTTTATAGGGCTTTTAGATTATCTTCTCTATGGTTTATTCTGCTGTTCCCTATTGGCAGGACCCTTATTTAAAACCCTTATTGAGTTGCTTTTTTGTACTATCATTCATTATCGGCCTACTTTGTTTAAACTACCCTTTGCTCTATGTTGATAGATTGGTTTGGTTGGGAATTTGGATTTGCTCTCTCCTTGTTGGTGTTCTTTTGTCGGAGTTTTGATCCAAGTAAGTATCGGTGGGAGGAGTTAGAAATGGTAGTTTCCGGTTTTTCAGTTAGGTGAACCGGATTAACCTAAAAAGCTGGCTGGACAAGTGACAGGAATGAACTTTTCAGTTTCATCGATCGAAGCGGTCAGTATTTAGATCAGCTACGCGGTTGAGGCGATTCGAGATGTGCCGATGCGGTATTTGGGGCTTGCTTTGGATTCATCTAGGCTCGGTTGGCTGATTTCCTTCAGCTGTTACTATATACAGTCTGGTTAATCTGCAATTGACCTCGATTAGTTCTCTGCCAATTTCTCTTCATACCTCACATCCCACGCATTTTCATCAGTTACATCCTCAAGAATCATTTAAGACTTCGTTGATTCCTACGCTTTGAACATTTTCCTAAGTAATATTTGACGGCCCTCAGTTTTCGAATCAAGTTTTGCGAAGCAATTTATGAAGTTTTCACCAGGAGTGCCTTTGAAATAACCATCAAAACTGGACTAAATTTTCTTCATGGATTTATTCTCTCGATATGTTCTTAATTATTGATTTTTCCGGAGTCGCCCATCTATAAGTTCAACAAAACAGCTTGAAATACATGCTTGATACTCCAATATGTGCAATTTCGTTGAATGATTTTTTCCTTCACTCAGGAGTGTGCATCGCTCTGCTTCATACTTGTCACACTACATATTTAAGTATAGCGCAATCAAAATACAGCAACCGGCACTGAGCTGAATTTGAGTTACTCTTGGTTAAATGGTGTGCCAATCCAGCCTTAAGAGAAACTTCGTTTCATTTTCCTAATTAAATTCAAAGACGATTCTGTTCGAGGTAGCAGTGATTCCGGTCTGTCATCAGAAGCACTAATTGTTGATGTATGTCGACACTGTTCAGTTTTCATTCTTAACATGTGCACCTCTTCTTGACTATTCACTGGCTACTTTGAAGTGGCTCTACCACTGCTCATTTAAAATGGTCACGGCCATCGCTGAGCTCTCAAAGACGGTGGTATTGCCGATCAGAAGATGATCGGAATTCAATCCATCGGAATGAGATAAAGGCGTAAGATTTTCGACATTTGGCGAGGTCGTTGATTTTACTACTTGATACGAAGTACACTAAGTTCGAGGCAAAAAACTCAAGTAAATGATGAACTGGGACAGCTTAATGGTGTTTTTAAGACCACCCAAAATGCATTATCATGGTTAATGGATGTTTACTCCGAAACTTATTTTCAAAATACTCCAGCTAAAATGTTGTTTGCATCGTGAATGCTGTTTCCATCTGACATCCTTCAAATCATTTTCCAGCTTTCTTTTATCTCTATCTATCTATACACCTATCTGTGAAAGAGCAGTCCAGATGCAAAGCAGCTTAACATTATGAGCGCACAAACCCACAACAACACATATTTGGTGGACGGATTCACAGCTCCCCCTTGATTTCAACTTCGGTTTTTGAGACTGAGATAACAGCGCCTTTTCTTCAGATTCATCTTAATGTTAGCGGTATAATTACAGAATAGCATGTATCCAGAATGCTGTCAGGTGATTTAGACTTCTTGGCATTCGCTTATAAACATTTCATCTCAATCCAACAGATTTCAAACTAATTGAAAAACTTTCTAACTTCCATTTGAATTCAAATAAAGTCAAATCAATATATTTTTGATAGAGCACAATTGTTATGCACAAATGAATTTCAACAAAAAAACAAAGCTCTGGTTTATTAGCGCTTTTTTTTTCAAACCGAGTCTAAAATTTAATCATAGACCAAAGTGAGACGAAATACTGGATGACCTCCTAGTGATAGAGTCCAGTTTGCGTATCAACTTCTTCTCCTTAACTTAAAATTTCCATTTCAGAGAATTCATGTTCTTTCGCTGTGGGCAACTACTCAAACCTGATCAAATCTTGTTCTTGGCCGAATTCGATATCACCAGGCATCATGAAAAAAAATGGGGCTAAAGTGGAAGCCATTCTCGTAATACATAAATACTAAAAGAGATGGCAACACAACTAGTTACTGGAACTATTAATGTCAAAGGTTCGCACACAGAGACGATAAATGAGCGAGTCAAAAGAGGACAAGGATGTAGGGGAGAGATTAGACGTTCCGCCATAAGGTCCTTTCCCGGAGCTTTTCTCCATCGATTCACTCTGAATAGCATTTCCACCTCCTTGCAGTGCCATTTCAGAAATTTTTCTGAAAGGTTCTATCTGCAAATATTGGTCGTGTCAACCGTTACTAGCTTGTTTAGAATCCTCTTCGACGTCAATCTGGAAGACGCGACATCTCCACAAAAATAATATTAACACAACGGAAAAATTGCCGTTCTTGCGTTTTTAAACATGGTCAGATGATTTTTGCCGATACATTTTGCTTGAAGCCATGAAGGTTGATTGCAATGTACTGTAAGATTTGTCTAGCCTAGAATCATCGTACATTAAGGTGGAGAAGCTTGTCAAGTCCTGCCAAGCAATGGTTGACATTTCTGAATTTGGATAAGCTAATCCTTTGGTAATGACCAATAAAGTAAAACCGATGTTCTATGATTCAAGTCGGCTTAAACTCCGTCTTGCGCCTTGAGGTATCATCTGCCTCTAATAGGAAGCTACAATTTTTGGGCCGAAATAGCGCCGAAGTATGTCAGCTGATACCTGCGCAGGGGTTCATCAGTTGCTTGGGCTGAAATGTGGCAAAATCACGGATTCCAGGGATTGACGCAGCAAAAAATATATCTCAAAGAAAAAATTTCGTGAAAAAATTAGAATTTAAATTGATTCCGACTGCACCTTTTATTTGAAGTTCAAAGAGCTAACTGTACCCCCCCAAATCCTTGCTGAATGTTGACTCCAAGAGTTTCATTAACTGTACCAGACTCAAATGTCCTCTTCCTTAGACGTTTTGTCGAGACCGACAATAAAAGTCTAAAGTTAGACTGAGTAGTCGATGCTTTCTCTTTAATGGTTTTGATGATTTACACTTTTTTCTGCGGTCTAGAGTTAGGTTAACTTCCAACAAATACATCAAGCTGTTTCTCGCTTTAACTGCCCAAGAGAAATCACTGCTTCTTCTTTAGCAAAGCGGAAGTATTTTTTAGTGATCGGAAGTGGTATGAATATTAAAATCTAAATCAATGCATTTTATCACCTCCTTCGGTCTTCAAATTGTGTTTGGATCGCTTTGTTTTAATTCGGCAATTCCTCTTCTTCTTAGACTTGCCCTTCTCTAGTTTTACATTGACTCCATCGCTTCTGCTCTCGAAATTTTACTGTTGGACTCTCCTTAGGCGTTATTGTTGGCCAGTTAAGTTACAAGTACAAGATTATGTTTTGACGAAAAGCCTATGCATGAATCGGTTTGAAACAACGTACAAATCATCGCAAAACTGACAAGATTTAAAACATTGAAGCGTTTGATTGGGATCGTGCAGATGCTGTCATATATTGCTTATTTGACAATACCTTCTACAAGAGTTTCGGCCAGTTCCTCAACGAACTTCGATTAAAGTCATTCAATTCGAAAATCGCGAATTTATTTGAATTAAAATTTCTTTCGATTAGCGATAAAATAAAAATTTGGAGTATTTTACTCTAAATGAGAATGGACTTGGCTTTATTCCTTAATAACACTGCATCTGTCTGGCTCACAAGTTCTAACAATACGATATATTCCTGTTCAGAGAGGCTGGAAGCCGTATAAAGGCTGTTGCGCAAAAGGTCTGCAAGTTTCATGATACAGCCATTGCAGGCGCGAGTATCCTGGTTTTATATTCCCCAGATCTGATTTTTATCATCAGCTCTGTCTCAAGCACTAAGGCCTCAAGGTACTCTGGCAACGGTTGAACATCGCTGCGATCTGCTCTGCGTCGTCTCTACCTTTGCTTTATTCAACTTACTCTTCGACGAAAAGAGCTTTTGAAAAAAAGATGATAAGATATTCCAATCGCAAGCCATTCCGTTATTTAATTCAATTGAATTTGATTTACTCAGAAGCTTTTAAGTAATGGTTGGTTAGGCTGAAGATCGTTGCGCCCAACTGTCCTGACTAGAATCCATTCTCATCCAAATTTCATCTTCGATTAATATGGTAGTGACAAGTAATAAGGCAACACTATAGGAGTGTAAACATTCTATGTGTCGACTGTTGAAATCGAACAGGGGCAACCAGGAATATCAGCTTGGTGATGCTTGGACTTTCGAGTCAGCAAGTTATGAGTCCTGCTTCCAGAGTAGTCAGAACGTTGCCAAGAAATCTCATTTTATTAAAAAAATCTTCCAATCACATTAATAAGGTTTCTCTGGCTCCTCATGGAATAACGCATATTTTAAGATAACACTCATTTTTTACGTTATCTATTACATAGAAAGAACTTCTGGATCCAACTTAAAAAAATTTAATAAATGTTCTGAGTTCCCCATACAGAGTGTTTGTAGTTACTTTACTATATTTCATTGAGAATGGCTAAAAGCGTGTGATGTATCTTCACAAACTTATGAGGTCGCGTCTACACCCAATGAAGTCCGCTAAGGGTCATTGTAGCTGGACTATAATTTAAGCTAGAAGTAATAAATTTTCAATTAAACAGTGAAGGAAAATATACAAGATGTTAGTGACCAGTGATATGAAAAATTCACTCTGATAATTTAGTGCAATATCCCGACTGTTGGTCGGATTAATCATTTGAAGATGCAAGGAGTCAATGGTTATGTCTAATACGGATCTCTTGTTCGTTGGTGGTATGCGGAATAGTTTTACTTCTTCAGACCGACGCAGCCAATCATATCAAGGGTTACCAGTATCAAATCCCATTCGAATGTACTTAAGCTGCTACTGATTACTTGTTTTGTTGAAACCTAGCTCTTGATGATGTGCTCAATATTTATCTCGGTTCCGAAAACGCTTTAGCTATCACTTCAATCGACTTAACCAAGTTCTCTGGTTTTGCTGCCCTTGGTGAAAGTTGTAACTTTGGTCAGTTGTGTTTGCCAAGCAATGAAAGAAAAAATTGGTTGAAAATGAAGCGGTACAGGGGTAAACTGCGCAATTCAACACATTGATGACTAGGATCACGCAAGCGTTATTTTGAACTTTATTGTTTTTTGATATGCGGTCCTGAAATACTAAAAGGATGAAATAGGTTGAGCGATTTTCGACCATATTAGAGAAGTTCCTCAAACAGTTATTGTTCTTAAACAGTTTTTTTTTGTATCAAAAATAAAGTATTGTACGGACAAACAAACCGAGTCACTCAGCTCAATCGTTCATAATAGAGGCAGAACCTACTTCCCTAATAGCAAATTTCCGAGTTTATCACTCGCCTATTTGGGCAAAATGAGCTGTCGTACCGTAAAAAAACAAAATATGCTCCAATCAAAAAGGATGTTTGAACTGGATGAATCGATAACGTCATAAATTTAATGTGAATTTAATGCTTGTCCTTCTAAATAAACACGTGAGTATCGGTAATACGGTGGTCTTATGTCATTTAGAAAGGTCAGCATGACCATATAATGGCGCCTGCCAACATCCGTCAATTATGCGCTGTTCAAACTGGAAGTCATGAGGACTCGACAAATGCTGCTCATAGCCCTTAAAAATACAATATGTCCCAACTTCGGGGATGAGGGTGTAGATTCGTGTTGTAAACTGTAGGGTCAAGGTGGTCTTGGGGTTTCTTCCAAACCGACTAGACGCATTAATTAATAAGGATTTTTAGTTTAACGGGCGAAAACTTACTGGATAGTGGAAAAACAAAGTGACAGTTGACCAAGAGGTAATGAGAGTTTTAAGTTGTAATTGCTATCTTTAACATTTAAAATTTTCTCATCTATAAAGGCTAGAGGAATAAACACCTTGCTGTAGACAGAGGAAAGAACTGATGCGATTAAAGCAATCGCAGCAATGTTTGAAGCTAGTACAACTGTCACATTACTGCTTTAATAGAGTACACTATCAATCCGTCTGCTAGTCTGCCGGTTCGGAATCGTTCTGGGTTCGTCATATTAACGCGGACCAATTCATAGCAGTTTTCAACCAAAGTGCGATCAAATCTTAATAAAAACAACTTGAAACTGAAACTAGGACAAAAAATATTATTTGAATCGTAAATCAAAGCAATATTTCAAGGACTTAAAAAAATTTAGAAACAATTGCGCAGTACTTAAATAACAAATGAAAGATTAACGTGTATAGATAAAAGATAAAAAAATTCAAAAAATATTAAACCTTTCAGGTGAGTTGCGCAATGGGAATGATCCCAAGAATTTTAAATAATAATTATTATGCCTTTTGATTTTAAGACACTTAAAACGAATCGTTTTTGGGACAGTTTTTTAGAAAAAAAGTATGAAGGAGTTTTTAGCGACTGCGAACATGCGCCACCAATTTCAGTGCCGTCTGGTAGCATCTCCCGATGATTCTGAATTGCGTGCTTTTGGATTTTTATTTGTGAACTTTTGTCTCAACGAGGTTCTACATTCAACCATCCTACAGCTTCTGACAGATGGCATATCGGCCTATTGTATCAGCGTACTAAAGACATCTGACTTGGAACCACCCACCAGATCAATGATCTCTACAATCACTACGAGGATCTTTTTCCTTCGAAAGTTCAAAATACCGTTGCGGTAAAGTAAATCCACCATGTTGACTAAAAGACTACTTCTTCAATCCGAAATCGTCACACTAGTTGGAAAGTTGACTGATTCCTTCACCGAACTTTTGCCGTGATACATCCAGCTGATATTAGGCTGATAAAGCAAACTTCACTGATCTGATTTAAAATGAAAATTTACTTTTGTGCTTTAATTGCTTCTGTTTTTTATATGACAATAGCGTCTAGGATGACGAACGGCAGCTGTTATGAATGTAAGTCAGGTTTGGGATCCATTGGGTTCGTCTTTCTCGTTCGCTTTCTTTCCAAGCCGTCTATACATTGCATACTTCCTTAGTACCTATTAGTAAGCTATACCACAGTGGACTTAGATGGCCTTTTTAATCTATTCATCCGCTTTTGGTGTTTCTTTTTTTGATATTAGTTACTCTCCAGGTGAACACAAGTGACTTTGGACGCTACTCTTCTCAAGGATGATGATGACAACTCCAATTAGCTTGATATCTTTCGAGAAGATTCTTTGACACTAATAAACATTGTAGAGCGCTTTGTAAGTAGTAATTCGTTTGCTATGTTCCCTACAGACCATTGATAATCGGTTAGTCATTTGTTTGCTATTCCTAAGCATCTAAAGTTGACTTAAAATCGTGCTCCCTGTTCTCATTACTTGAGAAAATAAGCTTGCTTGCAGTAGAACATTCTCATAAGTGAGGCCGTTGATTCATGGTGGCTGGCCATTGAAAGCACAAATTATCCACAGCAAGAGCGCCATGATCATTCCACTTGTTGAATTTACTTCAAAAAAGGATTCATAAGTTACAAAACGATTTGAACGTTATATTCACCATCTACACTGAATACCTATGCAACTTTAATAGCAGCAATCAAAGGAAAGGGAAATTAGTGGTTATAATAATAAACTTCATGGCAAACAAATCATACTAAGTCTAAATTACAATTCCCCTAGATTCTGTTGTGATAACCTAAACTGCCTAACGAAGTGGTAGCTGTCGGCAAAAGGCTCTGGGTTGGAGGTGGCCTGCTACTCCTTGCTGCCCAGCCAATGCGGTGACTTAATGACTAAGTGATAGATCAGAATAGAACCCCTAAAAATTATTGCGATGGTAACAGATTTCAATGGAAAAGCAGCAAAATGGATGCTGATCTCTTATATTCAGTTGCCTCTCTGAACTCTTCCCACATAATTCACCCTCTTGATATCTCTCAAAGCGATTAGAAGACTTTGATTGTTAGTCCAGCAATAACAACGTTAATAAATCAAAATCGATTCGGCTGTAGTTATGATTGGAAACGACAAGCTGTTCCCTGCTCTCCAAATAATGCAGTAGCCCATTGAATCAGTCGAGTCTTGCGGCAAATTAGTGTACTATGCTCAGTTTAACACCGGAAAACTGATAAAGGTGGCAATCCGATCCACAAATTTTTATTCCTTTATTTCTTCACTATTTAACTTTACATTGGTTTTCATTGTAAGCAGGTCAGTATCGACTTAAGATCATCTAAAAGAGGATGAAAGTGTTGCATTCGAGCCAAAGTCTCCTACGTTGAATTACGCACGCTAGACCATTCTATTTTTCGCTCAGTCACCATGTCAATGCATTACTTCATCAGAAAAAGCCTCCAGACATTTCACAGATTAGTGTAAGCTTATTGTAGATATGAAAAAAACTTGATCTTCACCCCTAGTCCAGTTAGAAAAATTCCTGTTTGAGATAAACTGATTTGAAAACAATCTACCGTTAGGAAAAGTCTTGTTGATATCTAAATCAATAAAGCAACTCATATTCATTCCTTTAAAACTTGACTTTCGCTGAAATGCTTGCATATTTCTAGTAAAAGTGAAGTTTCGAAAGAATTGACTTAAAATGACGATCTGTCGCTGGTCAAGCCTTGGTGGGGGAAAGCATGAAGAGCAGTGGAAAAAGGATATTCATTTGAGCCCAATGTCAGGGCGTAACTAGTATATCAACACATAGATGTACGGATCCATCCGGCATGGTTCACAGGCCTTGAAAATATCTCAGAAATGTATATGCAGCGGTGTAAATAGCACCACCCCATTACAACTGGACTGGCACTGCAATGGCTCTAGTGAAGGTTTGTGAATGAACGATCTGTTGTTTCAATAATAAGGTAAAAATAGTTTTGGGAATAACTCCAAACCTTCTCCACTCACGACGGATTGGACTTTTCAGTCCCTGAGTCCGGTCTACAAGTCATTTGATGATGAAGACGAAACTCAATGCTCCACTTCATAAGATTACCTGAAACTTTAAATAAGCAGTCAGCCGCAAAAGACCGTTCCAAAGCGGAATAGACTGTGGCATCACCCAGATCACCTTAATTAAGGCTTAGTTTTTACTGTAAAAGGTCTTTACATTATTTGTTTAAATTCATTAATACACGAAATTCTTTTTCGTGCGAAGAAAGCGCTTCATGAGTTAGAAAGATGTACAAACAAAAATTGAAATCAGTATAAATCTAAATTTGGTGAGATAAATTTTGCTCTTTAAATACGGTAACCGAAGTTATGTGCTCTGGAAAACACAGAACCTGCAAAAGTGCTGCATTTGCTCAAACTGGGCAAATAACTGACAGTTATAGGAGCTAGTGCTCAAGAAGTTATTTAGAAACCCATTTTGTGTAAAGAAGGTAGGAGCATCTTTATATTTAAAAGCGGTAAGTTGGCTTCAAATTATAAGCCTTTTTTTAAAATATGGCCACAATGTAATCATCTTTAGGAGTATTCATTGAGACTTTGCGGGTGCTCTAGCCCTAATAAGCTTACTTTCCGAATCACTGCATGAATTCTAAGCTGACGGGTGAAAAATGAAGAATGAAGAACATGGAAAGGACTCTCAGTAAGTCGAATGGTTTAAAAGGACAAGAGGGGAATTATCTAAGGTGGACCAGATCCAGAGAGAAAACATCTAGGCATTATTAGAGCCAGAGTGATTTGTCATGGATCTTGGGGCAACCCTTTTAGTGCCGAAATGGCAAAATATTTAACTCAAGTATTTTCCACACACAATCATTCAAGTGTCAGCATTGCCGTAGACTCCGAAAGAAACACCCTAAATCTTCAAGTACCCTTCGCCGAACCACGATTGGGGCACGTACCTCATATCTCACAGTTCAGTAGCTAGAAAGCAATGACTTGACTGGCCACTACTATTATTCCAATTAAAAGAGATTGTAATGGCACTAACCTCCAAACCGAAATGAATCATGTGGAAGGTACTCAATTTGAAGGTGGCTAAATAATGAACTGTGCTGAGGAAGAATGTGACAAAAACGAGTAAATAAGATGAGATACCAAAATGACCGCTTCAAAATGAGAAAATTTATGCAAAAGCTAGACTTGTTTTGAAGACTCGCGTGGGGGTACTGGAGGAGACTTAGTTTTCTAATTGCTGTTTTCTTTAATGAGCTCGATCATCAATCAGTCCATATACTGATTATTTTGGTAATTTAGAATTTCTCAACACTTGATGGATCAACTTGCTCAGTGATAATCTTGAATGCTTTTCTGAAGTATTCAATTATTTTTTGCACTTGTGAAATGACGATTTCAACTGAACAATCGCGACAAAATGGGTGGGTTCTTTTAAAGCGTGCACTATAAAAACAGATAAACCATGGCCGCAGTGTCTGTGAATATCGCAAAATTTTTATCCTTCAAAACCTTTCGAACTTATATTGCGTTACAATGCAGTCTGAAGCCCTGAATATTGCTTTAAATGTGATTCCGTTTTAAGAGGTGTCGAAAGATGCTGAAGATCCATTTCAATTTTACTTGATAAAGTATTGCACAGTTTGTTTGAACAAGAATCTTCATAAGTAGAAAACCTCCTCCTCTATATACCTATAGAAGCGCGACTTTTGGAGCATTCACGCTCTGCGGTGATGGCGATCAAAGTAGTTGATCGAACTTTGACCATATTTGTGAACGATCCGATTGCCTAAATAGTCCTCGATGAACCGTTCGATCTTCCTATTATTTTCTCTACGTTTTTGATGCGAAACTTCTAATCGCATCTTAATATCTAAAAATTACTGTCTGAAACCGTGATCTGTCCAGGTGTGTCTTTTGACCACATCAGTATATTGCAATATCACAGCACTATAAAAAGGTCCCCATTTGAGAAATGCACTTAGAGAGAGGTTTCATTTTGAAGGCGAACAAGATTTGTGAACTACAACCAGGCAGGTTGCGAAATAGAACACAGAAATAAGGTGCGGTAGTGGAAGAAAGCTTCCAAAAGCAGTTTCGAAGTTGTCTCTGGAGCAATGCTAATGAGGCTGGGTACCCACCATCAGAATGGGATAGGAAAGAACAGGAAGAGACTTAGTATCATCGATAATCTATCTTTCTCTGTCATTTACTCTGAGATCAAAATCTTGGCACAATAAACAAGATACTAATAGGCAAACTATTTATTTAATAAACCATTTATTTATTCAAGAAAAACCTATTTGGTTGGATGAATCTACAGCCTATCCAATTATCAGTTCAGGGTCAACTCAAGTGGCCTTTTACATCAAGAGCCTTCACACCCTAATACTTTGTGTTTCAAGTGGATGATGGTGGAGATAACCCCGCAAATCACCTCCAAGTACGGAGTTAGATACTAACTCCCCAATTCTATTCAGGTTGCCCCTAGCCTCCAGCCTTTTTCGCTATGAAATCACTACGAGGTGAGGTTTGGATTTGTTAAATGGTTTAAACAGCTACTACCCGCTTTTCGTTTTATTGTGAGCTCTCCGATAAGTGTTGCGAGCTCGACAAACTAGTAAATTGATTTAATGTGTTGACTTGCGTGTTTCAGGAAATGAATGCATCGCTAATGTTGTGAGGCACTAGTTCAAGAATATCGAAGGTGACAAGAAATTTTGCCGAGAGACAGATGAACAGATCAAACGGTCGGGCTCTAAACTCACTGACTGGTTTAAACTTCGTGCTTTATTTACCCACGCCAATGTGACGTCAAATTTCGCACTAGCTTCCGATCCCAGCAGTGCGCCTTGATTGGTTGACTTATCCCTCGAAGCCGCTCACGATTGGCGGCCACAGTCGCCAACTTTGAGCTGTCATCATTAGGCTTAACAAGTTTCATTTGGTCTTATAAGACGAATATCGAAATACGCCAGTGCTTCGCCCTAGTTTGACGGAGAGATCATGTTCTCTGGCAATCAGCCGAGGCCTTCTTCATCAGTGAGTCCTGGGGCTCAGCATTGGCCAGTGTCCCAGACCAAATCGGAGAATTTTTCCAGTGTCTGTGTCCATCGTGATCAGAAAGCGCCCAACAGTCTCTTCAGCTCAGATTCAGAATTGATGGAGACATGTTCAAGTGGCGAGTCCTTACATTATTGACCATTAACATCAATGCACTAGAGATCAACGAGAAGAACATTGTTTGAGATGCTTAGCTAAATTGTGATTCTTTAGTGTTAATTTTTTTGGTAACTTTCCAGGGTGACTGAGGCTAAAAGTAAAGCAGATGCATTTCTTAAAACATTCTTTTCAATTTCGCATTACAAATTGTATTGTGCCATAAGCGATTTGTTAGATAACTTAGTATATTATGCGAAACGGACTATTTTTTAAGCATTTGAATGAAATCCAACGTGCCTTGCAGCTAGCTGAATTTTGTAATTTTACTATAAAGTTTCTTAAGAATAAAGCAGTGAATGGTTGGTGAAACACATTCTTCTACTGTTATGTTGGCACATTTCATGTGTCCTTTTTTTTATTTTATTATGGGCATTTTTTCATTGAATGCTTTCAAACATTAAAAATCTTTTTTTATTTATTTTAATTGAAAACAATCTATGATTAAGCAATCATCTATCAAGTTGGAAAACTGTTAGTTTGACAGCATTTTTCAAGGCCCTGAGGTTATAAGCCTATTGCTCCAGCATTATTATGGATTGCAAAATTATTTTTTTATAATCATATGGAAATTTCGGAAAAGCAGTTCTGCATAAATTTTAGACTAAAGGTTTTTGTGTTTTAATTTGGAAAGTGATTATTTAATTCGTCATAGCTTGACTAGCCATTTTCTTTTTTAATCCCAAGTATTGCGCAATACGGGCCTGCTTCGTCGTTCAGTCGGGTTTCATTAACTTGAATATTTATTTGTTCGTCATTGAATTTCACTACAAGTCATGACTTTGTCAAAGATTCGTTTTGCACTTAGTAGAATCCAAGTAAGTTTCTTTAGCCAGGGTTTTGTTTAAACAAATGCTTTTGCAGCCCTTATTCAGAAGAGCTGAGTTGCTACACGCTTTGTCAAAATTCATTGAAGAATACAAGACTTGCACTAAAATGAGGACTACGAATTGTGCTTCCTCATTTTGTGTGCAAACTGCATTAATTTGCCAGTTAGCTGACCAGTAGAACGGCTTTCACCTCAGTTACCAGTGAAGTATGCTTTCCTAGAGAATTTTTTTTATTTCCTTATTCTGTTTCTCCCTCCAACCTTTTACGTTTTATTAGATTGCTCAACTGGACTAGTTATGCCATTATTTTTAGCCCATACACATCTTTTTCTAATGGAAGTTGTCTTGGCAAAGGAGGAGAATGCAATGAAGCGTAACAATCGGTATTAGGGAGGCAGGCATCGTTAGCTGTAATGATCCCACATTCCACCTGGCTTGCCTTTGAAAAATAGGGGCTTTCCGCAACTGTTCATCTCTGTCTAGTTTTCATGGTCTCCCTCAATGTTCACCTCGACTTCGTAACAAGACTAATCTGCAAGGTGCGAATACATTCATTGTCTGAATTCAAAGAAATGCCAATGTTTGTCAAAGGACATTTCATATTTTCTAGTGCTTTATGCTCGTTAAAATAATCAAGCAATGAATTTTTTTATATACTGTGTGTGAGTATATTCATTGACTTTGGAATCTGAGATCTTTGTGTTTTGAGTTTTAAAAATAGATCACTGCTAAATTCTGACATACACTGGCACCTCTTGGTTTACACATGATCATGAGGCCTTCACATCACTTCGATGGAGGCTAGAGTTTCGGGACTCAAACTATTCGGGACTCTTCGTTTCAGTAAAGGAAGATAAAAGTACACTGAAAAAAAAAAATATTCTCCAGAATAAAGGATCAAATGTCTCATGCGCGAAAGCAACATCTTACTCAAGATGAATAAAGGTCTTGAACTGCACAATCGAGCGTTGAGTTTTAGAATCTTTTTTGCTTTATTCTTAACCTTTTTTTTCGGTTTAATCTACGTTTAATCCAAAACTCCCAATACACAAAATGATCAATTGCAATTTCTCTATTTATACATTTTAAGTTAAACATTTTTGAATACAAAGCTTTAAGGCGTGAAGTTTCTTTTGAGCCCTATACCATCAGCATGGTCTAAGAGTGATCTGCAAGCTAGGGGTCAAATTTGCAATCTTATTTATTCTAGCTTTTGTCGCGATGTAAATATAAGAAGATTCAGTTTCTTAACTGCAATTTTCGAAGACTTGAGGATGAACAGATTTTCCTTCATTTTACTATGAGTGCATGGAAATACAAAAGTGGAAAAAGTAAGAGAATTAAGTGAGCCCTAGACCTTGTGCCTCTTGTTCGTCTTATCTACTGGAGGCAGTGGTTATTCCCAAGGGGCAAACGACTAAATGTTTTGCACTGGTAATATGATTTTCTCGGTCTGTAAAACAAAGTGACGCATAATATACATTGTCAGTCATGTATCGAAGAGTTCCAAGAAGACTAAAGTATCTCGATATCATTTTGTCCGCCTTCTGATATGAATTTTAGGAGAATTTTATTTACTAAAATATAAATTGAAGGCTGAATCTACTAGTAGCGGCTATATTTCCTGAGTTTATTGTGGCTTCAAACGGATGTGTTTCAAATTGATTTCGAGGTTAAAATCAAATAGTTTCATCGAAAATTTTTCATAAGCATACTTGATTCAGAAATAGTGGAAATTATTCTTTAAAGCCCTTTTATAACCAGCTCACGCGATTTCACCGCGCGGTATAGTGAAAGTACACAGGAAGAAGCAGAAAGCACGTCTGGGCCGGATGGCAATGTGCCGCATCCCGCATCACGAGTAAAGTTGGGAGGCCGACTTTAGGGACTCATGGGGACTCAAAACTTCAGTTTGCATGCGAAAGCGCCCATGCCTTGACACTCGGGTAACCGTTTCAACCGCTATTACTACACGCACAGGCCCGCGCAGTTCCAACAGTTAAGGCCCATTTACTATAATAGTAATAAAAGCTAGCACTGTCCCCTCTACTAATTGAAACCTAAAATTGAAATCATGCAAGTTACTCGATGTTGTGAAGCATTATGTTGGTGCATTATCTCTATGTGCTTGGGTTACGCATTGTTTGCGAATATGCCTAATTTTAGCAAGCTTCATAACTCCGGACCATGGATTTATCTGCCTGTGAAACCCCCTTCTAGTTGGGAATTTCTCCAGTGTGGTCATTTTCTTTACTGAGGCAAAGGCAAATGCTTAGTTTGGGGCCCCTCCAAAAAATAACTTTTCGGATTTGAGACTCAGACTCAGACCTTCTCACTTATATTTAACTCATTTCATTAATATGGATTTCTTTTAGGCAGTTCGCCCGACCCTCCATCCTCAGGTTGCTTTGCACCACCTTGTTTGCAACATGATGAATGTCTGTAGCAGTGGGTATAAATAAGGCAAAAATGTCGGACGAATATCATTTTGATAAATTGAGCTCGATCAGTGCAAACTTTAAAGCGGATTTTGTAAGCTCGGAATTTATTTTTTTTTCCAGATATTTTCATTCACGCCATACGGAATTTCGAGCTATAAAGTAGTCCGTCTTGTTAAATTGTTCAACGTTGATCCCAATAGAAGCCAGTTTTAATGGTTATTTTTGTCAAAGATTGCTTTATGAAAGCGTTCTCAAAAGTAAAGTCTTGTTCTAATTTAAAATAATCTTAAATAAATGTTGCGGCTTTTCTTGGGACCGTTTAGTGATATATTTATATTCCACCAACTTTGAATCAGTAATTCCCAAATTCTTACGTTTTCCCGATGAGGATTCTATCAAAATACTTGGATCGTCAAGCTAGATAGGAGAAAAGGGGCAATGAAATCTATTTCATGCATCAAAAACCTTTTTAGCATTAACTGAAGCGGAAACAATCTAATTGTTTGAAATTCTATTGTTTACAAGAACCCATCTATCCATTGGATCAAAATGGAGTAAACACCTTTTTTCTCAAAATAGTTTGTCAATAACTAGCAGTTTTTTTCAACATTTAGAAGGAAAATAAGGGAATTCTCCTCCTATTAACTTTTAGAATGAGAAGATGCCGTGGAGCTTTGGGACTCCATCTGGTCATTACTGTAGATCAACATTAACAGATGCTGTCATTCACCACCATTATTTAGGCTGTACTCATCACTGCCTAAGTTACCTCATTTGATGAATCCAGTTCGGGTGGGACCACTTCGCCGATGGCATCATCGCAAATAGTACTTTCATGTCCACGTAATTAGTGGCAAATACATTTTTGAGTCGTCTCTGCTAAATGGGCAAACGTGTGACTGATATACCTAATGGCAGCCCAGAGAAAGCTAAATTGTGACACATTTATAGAAAAGATTTGCAATACATGGAGATGTTTGGGATCAAAGCGCAATTTAAGGTTTAATAATGATTTTTGAGAAAAATAAGTAAACTAAGGAAACCGAGGTTTATAGATAGGTCAGAGTTTTTGCCCAAGAAAATAGCGTTTGTAATATATAAGGAGTTAAATATGCAGACAGGGAATTTTAAGTGTGAACTAGGTGACACCAACTGCAAAAAGGGGCGTGTAGGTTAATGGAATCAAAAGCTGATCAAAAGAGGAGTGACCGTCGTAGTAGACAAAATCGTTCCCACTCGCCTAGTCATCTTCTGTGCACCTAAATGGAAGTGATCCGAAATTAGAATTTGCAACCCAGAAACATATTTGCTCTGTCCTCTTTTAAATGCACTGAAGAGAATAAGGTAGGAGAACGTAGAATATGATAATGCAGTCGAGCAAAATCGTAGGTTGCAAATTAAATGTTCAACTGCAAATGAGGTTACACATGCTCGTTTGCAATTTTGTCATTGAAAAAAGGTTTACTCTCGGACTGTTAGTTTTTATGAGTAATTTTGGGGTTCAATTTCGGAAGTGAAGTTGTCCAAAAATATAACCACCATCGAGTCAAACGACAAAGTTGAAGGTAATTCAATTTAGCGGTAAAAACAATTTACTGAAGCTCAGAATGATTTTAAATTTGGCGTCAAGATTTCGGAACTCATATAAAATGCAAAAAATTTAAACCACACACTGCTTCATTGACTCTTATGCCGTATTGCCAAATAACTTAATAAAACAATGATAATATTTTAGCCTGTTTTGATGGAAAGCGTCATTCAACTCTTAGCTTAAGAAGGAAGCATGTACTTTGATACCTCTATCAATTGGCCGAACCTTCATGAACCACTCTGGTGGTCAAGTACAATCACTGGTTTTCGTTTTTGTTATTCTTTAAGTGTGAGCTGTTCAAGCTGACTTGACGCAATTCTTCGGGTTGCTCTCAAGTTTTATTAACCATAAGTGTATGTTTTTGATTAACCTTTTTAACTCATTCTTCCAAGATATTAGATATCAGAAATGATTTCAAACAGTTCGTATTCTCCCAATCGCAGTCACCGCATTTATAACCTTGGTAATTATGTCTAACAGTATCAATATGCAAATTTGTGGAATTGTACTTTTTATCAATTGCGATTAATTGCTAACGATAGAATCAATTAAAACAATGTTGCGCTTTGCTATGCTGTCAAGGTACCCATTTCGTCCCTTCGATATTACCGGAACTTGCGAAATGGAGTAACTGAAATTTTGGTTACTGCTATAAGTATTATTGAAACATTCGCGGTATGTGGCACTCCTTTGTGATCTTTTCTGAAGTGCGTTTAGATATAGACCAGTCTCTTGACTTCATTCGCACGACTCACCCTCAAAAATTTTTCTCCCGACGCTCTAGTTTAAGTCGATCTAATCGTTATGTCCACTCCTCTTGCAGGTTACGGGTAAAAAAGTGCTATATTACAAGTCACCACATCTTCCCATAATCCAGCTTTTCAGTAGTTGGATGACAGAGGTCTTTCGATTTATTCAATGAAATTTTCAAATAACTAGGAAGTTGCCCTAAACATTTGGCAGAATAACGTTAATGCTTGATGTCGAACAAATCACATATGCCATAAAGTTAGTCTGAAATCCTAAAGAAACGCTATTTTTTTTTAGATATCTGTGACTAATATGCAGTATATTTTCATTCGACTTACCAAATAAGTTATTTCCGAAATTTGAATTATGCAGTTGTTATTCATAAGTGCACTCAAAACTGATTCGAATAGTGGCCTCCAAGAGTGGTGCAAGATTAAAAAGAAGTAAACTGTTGACATGCAGAGATTGCATATTAACAGCCCCAGAAGGGAATGCTGCGTAGACCCCTTCGAATGCCTACTAATGTGTTGCATTTTTCTGCAGAACTTCTGTTAATTGCATGATTTTGCTTACTGGCCTCAAATTTACTCGTGAATAAGTGAAAGTGGCGAGCTAGAGGGTCATCTGCGTGGATGTTTGATATTCGTGAATCTCGAATACTTGACTTACTGTCAAATAAAGTTGCGTTGGTGAAGAAAACAGTCAATGTTAGTAATTGTATACAATCGCAGAATAGGAGTGAAAACGTGTCGCTTTTTAGCAAGAAGGTACTGCAATAGAAGAGAAGTTGAACGCATTGAAACTCAAAGTAATGATTGAATCTTTCCAATGATTCCTTTTAATTTCATTTCGTCTTCAAAAGCGAAAAAATTGAAGGAGAATAAATAGATAAAGCTAGGTTTCGCTTGAGGATCCCCTGCTGGTACTATTGCCACCCAGAGTTCACTTAAGATGATTTACTTTTTCTCAGATCTTTGGGATTCGGGTCTCCCGTACGTGAGGAATAAGCCAACTAGCACGGTTTTATTAGCTGACTGTGGATGGTAAAGCGGTTATTTTAAAAAGAACCTTTTCACCTTGTCAGGGGGACAAATTTTTTTCTATTAAAAACAGCAAATTCGTGTCACTGTCGTAAAGAATTCAAAAACATGGCTCTGGCCAATAATTCGAATATTGAGCGCAATCGTTTGTTTATATACATCTTTCCTTCTAGAATTAATAATATTTTACGCGGTTTGAAAACCCAGGCAGCGAAATTCAAGGAATGAAATTTCATCGAATATCAAAATAATATTTTACTAATTTTAAAAAGTAGCATTAATATTTTCCTCTTTTTTAGGGACAGTTTATGGTAATGTAGAAGTGACGCTTCACAGGCAAATGCGTACCAGTCTGGGATTGACAATCTCCGGTGGTGCGGATTGTGGTTACCCTCCTCGAATCACTACAATCAAACCCGGATCAATTGCCGATAAGTGCGTTATTTGATATCCAAGTTGACTTTCCAGAGGGACTATGGTCAAACCTGCGTGTTTTAATTCGCAGGAGTGACTGCATCCTTGTAAATGATGTAATTAGAACAATAAACGGATCCACAACTGCTGGTCTGACCCACGAACAGATCGTCAAGGCTACAAAAAATGCTGATGCCTCTATAACTCTTGGTTTGGAATATGTTCTCACTGATTCAGGTAGGCTATCATCCTCTTATTAACAAATATGCATGGGTGGTAGCGGCGAATTTCGGTAGACATTTGCTACTCTAAGTCAAGAGCTTCAAGTTGCAAAAGATGGTCAAAATGGAGAGACAGTGCAGACATATATTCCGTACCTGCTGTTGTGAGACGACATGGATTATCAGATGTAGCGCTGTGTTTTAGTGGAGAGTGCTCAAAATATTGTAGACTGACTTCGTGACAAACAGCTAAATAAAGAAAGAGTAAAGTAGGGTTTTAAGACAATAGACCGTCGTCAAAATGTTGAGCGGTAGCGGTTTCAAAACGTTTTCCTAATGAGCAGACATTGCCGTCTAAATCTCTACAATCGAGGTTTGATTTTCTTGTATACACAAATTCTGAAGGTAAGCCTCTGTGTGCAGCTGTTATTTTTTTTAAAACTCAAGGTCTTTTCAAGATTTAACTGAGATAAAGAGATTCGTTACTTTGAGAGAAAGCTGAAGTCTACCGGTCAGTCTGAAGGACTGGTTTGGATGCAAATTATTTGCGCCTTGAAAATGTGGAGACATTTACACATCACTCGAGTATTTAACCACTCAGCACTTTGTGGTTTTTAGTAGTTAAAATTTCTTAATCTTTGATATACAGAAAGACAAATTTGAGTGAAATAGAATGGCCTTTTCGCAAAAAGCGCTCAGAATCCCGCCCAGCAAGTTATGCCAATTGCGGCTTTAGGTCATTCTTATGAACTGATGGTTTTTGGAGACGATCAGTCAGAGAAGGTGAGTGAAAGAGCATGAACGAAAGTAAACAGGTATCGTTTTAATTAGCTGCCTTGCATCCTATGAAATAAAATTAAGTAGTGCGGCGCTTTACTTAAAACATTCAGTGAGTGTCTACCGTTTTTCTGATGTCATTTCCGAAACGCTGCCGAGCAGTCATAGCGTTAGAAGCACTTATAGCATTCTCAAAGTGTCGATGGCTGGGCAAGGTATGCTATTTAAGTTGTTTTCAATCTTCGTCTTTCGTTATAGAACCTTTAAATCAGGGTGTTATTATTTCTACTATTTATTAAAGGTAGTTCCGTGTTTGCTATGATATTAAATCAAATCAATCTAGTAACGACTCACATTATTCTAGTTGTTGAGAGTATTTTACAGTTGTATGGATCTTTTGTTTTGAAAGTTCTGACAGCAGAGATAAGCTTCAGTGTTTTAGAAGCCAATAATGGATTCTTTCGGGGACCTCTGTGGATAGTTAAGAGGGGGAATGTCTGTGTGCTTCGCTTTTCATCCTGGCTACAAAGTAAATTCAATTTTCAATGCTTGTGGTACATATATATTGCAGCCAGCTTCGTGAATAAGGTATCATCATCAGACCTGAACGTACTATTCTGATTGATCGTGAATGAAATGTGATTGACATCGCAAAATCAATCTCTTTTTAGGACCCCTGCAGGCGCAATTTATGTAAGATAGGTCCAATACTTTGTTCAAATATTAAGCAGCAGTACCAAATCCAACGTGTCATTATGTCACTTTCAATACACTCTTCAATGATTGCTTTTAGCATAGAATCTCAGTAAGTCGTTTGAATCATTTGATAAGCCAGTTCATATTTTAAAACCACTGGAAGGGTGCAACACCGTTAAAAAGATGAAGCTAAGGCTGACACACGCTTTAAAGCTCAAGTTGAGCACAGTGGATTTCGATAAACTCATCAAACCATCTTCATAGCCAAGAACACCGAAAGCTTCATTACACTTTGTCCAGTTGGTGCCTATTCAAACAAATATAATACATAAAAATACCTAAGTGATAAAATATACTAAAGAATATAGAGGCTGCAAGTTGTGTATTTTGGTGAGTTTTGCCAAATTCGAATTTGCTGACCGAAAATCAGGAGAAGAACCACAGCAAACTGACATCAAACCACCTATTTATCACCCTACCATACACATGCTTTGGACTGGATTGAAAAAAAAACTGAAACGAACCCAGATGCCAGTCTTTCGATCAGTCGTTCAAATACATCTTGTTATCTTGATTGCAGGTAGTCAATTTACAGAGCCTAATTCGCACATTGTCCATTTGTCTTCTTTCCTCAGGCCTACTCCTAATATCCTCCAACTTTTATAGGGGAAAACTGAGAATCGCACCATTAACATTTTTCTTCTGGCCCCAAATGACGATCTTTTTGTAAACAAAGGATAACCTATAAGAAAAATGCAGTATCAGTTAAGCGTTTGGCAAATCCTGATATATCTGTTATTATTTGACCTCAATACTTAAATTCTCATAACCTTAATCTTAGAGCGAAACCGCTCTATAGAATACTACGATCTTATTTAATGTGTGCTCCTCATATGAAACAATCTTCATTCACTCTTTTACGATGAACTCATCGGACTCATCCTTTTCAGAATGGAGGTTTAACCTTGTTGGTAATCAATCCTTGTCATCTGATCGCCGCATTGAGAACCTTCGAAGTGTATAATTTCATCATGAAAAAGGAAGGTTATCAAACACTCTATCGAAACAGGTTTTCACTATTTACATGGTACTTAAAGTACCTAGAGCCTCTGTGGATCTTGGATTCCAAACATATTTTAAGGCTATGTTTGTCTTCTACTGATCGCATGACTTACGCATTTGTTGCGTTTACACATTTTGCAGCCTCAACGCACGTTCCGAAGTCCTTGATCAACTGTAGTCCTAGGATTCTCCTACAAATTCATTTTAAATGCCAATCACCGAAGGTCAGAATAGCATGTTTTTTCGACCTAGGCTGGAGCTTCTCTTTCAGTTAGAGACATCTTCGCAACGACGTAATAACCATTTTTCATCAGATCGAACTACCGGTATGAGCCTTTAGCTTTCGACTAGCTCTCATAGTTTTTCCATCAACTTATTTAGTAATGAATTCTCAGAATGGTTGACATTCTCATTTTGCCATATTTTTAGTAAAAAAAATTTAATACAAGGTGCAGTAAATTCAGTCTTGTATTTTCTTACAGAGATTTCTTGAAAATTGTAATAAATTCACAAAATTAACGAATCCTTAAAAATAAAAAAATGAATTTTATTTTAATGGGTCGAATCTCAAATAAAATTTACTGTATTGTTTTAGTTTACTTCCTTTCAGGGCTTACATTGACTCATTTCATTGCTATTTCGATAGCTACGTTGCCTATTCCTGTCGAGTAGGGATTTACGCAAACGCAGATATCAGATTTCGTATAAGTTTGGATAAGTATCTACCGACGAAAAGTGCGTCTGAGCTTTGGTTTTATAGCTGAACTTTTTGATTGGATCTGGAAGCGATTGTGGACACTCGCAGCACATGGATACTTATCATGGTGCTCAAGCTTCACGTTTTACCAGCCTCGGCAACTCCTAGTTCCAGTTGCGGGAGATGCTAGAACTTAACAATACGAAGAATCGAATTTGCCTACCAACGCATAATATTTTCTGAAAATTTTAATTGCCCTCTTTAAAATTACACTTCAATCGTGGTCTTGGATTATGCTTTTCTCTTTTAATTATGCGAGACTGCATGAAAACAAGTGTATATTTCGGTCAACACTGAATGCCATTGAACGCCAGGGTCTAATTAATATTGTTTTTGTTATTTCTCCCCACACGCTTTATGCAGCCTCGAAACTGAAAGGAAATTAATATTTAAATTTTTGGAAAATGCAAGTAAAGAGAAGCATTGCACAGAGGAGAATCCACCGCGCTATTCTGATAGAGCTTTTGGAGATGGATACTACAATAAACAGAGTGTAATGAAATTGAATTGGCTTCCGGCCAAGGTACACCGATCGGTCTCTGCAAGGTCGGAGGTCATTGGCACCTCAATGACTTGTATATTTTAAGTAGTGGAACAGTCTGAATCGGTCAGGGTCTGTGCAACTACTTAAATTTATTCACAATTTCAGTGTCATGAGTGACTAAGAGCTTTTAGATTCAGAAATCAGTTTCATGATATGGGAAACCATCACATGAGTGAATGCTGATATCCCTTTCTGGAAAAACTTCCATTCTGTAATGCTCTCTAAGAACGTCAAAAATGATAACCTTACAACTTTGGATTGAATACTTGATCATATCACTGAATTTTTTAAATTGACATTACAAGAGTTCCAATAATTGCTTACAAAGTCCGTAATCCAACTCCTGGGAGCTTGGAAGTAAATCAGCCCGATCAGTTGATAGTATTGGTTCCAGTGTCATTAATGAGAAACTGAAGACGTAAGCTATTGACCAAGTTCATTGGCAATGATTACTAAAAGGGTGATTGACAATTGCATTTGTGATTATCAGCCACCTATTTCAGCCCACGTAAAGGCCTGATGTATAAATTTGTGGGTTTTGATCTTTGTCTGCCTTATTAATTTTGCGAATGGCCGATTCCAATGTTTTTGATTTTTTATACTAGTTTAAGAATCTCTGCGTTTAGTGTGATCTGAATTGATGATAAACACTTACACTGACTTGACGGTCGGAATAGCTGGTTATGTTTCGAACTGCTTGTAATAAAATCAGATTGCGACTGGAGTATTTTTTTCATTTACTTATGCTGAGATTCAAAGGATAAGTATAAAACTGTAGGCCATCAAGCAAGAGAAACGTTGACGTTCTAAAAAAAGTCTGTATTGAACCGAACTGTGGTATTTCGGTAAAATAAATTGGTTGAACAGGACTAACGTGATAGAAATTAGGCCAGATAGTTTTTTTTCAGTTTGCACTGCCTGATTTTTTGCCCGAAGACACGGAATACTGGAGTTGAGGGTTCAAATTTTTAGTAAGATTTATGGTGGTCTATTAAATGTTAATCTTAGCCAATTTTGACATAGCCCCGCTACCCTCCAAATTAGCCTCCACTTCACTTATTGCCAATCACATAGATTTTCCAGGCGACATTTTTTGGATAGAAGAGCTATTAGTTTATTGCGGTCTGTTGAACTGACATAAATTTTAGACTTGAGACTTTTATCCAAGTTTGAAATTGACTGGAAAACTAAATTGGTACAGATCAGTTGTTAACAAGGCTTGTGATTCACTACATTGTTTGAGCGATTAACCAAATCCACAGGTAAGTGCTCTATTCGTCGAAATCTCGTTTCCCTCTGTAGAGAAAACCTTCTGATTGCCTGAAATCATGGTAAATACTAACTGTTTTAATGTTCTAGGTGTTCATTTCAGAAACTAGAATCATTCAAATTTACATCCTCTTGAAAGGGTAATTTTAATATAAGCGATTCCGCTGTAAGCCAGCATTTGATCACTTAGTTAACGGAATAAATCATGATCTTCGAGATATCTGCTTAAACATACCTTAGTTTATAGATTTAAGGGGCCTTCAAGATGAATTTCAATCTAAGTTATCTCTTTACCTCCTCTTAGTCCCGTTGACTGCTTACATCTTTTGTCGCAGTCTAGCGTCTCTGTAGGTCACAGTTCTACTAAACTGGCCTATCAGATTTCGGTAATGCATGTCAGTTATTGACAGTATTGCATCTAAATATTTTTTCTGTCAAAAGACTTCATTGTCCTTTGTATTGGAATTCACTTTCCAAAGCATGCATTTCTGAGTTACAACTTTGCGAACACTGATGGGTCATTCTATCTCATTTTGGGTCACATGAATGTTCCCCAATTTAAAGGAAAAGATGTGCAAATTAAACGTGGCTCCCCAATCTCGGATCCTACCTCTCGTTTGGTTTACAATCCTGAATCACAGTTCTTGTCAAGTTTTTTGAACTTTGTGTTACGCTGTCTACTGAGACCATGTCAGACCAGGCTAAACTGAATGTGGCCTTCACTGGTCAAAGATAAATATTGTTCCAAAGCTATGCTACGATAAAAGTCCAAATGAGAAAGGGCATTGATGTGCACATTCGCTACTTTTCTGCAGAGTTGAATCCCCACTTGATAGCGGATTATTAAAATTTCCCTTTTTATTTTCAGTCAAATCGGCAATAATAAAAAATGCGTTCATCCACTTGGAGCCAGTGAATGAGTCATTTGGAATAACAGTTCGAGGAGGGCTTTTAAAACCTGGAAATGGAGCTTTGCCTCTAAAAATCTGTCGAATAAGGCCGAGAAGTTGTGCCGACAAGTGAGTAGTACAATTACCCCGTTAAAGTGCCTACAGGGCAACTAAGCACACCGCCATATCATTAGAGGGACAAATTTCATCCATAACTTAAATTTGCTTACATTTGTTTTAGAAATGGATGCCTTAAACAGGGTGATAGAATACTGGCAATCGACGGAGTACAAACTTGGGGGCTCACGTGTGAAGAAGCAATGAATCTTCTATCATATCATCGCAGTGGAATATCTCTTTTCATTGAATATGATGTCGCCGACATAGGGTGTAAGAAATCTCCCTTCTTAACCTTTTGTTCTAAAAAAATGTCCCCACCAAAGGTTGTACTTCCATTTGATTGTATAAGGCTTCTTTTATACATAGAAATAGAATTTATTTAAATATTGCTGTTTGCTTCGTCAGCCGAAGGTCGGCAAGGAACAGGACCGTACGAGATCGAAATCGAGAAATTGCCAACAGAAAGACTTGGTGCTAATTTGGTCAATTTCGGAGAAACTTCACAAGGAGCCAAAAGACTCCTTATCAGTCACATTCGAGATGGCAGCATTGCAGACAGGTATTAGATTCCAAGCGCCAATAATATTTTGTGTCATTACTTTATACTAATTTGCTTTTTAGGTGTGGAGCACTGCAAGTCGGGGACCTAATTGAGATGATCAATGGAATAAAAGCAGAAGAACTCAGTTTGCAGGATGCCATTGACCTTCTTAGTGATTCAAGCGCTCGATCCATCAAATTGCTTATTTCACCCTGCCCAGAGATCAGTAAGCACCTAGTATTTGAAAGAAAACTTTCTGCATTTCATCATTCAGTTGATGAATTCCTGAATGCTTTCGATAAATCAGTGTTAAAATTCACTCCACATAGCAGATATTATATTCTGTCTCGTGGTTCTCATTTTGCTTTGAAATGACTCAAGTCAAAATCATTATTAAGTGGCTTTCAATTCCTATCTTGTTGACGGGCAAAGATGCCTAGGAGTTAGAAGCTCGCAAATAGCCACCCATTGTTTTTAATGTCTCCAGATGGGTTTTGAATCCTATTCATTTAATGGGACTAATACGTTCACGCAATTTCATGGTTCCAAAGCATTAACTGCGAATTGGATTGCGGAGGCGAATACAAAATCATCAAGTATCTAAAGGTGGTCAAAATGTACCATTATGTTTTCTCTTGCTTCCGCAGTGAACTACATCTGCAGAGGCAGCAATGTGGGAAGGATTTTTCACTGCCCTGTAATTGTTCTCATCCACAAAGCACAGGTTGAAAGATACTTTCCTCTCAATCTTAGTACGCTTTTGATGCTCAGGTTTTAACTGACTTAAGAAACTAACAAATCTTCCTCATAGGAGCTCATGGGAAACAGGACTCCTTTTTATTTACAAAGGTAATTCTTCTAGTCCTCTTATGTTTACACCCAAACTCGTTCTCACATCTTCAGGTAGTAATCAAATTTGTCCTTCAAACCTTCACCTGCTACGCGCAGAAAGATGATTTTGGCAATGAAGTTCCTTGTCTTTCACATTTTGATCTGATTCCAGAAATAGGGATTTGTCCTTTAGGTCGGTTTATTTCAACTGCCGTTGATGAAGAAGTCCAGATAGCTCAGAAATGGTCAGAGTCATGACGTTTTTTTCATTGCAAATGTTTTTGGAAACTTAATGTTTCAAAAGGGCAAGTTCACTTCCCAAGCATTTTGCCCTTAATTTTGCTTTAGCTTCCCTTTCGGGTAGGACGAGTTTCCTTCTCGTTTGAGAGAAAGCCAGTAGTCTGTGTAATTGAATCACGGAAGATTTTACAGTTCAAGATTAAAGCCAGCTGTTGATTCTGGTGCTTGAAGTAGTTGGGACAGCCAAACTGTCATAGTAAAAGTTAAACCTTAAAGTGAAAATGTTTTTCCGCCATGAGATGGGCTTCAACAATTGCTGAAACTATCAGCAGCAACAACTATTGCGTATATCAGTAGAACAGCTTCACGATTCTTAATTACATAGAACACTTCTACAACCAGCAATTGAACATAATATTTTTTTTTTGTTTTCTTGTCCTCCAGACTTCCTCTCACATTAAAATAATGTTCCCGGTAGTCTTATTTAAGTAAATTTTCCCGCTTTTGTCCTCTCATTAACTATGCCAGAACGCTCTTTTTGATCCTAGATACGCATACAACGCACAGACCAGTTATTTGGCCTTGGTGATTTCATTTGCACGTGAGAAATCCCCTATAGAGTCTAATAATGCCCGCCCAAGGTGATCAGTGTTAGCTCGCCGCACGAAATTGTACACTCTTTGATTTCGATGAGAAAATTAACAAGTCTGCAACCGACCACGCCCAGAGGTTCAACTTCGGTAGCGCAACCACAAACGGTTTGAAAAAAATTCAACTATCAGCTTAGCGTTAATAAAGGGAATAACTTTAAAAGAGAATGGGGAAAAGGGTCTTCATAACCAGGCCAATACCACCGCTAACCCCCAAATGCGCACGTACTGACATGTGACAATGCACGCGTGGTTTCAAGCCAATCTGCTAAGTGGAAAAAGCGTGTGCTTGATTGCTAGCCTGAATGCACATACACATTCAGTGAGGCTGCTGCTCCCTGATTGGTCGGCGTTTATGTTTTGATTCGCCCACTTAGTGCATGCACACACACATTCATGCCAACGTTAGGGAAAGTGAGTGTGATGTCAGATATGTAACTAGACATTTCGCTTGTCTTCCTCTCACACACCGATACAAATATATTTCTGTCCTGTGGAAATAAATACTTACTACTGGAAAACACCCGTGAAAAACCGATAGAAAGGAGGAACTTTGTTGAAGGAGTACTATGCCAATCTCATGCACCAAAACAGTGGAAATAGAACTAGAAATCATTCAAATAGTCGTAAACAGAATGCTTCAAGTCGGAGAGCACTTCACGAGGAACTGGGACCCATATGGAATACTAATTTCACAGATGCACCAATTGGTTGGAGTATCCGGACCACACCTTCAGAATGCTCAGGAGTTAACAACCTTGATGAAACCGCGGCCTCTAGATTTTCATACTGCCGACGTGAAAAGAGTCGTCGTTCTTCGATGGCGAATCGGACAAAATTCTCGCAACACTGTAGGCTGATACTAAAAGTTTAACGTTTTGCACGAATTACTGCAAAGCTTCGTTTTTGCAAACCATGGAACAAAATAGATAAAATTGTAAGACATTGTTTATCATCACGTCAAAGCAATCAAACGACGTGTCCTCGGAGTCGTTTGATTCACTTTGAAGAAAGAAGAGGTTTCCGTTATTTCGCTAGTTTATCGAATACTTTTAGCCTCTTGGTTGGATTGACTGTTTTATAGAGACCTTAATTTCATTACAAGATAATTTTGGGAACTTTTTCTGACGTTTTCCAAGTCTCTACTTTGGTTTCGATTTGAAATTCTTTTTATAAGTCCAGGCGAATAACTTAATGCTTTCTTACCTGTTCCATGCTTCTTAGCTTAATACTTAGCCAACAACGTCATATCTTATTTTTGTTTGATAATCCACTTTGATAGTTTGCTAGTTTTTGAACTGTAGTGAATCTTGCTGCCAGAAAGGTGACAGCTTGATAAGAAATTCACATAATCGCGGATTTAAATATTTTTTATTCCGTGACCACGAATAAAGAGATGTGAGATCGAATTTTATGCTTGGGGACTTTCACTTGACTGTCATATTTTGAATCAGAATCCAAATCCAGCATTTTTTTGCATTATCCAAAGTTTGTTTTTCGGTTGATTTGTTTCCAAAATTCAGTGTTTTTTAATCATTGTTAAATGCTTCCTGAACTAAATTTCATCCATTTTTTTTAAATCAGGATTAGCAATACAAATAAGTCTAACTAAGTCTTGTGTTTTACTGAATTGCACTTTTGCCAGAAATTTCAAAGTGTATTTTCGAGATTTTTCATTCAAAGTATCTAACAATTTGATTCACTGCGACCAACAGTTGCTTAAATTAAAATTTCAAAAAAGAGTGCTAGAGCTAAAGAAACGACGAAAAGTGACGAATAAAATTTTTTACGTCAAGTCTTGAAAAAGCGAAGTTATCTGATCGCTTTGTATCCTCGGAGTTTCTGAAATTTCGGAATGCTCTTCACCATTCAGAGGGATTCAAGGTAATTCACTAACGTAATTGGGCCTTCTTTCTCTGATTCACCAGTAGATATTCCACTGATTTTACTGGTCAAATTTCGTTTCGGTAAACCATTACTGATATTAAAGGTGGTTCTTATTTATGAATCCTGCCTATCGAGTGTCTGTTGACTTATTAAAAATGAGTTTTCAAGGTGGCTTGTTTATTTTTTTTACTTGTATATACCTCTCCATTTCTCGGTATAAATCCCGTGATCCGGTATTTTCGTTAAGAGTTAACCACAGGCAAAGGTCCTCCTTGTTAGACTTAAGACGTCTTCTTAGATATGCAAGACTTGTCTGAAACCCACCACACTCCTTCACGAAACAAGTTTGTACGTTCAAATAAATGTTTCAGATTTCCATCTCATGAAATACTTTTAAGCGTATATATTCACTTACTTCATAGAGACAGCCATAGACTTCGCGGCCATCGCGAAGGATCTTTCTTTAATCAGGTTGTTCTGTATAGCTCGGCTATGATAAAGCAATCCAATGTTTATATGACTGATTTATTCGACTTCTCATACCAACAGTTTTGTCGTTTCTAAGGTTATCCTGATTATGACTTTAATGCTTTTTCTTTCGGTTTTAAGTTCGGAAATTGCAGTTCCTAGTAAAAGAAGCAGGCTGATTCGATAGCCGTTATCTCTTTGTAGTTCAACAAAAATCCTTTCTGAATTGAATGTTTTGTGGCGAAAGAATGGCAGGTTTGTATTGATAATTTAAGACGCATCAACCAGTTCTAGCGTGAATGCACCTGAAGAAATAATAACGAAAGTATTTTAATTGAATTCAGAAACCTATTCCTATTTAATTGCAAATTTTTTTGGCTACTTTCGGGATATTGAAGGTCGTTAGCTAAGGATGTACAACGTTTGATAATTGGGGCACTACCTCTGAGCTCGCCCAGCATTATTAGTTGTTGTTGAGTAAAGTACTTGGAAGTACATTAGTGCTGACATTCTCTGCTCATGATGAATGTCCCCTACACCAGTTAAAGCTGGTCTAAAAAGTGGATGGCGTTTGAGCAGCTCCAGAGCAGAGCGACTCTTCAACATTAATTGTCTAGAGACACTCTAGAGACACTTTTCATCCCAGAGTTTTTATGGATTTTCGTTGTAGCTTCTTAAATAGTTCTTGAGGTAACTATAATGTACTTAAACGGTGTGTTTTGGGTCTGAAACCAGGAATGTGTTTTTTTAATCCGACGAGCTTCTGACAGAAGATGTGGTTTTCATCTATGGATTTCACTTTAGGCCCAATTAAATGAAAGTCAAACTTTGAACAGCGACTTAAATTCTAATTGGATTTCATTTTATTCTTGCAATTCTGATGCAGTGATTTTTAAGCATTCCCGTTTATCTTGCGTTCACTTAACAGGGTTAGGCCGGAAGCGATATTATTCCAAGAATTTTAGTAAGCCGCCTTTTTGTCCTGACGTCAAGTCGCACTAATGGCATCTACTACATCAATAAAATGATATTTAAATGCGTGACTGAAACTTGATGTTACAGTTTCTGCGTTGGCACATATCTACTCATGTGGATATTCATTTGCCTTTCCCTAAGAAGTCTCATTAGATTTACGCCTTTCCGTGAAAGGAGCATGATAGAGGGTGAGGTGATGACTTCAGCCCTGTTATCCGATTAGATATTTAAAAACTTTGAATGTGCTATGTCCGCGCTTGAAAGTAGGCCTTTAGACTGCAGCGCTTCTGACGAATTGACTAGTCGCACTTTTTTTCTCATAAAAATAGCTATTTTCCGACACTGCACTACTAACGCTCCTTTAAATTAAGCGTTTTCTTATTTTTAGATAATTTTTTTTTAAATTTCTGTCATGCTGTTCTTAAAATTATCAATTTAATCTTCATTGACCAAAAAACTCGGGCCAGTACCTTTAGACCGTTATTTGAAAAACATGATTACCTCTTTCATAGCGTCTTTTCAATCTATTTTCTGTCTTTTTTTGATTTTTCTAAAATTATGTAGCTGTTTGAAATTCCTTCACTACAAGCTCTTTGAAATAGATTGAAATTTATTTGAACTTATGTTATTTTGCAGTACACCGTATGGATGTTTGCTATTTGTTTATTTAAATTTATTTTTCAACCAAAATATTTTTTATTTTTAATGCACTCATCGACTTTATCGTCTGCATTTTCCAAAATTTGAAAACTTTTAACTTTTAGCCATTCGAGGATGCAGCCATTCTGAACATCGCATAATAATCATTTATAAATTAATGCCATATTCACATTGCATCAAATACCGTTGAGTGCACCCTTGTGCGGAGGTTTAAATTAATTTTTGAAATAAAAAGAATGATTTTGGTGCTTATTGGCAGCAAAATATAAAAACTTAAATAAGCGGCAAGTTAAGATAGACCCATGATTGCAAAGCTAATATCCGTGAACATTAACTGATTAAAACTTTTTTTCTAAACTCATCACTGTAGTAGCCATCTCATGAAAACCATTATAAGGTGTGTTATCAAACAATTTAAAATCTCTTAAAACTGTAAAGGAAATACGACCTTCGTTGATAGACATATTGTAGCCTCGAGTCATTAGTTGATTTCTAGTAAATGTTGGTCCCTTTCTCAGCAGGTGCTGCGTCAACGTCGTTATCTCCGGCGATGATGTGCAGTCCGGGTCTGTGTCGCGCAGAGGAGGTTGAGGTGGTACTGGAAGCCGCGACACCTCAACAGCAGTCGATGTCAGGCAGAGCTGGCAGCGGGGATTCCCGACGGCGCGGTGCCAATCCCTTCGGATTTTCCCTCCGACCTGCCAGTCCACAAACTCGCCTTGACGAGCCCCTCACTAATTTCCCTCTCATAGCTAGCGTCATTCCTGGTGGTCCAGCCTTCCAGTAAGTTAATTCCTTTCAGCAGTCTAGAAATTTGAATCGAAATGTTTAAAAATAAATAATAACCTTGGAAAAATTGACAAATGGCGGCGCTATGAAAAGATAATTATGGCGTTGGGCTGTAGGAATTCAAAATATTCATCAAGTTATTGTCAATAGATTCATGTAATTATTTATCCTCCGTTAAAGTTCAAATGTTTTTCATCTCATTTTTCAATCAATTGTATTTTGTTTAGACTAACGAATATGGAAAGAGCTTAAGTAAGTAGCAAGAGTATGTTTTTATTTAGCGCAAATTTTGAGCTTGTCATAGTTTTAAAATAGGTAAAGTGCTTATTTTGTTTCTTTGATATGAACGACTTACCACTGTCTTTGTTTCGAGTCAAGCTTGGGTCTTGTAAATAATAATAATAATTGCTTCGTTCAAAAGTAAACAGATGAGCTTGTTAGTTTGTTAGGCGAGAATAGTCATTCAGGCTTGTTTTCTAAATGTCATAACAATCTATTTTGCAGCTATTCATGAAAATCCGAAAATAAGTGAGACTTCAAAATGATAATTTACTATGATTTTTCAAACACAGCTTGTATTTACTGCAAGCTGACGTCTCATAAGGTAAAACAATATACTAAGTCAGTAGCGCATAGCGATCTACCTGAGCATAGAAAGAGTGCGAAAATATTTGTTGTATTCTTTAACAATTTCAGATTGTACTTATTTTTCTGGGAGTCCAGGATCAAAGGGAGTGAATTCTTCTCTCTGGATAAGACTTTGTTGTCTCTAATTGAACTTCATTGTTTTCGGTCGTTTGATTGGGTGTGAATCACTGGAAATCCAAAGGCGGATGGTTTTAGAGCCAACTTGTTTATGCCTAGATAAAGGCACAAAAAATAAATATGCACTCTGTCACAGTTAAATTATGAGAATTACGTTTCCTTTGTAAGTACAACCTCTTTGCTTTTTGAGTATTTAACTACAGTGAGCGCTTTCCGCATTCTGATCTTTGATCAGAAAACTATTTACCATATTACATTCCCTTACGTCTATGTGATATGATTCGTATCCCCTGATAAATATGAAAAAATCTCGTGCTCACTGTGAATAACCTGGGAAGTCAAATATATTCAATTGCGACAGAAAACCGTATTCAAGGACCTCACAACACATGAGATAAAACCGTCTTCAATGTCAGTCTAATAAATGCAGACGCAGCTAGGGATTGTCTCTACACATAGTGAACCTTTCTAAGAGTTCATTTGTCTGGTAAATACGGTGTAATCATTTCATTGAGGCTATCATGAATTAATTCGATCTCCAGAGCGGACTTTATTGAAAGTGTTTCTTCACAATCTTCAACTGATTGATGACAGTTTATTTGGCAAATAGACTCCTTCTCTGTATTAAAGATGCTACCTCAAATTGAAACTGGACTTGAAAGTAAACAGTCTTATTTAAGTAGTTCCAATGCAGACCAATAGCAAAAACTCTCCCATATTTTACTTCTTAGACAAATAACATTTAAACAAACAAGATAAATACTTGACAAGCGCACCAGTATTTGGAACGTTTAAGATATTTGGGCAATGTGCCTAGAAGAAGAATTGATTTCTGTCGGTCCGCTTAGAAAGAATAGAAAATTTCGTCAGGTATTTCTGAGACGAAATGGAAGCTTCTCAGCAAAAGAGCAGTTATGTGTTCATAATTCTCATTACTTTACTATGTTCCTTTTTATTTTTATTTTATATCTTTTGTTCAACCTCACCCATTGGGCAAGCCCTAAGGACTTATTGGGGGTACAAGAGAAATGCAAAGAGCTTGTGCCACAGTTAAACAGCTACACATTGCAGTATAACAGTTATTTTGACATCTTCGGCACCCTGGTCCTTCCTCGGCATAGGTTCATCGTGCAGTAATGGCTCATTCTTCAGTTGCACTTCTTTGCGGCACCTCGTCCGTCCTCAACACGACATTTCAGTGCCATTAATGGTCGATGGGCTGTTGTTGTCCTCGTCTGTTTGTCCTTATCGAGGCATTCCTTTCTAGTAGGCTACCATTTGTGATTTACATAATAGGGAATAACGATTCGCAGTCAGGATAGAGCAGTTGTGTAGTTCACCCTGCAGGATATTCTTTTCTTCGTAGTCATTTATCGTCTCTTCAACTCGATGTTTTTCCTCCATCATGTTCACTTCTTTTACTTTCTCTGCTGCATCCTTTAGTCCTTTCCTCTTCTCTCTTGGATTTTCACTTTCTACGATTGCAGCCGAAGGGTGACAATGTCTAATGCATCTCTTTAGCCAACCTTGAGCCTTGTATCTTTTAAGCAGTCCTTTAAAGAGCACTTTGGCCTACGGGCAAGTATCTCTTCGTTTTTGTGTCCATCTTCTCCATGATCTTGTCTTACGTGTCTTTGCGTTTCCTTTGTTGGGGCGAAACATCTGTGCAGTTTGTGTTGGTACAAACAATATCATATTGCCTTTCGCCGATTAATATAGGTTTACAATTATCGTCTCGACATTTAAGGCTGTTCCTTGGATCGAGTAGCCGTGATTCGGAGTACTCTTGCCATATTTCTCTCGCATCTTCAATTAATTGGAGCACTCAATTTCTTGTTTGTGAGGCTTTCTTAGTTTCTCAGTGTTCACAAGTATGGAGAGTATAGGGCTATCTTTGCCCGCTTTCAAACTCGTCCATGGATTCATCCTCTTCGCCTGTTCAAGACTCGCCAAATCACACATCGGCAGCTCCCTTTGGAGTCCCTTTACAGTACAATCCAAGAATCATATGTCGAGCCGTATTCTGAATTGTTTGTAGTCGATTGTTATCTTTTGCTCTCAAGATAATGGTAGATGATCCATAATTGACTGCAGAATCGAATAAAATACCTATAAGAGCGCAGAAATGGTTATAGTCGTGTTAGTTTCATTTTCGCCCTTACAAGGTTTGCTTTTATTGCTCCATCGAAACGACATTCCTGCAGCTTCAAAGGGTGTTTGATCCTCACCGGCACCAACTTCAAGCCAGAGAGTCTTGTCCGCTGCAATTTGCATTCTAAATTTATGCAGCGTTATCGCCATTAACACTGCTCTATTGATCTGACAGCTGCGACCTTACTAGACGCAGTGGGACATAGACCGCCTGGATATTCCAGATGATTTAGCAGCAATCTCTTGCCCGATTCATCAAACATCTAAACCGCACGGTCATTGCGTGAGGAGAAGACTTCGTCCACTATGAGTTGGAAGGTTAGGTTGAAAAGAAGTGGTCCTTCTTTTGAGCCTTGTCTCACACTGCGTTCCATCACAAAGTTGTCCTCTGTCTCCCTCAATTTACCCATCATCAAGTCTATCGAGAACTTGACCGAATGGAGCGTTTGCCAATAGCAGCCCAGGTCGATCGTTCGGTTGATTATTACAGCAAAGATAGGCAGTGCGTCAAATGCCCTTTTCCAGTCAACAAATACTAACACCATGTTCTGCTTCTGATCCACGGCTTTCTGTATGATGGTTATTACACCAAGTACAGCAGCCTTTTCGGTGCATCTTCCTTCGCAGAATCCAAATTGGGTTCTTGAGTGTATTTCGACAAGATTGTGCTTCAGACGTTGGCACAGAATAGATGTCACCCTCTTCCCCTGCCGTTTGTACTTCAAGAACGTTTCTTGGGATGGGTTTGAGAGCGAATTTGTTGTTAAATGCCTGTGTAGCAGGAGTTCTCTGTCGTTCTTTTCGCGTATAGCTGTACACCATCCGTTTTTCATTCACTCAGCTTTTTGTCCCACAATTTGGCAGCATCCCTTCCCACAGATTACAGGATATCCTCGTATGTGGTTGCCAAGTGATCCTGAAGTGGTTGCCTGTTGAGGGGTTCCTGGTATGTTCCATCCGATTTTCTTATTTGTTCGAGGTCTTTAGGCAGTTGCCACATTTGCTTTCGACTGTTCATGCCTTCTATCAAAGTTTCATTCCTTCATATGCTCAAGCGCTTTCTAATGTGCGATTTAAGCTTGAGGATAACTGTTTGTCGGCAGTGATCGGCATTTGCATCTGCCTTTCTAGAAGCTCGTATAACGCTTAAAAGGAATAGATTTGACCTTCGAAAGCCAAGTCAAAGTCACGAATAGCACCTTTCCCTGTGGGATGGTAACAAGTAAATCTTCGAAAAGTTGGTTTTCGAAAGAAAGTATTCTTCACGCTTAAGCTGAACTCTTGGCATAAGCCCAGTAGCATTAGTCTGTGCTCGGTAGTGTCATCTCGATCGGTGAATGGACCGACGGGTTTGGCGTCAATGTTACGAGCATCAGAGCCTAATCTGCAATTGAAGTCGCCAAGGGTAATTAATTGTGTACATTTATAGACAAGTAGTCTCTAGGTTTTGGCCACTAGTTTAGAGAGGGACACTTTAACCATTGTATCCTCCGCGGACATGGTTGGAGCATAGGATCCCACCAGTCCAACTTTTACTGCTCCAGTTTGGAGGCTTAATGTGGCAAGTCTGTTTGAGACTGGGTTAATTTCGGCTTCTATGGCCTTTTTGATCAGAAAGGCGACCCTACCATTCGGTCTAGAGCTTTCCCTGTATCCATAGTTAAAGAAAGCACAGTTTTTATTTATAAAGAGCAGGAATTCATTTGATTTTCCATAAGGGCAACAATCGTCATACCCCTACCAGAAGTCTCTTCAACTACCTGGCGGATTTTCCATTCATTGCTACATGCACGCACGTTTCATATTCCAAGTTTAAGACCATGAAATCAGGTATTGCGTCGGACCTTGATTAAGACGCTCCTGATGGACTCAGGCTGTACTTCTGTTAGGTGATTACTCCTATCCGACCGCCCCTCTCTTTAGCTCTCAGAGTTGCCCCTTAGGTTACCGGTGGTCACCATGAAGAGGTAGAACGCAGAATTTGCCACTATCTGATATACTGTTTTTATTTCACATCTAAAATAAGTACCCTTGTATTAATTAGCTTGATCGCTTTGAACTTTAGTAGTGAATAGGACGATGGAGACCAATCACTTTACTCCATTCTGTAGTTTTATCCAAAAAAATTGAAACGGATCGTGTAGCTTACAGTTTGTTTGAAGGAAGATGCCTAAAAAGAATAAACATTATCCACCCCTGTAAGGTCTGAGATATGTATTATCATGCGATTCGCATACACCTCATCCGGAATTCGCAATTCAGAGTTCCAGTTTGGCTTCAGCTCTTGAACTCTTCTAGAGGCGATCAGAAAAGTCTGCAACCTCGGTTTTCCTGAGTTGAAGTAATATTTCAGACCAGTACTATTCAGTGCTCTTTACTAATATCGAAATCCTTCAATTTAATTCTTCGAAATCAAATAATGTTTTCGCTCTCAATACCATTACTAGTGTTTATATAATTTCAAGATGCGGGATACATAACCCTTTTGACTACATCGAGCAAATGAGAAACGTTTCTTGACCAGAATTTTTGCATGAATAAGCTAAATTGTAAATAAAGAGGAAGGTCCCTAGAAAAGGTAGAGGGATAGTTCCATTGAGAGTGATCGGACCGATATTAAAATTAAGTGTTGTAAAGCATGAGGAAAGCTTTAACTAATCTTTGTGAAATTCATTAACAGATTAAGTGGCAGGGGTGGTTAAAATGGATTTCTGTTGTCCCTTTGAAGAATAGAACATATAGAGGTACTTATTTCAAGAGACCACTAAATATTAATGCATGGATTTAAAGCAGTATTCGAAAGGCGCAAATACCAGACCAAGTCAATGTTCGAATCCCTACTTATAATGACTGCAAGAACATTAACGACCTCAAAGTTAATAATAATATCGGCAAAAGTTTGCATCCTTTAAAAGTATTGGAGCTAAAATGAACTTGGAATTAGAATTTTCTCTAGAGTTAGCATTTTTATCGCATGAACCCATTGGAGAGGGAGCACTTTGGATTAATTTAAGTCTATTGAAGTTAAACACAAGCTAATCTGCACTCTTAATAGGTTAATATCTAAATGCACTTGAACGTATCAGTTTCGGCTACGACATTTCAATGCAACAGCATCGATTACTTCACTTCATAGCATTGAGTGTTTAAGTGCTGATCTCACCAAACAGACCATGCTGTTACTGAATATTCCAGTTCACATAATATTTTAAAACGATTCTTAACTTACCACTAGACGAATAGATTATTCCGAAGCCTTAAAGCTCTCTTGATGCGCAAAACTGATTGGTTCAGGCAAAAAAAATCACCAACGCAACCATTTTAAAGGCACGTCATTTTTTAACGATGAGTGGTGAACGGGTTTATGATTTAAATTTATTCGTTTATCTCCATCCATCCATTCATTCAACTAGGCAATGAAATCTAACTTCCAATATGAATTTCTGTCCTCGTAAATGTCTCTTCCCATTGTTTTGACGATGACATCTCCCTATAGATCCGGTGTAATTCAGACTGGTGACTCAGTCCTGGCAATTCAAGGTGACTCACCCTTGGGTAAAACAGTTGACAAGTTGACAGCCCGTTACCTCTCGTCGTCTTCCGAATTTTCGTCGTCCAGCAGACTCCTTTCCCTGGTGACTCAGTACACTGTTGCTGAAAACGTCATTCCTTCCAGCGGTATCTTTGATGTTCGCATTTTCAAGCGGTCTGCAAGCCTTGGAATCAACCTTCAGGGTACGTTCGTGTTTATTTCAATGTCTAAAAGTTAAAAGTAATCCAGCTGCTCATTATATGGTCAACTTAATGGGAAACTGCTCAAAATATGTAGCATTTGGACATAGCTACGGCTCGAATTTTTCGGAGAAATCATTTGATTTCTGCCAAATGTAGATTTGAATACAGTCAAAAGCCTAATTTCAGTTCAATTGTGTATGATAAATACCTGAAAATTAAAGAGGTTAAGGTGAAGGTTTTTACACCAGGTAGTAGAAAAATGAAGCGTTTCTCCTCTAGAATTCTAATTTTTAACTCTTTCGTCCGTATTCAAAGAATAACCAATATATTTGGGTATGGCCTAGTTCTTTTTAGCAGTTTTAGTAAAATACAATAGAAGAATTTCTAAAGATAACCGAATGTTTTCTGTCGATAGATTATGGATTTGCTAAAGAATATTTATTTTCACTGCGATTTCATTAATAAAAAATATCGTTAATTGTCGAATATTTATGAGCTTATAAGCCCAAGTGGTACATTTTTAAGCATTACAGTGATTATCAAAGTATGAAAGTCATCTGAACTTCCTAATAGATTTCTCGAAGCTTGAAACCAACGTTAATTCATTGGAAGTCCCACGAAGCCTGCTCTAACTTTTGTTATCAGAGGAAAATGTTGAGTTGAAGAATAATGTTTATTCACACTTATTTTGATTTATTATAAACACTATTTTTGCAATCAAACGTGTTTTTTTTCAACTCGTCTCATCGAAGGGTTGCTTCACAGATGGTTTCAGCCATTCACCGTTCGAAATTTTCAACGTGGTTTCGACTCTGGTGGGAAAACTATTGAAAAAGAGTCAAATAAGATGAAAAAGGAGTTGACCTCAACTTGGTCATCAGTCACTTGAACAGTGAGTCGTCTCGTCCAGGTGATTTTTTCTGCACTGATTTCGGCACAAATAACTAGTCTTTTAGACCCTGTCTTAAGTTCAGCCTGATGACTGAACTAGTTGGTTTTGGTCGATTCAACAAATTCGCTACATTTAATCATTAAACATCTTTTCTTTCTGGTCAACTAGTATCAACTGCAGAGGTATTTGTTTCAGTCACTGGATGAGTTCCAATGGCCTTATCCATTGATAAATTGGACTTGTATCTGACGGCAACACCACATGCACCCCGCGGTTTTTTGGGGCAGCATCAATTTTCGTTACTCCTTAATAACTGTGAAGCTCTGTTTAATTAGCCTTAGCTAGTCTTTAAGTGAGGCTTCATCAACCAATGTTAGTGATGGCACTTTCCAATCAAGTTCGGGTTCAGTTTTACAATACATTTTTCGAATTTTCTATGGTTAATAAAAAACCAATCAAATCGTCAGCCACGCTCATCAAAAATTGGATACTACGCAATGTAAAATGCGGAGTCTTTTCATTTTTGATCATTATAAGCATATTGTTTGTCGTTTATTTTACAAAATCAGCTGTCTCTGCTGTGCAAACGCTTAAATTTTTATCCATTCTTGAGCTTGAAATGTTTGCTTATCAAGTGATACTCTAAGATGTGGTTATTTACGTTCCGCGGAATACATCAGAGACAGGTCAACTCAGCTCAGGCCTTAAGTCAGTCTTCATTTGAGATGCCATTTGGATTTCTGCGTATAACCAGGAGTGAATACATAGAGAACCTCTTAATATTACGCCACGTTTTCAAAATACTTTTGCAACTTAAAAGAGAGGGACGTCTTACAAGTAAAGGGTTAAAATGTTATAGTGGTTCAATTTACCGCGTATTATTTTGAAATATCGACACTGAATTTCGCGTTCAATGACATTTTTCCTTGTACCTTTATATCCCTGCCTTAGCACAGATTTTTTTTGACTGTGCAGAACAGATCGAATCCATCTTTTGAGTTTCAGTTTTCTCCGAAGCTCATTCGCACAAGTTCTAACCTCACTCTACACTAATTCAAAGTGTTGCCTCAATTGAAATGCGGGTTCGCAGATCAGCTAAAACCATTTGCCTGATACCGAACCGCAGGAGGCTATAGAGTTAGAAGTAGGAGCATTTAATAACGCGGCCATTCCATGAAATTAAACCACTCATTTTAGGTTTAGAACATGGGGGATTCCGTCTCTCTGAACTTAGCTGAATTTCGCAGCTGCTTTTGTGTTGCAAGTCTCCTCTCATTTTTACTGTTTCATGGACTCTGAAAGTCGGTACTTTCATAAAATTGAGCTTCCATGATGAATAGACAACTTTAATTATCATTTGTATTCGTATTATTATTTTTACAATATTTATTGCGTTTCTTATGAATTTTGGCATCCCACTTAAATAACCAATAAGGATTCATTAAGTGGTACAGTGTATCTATGATGATCATTACGATTAATAACCTGAATACAGATATGCCTAGAATTGTCTCGTAAACTAACACGTAGTTATAAATTGGGAACTAAAGAATGCGAATTGGGATCAATATCTAGATGCACCCTTGCGTCCGAAGAAGAAAGTCGCTGGGTGAATTCCTTCTTACTTGCCTGCACCGCTGACGCCTCTCTCCTCCTGGCCAATGGGGGGGCAATTCGCACGGGTGGCCAATGGGTGCCAAGCTGGAATGATGGGCGATGCCATCACTAGTTTCACCAAATTCACATTTTTTTCCTATTCCCACTGGTCTGGCAAGTGTCATAATTGCCTTGATGATGTTGTTGTGTTCTCAAGTTACTCCCTTTTTGAGTTCCATTCAAGCAGATGGACACAGTATCCTGCTATTTGAGGTCATGTTGGATGATAATAATTTTGCATTTGCCTTCGGTTATGAATCTAAACAGCATATTCAAAAATTGAGGACGTTTGTTCTCAAGTGCTTCATGTATTAAGGAGATTTTGCAGAGATGGTGATTCAGAGGAAGTTGTGGGAATCTGGCTAAACTTTTGATTTTAGTGGGTGTGGGTCATGAGTTGATACAGGGTGCCTATGGGCTACAATATTTAGACATTTTCCAGTTTGGTAGATCCGTGAAGGTGATTTTGAATTATCTATCCGTGCATTGGGAGAACAGCTGTTCTTCTTCAAGTGGATCACTCCTAGTAGAATTCAAATTTTTATAGCATCACGAGTTGTGACATTGATATAGCTCATACTTGGGCTCAGATCTGGCTCATGAGATTTGACACAAACTATGGATTTTCAATCTCGTTCCTTGACATAGAGATTTCTTATATTTAAAACGTATTAGTGCGTAACGATCTCTGTTTTTGTTTTGCCTTAGGCGCCATTCCGGTATATGAATTTTTGCGTAGAACAACACACCAAGAGAAAGTCATTCTCCCTCTAACGGGAAGGTAAGGGAGTGTAGCTGAGTAGCCTTATGCCAGGGCCTAACTTAAATAGTATTCATGGGTTCGACAGTGGTCTTCAGTGTGAACACCTGCATAAGTTGTCTAAACCAAGCCACTAGAAGGGCATTTAGGTCTTGATTGAGATGTTAAACTGTGGAGAGGTGTTCGTACTAATAGGTTTACCATTCAAATACACATTTAAACATATGTGTTGAGCATTTGTACAATATAGAGAATCCTCATGCATGAGCCGTTCACTTTGATTCAAATCTGGTGATCTCTATGCTTCACTAAATCCGCAGTTCCAAGGCCTAATAGATGAAAATGACTGCGGAAGAATCTTGGTTGCAAATATTCAATCGGTCCCTGCGTTACTTTTTTTTTAATTTTATGTTTATCTGTATGTCAATGCTTTTACCGACAAGGTCATCTGAACTTCCAGGTGAAGATAGTCACAATCTTGGACATATAAACGAACCATCCAAATCGAAAGAAAAAAACTGGTTATCGATATCGTCTGGTGTATAAACACATTTCCTCAGTAATTTCCTCATTGTGGCTTCTGGAATCACTCGCTGAAATTCCATTTGGCCTAATTCCTATGTAAAGCTAAAGCGAATCCCTTTCTTTTGAAGCAATTTTCAATGCTCATTCAATTTTAATATTTTTGTTAAAAGCACGTTTACACTCCCATAGCTTGGTGCCTGCGCTTATGAATGGCCTTATGCTCTAAAGTACTGCAGTATGTGCATAACTTAAAATATTAAGAATTGAATTTGCTTGAAGGGTATTTAAATAACTTGCATTACGCTTGCCTTTTAACCTATATAATTTTTTATGGAAATCACTTTCTCAGATTAGCTAAAGAAACTATTCGCTATTGGTACTGCGTATTTGAAATAATAACGGACTTTGTGAAAATAGACCGAATATTAATTAAAATTCATGCACTTAGCTTGTCTACTAGCTAGAGGAAATCAGATGTTTTGAATTAAGCGTTGCCTCAGCTAAATACTTCAAAATATGATGTTGATTTTTACGGTGATGATCTAAATATGACACTTGTTTTTCAGCTTCTAGAAAAAGTCGACCGGGTGAGCCTCTCCTGATCAGCAAAGTGATTCCAGGTAGCGTCGCGAGCCGTTGTGGCTCTATCAGCCCCGGTGACATTCTGCTTGCAGTTAACGGGGTTTCACTTGAAGCTTGCAGCATCACCGATGCGGCACGTCTCCTCCAGACCTCGGAAGATATCGTCACTCTACGAATTCAGAAACCCAATGAAGAAGCCGCTACCCCCATTTCCGACGAGGGCCTTCCTTCCTATTGCCAAAGTGACCTTGAAATCATTCGAGATGATGATAATGAATTCAGCCTCGGCGGAGGTGGGGGTGGCGCCTTGGATTTGAACGATACTCAAGAAGATGAGTTTTTGAGCCAGTCGGCAGATGAGTCAACTTCCCATCTCCCAGCGCCACTGTCTCAACCGTCTCGACGATATCGAAATCAAAAGGCAAAACGAACACAGCATAGACATATTGGAGGTACTTCAAGAAGCCAGCAACAGCTGGAAGTCGAAGCCGGAAGTGAGAGCAGGAGAGCAAACCCTTCTGATAGTCTCTCTTCTGATAGATTTAGTGAAAATATGTGTTCAGGTGGGTATTCATTAACCCGGCTAAACTGAAGTGAAGTGCGATTTCAAAATTTCATGGAATTAGTTTTTACACGCTTTTAATTTTATAGCTATACTTGTAAAACAAACCTTAATCTGTCTGCTCAAGATTCGCTTTATCTAATATCGAATATATGAGCCTAAAAGCAGTAACCAAACATTTTTAAAATCTTTTTGCGTGTATTTTTTTCTCATTTTCACCTGCTGTTTACCGATCCTGAAATAATATTCCATTTCACATTTGAAATGATCGCCCTGTTCGACAAGGACTCTTTTTTTAAATTTGATAAACTGACCGGTAAAATTCAATCTACTAAGGCAAGCTCGCTCTAAAATTTGTCTTTCCAAAGACATTCACATTCTTCGCATAAGAGGTCTTTTGAATCGACTTTTATGCGCATATTTAAAATGACGCTGAGAGGCAGCTCTTTCCTCTGTTCGACACAATTTGGCATTTGGAGATCCAGAAACCATGATAACAGACAGCCAATTTTCATCCCGTCTGAATTCCACGCGCAACAATATGTTTTCGGCCGTATTTTCCACCTCTTGTTAGATTAGAAGCGTCAATTTGTGAGGAGATTATAGTAAAACCGCCTCGTAGATCACGGTTGAATTATTCGACCTCTTGCATTCTTGTCAACTTTTCATATCTTTTCTTCCTTTCAAGGGGATATTTTAGACTGGAAGATCCAATCTCCTTCACTTCAGGCGCACCATTCTACTTCGTTTCTTGTTTTCATCCTTTTATTACTGCTCAGAGGGGAGTAGTTTCATTCTAATGACATTGAGATTTCAAGCTTATGAACGCTGGTTGTGGGTTTTAACTGTATTGAACGCAGTGGCATTTCGGGAGAAGATATCTTGCGCCCCTCGTAGTGTTCCCGTTGGTAAACTCGTTTCAATGACGTTTGCCGTTTTTTGTTAGAACCTCTTCTGATCCATTCCAGTTGTTTGTTGATTTCTTTTTATAATCAAAACAAAACGAAAAACGATTCGTCTGATCGTTACAGCTTTATATTTTAAAAATAATTTACTGCCTAATTGGATGTAAAAATGCTTTATTCCTCCACTAAGTTAATTGTGCTGGTATTCAAGTAAATGGTTTTGTTAAATTGTGTCCTCTGATAAGGTCAATGGGGCACGTATGCAACTGCAACTTGATCCAGGTACAACTTCTGAATTAATGAACTAAGTAATCTTTTAGATGTCATAAAAAGGTTCTGGAATGAAGTAAATGTGTCTTAGCTTTGAGTTAGAAAACAGTAGCTACTAAAGAAGTTCAGTTTAATGAGTAAAAATACCTCATCCAATATACTGGTCCGATTCCCACTAAATCTATCACTATATGAAATTCGACTTTCAAATTACGACAGTAGAAACAAAAACTGCAATCTTTCAGGTCATAGAGATAGGACAACCTGCTTATAATTAATTTAGTCAAGCCAGATCACGAAGTTTTCACCATGCCTGACGATTCTGAAGTTATATAGATCACCAGAAGCTTAACCCGTTTGTACTGCTAAACTGGATACCTCAAGTTTGGTGGGCTTCAAGCGAGGTTCGTTGAAGATTCGCAATTCGATTTCCTACTAAACACAGCGACTTGCCATTTTGCTTCTTTCTAACGCAACCGCAGAAGATAACTTTGTTTGTGAACTCTTCTAGAGATTTCGTTTTTGCCGCTTTCTGTATGGTCACGAAGTAACTGTGGATAAAAATATCGGGTATAAATAGTTTGATCTTTGATTGGAAACCACTGCTATCTTCTGGTACTTGGCTTGCGTATCTACTATGACCGAAAACTCCCTTGAAGGAGTGAATTGATTCTGTGATAATAGTCTCATTTAGGCGCACTCCCCTAATCTGCGGTGATCTTGTTGATAAATCAAGCCTTTTGACGCCCTTAAAAGGTCCTACTTTCGTAGCTTTTGTCACGAATAGTACTATGCATAGATTTTTGCCCATGCAGCAAGAATTGTATAAGACATTGGCAATAAATGGCTCGGATTCTAAATTCAGCAAGCAAATGGAGCGATTCCTTGTCTAGTTATTGATATTCAGCAAAAAGATGGTTAAGTGGGAAGCTTTCAATCAGAGGTGCCAAAGAACTGAAAGATGCTGATCTTCAATATTGACTAGTTCAAAACAAACCTAATTTAAACTTTCCGATCACAAAGTAAAAGTGGTAAATGGCTCTAACAAGGACGAACTAAATTTAAAAACTGCACCATCAGATAGTGAAGGTTTGGTTCAACGTTTTTGACTTTTTAACTATCAGTAAGTGCAGAAGTTCAAAAATGACAATTGATCGTCGTTTTTGCTTTAATTGACTTTAATTGGTGTATTCCTTGACGGTGGTAATGCCCTCCGCTTCTATAAATTAATCAACAAAATAGGTACCAATAGAGGCCTCCTTCGCTAATTAGTCCTTGGCAAATTTCGTATTAATTTTGTTGAAATTACTTTTTTTCAAATGTAGTTCATTTGATCCTGAGTGCTTTGACGAGCGCATATGTTTGATTAGCTGAAAAGGTGAATTGCTTAGACTTCTACTTGTTAAGATACGCAGATATTCCACCGATTCATGTGTTAAACGGAAGAACCGAAACCAGGAGCATGAAAATGTTGAATTCATTCCGCGTTAATGCCTAGCTCAGGAAAGTACTTTTTTCAAGCAGAGACAGATTTTATCTGCCAAAATTTTATCTGCCAGTAGCCAGAATTTTTGATTTGCATCTAACCTAACATGATGAATTGTCGAGAAGTACGTTAAGCAGAATGCGACAGTCCTTGGGTAATTAGGATGCAAAGCAATCTCAGTCCAGAGAGGCTCCTTGAAAGGTCTTAATTGATCTTTAATATTGCATATCTTGAGTTCCAAGAGTGCACAGAGTCCAAAGTATAACACCAGAAATAATTGTTACGGTACGCACAGTTTATTCCTCTTAAACCAATGCCCTAAAAATAGCCGGAGTATGTAGACACGTGCACCCAAGCAAAGGTTGAGGGTGATCAAAGTCTGTAATTGAAAATCCTCAAACAGTCTCGCACCGAATTCCAAACGTATGTGCCCAACGTTTCACGCCTAATTAGTTACCGCATCTGCCACAGTAATGGCCTACTAACTACAACAATTCCCATTTTGATGCCTTGAAGTATGCCGTATTTTGAATTCTTCAGCAGCTTCTTCAACAAGCCTTAGATGCTGCAAAGTTTCAAATAATGCTTATGTCTGATTTTATCATCTGAAACTTCGGTGTGACCTTGGACTGTTTAGTCGGCCGTAAATGAATAAAGTTTGAACCTTTTAAAGTTCCATGTCAGAAACCAACAAGATTTCGGCAACTTCTTTGAATTCATCTGTTCATGGAGTTGAAATAAAGAGCTTGGCACTCTATTTCTTATTTGCTCGGAGGCCCCTACAGTTTGATAAAGAGGATGTTCATAAATTGATAGATTAAGGTCCAATAATTTGACAAGAATAGATGGTTTTTTGGAAAGCCAAAGTAACTTTTTATTTCTAGCTTCGTGAAATCTGGAATCTAATTTGCGTAGACAAACTCTAAAAATTACCGTGACTTAAAGATCTTCACTGTGCACCACTGCATGCACTGGAGTCCCCAGCTGCAAACTTCAGCGCTAGAAGGCAAGATGATTTTTCTGATGCCGTAATACTCACTAAATTAATGTAGAATTTACAGCTGGCAAACAGCTATGAAATAAAAATGTGTTTTTATCTTTTCTATGCATTGGATACTCTCAGGACTATTGGTTTTTGTGCAATCTACGAAATCTGGTTTTTTGAATTTTTTGTTGCGCTCTCCACCTCTTGCCGCCTCAGCTATTTGAAATGACAAAATAACTGTTCCTCCTAGCAATTCATAATGATGGGACGAATCATAGGGAATTCACTTCTAATGAAAAGAGCAGTTAAGCCAGGCGCTTGACAAGAAGGTCTGAGGACTTCAAATCGGCTCACTTGCCTTCATTCGCGTTAGAGAACTAGAGTTTCTCTAGCTAGCCAGTGATTCCTCAGAATCTAGTCACTATTACTTGTCTCCTCCTCTAACGAAATAATGTGCCCGTATTAAGTAACCATTTGTAAGATTTGGCATATTCAAGATGATTGTTGTTCCCATCACTTAGATACTTTTTTCTCTCTTCTGTGATTTCTCTTCATAAACCTCGGCAAACTATCTAACCTCTTGGAATTGCGTTAATGTCTACATAATGTTAATGGACCAAGGACAAAGCGATTTTACAGAAGTCATAGATGAGGCTGATTCAGACGATAAAATGAGAAAAAAAATTAATTTTCAACGGAAGCACTAAATTTTCGCCCTGTACCTTCCATTGACTCTTATCTGATGTCCATCTGACAATTCTGTAGCGTGCTCAGTGTCTACCTGGAGGCTGAAACTCAGTTTTATCAAGAGGTGATCACTTCGAGCAACAGATCTTCTACCATTTCTTTTAGTGTATAGTATGTTATCCATTTCTTGGACGCCGTATCCCTTCAAACGTTTTGCTTCTCTCTTTTCTGATCGCCTTCCCCTCACTACGTGTGATGTCAAAGTTAGCAGTTGAAGAGATTTTCGTGAATGGTGGCTGTTGCCAGCATAAATGTCACAGAATGTCATAGCAGACTCCTCGCTTACAGGTCTTGTTCCATTTGTTATTCTTCCATTTATTCAGTCTCATTCTACTCAAGTTCGTTTGAGTGAACATTCGAATCATTTTTTAAATGATCAACTCATTAATCTAACCAACAATGCGAACTCTGGTGAATTACTTATAACATCTACCAAAAGAAAGACTTTAGATTGGCCGACTTATAAAACACCTTCTGTCCTGGTAAACTTATATACTTTGACGATGACTTTGATGAAACTGCCTTGTGACTAGGTATTGTGACCGTCCATTATATTATTAAGATTGGTCATATACCAAGTTTCAGGAGCGGATGAATGCTGAAAAATCATAATTAAAGCAAAGTAGGTAGTCCAGAAATGTAGAACTGGTATTACTATTGGTGGCGATGATGTTGCATTTTAACCATTCAAGGCACACCAAAACATGAAGAGAAGCGTTTATGAGCAACATCAAAGCCAAAAGCATGTTGTGATTGCCAGAAACGATAACAAAATACTCTCTGCACTCGAAGCGCAGTAGGATGAGCATACCGAGCGCGGGAGAACGAATTGGCGGGCGAAAATTCCTGCCAGGTTCAGGGAGAGGGCTTGACTGAAGGATTACAGCTTTCCTTCAACCAACGAGAATAAATCAAACTGGCTTGTGCCATGCTGCCTACGCTCGCCTGCCAAAATTCATCTCCCCTTGGTTTAGTGATGGATGCCACGGAAAAATTGCAAAACGCTTTATCGGAAAGTGGAGAGGGAAAAATCGCAACCGGTTGCACCCAGTGAATAGATGCCTTAAGGTTGATGTTTATCATTGTTATTAAGAGATTTATATCTTTCGTAAATTATTCCCTCGTTTTCTAATACTCTCGGTCATTTGTGGCAATCATTGTGTCCTTGTGCAAGACATTGACAACTTTCAGTGCTGTTTCCTTCAAGGTCATTCTATCACGAATATGTAGGGCCTGATACAAGTGAATATTTCATTTCGTGGCGAAATGCCCCAAACTTCTTTTACTTACAAGTTAAAGTTTTCTGAAGCTTTAACCTATGGCCATTTACTGTGAATCGCATCGAAGTTTCGATGTTAATTAATTCTAGGACAAGTAGAGAGTCAAGAGAGCTCCAGAGGAGTCTCTCTTTATTTTACCTTCTAATGCTGAAGGATATTGCTTGACATAATCCAACTCGCCTCTCCTTCGTGAAATCAAAGAACTTTTCTCATTTGGATTATCTCGTGTTTTATGCCATTAGGTGAAAATTCTTTTTTTCCGTTTCAGTGTTTTGAAACACCAAAATCTTTTAGGATAGGGCAAACCACATTTTAATATGAACGTTCATAGAATTGTTTAGATGCAAGCCTTCAAGACAATAATGCATCATCCTAAGATTCAGTGATCCAGTTTTTATCTTTATTTAATGCCAAACAGGTTAATAGAAGTTAGCTGAGCTAATTTTAATATGGATATGGCTATCACTTCAGCAGCCTCTTTAACTGATTAATCGCCTTGAATCTTAGTAAGTCGCTTGAATATCAGGTTGGCAGAGAATTCGGTCGTATTGGCACTGTCTGCCTATACTTGTCATTCTAAATACCGGGATCGAAATCATCTTCATGAACGCAGATGGGCGATAAATGATCACGTTTTGAGAAGGAGGATGAAATCAGAAAGACGGCAATGACGAGAATGCTTTTTGGGAAAAACAGTAATATGACAGATAATTTAAATCTTTTCAAAGGCTTCACTTCAACTAGAGAAAAAGTGCTCCCTTTCTAGGGCAAAAAGCGCAAAAGCTTCGAGTTATGACTTTGAATTATGCATTTCTGTTGTTTTGTATTGTAAATAATACGTATCTCAATCCTCCCTGAAATAGAACCGAAATCCACAATGATCAGTGTTTACTTTTTTACAAGATCAAAATATAGGCGATTATTTTCCAAAGAACTTCGAGACGACTCAGTGGAATTTGCGAGTTTATTGACTATAAAATAATTGTAAAATTACTCGTAGAAGGTCGTAGTTTGCCGTATAACTTTGCTTCTCCCTAACTTAACTTGACTTATAAAGTTACTTAAATTTTTTCAAACGCTATTAAATCTACGGCATTTTAACAGGTGTTTGTGTTCGGTACTTCATTGTTTTCTGATAGTAAAGCTTGTGACTATGTATCGGTTATGTTTCCTGCTGAAATCAAGCCGAATCGAAGACGAAAGTGGTTACTTTGGCACAACTTTGAATATCCGTTAATAGGATATTACCGAGCCAAATCTGCTTGTTGAAAAGATGTCTTTACAGAATTCGAGCTATGAGCTATTAATTTTTTATTTTTTTTATATTTTTCTCCCCACCTATTAGGGCAAGTCTCAAGGACTTATTGGGGCTACAACAGAAGTACAAATAGCTTTTATAGCAATTAAGCATAACAGTTAACACAGAACAGTTAAAACGCTTGTTGACGACTTCGTTTGTATGGTCTCTTCTCTGACATGGCTTCGTCGTACAGGTAGCAGTTCAGCTTCGTCGAGCCACCCGGTCTGATTTCGTTTGTCTTCAAATCTCCTCCAGAAACCAACATTCTGGCGGAGATTCCGTTCATTGCTAAATCCACGTGCATTCCATAGTTCAGATTGAGACCAGGAATCCGGTTATTTACGTCGTTCCTTCTTTACCAAGCTGCAAGAAGTTGTACTTCTGCTGGCATAATCTAATTGTGTGCTTCCGGAGGGTGATTAGTCCCATCCGGCCGCCCCTCTCACTAGCCCCCAGAGTTGCACCTGAGGTTACCGATGGTCACCACGAGGAGGTTGAGGGTAGGTTTGACCACCAAGAGGTACTAATAAGACACCAAAGACAATCAAAGAGTGTCTGGAGAGAAGAAACAAAGGAGTTAAAGAATTCACCACCAATCAGTTTAGAAAAACGACATTTAAATCTCTACCTAAATGTTTAGAATTGGTGAAATATAATCTCTTGTTTGTATTAAACTGTTATGAATTTAATGAGCTTTTGCTGCATATAAAGAAAGTTGATTTGAAAATGAAGAAAATGCCATTTTTTTCTTTTAGATACCCTTTTTGAAGTGCACAAGGTGCGTCTGACACGATCGAACTCGTCATGTCCCTGGGGAGTTGTGATCTCTGGCACAGATGACGTGATTGACGCCCCAGTCTACATCGATTCCCTGACCGCCGGGAAACCAGCAGCCCTCTCCGGACTTTTACGACCAGGGGATCGCATCCTCGCTGTCAATGGACTGGACGGTGCGGCGCCTAAACTGGCTGGAGGTGCCGGACTGACTCTTTCCCTTGTGACTTCCCGATTACAGCAGCCTTTTGAGTCAGTTACTCTCTACGTTGCTCGTGAAAAAGGCCGTTCTGACTTCCCTTTGCCTTCCTCTTCGGCCTCGATGTCTGCCATTCCTCAAGGTGACAGTAGCTGCGTAGTAAAACAATATTCTTGGGGCACCGTGAGTTTTTCAAAAAAAACGGACTTCCTACCACCCGAAAATGCATTACATTTCATGAACTAAGGCATGTCTTTGTAGTCCTGTTCTCCTGGCACTGAATTTAATCCGTCATTTGACGAAGACCATATTCGACGGTCACCTCGGACAATACAATCAACGTCTGTCACAAATGCTGCAACATCAGTCACACGATTAAGAAAACAGAACTCGACCTCAAAAGTTCTTCCCTATCCTCGGCATTTCACTGGCGTTAAGGGATTTCCCACTAACTCTGGTTAGTACAGAATTAGAAATATATGACACCATTAAAAGCTGGGTAAAAGCTATCAAACCTCCCTTATTAGGTCGTGACCCTAACTTTTCTGAAGAGAGAAGCTTTGCGACCGCTTCTCATCGGAAATTCCAAAATACAGGTCAGTCTGCAAGTCATCTTCCAGAGGTGCCTCGACAGACTGTTGACGCCTATTTGTCGAAAGACGAGACCAATACTTCGCATCATCAGCATCAGCATCACCATCTTCATAGGAGTCACCGTCGACGGCGAAAAACGTTAGGGAGCAGCAGGCATCAACGTCATCATGGTAAGCAGAACGAAGAGGAACAGGGTGTTCAGAAAGAAAGAGAAATCCCCAGAGCTTCCTCAACGCTCAATTTTGACGATATTGCCTGTCCGGGATGTCGCGAGGCTGTTGTCAAAGAAGTTTTGAATCAACAAAGGTGAGGTCATTAGGGACAGGTGTTATTTTCAAGCTAGAATAGACTTGTTTTCTGAGTCCAAGGGCTGTTCAGACCTCCCAAGTAAAATGAATTAAAACGATTTTATTCCCAGCCCAGTTTGGCTTATTTTACCTCTGTTTAAGGGTAAAGAGAAGAAGATATGTTTAGAGAACCAAATCGTGCTTTACCTCTTCAAGCACGAAATCGGCTGTTTTATCCGCCCGAAAAATTATTTTACTGCAACTTTTAAACTCGAATAAAAACTTACACTCCGCAGATATTCGCAATCTAAAGTTAATGTAAGCCAAGTCATTCATGAGGAAGAAAGTCTGGGCTCTCGTCGACCAGCAGATGGGTGAATAATTCAGTCGATGTACCAACTGCCTCGTCAATCAGAGCAATATTATGATGGAGGATTTCTTTCACTTTTTGCTAGAACTGTAAAAAGGAAGGTATTGGGAGGTATCAAATCGAGGCGATCTCTTTATCAAGCATCATGTTATTCTAAACAGAAATTCATCATGTTCAAAGTTTTTGGATGAAACTAACGTTGAAATTTAAGGGAAACCAACAAAATAGCTGAGTTTCCTAGAGCCCCAACACCGCGATCCAGCGCACTGTGGTAGTCCCCGAACTTATTCTATATCGATACTTAGTAACGTGATGCCGAATTAATCTCAAAACTTTCCCCCTTTTTTCCTTAGATTTTTTCTTTAGTCGGGAAGACCTCGTATTTTTATGAAAGTTTTGGAAAATAACGTTTATTCTTGACTGCACAAACACTCTACTCTCGTCAATATAGAAGTCTTCATTAATGGAAAATGTGTTATAAAGCCAGTTTTAAAGAGAGGAGTTCATCCTCTTTATGAGTTGGCATCAATCAGCGTAAGCGGTTATCCAGATCAATGGATTTTGAACTCTTTTCCATCGATGAATCAAAAGCCAATGCCGTTTCACACTGTCGATTGGCTCATCAGGCGATGTTTCATTTTTTCATTCCGATGGTCATTTGGTAAATGAGCTTTCATCTCCTTTGCGGCTGCAGAGGATCTATAGCCTCGTAGACCGCCGTGTAGGTTCTCGCTTATCTTTCCTCCTTGGAGGTAGGGCCTAGATTCAAGCATTAAGGTTTGAAACCAAACCCGTTAACTCTATACTCTATTCTGTCGTATTGTGATTCATTAATCGAAGCGAGCGGTCAAGGATTGATGGTAGCTAAGGTATATATACTTGAAAATTGTTTTGATTCTCTAGGCAAGCGTTTTAGTCATTGAGTGGTTTCAACTCATTGAGAGTTTGGCCAAGGGGAGTGGGAGCAAAATCGAGGAAGTGAGAAAGTGGATTTCTAGGCTTCTTGAGGGGATTTGCTTTGCAGCAGCAAGTAGTAGCATCAATTATCGCAAATCTCTTCTAAATCCCCTCTGGATTTAGGGCTTGCCTTGGTGCAGTCTGACTTCCAGAAAATTCTTGCAATTTTCTCTTACGCCACTGCCGCCTCGCCACCACCATCACCATTTCTGCGAGTCAGGAACATTAGCGCTGTAAACTCTTGCAGTTAAGTCGTTTTATTTCTTCACTTTTATTGGCAAATTTTATGATGGCTGACTTTTTTACTCTTTACCTCGCATCTTTTCAGGATAAACGTCAGTATTTAACCACATTTCCTCTGAACTCTCTAACCATTTGACATAATTAACTTGGTATGTGAGGTCCTGGAATTCGACAGTGTTGTTTATTTTCATTTAAGACTTTTGAACGAGCAGAGATTCAACCGAACTCATCTTGCACAACGACGAGGTCGTCTGCGAATGCGAGGTCGCAGTCTGGAGATGGTGGACTCCCAGATCGTGGATACTGTTGCACCTGACGCTAATTTTTCGTCTTCTTACCGCACTCATCGTCACCATCATCACCAACAGCCCGCATTGCCTCTATCCCTTGAGATTCGAGGTGGCAATGGCGGTAGCTATCAAAATCTCTCACGATCAGACTCGCGGCTCGATCGAGGGCGTATTAACCCTGAAGATTTAGATGATGAAGGTTCCATATCAACTTCTGCTGCTGGTGCTTCATTACGGTCCTATTGCTCATCCTCTACAGCATCGAGATCTTTAAATGCCTCTGGTATCTCCCGCAGTTCTTCGCTCTCTAGCACGGATCTTCTGGAAGCTACAAGAACTTCCGTACCTGCTCACCGAAACACTGCAGTGTCTCCTTTTCCTAGGTATCATCAAACTCGATAATCTTCAAGCACATATTGGGATTCAGGAGTGATATTATACGGACTGATTGGTTTGACTTGAGTTTCGTTAAATTTATTTTCTATTCTCTAAGCCGTCACTCCAGTCACTGAACTTAATATATATATTCCCTTGTTCAGCAGACATTCTGCTTGGTAGATTAACCATTCAACCATTCAACCAGATCTTCAGACCCATTATAGTAGCTTCAACTGCTATTCGCTGGAGCATTCACAAGAGCCTTCTATAAAAGTAATTCTGAACTTTTTAAGACCGTGTTCTACTTGACTTTTTTAAGGTCCTCCAACTAGCTGTTTCTCTGTTGGGCGTGTTAGTGCATTTTCATTCATTCTCTCTACCCTTTATCAGAGGCGTTTATGTCCTTAATCTGACGGAAAAAACGAGTCCCATTAGCTTATGGATAGACCCACAAACGAATGGACCAAAGGTGAAAGTGTAAATAATTTGAATTTTGTTTTCGTTTTCCTTTGAAAGGGTACAACTTGCCTCTCTTTCTTAAGTTGATTGAATGTATGGTAATATTTTAGTCACACCTTAGCCACCGTTGAGTGTTTAAGTTCTGAGGCGATTTCCCAACTAGGAACTGTTAGTGAGAAATATTTTTGTGATGAATTAATACGCTAACACCCACTTCATCAGACAACAATGTTTTTATTTTATTTTTTGTCGTTTCCATAGTCGATAGGCGATGTGCTATTCCTTAACTTAATCAGTTGCACTAACTTTGATTCAGAAGACGGTAATGAAACCCAACGGATGTTCGGATGCACAGAATTCACATCTTCGGTCACTCCTACCGCCACTACTAACCGAACACTTTGTTACAAAGGCTTTTGAGACAAAGTTGATTTTAGACTTTACTTGGTTGAAGTCCAAGTTACTTTAGTATTTTACCTGCCTTGTTAGCTAATTGTTTAAGTTACTTTATGGCGCAATGCAACTTCATTCTGCCTTTATTACCGAGTTAGCACCACTTAGGCCTTTCCGTTCTTAATTTCAAGTTAGAAACTGAAAATGGCTAAAGTAGAGGACGGTCATCGACTTGCAAGTAATTCCAAGGGGTAGGGTTCAGTGACTGTCAATAACTTTCGCAAAGCATGTCAAAAATCTGCTAATAGGACCGGAACGATGGCTACGGGATATATAGGCTCATTAGTATCACTTAAAAAACATTTTTGGTGGGAAGAGGAAGGGTTTAGAAAGGGGATGTTGAGCCTTGAGTGGGATGGCAGTCAGAACCGTGGACCTTTATCGGAACCGATGGTGATCGACTTTAATGAAAGGTGACGCTTAGTCAAAGTCGCTAGATGAATTCAGAGAATGATGTATGCTAGGAAGAGGTTCGTGTTCCATTTATATCCATCATTTGATCTTAACGCATAGTTTTAACTCGGACAAATGGAGAATGTGAAAGAGGTTTCTTCTTCAACTAGAAGTTGTTATCTTTTAGGTCGACCTTGCTTTTGGAATCCTTTAAGGCCAGGTCTTTGTCTACTCACTTGTCATTAGAGTCATCTTCAATCTGAGACCACATATCTTTTCAAAATCTTCGCTGCAAGCAGGTTACCAGCTGCTGCATTTCAAGTGGCTTTGTCTCATTTCTCCATTTACTTCTGCTCCAAAGCAGCAAAAACTGAAAGCCATCAGAATAGTCTAAGGTCTCAGTCAGCAAGTTATTTCTCAATTCTTTATTCATCTCGGTGTAGCTACACAGTTTCTAATGTGTTCTTAGGTGATCTCCAATTTATAAGGTGATGGGTAAAAGGCAGATGAACAAATAGCAGCTTTCACTTTGAAAGAAGAAATCGTTTGTTTTTAATAACTATATTAGAAGTCTTCAAAAATCGTAACTTGTTCGATAGTGAAGATAAGATTTCTGTTGATTGTGGTAGCTCATCGAGATCGTAACAAGTGACATAGCTGAAAATTTCTGGAAAAGTGGGTTAGCATGTTTTGGGCATCTCTTTAATCACCGATCTGGTTCAACTTTGTCTGAGCAATTAGAATGACTGTGCAAATGCTCAATCGCTTTCGAGGATCTGGGAACATTGGCGTAAACTTTGCATGAATCCGAACTAGTATATTTTGGCACTTTTCGTCACACAAGTGAATGAAAGGGTGATTAAAATAGGTGGAGCGGCTGCTTTTATTTTGGAATTCAGGGACTTCAACTTCCTTTTTTATCAACTTGAGTTTCATTCATTTCCCAGATCTGTCCATTAAAATATCAGTTCAAAAAAGTCGCTTTCCGGCATCCAAGACTTAAATGGTAACAGTTCATTAAGGTAACTAGACCCTGACTCATCTCTATTTTATCTATTTCGCATTTATTTTTCTCCTCAGTGATAACCTTAAAACTTGCCATCTTCTTCTTTTTATCGTTAAATCTGAAAAGCTCTAGTTGCTGTTGAAGGGGAAATCTCACCTACAGATGAACTAAGTGTTGCCAACTATACCAGTGTAGAGTTGGTCAGCACTGTTAACTATTGCGTTAACTCTCGTTTGCTACTAGATGCCATTCTCATCTAGGACAGTAACATCAGAATTTATTATGCAGTGATATCACAATGGCTACTTAAAAGGGGTAAAAATTTCAGAGAATGAATTGGTCATTCAAACGCAATCTATCTACCCGGCTATATAACTCCTGTCGTCGCTTATAGCAATAACTTGTCTCCTCAAAATACCACTTGCTTGCCCAGTGGTTCTTTTAATTTCCTGTGGTTGATAAACAACCTCCTTCAGATAATTTTCGCCGTGTTTTAATGTTACACGTTGGTTAATATATTTCAAAGACCTTCCCCCTGGATGGATTGAGTTACTTTTAGAAATTCTAGTTAAAATATCCTTTAATGGTTTAAAAAAGATTTTTTTGTTTTGACAAACATTTTCGCCTTAGCTGTGGGAAACAGAGGAGTCATAGAAGTATTGAAACACTGCCGCGGGGTACTGCAAACTTTTCGGAGAGTCGAAATACTGCCCCGGTGACGTCCAAACAACGTCTGCATAGGTCAGCAAGTAGGGAGAACCGAGTACCGTCGTGGCGGGGCTGGATTCGGCTAGTGAAGCCTAATCCTGGCGACTCATTCGGAATCGGGCTTTCAAAAGGGCTATCGTCTAGAGGTATCTACGTGTCTGCTGTTCGTCCTGGCTCGGTTGCCGATACCTCTGGATTGCTGCAAATATATGACAGGATTCTCGAGGTATAGAATTTTGAACTCTTTTAGCCAAAATCATAAATACCGGCTAGCTAACTTAGAGATTACTCTATTAGGATTTTGAAATATACGACTTAGAAGATAAATTAATGCCAATAGGTTAAAAATAGGTAAACACATCAGATTCCCCTATTTGTGCGACTGTCACACATGCTCGGACGTGTTTAGACTCGTTCTGGCATACTATTTTTATCTCAAGCATCGTGAATGGGGTGAGCATTGTGAAGAAGGTCATCGAACAGAGAGATCGTCTGCCTGTAAATGATCAATTTTCAAGGTTTCATTGACCTCTTCCGTTTTAGTTCTTCGCGTGAAAGTTAAAATTGGCAGTGGAGCAGAAAACTTTCAAAAGCTGCTATGATACAAAATGGCAAGATTCTGTGCGAAAAATTAGACATTCGTATGGGTGGAAAAATGGGAAGACTATAGCTTTTCATTATCAAAATATTCGGATCGTTAGAAGCAAGCCTTCAGTAAAGCATTGTCAATCTCGCCTGATCTGTAGTACCTGTTGGGTCCTTATCGACGCCCGGTTTAAAAAACTCCTGGCTGAAATGCATTCCTCAGGTTAATAAGGGGTTACTAAATTCTGATTGTTGACTAAAACATTCAAGTATAGGAAACCAAAAACCCATCACTTGTCAAAAGAAGACCTGACTTATTTAATAAGTAAAACAAAAGCTAGCCGTCTCTAAAGTAGAAAACACTTTCAAATACGTTCTAACGGATTCACACCGTCAACCAGTTAGGCAAATGCTTGTCTCGGCAGGGGACATTGGTTCGAATCATATCAGCTCTTAGCTGTGTGTTTGCTTTGTGGAATTTGAATATGTGTTCGCTCTAGAATTTGTTTAACTGAAGTTATGATATTTATGGTTGCATTTCGCTTTTTTAGAGGCATTGTGAATTGAGCCTAGTCTTGCTTTCAAGCAGTGATTGGTTATGCCTTTCCCGGTCCTCCATGTTTCCACATTCCGAATTTGAGCAATGTTCTTGATCCATCGGAATTTAACTGTGCCGTCTCCTTTCCCTATATCTTGAATTCTTTGAACCAGTAGACATTAGTGAAATCGAAAGACCCATACCAAGTACTAGAATTAAGGAGGTTGTTGATTCGTTTTTTCTTGAAGGGCTTTTCTCGAAGCGGTTCCTGAATATTAGACCCACTGAAGCACAAAATGCAGCCGTCATGTCTTTATAATGCTACTATTTTCACGTCTATTTGTGCCAATCAGACTCTTTTTTGTGGATTTTAACAAGGCAATGAGAGGTAAATAAATTTATTTTCTACCCACATGGTATCACAATGATCAGTTAGGAATCAAATCGCCCAGAAACGGTAGTAAATCACGCCAATCCCTTAACGCGAGTGTTGTAATGGCCTGCCTGTGGTAGGTCCTACGAATTCGATAGACTTCCAGCTTAAGGCATTGCGAGATTTGCTTATTTCTCTTGTAGGTGAATGAGATATCGACGAAAGGACGAACGTGTCGGGAAGTGGTCGCGATGATTCGGCGTTCAAGTCCCGTTCTCGACCTCTTCATTCACCGCCGCCGTTGAAGCTAATCTGCCTTATAAATAGTTCCTTTCCTTGTCCCATTTTCTTCTTAACTCAAATGAAAAGCTCTTTATCTTCCATATAATTAAATAGATCTACAGTTTACGACGGCGCGGATGGATAAAGGCAAAGAAACAGTTGTCACAACATAGATACGCTCAAGCTATTCATTCCTTCACTCTCTGACTTACTACCCAAGCGCCTGACCTTTTGTCCGCCAGTCTGCTTGTAGTCTTTCATTGGGACTCCCGTTTCCTCCCTCACCTCTTCTTTTTGACTCTCCCATTTTTCTCAAGCCCTAGTTCACCAATTCAGTGGCCTTAGTAGATGCGAAGTGAAATCAATCTGGCTTCTAGGCCTTGGTGTTGTACCTTCCTCAAGTTTTTCTCTCTCTAAGAAAATTTATTTCATTCTACCTAGCCGCTCCTTCCCCATGCAAATCGTAAATGTGCCTCTAAATCCATTCCCTTTCTCAACTGTCCACTGACTCTTGATCCAGCCAATCAGCTAACCATAACCGATACCACCGCTTTCGGGGCGGCACACATAACTATATATATATATATATATATGTTTGAAATTAAAAAAAAAGCAAACTTAAGAAATACTTCACTCCTATGATAGACTTAGTGTTGTGTTATTTGGAGGCGCTATTTCTTAGGGTTCTTGCGCGGCAATGATTCCGATTTGTAAAACATGCCTTTTGAAATCCCATAAGGGAAAGGTCAAAGAAGGGAAAAGGCCCTTTTCGGCAACCTCTCTCATTTTGGCTCATCGGTCTTTAATTTACCTCTTAAGCATAAGCCACTTTACGCTATCTTGGTTGTATTTTAAAAAAGCAAGGTTATGTTATAGATACATTCAAGTCGCAGTGTGAACTTTAGTGTTGACACGGAGATTACTTGTAGAGGTTGTTATCTCACTGATTCATATCTACTGGATTGCGATTCGATCGCACATATATTAATGGGCAGGCTGGAATGACCCTTAAAGCTGCGATCGTTAATTTTAACGATCGCACTGGCGATTTAAGGACATATTTTAGGTCGAAGCAAAAAATATATCATTGGATAGACCGGCCATGAGTTATCAACCAGGAGCTGAAGGGGCTCCGACCAGGACGATTTGCAAACCTTGACACCCTGATAACGTCCAATGTCGGTGATGCAGCGACACTGTTGATTAGCTGGAAAACTCTATGCTATTATTTGCCAGTATAACTAGAATGACGACCTTCAGTAAATATTCACACTCAAGTTACTTCGATTCCTCAACTTTTTCTCTCTAAATTATATGTTAAAAGAAGTGATATCAGCATATTTTTTAGCTTATAAAAAAGTTATGCCAATTTTTTTTGCAACTTTCAGTGAACTGTAGTCTGAGCTTTTTCCGAGGTAGGTTCGATTAATATTTGAACGGGAATCTCGGAACCTTAACTGAGTAAACCTAATATTTTCGCGCCAGTACTGCGATCAAAGCTCTGACCATCCTTAAGCCACTTTATTTTAGTTTTTTTTTTATTTTCTCAATTTATTAACCCACCTCAATCCCCTAAACTCTGCTGAAATCGCTGTGAATGGTCATGGTGAAGAGACTTAATAATGTTAAGGCTGCACTAGCTCTCATGTCGGGGACCTATTATTTTTTCTATCCATACCTCAGCACAGGAATAATATGCACCTGATGTTAAAGTAAACTAATGGAGCAGATTTTAACTCAAATACGTTCGTTTTTTTTCCACTATGTGAAACGTATGCGTCTTCTAAAGTTACAAGAACCGGTACTTCGAGGTCTTCCAAAGTTCTGTGAGTCTTGGAAATATCATTGCGGTCAATTTACTTCCTTCGTTTCATCATTGAGCTTTGTGTAATTTGAGTCTCGAAAGATTACTTTCAAACTCGTTTATTCATGTACCTCCTTGGGAATGAAATGATCTCACCAATCTAAATTCAGCAATGCTCCCACTCAACACATCAATTAGGATCGAACAAATTACTTTTTGAGGTTAAAACTCATTTCCAGATGAAACAAGGCCATATTTGGTAATTAAACTTAAATGAGTTTTCGAGATATTTACTTTCTTTTGATGAAATATTGAATAAAAAGCCGTGTGGATAGATAGATAGATAGATGGATGGATGGATGGATGGATGGATAGATGGATGGATGGATGGATGGATGGATGGATGGATGGATGGATGGATGGATGGATGGATGGATGGATGGTTGGATGGATGGATGGATGGATGGATGGATGGATGGATGGATGGATGGATGGATGGATGGTTGGATGGATGGATGGATGGATGGATGGATGGATGGATGGATGGATGGATGGATGGATGGATGGATGGATGGATGGATGGATGGATGGATGGATGGACAGTACTGATGGACGGTTACTGTTGGTGAAATCACGATTCAAATACCCCGGAGGTAATATGCCCAGCAGACCAGCCTGCAGTTGCAGGATGCCAATGTGTACCAGGAAAAAAGCGAATGTATATGATTTTACCTAGTTATAAGTGATAGAAATGTGTTGCTGTTTTGGTAAAAAGGTTGCAACCTTACATCAGTGCATAGGTAGCTATATCCTTATGTTGACAAACCGGTGTATGATAGTAAAATCGGTAAAGAGAAGAGAAATGTGAAGAATTTAATTCGGTCTGTCAAATGCCGACAGTTGACAGAGAAATGTTATGATAAGAGTAGAAGAGTGCATAATGTTGCATAGATGGACTTTTCATCCATCAAATACATGCAAGCAATTCGGCGTATAGTTTGGCGTAAATGCCTAAGACTTAGAAGAACCAAAAACAAAAAATGATTGCAGCCAAAATAACAGTTAAAATAACATGACAATTAACAAGGCGAAAAAAAGCAAATGGAGAAGAAGAGCTGAAAGGCTCATGCCCGATAAAATTCGGGAAACTAAACGCTCAATTACCCTGCATCGAGCAACGAGATGAAGGTTCACCAACGATGAGAACAAGTTATGCAGGTGACTGGTCTTTCGAAAGCCGCTCATCTAACAAAGAGCCTAATGCCCTGGTTGTCATTCCACTAATGACTTCTTTTTGCCACTGTCGATAATGCCAACGAGGTCTCTTACAGCGTGCTTTGATATCTAGCCCTCCCAGTTAACCAATACCCTCACAAGACCACCTCAAAGTTGAGCACATTGAATGATTTTTAGAAACACGATGCATTAAGCAGTGAAAGACAGCGAAAGCTACAATGAAATGACAGCGCTTGAACAAAAATTTCATTCTTGATTAGTGTCGGCTTCATCGGGTGTTTCAACAATGGGGCTATCGAATACCGCTCCGGTGGTTTGGCCAATCAGACCAGCCATAGTACTAAACAGATTCACAGGCCTCTTCCCATCAGTTATGAGGGTACTCTTCAGGTTCAACGCCTTCAGCATACGCACGTCACGCTCAGCACCAGAACAGGCGATGTCCTTCAGGTTCTCAGATCCGATCGCTTCAATTCTCTTCAAATAGAACTCCGTCTCCATCTCCAACTCCAGACGTCTACGTTGCAGTAAAAGCTCATTCTTCTTCTCGAGGTATTCGAGCTCCATTTCACGCGCGCTCTTCAGGCGTTTCAGCTCCGACTCCTACACGACAGAGTACAAAATTACACACACTTCCACTGAGGCAAGATCCTTAGACAAATATGCGCAAACTAGACCGTTTTGATTGCGTCAGCTTCGGCCTCCAAACGCGCCTTCTCGACCTCTGCCAGACCGGCGATTCGCATGGCTTCCGCCTTGCTCTGAGCTTCGGCTCTCGCTTGTCCAGTGCTCTCCAGCGTCGCCGACTGCACCTGCAACTCCAAGAGGCCCCTCCTCGCCCTCTCAGCCGACGCCTCATCCTCAATCTTCTGACGCTCTAATTGCCCACGTGCCTCTTGCTCCAGTCGTTCAGCCTCATGTCTGTAGAGTGGGACACCACAGTCAACAAAGGAGAGCATTCAAGCAGAACACACAAGTAATGAGAAGAGCGCGTACCTAGCAGAGGCTTCTTGAGAGTTACTGGTGATCTCAATGGCCAACTGAACCGACTTCATCAGAGCGTCGCGAGTTCGCTGATCAACCGGTTCCACCGACTGAACATCCACGCTCGTGATCACCAGACCGTTTTGAGGAAATACATACCTCTCATTCACTTTACCCTCGGCGTCTTTGCCAAACACAGCCTCGCAGATGAGACTCGCCGATTTCTAAACACACAGAACTTTTCTTCAATCTAAGAGGAGAAAGTGGGTCTCCGCATGTTGAGTAGGAGTTTAGACAAACCTTGTGGAACTTATCGAAATTCACAGAAGCAACGGCTCCTCTCACACGAGCTGCAAGGGATTTGCAGAAGTCGCCAATGAAGTCCGGTTGGGAAAATAGTTTCGACGCCTCTTCGGCAGTTCTCTCAGGTGATATCTCGAACTGCCAATTGTAAGATAGCTGGATCGAGAGACGCGCATGATCTGCCGTCTCAACAACAAGTGAATCCGTGCAAAAATCGGGACCCAAAAGCAGACACAGTGATCGGATCATGTTGGGGCGCTTGGGTATGCCACCAGAGAGACTGAGTACTGTGAACTCCTCGTCGGCATCCAACATCACTAACTCTGGGCCGAAGGCGAAACGAGCCTTCTTCCTCTTGTAGTCATATATCTGTGCCACCGCGTTGTGCGGTACGCGGTAACTGACCACACGTGTGGCATCAAACGTTGTTGGCTCGACCTGAATAGCTGAAGGTCCTCTTCCTGCAGCTTTTCTCGCAGCTGCACCCACAACGGACCTGTCAGCTAAAGGATCCTTTGTAGACCGCAGCAATTCTTCCACGGCAGGAGAGAGTGTCTTCTGCCATAACTCCTCGTTCTGCGTCAGCATATAGGTAGTGCCAACCACGGAGCGCACCTTTCCTGTGATTCGATCTCGAACATAAATACCCTCGTTCTCACCTAATGGGATGGCTTTTTGACATTTCACAACCTCCACTTCAATGGGCGGCACGTATTCCTGTGGTCCAACTAGCGTCCACTCTTCACCAGCTACGCGTTGCTATGGCCACATAGTTCAATTGTTAGGGCTAGATAGACATGTGTGTAGCAAATAAGCCAAATCGATATGCTAACCTTTTCCCCATCTGTAAATTTATCCAGCGCTCTCAGGACCAAACCGTCCTCTTCACCCAAAATATATACATCCTGCACACCATTAAGGAGACTTTCACCAGGAAGAAGGAAGAACGACTTCTCTCCACGAATAAGAAGCCTTTTGCCGATTCGCGATACACCATCTTCGCCCACAGGATCACAAACAATGCAGTAGTTTCTTGAGGTGAGGACAATCGGTTCGGCTACTCGAATCACCTCCTCATTGACACTTGGAATATGGCTCTCCGTGTCCTTGTAAGTAATAAGCCACTCCTCACCATGCTTCCTCTTCCTTCCAAAGTCGTCTATGTGAGACTTCAGCGCTCGAACATGCAATGCATGCTAAAATTTCACACATAGCGCCAAATAACAAGCACTAACTGACAACATTCAAGACTTGCAGCAAAAAATTACCTTCTCATCCAAATTATAAGCACGGATCACATTCTCACATTCCTCGTAAGCACCAACCATATACGAACCAGGTTCTTTAATTAACCACTTTTCACCGGCAAATCGCCTTTTTCCAGTCCTGTCAGTGAAATTTGTGGTAGCTCTAATCAGTAGAGCAGTGTTTGGTTCAACAATCAACGCGGCGCATCGGCGCAACACATCAACTTCTTTCCGAGGTCTGTAGGCCCCTTTAAACAGCTCAAAGTTAATCGAAAACTCCCTCACTCTTATAAACGCTCAACGAAAATTAACTTGCCTGGTCCTTCAAACAGCCACTTATCACCGGCGACTCGTTCGGTCTCATCAGAGTCAACAAAACTAACAATAGCGGTTAAAAGTAAGGCCTCATCAGTAGACAAAACGTCCATTTTGGTGACTTCACACTTAATCTTTTCACCTGGATATAGTGGGAAAGGCGGCTGAGCGAATCGATATTCTACTTCGCCAAAGTCCAGAACGGCCTGTCCATATTCCTCCATGATGTCACCCTCCTCGTTGCGTTTCACGGGATTTAAGATGACACAATACTCATTCGCTGCGATCGATATCATTCGTGTAGGCATCTGCGTGATTCTATCAAGAATAAAAGTTATCGTAGCATTGTGAATCACTACGTTTCATGATCCTTGCGAACGAATGTTATCGGCCCATTGACAAGCCTCGTTATGTTGGTGTTTCTATCAAGGACGTGAATGTAGTGATAAGGAGGTACAGAGATAAGGATGGCACCAGTGTTCGTTGTCAAAGCCATTTTTTAACGCGAGGAGAAGAAGTGTCGCAATTAAATGCAACAAGCGACCAATAACTCGCCCGTGACCTTATTCTAGTAAAATTAATGAATTCAAAGCAAATTGGTTGTTTCAAATCTGAAATCAAAGTAAATATGCATCATGAGTTAATCAGCGAATAAAATAAATTTCGCGATCGAACATTATTTCGAGTCGGAATAATTAACGTTTGTGCTAGTTCCTATAAAGATGGTTTGTGAACAATCGAATTTGTGAGTGCTTCTATGGAAGACTCCAACTAAGGATTTGGTTGATTCGTTATGCATGTGATGGCTTAACACTAGCCAACGGCCATGAAGACGATGAAGTCATTCATGTCACTATCCACCAGGGACGGGTTGATGGAAGATAACAGAAGTTCAAGAATTTCATCAGTATTTAACTAAAGACTAGCAGGAATTTTTGTTGACACGTTTAACTGTATCAAAATCCCAACTTTGGTGAACCTTCTGAAGTGAGTAAGGCTAATATAATAATGACAAGCAGATTGCATGGTTGCTACCTGAAGCAGGTGGGTCACACAAATGCACATAATAAGGAATAGGCAAGGCTTTCTTAACCTTGTGGACTACCTAATTACCTCAAAATCAATTACGCTCACTACTCAGGCATAGTTCAAAGAGGGTGAAACACACTACTCACCTTCACTCCACTTCAAAAGGAGTTCACTTCGTACATGAAGGTCTAGACAGACATTTCCGACTGCTTGTCTGTCTTCCACTGAATGACGCAACATCTGATGTTGTGTGATTTAGTTTCGCCTATCTACCTGCAAATCAAGGCTTCAGGAATATTTGTATTGGACATGGTGATAGGATATTCAACCTAGCATTGACTGCCACCAGGAAGAAATATCATCAAGCTGATTAACGTGATTGATCACGAGAATAACCAGCACGTTCGGAGAGTGGTTCCTTTCGAACTTGACAAGCAATGGAGTGTGCTTTTGCTAAAATGAGTACGTGAAAGAGACGTCATGTAACCACAAGTGCGGATTGAGTAGTTCTTGACAGGTGAGAAGCGATTACATAAACACTTCCATTCATCCGACACTTAGACAAAAGGACCCGAAAACACAACCTAATAGTCAGTCTTGTGAGGAGAAAACGTCTTGATATTTCGGGAGAATATAAGTTAATATCAAATATAAAATGCATTTTTCTTAGATTGCATTATTCATGAATTTTGTCAGATTTATTGCCAGGCCCTGGCATATTGTTTCGTCCGTCTTACCATTGTTTTAGCGCTGAACTTTTCAGATTTGGCTGACAAAATTCCTTCCTCTGAAGCAGTATCTGTTCGATGGCGAGCTCCCCTACTCACTAAGCTTTCTTTTCCAACGCATGGACTGGCATTTCATGCAAAAAACTTGGGCTTTTGGGCTCTCTCACTTTAACCTGCTTCTTGATAGAATTAATCCATATTGGGACTAACGTAGTGTAAGTATTTTGATAGGACCAGGAAGGACATTGACATTCAGGGCATCAGCGTAGGAGCAATGTCACAGACGAAAGTAGCCAATCAAAGTTCTAGTCCAGTTTGAAGGCAACTCTCGCCTCGATTGGTGGGTCAAAATGGCTCATTCCTGCGTAAACAAGAAAGCGTATCCACAAATCCTGCAATCCGCCTGCTCTAAAGTGCAGTCTGAATTGTGACCCTGAGAGAAACATTCACAATAATGTCTCACCACATACGCAAGATGGTGAAATAGAAAGTGCATGATACTAACGAACCTACAAATTTCTTTGGAATACACAGTTCTTTCGGGTTGTTTAGACCAACTTGTGCTGCAGCAACGCGCAGTCGATAAGCGGGGACAGCTTGTTTGGAGCACGTCTGTGCAAAGGAAACTTCAAGAGTACCTGTGACAGTCAGAAGTGGAGGTATTTGCGATCTGTGCTGTTTCAAACAGACTGAAGGTGTTACGGCATTCAACCTAGAATTGATTGCCACGTGAATGAACACGAGAAAGATCAGCATGTTCGGAGAGTGGAATATCGCAACTACCACGGCCACGCCTATGACTACGTCCACAGTCAGGAACATGGCCTCAATGTCGTTCACATGGCAAGCAGTAAACTGTAAGTGCGACGGTGATTTCGAAGCCGTTTAGATCAGTGAGAAGATCAGGAGTGTTGACTGTTGAATGAGAGCTTAAAAGCAGAGTGTCGACGAAGTGGATCGCAAATCTAACATGCTTTTCCACGAATTTGAAAGTGGGCGGAAATACTACTACTCAGTGGAGTGATATAGAGGAAGCGAAATAGACCGTCAACATCATTACACCAGTGAGCAGTATCTCCTCGATTGGGACAGCATCGATCCTGCCCTCAGCAGGCCATGGGGTTGTGCATTCGGTGACGCTCCGGAACTGCCAGCAGTCCTCGGTACTCTAATTGTCGAGTGCAGAAATTGCCCAATTAAGACAAGTAATTGTAGAGGTTAATGCTCCAGTTTGGAACAAACATGAAATCGTCAGAACCACATTGCCACAATTAATAGCTATTGTCTCCGTCGCACAATTTAACTGAGGTGATCTTCAAAAATATGACCATGCAGGGCAAGGGTGACAAGGAAGTGCTTTCCCTCAGGCTCTGCTACTGATCGTCTTTAAGTAGCAAAGTGTGTTGTGCCTGCTTAGGTTAGTGTGGTTCTGGGATCCAGACGGTCAGCATTTTGTACAACAATGAGGTGTGGTATATGGAGTTTTCAACCTTCACAGAACTGCCCGTAGACATCACAGAAATCGCCCATCAGGTCAGCAATCAACAGTATGTCATTACACTAACTTCACTAACTTCAAACCTGTTCAAAATTCAATAATGAAAAAGTGATTGGCAGGGAAGCTAGCTGAACGCTAAATTCAGCTGCGCAGAATATTTTGAACATACTCATAATGCTTCCACACTAGAAAACTGAACCAATGGAAAAAAATTTAAGACTTCAATGAGATCTACAACTATCGAGATTAGTGGATATTTCTGAACCACAGCATAATGAATTAGAGATCAGACTGCCTAGATGGCCTGGTCAATCGAAATCTCACCGCAAAATTCCGTCTTGAACACTCAGTCTCTGGACAGCAAGCAACTGCTTAGTATGAAAACCGCTGAAGAAAGCATGTCCGGGTCCCATTAATGAGGAAATAACACTGATAGATGGCATTATCTTTCAATTCGTCAAAAACGGAGGGGCAGAGAATTTGTTTAAATCCACCCACAGAGAAGTTGCTCTCTGCCTCAATCAACAGTCAATAAATACACTTAGCCAGTGGCCATGCAACAGATTTGTATCGTAAACCTAAACATATGAGTTAAGTTTTCCTTGCAGCTACATTTCAGAATGAGTGAAATCATCAAGTAAATATGTGAATACATGTCAAAAAAGTTCCTGCTAGTCTTTGGTTAAAGACTGATGAAATTCTTGAACTTCTGTTATTTTCCCTCAACCCGTCCCTGGTGGATAGTGACATGAATGACTTCATCGTCTTCCGGGCCTCTGGCTAGTGTTTAGTCATCACATGCATAACGAATCGACCAAATCCTTAGTTGGAGTCTTCCATAGAAGCACTCACAAATTCGATTGTTCACAAACCATCTTTATAGGAACTAGCACAAACGTTAATTATTCCGACTCGAAATAATGTTCGATCGCGAAATTTATTTTATTCGCTGATTAACTCATGATGCATATTTACTTTGATTTCAGATTTGAAACAACCAATTTGCTTTGAATTCATTAATTTTACTAGAATAAGGTCACGGGCGAGTTATTGGTCGCTTGTTGCATTTAATTGCGACACTTCTTCTCCTCGCGTTAAAAAATGGCTTCGACAGCGAGCACTGATGCCATCCTTATCTCTGTACCTCCTTATCACTACATTCACGTCCTTGATAGAAACACCAACATAACGAGGCTTGTCAATGGGCCGACAACATTCGTTCGCAAGGACCATGAAACGTAATGATTCACAATGCTACGATAACTTTTATTCTTGATAGAATCACGCAGATGTCTACACGAATGATATCGATCGCAGCGAATGAGTATTGTGTCATCTCAAATCCCGTGAAACGCAACGAGGAGGGTGACATCATGGAGGAATATGGACAGGCCGTTCTGGACTTTGGCGAAGTAGAATATCGATTCGCTCAGCCGCCTTTCCCACTATATCCAGGTGAAAAGATTAAGTGTGAAGTCACCAAAATGGACGTTTTGTCTACTGATGAGGCCTTACTTTTAACCGCTATTGTTAGTTTTGTTGACTCTGATGAGACCGAACGAGTCGCCGGTGATAAGTGGCTGTTTGAAGGACCAGGCAAGTTAATTTTCGTTGAGCGTTTATAAGAGTGAGGGAGTTTTCGATTAACTTTGAGCTGTTTAAAGGGGCCTACAGACCTCGGAAAGAAGTTGATGTGTTGCGCCGATGCGCCGCGTTGATTGTTGAACCAAACACTGCTCTACTGATTAGAGCTACCACAAATTTCACTGACAGGACTGGAAAAAGGCGATTTGCCGGTGAAAAGTGGTTAATTAAAGAACCTGGTTCGTATATGGTTGGTGCTTACGAGGAATGTGAGAATGTGATCCGTGCTTATAATTTGGATGAGAAGGTAATTTTTTGCTGCAAGTCTTGAATGTTGTCAGTTAGTGCTTGTTATTTGGCGCTATGTGTGAAATTTTAGCATGCATTGCATGTTCGAGCGCTGAAGTCTCACATAGACGACTTTGGAAGGAAGAGGAAGCATGGTGAGGAGTGGCTTATTACTTACAAGGACACGGAGAGCCATATTCCAAGTGTCAATGAGGAGGTGATTCGAGTAGCCGAACCGATTGTCCTCACCTCAAGAAACTACTGCATTGTTTGTGATCCTGTGGGCGAAGATGGTGTATCGCGAATCGGCAAAAGGCTTCTTATTCGTGGAGAGAAGTCGTTCTTCCTTCTTCCTGGTGAAAGTCTCCTTAATGGTGTGCAGGATGTATATATTTTGGGTGAAGAGGACGGTTTGGTCCTGAGAGCGCTGGATAAATTTACAGATGGGGAAAAGGTTAGCATATCGATTTGGCTTATTTGCTACACACATGTCTATCTAGCCCTAACAATTGAACTATGTGGCCATAGCAACGCGTAGCTGGTGAAGAGTGGACGCTAGTTGGACCACAGGAATACGTGCCGCCCATTGAAGTGGAGGTTGTGAAATGTCAAAAAGCCATCCCATTAGGTGAGAACGAGGGTATTTATGTTCGAGATCGAATCACAGGAAAGGTGCGCTCCGTGGTTGGCACTACCTATATGCTGACGCAGAACGAGGAGTTATGGCAGAAGACACTCTCTCCTGCCGTGGAAGAATTGCTGCGGTCTACAAAGGATCCTTTAGCTGACAGGTCCGTTGTGGGTGCAGCTGCGAGAAAAGCTGCAGGAAGAGGACCTTCAGCTATTCAGGTCGAGCCAACAACGTTTGATGCCACACGTGTGGTCAGTTACCGCGTACCGCACAACGCGGTGGCACAGATATATGACTACAAGAGGAAGAAGGCTCGTTTCGCCTTCGGCCCAGAGTTAGTGATGTTGGATGCCGACGAGGAGTTCACAGTACTCAGTCTCTCTGGTGGCATACCCAAGCGCCCCAACATGATCCGATCACTGTGTCTGCTTTTGGGTCCCGATTTTTGCACGGATTCACTTGTTGTTGAGACGGCAGATCATGCGCGTCTCTCGATCCAGCTATCTTACAATTGGCAGTTCGAGATATCACCTGAGAGAACTGCCGAAGAGGCGTCGAAACTATTTTCCCAACCGGACTTCATTGGCGACTTCTGCAAATCCCTTGCAGCTCGTGTGAGAGGAGCCGTTGCTTCTGTGAATTTCGATAAGTTCCACAAGGTTTGTCTAAACTCCTACTCAACATGCGGAGACCCACTTTCTCCTCTTAGATTGAAGAAAAGTTCTGTGTGTTTAGAAATCGGCGAGTCTCATCTGCGAGGCTGTGTTTGGCAAAGACGCCGAGGGTAAAGTGAATGAGAGGTATGTATTTCCTCAAAACGGTCTGGTGATCACGAGCGTGGATGTTCAGTCGGTGGAACCGGTTGATCAGCGAACTCGCGACGCTCTGATGAAGTCGGTTCAGTTGGCCATTGAGATCACCAGTAACTCTCAAGAAGCCTCTGCTAGGTACGCGCTCTTCTCATTACTTGTGTGTTCTGCTTGAATGCTCTCCTTTGTTGACTGTGGTGTCCCACTCTACAGACATGAGGCTGAACGACTGGAGCAAGAGGCACGTGGGCAATTAGAGCGTCAGAAGATTGAGGATGAGGCGTCGGCTGAGAGGGCGAGGAGGGGCCTCTTGGAGTTGCAGGTGCAGTCGGCGACGCTGGAGAGCACTGGACAAGCGAGAGCCGAAGCTCAGAGCAAGGCGGAAGCCATGCGAATCGCCGGTCTGGCAGAGGTCGAGAAGGCGCGTTTGGAGGCCGAAGCTGACGCAATCAAAACGGTCTAGTTTGCGCATATTTGTCTAAGGATCTTGCCTCAGTGGAAGTGTGTGTAATTTTGTACTCTGTCGTGTAGGAGTCGGAGCTGAAACGCCTGAAGAGCGCGCGTGAAATGGAGCTCGAATACCTCGAGAAGAAGAATGAGCTTTTACTGCAACGTAGACGTCTGGAGTTGGAGATGGAGACGGAGTTCTATTTGAAGAGAATTGAAGCGATCGGATCTGAGAACCTGAAGGACATCGCCTGTTCTGGTGCTGAGCGTGACGTGCGTATGCTGAAGGCGTTGAACCTGAAGAGTACCCTCATAACTGATGGGAAGAGGCCTGTGAATCTGTTTAGTACTATGGCTGGTCTGATTGGCCAAACCACCGGAGCGGTATTCGATAGCCCCATTGTTGAAACACCCGATGAAGCCGACACTAATCAAGAATGAAATTTTTGTTCAAGCGCTGTCATTTCATTGTAGCTTTCGCTGTCTTTCACTGCTTAATGCATCGTGTTTCTAAAAATCATTCAATGTGCTCAACTTTGAGGTGGTCTTGTGAGGGTATTGGTTAACTGGGAGGGCTAGATATCAAAGCACGCTGTAAGAGACCTCGTTGGCATTATCGACAGTGGCAAAAAGAAGTCATTAGTGGAATGACAACCAGGGCATTAGGCTCTTTGTTAGATGAGCGGCTTTCGAAAGACCAGTCACCTGCATAACTTGTTCTCATCGTTGGTGAACCTTCATCTCGTTGCTCGAGGTAGGCGGATCGAGAGTCTAGTTTCGCAACTGTTGTTGAGGAGTTTAATGACGATTTCGTTGTGCCTTAGGCGTGTGAAGGTTTGCCATCGTTGGCGATATATCCACCTCCTACCTCATAGTTGCCGATCAGCAGTCGGACTAACTGGTTCCTGAGACCTAGAGTTTTGTTGAACTAACGGAGACGATCCTGCTGGGACTTGGAAGCATGTCTCCTGCCCAGCACAGTGAACTGGATTAATCATTGAAGACTGTCGACCTAACCACAGATGCTGAAATTCTACACCTGTGCTATGGCCCAACGCCATTTCTGACTTTTACGATGTAGCCCAGACATCCATCTGGCATTGCCGATGAGCGTGTTTCCACTTAGCTGCCAGTTAAATGGCCTCATTTGCAAATATTATGGAGTTTTGCGGTCTGAGATGAAGAGAGACTTGTTAATGAACTAACTTTACTAATTTTGGTCTTTGTGGAACATCCAATCAAGCTTTTATTGCCTGCCAGTATGTTGATTTTATTGGTTCGAATCCATCTCACGTAATCCCCCATATCGACAGATAGCTGCAAACAACTTGATCTCTTAACCTCAACTATAATTATTAAAAAGTGGCACTGTTCGCATGGATCAAACAGAAGCAGGCTAATCTCTCAGCCTACCCTGTAGTTCCCAATCTCTAGAACTCTATACAGATGACTGATGCCAAGACAACGGTCACTAAAGATCGTGATGCATGTTGGTTGGATACACAAGACAGGATGGATTTCATTTCAGTTAATAAGCCTCACTGTTTCGGCATGCATTTGGCATTCATCAACTCTCACGAAATGTTTCACGTAGCCACTGCGCTCTAACGCAGTGGCTTTGTCGTTAAATGTGGTTTCTTGGAACACGGCGAAACAATCGACCGACTTGACGAATCAGTTTACATTTAAACAAAAATTCAAGACCCTTGGCTCACTGTGATGAGAGAGATGGACGGACATCTCCATAAATCGCAGAAAGTGGTTGTGCTTTCACTCGGTCCGCAGTCTATTCTATGTAGCTGCGAGCAGGCTGCATTACTTGCATTACTGACCAAGCTTATTCGGCGAATTCAATGCAAATGAATTGCACAACGTGATGAGATTCGTGATACTTGCTCTTCTACAAAATTCACACACTGAAGACCAGTAATTTTTCCTCCTCATTCTCTCCTACCATTTTACATGCCTGACTTTCTACTTGATTACGAGGTCAAACGATCTGTTATCTTTTAGAGCGAATCTGAGCCCTTAGTGATTCTTTCTAGTTGGAAATCCTCGGTTTTATGCCTTGAGTTTATTCTCCACTTCGCTTGAGTGCTATTTCCACCAACGCATTGCCTGAGACCAAACCGTAGATTCAAGTTATGGCACGCTTGGTAGTTTTAGGCTCATTCACACCACCTAATCCTTAATCATAGCTTTAGTAGTCCGTATTTGAAGAGAAATTGGAGTCCAATGGACAAAGTGATGTGTTTTGTACGATTAATCAGTCATAACGAATCGTAGTCGACTATGCGTTGTGACCTACAGACGAGCTCATATAGTTAGGGGTCTCATGGTTGACATCTGGGCACTAAATATTCCCACTGGTTGCGATGATGACTATATCTTTGAAGAACCATGGGTTATTCGGTTAGCGATCGAGAAGCAGATATAAGAACCCTTAATGGCACTGTCCAGATATTGCATTTCACGACTGCAGTAGCTTTATGGATAATATTGTGAATCAGGAAAAACCAGAAAGTTTATCACAATCCGAGGGTTAGCCGTTCCTCGAGTGAAAGGCAGCAGACTCGCACTATCAGGTACGCAGTGACCTTGGAAGCGCAGAAGCTGATACAAGCTGGTGCAATCGCAGCCGTTTGCGAGCCATTTAGAGCTAAATATTTTCGATTGTCGGAATATGCGATTGAAATCACTCAACCAGACATTTTAATAATTGGAAATTATAATTATGCTTCAATGAAAGAGCAAGGACTTAAGGACTGGCGGACAATAACAACAGGCAAAGAAAATTAAGGAGCATTCGAGAAAAGTACGCTAGCATGTCAAAACTGCCTGGAAAATCCGAGTGTAGTCCAACAAATTCATCACTTAACCCAGCCTTCAATGAGAAAAATGTTCGAACACATTATTTGAAAGCAGAAATGTCTCGCGAAATATTCGAAATTCATGAGCTTTGATGTTGTCCTCATGATACTTCATTTCACTCCCACATTGGCATGAAAGCCATTGAGAGTTTCTGCAAAAAATCTCAAGTTAGATAACCTATGCTCAGTTTTTGATTTCGGACACCCGGCGAAATGTATCCGAAGACTCAGTTCCTCTAGTGCAGTTCTTAGAAGAGTACGCTCTGATGATAGGCGCAATATACCAGAATATAGTGAAGGGAGAGCTGGCCTCTTACGTTGCACCTATTCAAGCTGACATATTCGTAAGCTAGAGACGGTTAAAAAATTGGTGCAAGTCGGTTGAGAGTATGAACTTTGTTGAAAAAGAGGTTTAACTAATCTCACCATGTTGTGCAATTCACAAACACTAAAGTAGTAAGTTTAATTCATTGATTAGTCTCTTTTCATCTCAGACTCCAAAACTCCATAATATTTGCAAATGAGGCCACATAATCAGCAGCTAAGTGGAACCATGCTCATTGTCAATGCTAGATGGAGGGATGGATGGATGGATGGATGGAGGATGGATGGATGGATGGATGGATAGATGGATGGATGGATGGATGGATGGATGGATAGATGGATGGATGGATGGATGGATGGATGGATGGATGGATGGATGGATGGATGGATGGATGGATGGATGGATGGATGGATGGATGGATGGATGGATGGATGGATGGATGGATGGATGGATGGATGGATGGATGGATGGATGGATGGATGGATGGATGGATGGATGGATGGGACATAGCACAGGTGTGGAATTTTAGCATCTGTGGTTAGGTCGACAGTCTTCAATGATTGATCCAGTTCACTGTGCTGGGCAGGAGACATGCTTCCAAGTCCCAGCAGGATCGTCTCCGTTAGTTCAACAAAACTCTAGGTCTCAGGAACCAGTTAGTCCGACTGCTGATCGGCAACTATGAGGTAGGAGGTGGATATATCGCCAACGATGGCAAACCTTCACACGCCTAAGGCACAACGAAATCGTCATTAAACTCCTCAACAACAGTTGCGAAACTAGACTCTCGATCCGCCTACCTCGAGCAACGAGATGAAGGTTCACCAACGATGAGAACAAGTTATGCAGGTGACTGGTCTTTCGAAAGCCGCTCATCTAACAAAGAGCCTAATGCCCTGGTTGTCATTCCACTAATGACTTCTTTTTGCCACTGTCGATAATGCCAACGAGGTCTCTTACAGCGTGCTTTGATATCTAGCCCTCCCAGTTAACCAATACCCTCACAAGACCACCTCAAAGTTGAGCACATTGAATGATTTTTAGAAACACGATGCATTAAGCAGTGAAAGACAGCGAAAGCTACAACGAAATGACAGCGCTTGAACAAAAATTTCATTCTTGATTAGTGTCGGCTTCATCGGGTGTTTCAACAATGGGGCTATCGAATACCGCTCCGGTGGTTTGGCCAATCAGACCAGCCATAGTACTAAACAGATTCACAGGCCTCTTCCCATCAGTTATGAGGGTACTCTTCAGGTTCAACGCCTTCAGCATACGCACGTCACGCTCAGCACCAGAACAGGCGATGTCCTTCAGGTTCTCAGATCCGATCGCTTCAATTCTCTTCAAATAGAACTCCGTCTCCATCTCCAACTCCAGACGTCTACGTTGCAGTAAAAGCTCATTCTTCTTCTCGAGGTATTCGAGCTCCATTTCACGCGCGCTCTTCAGGCGTTTCAGCTCCGACTCCTACACGACAGAGTACAAAATTAAACACACTTCCACTGAGGCAAGATCCTTAGACAAATATGCGCAAACTAGACCGTTTTGATTGCATCAGCTTCGGCCTCCAAACGCGCCTTCTCGACCTCTGCCAGACCGGCGATTCGCATGGCTTCCGCCTTGCTCTGAGCTTCGGCTCTCGCTTGTCCAGTGCTCTCCAGCGTCGCCGACTGCACCTGCAACTCCAAGAGGCCCCTCCTCGCCCTCTCAGCCGACGCCTCATCCTCAATCTTCTGACGCTCTAATTGCCCACGTGCCTCTTGCTCCAGTCGTTCAGCCTCATGTCTGTAGAGTGGGACACCACAGTCAACAAAGGAGAGCATTCAAGCAGAACACACAAGTAATGAGAAGAGCGCGTACCTAGCAGAGGCTTCTTGAGAGTTACTGGTGATCTCAATGGCCAACTGAACCGACTTCATCAGAGCGTCGCGAGTTCGCTGATCAACCGGTTCCACCGACTGAACATCCACGCTCGTGATCACCAGACCGTTTTGAGGAAATACATACCTCTCATTCACTTTACCCTCGGCGTCTTTGCCAAACACAGCCTCGCAGATGAGACTCGCCGATTTCTAAACACACAGAACTTTTCTTCAATCTAAGAGGAGAAAGTGGGTCTCCGCATGTTGAGTAGGAGTTTAGACAAACCTTGTGGAACTTATCGAAATTCACAGAAGCAACGGCTCCTCTCACACGAGCTGCAAGGGATTTGCAGAAGTCGCCAATGAAGTCCGGTTGGGAAAATAGTTTCGACGCCTCTTCGGCAGTTCTCTCAGGTGATATCTCGAACTGCCAATTGTAAGATAGCTGGATCGAGAGACGCGCATGATCTGCCGTCTCAACAACAAGTGAATCCGTGCAAAAATCGGGACCCAAAAGCAGACACAGTGATCGGATCATGTTGGGGCGCTTGGGTATGCCACCAGAGAGACTGAGTACTGTGAACTCCTCGTCGGCATCCAACATCACTAACTCTGGGCCGAAGGCGAAACGAGCCTTCTTCCTCTTGTAGTCATATATCTGTGCCACCGCGTTGTGCGGTACGCGGTAACTGACCACACGTGTGGCATCAAACGTTGTTGGCTCGACCTGAATAGCTGAAGGTCCTCTTCCTGCAGCTTTTCTCGCAGCTGCACCCACAACGGACCTGTCAGCTAAAGGATCCTTTGTAGACCGCAGCAATTCTTCCACGGCAGGAGAGAGTGTCTTCTGCCATAACTCCTCGTTCTGCGTCAGCATATAGGTAGTGCCAACCACGGAGCGCACCTTTCCTGTGATTCGATCTCGAACATAAATACCCTCGTTCTCACCTAATGGGATGGCTTTTTGACATTTCACAACCTCCACTTCAATGGGCGGCACGTATTCCTGTGGTCCAACTAGCGTCCACTCTTCACCAGCTACGCGTTGCTATGGCCACATAGTTCAATTGTTAGGGCTAGATAGACATGTGTGTAGCAAATAAGCCAAATCGATATGCTAACCTTTTCCCCATCTGTAAATTTATCCAGCGCTCTCAGGACCAAACCGTCCTCTTCACCCAAAATATATACATCCTGCACACCATTAAGGAGACTTTCACCAGGAAGAAGGAAGAACGACTTCTCTCCACGAATAAGAAGCCTTTTGCCGATTCGCGATACACCATCTTCGCCCACAGGATCACAAACAATGCAGTAGTTTCTTGAGGTGAGGACAATCGGTTCGGCTACTCGAATCACCTCCTCATTGACACTTGGAATATGGCTCTCCGTGTCCTTGTAAGTAATAAGCCACTCCTCACCATGCTTCCTCTTCCTTCCAAAGTCGTCTATGTGAGACTTCAGCGCTCGAACATGCAATGCATGCTAAAATTTCACACATAGCGCCAAATAACAAGCACTAACTGACAACATTCAAGACTTGCAGCAAAAAATTACCTTCTCATCCAAATTATAAGCACGGATCACATTCTCACATTCCTCGTAAGCACCAACCATATACGAACCAGGTTCTTTAATTAACCACTTTTCACCGGCAAATCGCCTTTTTCCAGTCCTGTCAGTGAAATTTGTGGTAGCTCTAATCAGTAGAGCAGTGTTTGGTTCAACAATCAACGCGGCGCATCGGCGCAACACATCAACTTCTTTCCGAGGTCTGTAGGCCCCTTTAAACAGCTCAAAGTTAATCGAAAACTCCCTCACTCTTATAAACGCTCAACGAAAATTAACTTGCCTGGTCCTTCAAACAGCCACTTATCACCGGCGATTCGTTCGGTCTCATCAGAGTCAACAAAACTAACAATAGCGGTTAAAAGTAAGGCCTCATCAGTAGACAAAACGTCCATTTTGGTGACTTCACACTTAATCTTTTCACCTGGATATAGTGGGAAAGGCGGCTGAGCGAATCGATATTCTACTTCGCCAAAGTCCAGAACGGCCTGTCCATATTCCTCCATGATGTCACCCTCCTCGTTGCGTTTCACGGGATTTGAGATGACACAATACTCATTCGCTGCGATCGATATCATTCGTGTAGACATCTGCGTGATTCTATCAAGAATAAAAGTTATCGTAGCATTGTGAATCATTACGTTTCATGGTCCTTGCGAACGAATGTTGTCGGCCCATTGACAAGCCTCGTTATGTTGGTGTTTCTATCAAGGACGTGAATGTAGTGATAAGGAGGTACAGAGATAAGGATGGCATCAGTGCTCGCTGTCGAAGCCATTTTTTAACGCGAGGAGAAGAAGTGTCGCAATTAAATGCAACAAGCGACCAATAACTCGCCCGTGACCTTATTCTAGTAAAATTAATGAATTCAAAGCAAATTGGTTGTTTCAAATCTGAAATCAAAGTAAATATGCATCATGAGTTAATCAGCGAATAAAATAAATTTCGCGATCGAACATTATTTCGAGTCGGAATAATTAACGTTTGAGCTTGCTCTGGTTCCCTTCTAGTGCAACCAGTTCCTAAAAAGATGGTTTGTGAACAATCGAATTTGTGAGTGCTTCTATGGAAGACTCCAACTAAGGATTTGGTCGATTCGTTATGCATGTGATGACTAAACACTAGCCAGAGGCCCGGAAGACGATGAAGTCATTCATGTCACTATCCACCAGGGACGGGTTGAGGGAAAATAACAGAAGTTCAAGAATTTCATCAGTCTTTAACCAAAGACTAGCAGGAACTTTTTTGACATGTATTCACATATTTACTTGATGATTTCACTCATTCTGAAATGTAGCTGCAAGGAAAACTTAACTCATATGTTTAGGTTTACGATACAAATCTGTTGCATGGCCACTGGCTAAGTGTATTTATTGACTGTTGATTGAGGCAGAGAGCAACTTCTCTGTGGGTGGATTTAAACAAATTCTCTGCCCCTCCGTTTTTGACGAATTGAAAGATAATGCCATCTATCAGTGTTATTTCCTCATTAATGGGACCCGGACATGCTTTCTTCAGCGGTTTTCATACTAAGCAGTTGCTTGCTGTCCAGAGACTGAGTGTTCAAGACGGAATTTTGCGGTGAGATTTCGATTGACCAGGCCATCTAGGCAGTCTGATCTCTAATTCATTATGCTGTGGTTCAGAAATATCCACTAATCTCGATAGTTGTAGATCTCATTGAAGTCTTAAATTTTTTTCCATTGGTTCAGTTTTCTAGTGTGGAAGCATTATGAGTATGTTCAAAATATTCTGCGCAGCTGAATTTAGCGTTCAGCTAGCTTCCCTGCCAATCACTTTTTCATTATTGAATTTTTGGAAACTCCGAAAGATATTTTGCGAGATTTCTGGTAGGGGTGTGGAGACTGTTGCCCTTACGGAAACTCGAATGAAGTCCTGATCCTTATTAATCGAAAACTGTGCTTTCTTTTACTCTGGATACAGTGAAAGCTCTAGACCGAATGGTGGGGTCGCCTTCTTGGTCAAAAAGGCCATAGAAACCGAAACAAACCCATTCTCAAATAGACTTGCCACACTAGACCTCCAAACTGGAGGAGTAAAAGCTGGACTGGTGGGATCTTTTGCTCCGACCACGTCCGCGGAGGATACAATGGTTAAAGTGTCCCTCTCTAAACTAGTGGCCAAAACCTAGAGATTACTTGTCTATAAATGTACACAATTAATTATCCTTGGCGACTTCAATTGCAGATTAGGCTCTGATGCTCGTAACATTGACGCCAAACCCGTCGGTCCATTCACCGATCGAGATGACACTACAGAACACAGACTAATGCTACTGGGCTTATGCCAAGAGTTCAATTTAAACGTGACGAATATATTCTTTCGAAAACCAACTTCTCGAAGATTGACTTGGTACCATCCTACAGGGAAAGATGCTGTTCTTGACTTTGACTTGGCTTTCGAAGGTCAAATCTATTCCTTTTAAGCTTTATACGAGCTTCTAGAAAGGCAGATGCAAATGCCGATCACTGCCTACAAACAGTTATCCTCAGGCTCAAATCGCACATTAGAAAGCGCTTGAGCATATGAAGGAATGAAACTTTGATAGAAGGCATGAACAGTCGAAAGCAAATGTGGCAACTGCCTAAAGGCCTCGAACAAATAAGAAAATCGGATGGAACATACCAGGAACACCTCAACAGGCAACCACTTCAGGATCACTTGGCAACCACATACGAGGATATCCTGTAATCTGTGGGAAGGGATGCTGCCAAATTGTGGGACAAAAAGCTGAGTGAATGAAAAACGGATGGTGTACAGCTATACGCGAAAAGAACGACAGAGAACTCCTGCTACACAGGCATTTAACAACAAATTCGCTCTCAAACCCATCCCAAGAAACGTTCTTGAAGTACAAACGGCAGGGGAAGAGGGTGACATCTATTCTGTGCCAACGTCTGAAGCACAATCTTGTCGAAATACACTCAAGAACCCAATTCGGATTCTGCGAAGGAAGATGCACCGAAAAGGCTGCTGTACTTGGTGTAATAACCATCATACAGAAAGCCGTGGATCAGAAGCAGAACATGGTGTTAGTATTTGTTGACTGGAAAAGGGCATTTGACACACTGCCCATCGTTGCTGCAATAATCCACCGAACGATCGACCTGGGGTGCTCTTGGCAACCGCTCCATTCGGTCAAGTTCTCGATAGACTTGATGATGGGTAAATTGAGGGAGACAGAGGACAACTTTGTGATGGAACGCAGTGTGAGACAAGGCTCAAAGGAAGGACCGCTTCTTTTCAACCTAACCTTCCAACTCATAGTGGACGAAGTCTTCTCCTCACGCAATGACCGTGCGGTTTAGATGTTTGATAAATCGGGCAAGGGATCGCTGCTAAATCATATGGAATATCCAGGCGGTCTATGTCTCACTGCGTCAAGTCAGGTTGCAACTATCAGATTAATTGAGCAGCTTTAATGGCGATAACGCTTCATTAATACGGAATGCAAATTGCAGAAAGCTAAACCCCCTGGTTTCAAATTGGTGTCGATGGGAATTAAACGCCTCTCGAGACAGCGGGAATGTCATTCCGACGCACCTCAAATTTGAAATACCGTGACTTCCTATTCCAAGACACCTGAGAGCCAGAGAGAGCGATTAAATTTAACCTATTCAAGGCCAAATGGCACCTAGCACGTTTATGGCCCTTCCTCTGCTCAAGAAGTTTCAATAACACCATGATAGCAACTCTGGTGGGTATTTTTGTCGATCCTGTAGTCACTTACGGATTATCAGCTATTGTCTCGATAGTAAAAGATAGCAATTGACTACAAGCAATACAGAATATGGCGCGACGTATGATTCTTGAATTGTAGTAGCGAAGAGCCGAAATAGTAGAGAAACTTTGAAAGGAGCTGCCGTTACTTAACTTGAGTGCTACAGATCCAGTTTAAATCCGATGAACTCAGGCCTTAAAGGAAAACGCCTCATGATGAAAGGTCTTCTATACTATGCAAAACTTCGGGAAATAAATAAACTCATAGCATATGGCAATCAGACAAAGTTTCAAGGACTTAAAAAATTTATTTGTCAACCGGAAGGTTGTTTAATTGACTAAAACCACACCTTTAGAGTTCTCATCCGTTTAAAAAAAATGAAGTTTGAGTCACACCATCTGGAACCGTTGTCCAGAACAATCGCTACGAAAACAAAAAAAAGTAGTGGCATACCCATCGGCAGTCATGCTTTTCAGCTTTTTTAAGTCTCCGCAAAAGACATCAAGATTTGTTTCGCTGATAGCGTTCTTTTTCGGACAGTGTCAAATTTTGGAACAGGATGAGCGGGTATTGAAAATTGCGCCTTTTCTCAAAGGATAAAGACAGCATTAGTTGACTGTCAGAGTTTGTGTAATAACTACATTGACACAATCACTAGCCTTGTGAGTGAAGCATTCAAGGTATGGGATATCATTTTTAATGCGATGGGTTCACATTGTTATATTGTCAAATATCTGGAATCAAAGTGCCAACAAATTGCCAGAAAACCTGATATAACCAGAGAGAGCCCAGTTTTCCCTAAAGTTCTGCAGTCTGCCTTCTATTGTTTAGAAAAGCAGAAAACTCAGATAAACGAATGGAAGGGATAATCGAGGATTGACCAAAATATTTCTGGAGAAGGAGTTTTAGATGAAGGAGCAGACATTATAACATGTGTTTTCATTATAGAATTTATATCTCAACGTGTTATTTACAACCTACGTCTTCAAATGACCACTTCGACAGTCGTTACAGCCGCGCGTGCACTCGGTTCGATCCCTAAACGCAGCCCAGACTGCCGATCAGCAAGTTTACTTTGGGCCTTCTAAATTGTGGATTTTTTGCCTTGTTTTATTTCTCCTCTTGTCCGAATAGCAATGCGGTTGAGGTCAGGCAGCACGTAGACTACACTGCTTTTGACCTATTGGCGGATTGCTGGTATATTTCGCAACGTCGACTAAAACCCTCATTGGCCGCCAGTCACCCATATGGGCCCTCGCTCTGACTTTGATTCCAATAATGTCTGCGATTTTATGGCCTAAATCACTTCCAGCAAATGTGCTTTATTTAGCAATCAAAGATGGCACAAGTTTAACAGCCGCATTTGAACAAGGGCTTCAGTCTAAACAAAGCTGATTTTGATGGTAGATTCATCGTTGGGACCACCGTACGCAGGTAATCTGCCAGGTCGGTCCGAACTTTGGCACCGAAAAATAGTTGACTACCATTTCCTGTCTTATTTCTGCACTGTTAATGCCAGGCCAATGAATCTTTAACAAACCACCTAAAAAAGTACCTCATACACCGTTTGATTAAACTATAAATGATAACTCAACCCAAAATGATTTTACAAACTACACTTTGTACATCCCACACTCTCCCAATAAGCTTTTGAAGTAAACACTTCCACCTTCCTACTAAATCGGATAACTGCAGCAATCACAACTTTAGTGAGTCCTTTATTAAAATATAGAGAGTTGTAGTTAATGAAGTAAAAGTAATTGAAGTAAACTTGCACTTTCTAATCTCGATGTCTGTGAACTATGCCGGTGGAAAGCAAATTTTGGTTGAAAGGCTGAAAAGTTATCATACTAAGTCATTGGCTTGCCGACAAGATCGTTTTTACACAGGTAGTCCATAGTACATTTTGTCTCAGGTCTTCATTGTTCTATTTATTTAACTAATTAGATGTTAAGTCAGAAATACCAAGAAAGGTTCAGGATGAGGGATCGGGCACCATGTTGGTTCGAAAGAAGTTTTTCGCATTAAATGGCCTCTTCCGTATACACCTATGTGTCACTTTTGTTCAAATCATCCCGGACAACTCGCATTCCACTTCGATCCCCACCCGCAAAATAAATTGCTGATCGGCATTGGCTCCGACATCTCTGTAAGTGGGGATTTGTCGCCCTAGCTTCTCCATACGTATGACATGAATATTTGGGTCAATGGGCCAGACAACCTTTAGGGGATTGCACTTGACCCGTTGATAAATTGCTCACATGCCTCTCAACCTTGACAAGAAATCTCTTTAGCCACCTTCCCTCTGAATGGATCCGTTTACCACGGCTAATGCTTCACGTTTGAGTAAAGTCCTTCAATTTTACTGACAGTATATTAAAGAATATTGAAGGATGCGTAATGTAAGAGATCTGTGGATAGTGGTGACCCTGAAATTTACTGCTTTGTTTTTATCCTCCGATTGATTTTCAGACGAACGAATTTACCATTTTAGTCTTTTACTGATGATCGCATTGAATCAAACAGCTGTTATGAAACGGCTTCTTACATAAAATTTTATATTCACCACATTAGTTAATTTTGATATTTCTAAAGGGGTGAAAATAAGTTTGATCGGTTATTTTGAAACATGTTGGTTATTCTACTGATTATATTTTAGGAATGGTATGATGGGTTGAGTTCCATTCTGGGTCTTGAGCTAAGGATAAATATGCGTATAATATAGTAGGCGAACAAAATCAAGGAGCCCCATCTCTTTAAGAATACGTTTTATAAGATCTCACCCAGTGAAATTTTGAGCTACACTGTATTTCTACCTAAATCAAGACTAGACAATTTAAATGCCACTTAGAAGCAATATCTTATATGGCCACCAGAAATAACCAAAGTTTATCAGCCATAGATATATAATTATGGTCAATCATTCGTACAAGCTCGTTTCGTTACCTTATTTAATAAAAGAACATGCACTTACGAACATGATTTTACTTTACTTTTCTTATTGTTTTACAACTGAAGAATCTCTTGCGTGATTTGCCAACATACCACTTTTTCTCTCCCATTCATCCCCTGTTTAAATCATATGAAGTTGGAGACTGGATCATTTAGGAACTTTAAGGTAAGCATCATCAGTTCTATCTGGATACTAAAAAATAACTTATAAAAATATGCTAACTCGCTTACTGGATGAACTGAAGCTCCAGTCATTGAAAAACGTCTATATAATTAAAAAATAAAATTTGGTGTAGGACTTAATTCATTTATCACTTAAATCGGTAGAATCGACCATTTAAGTCAGAACGAATGTTTAATGAGCCCATAGGTAACCGCGTTACTGCAAATAACTGTGTAAGTCGACTAGAATGGGAGCGCGAATCTCTCATGTGGTTGAAACCTACAAAGACCCTAACTCTCTGCCGAATATAACAAAGCCTCCAACTCATGATCCCCTTCGGGGTTTTCCTCAGGGCCGCAAGAAACGTGAGCTTATTGTAAGACATCTAGAGTAAATGTCCACTTTTCCGATATGCTGGTACTGTTTTACTTCTCATCGATCAGTTGTGGGTTTGCCATATTTCATATTATGCGTAAATTTTTGTGCTACTTAGGCGAAATTTCAAAACGCTCTCAAATTTTTAAATTATTCTACCACTGAGCATTTCCTCTCGAGAGCATCGTGTAGCTGCGTTTCCCTCCAGGCTTTTCCGAGCTTGATGCCACTTGCATTCGAGAGCCTACGGCAGTAGTTCGTACACTTCCCCGTTACTCCATCTTCCAGTTTAGAATCCTCCCATATCTTTTATAGCAAACCCGCCCCCACCCGCTTTCATTGCTTTTGTTGTCTAGGTGTCAGAACGAGAAATGATCGCTGCGGGCCTATCTTCTGGAGAGCGAGACTATTGTGCGCCGATGCTGATGGCATGGCGCAAGTGCAAGGCCGAGCGAACTATTTTTTTCCCCCTCTTCTGTGCCCACTTCCGCCATGGCTACCTGGAATGTCAAACTCGTGACCAAATCATGCGCATCAAGGAATACGAGCGCGAGTACCGCCTAATGAAGCGCGAAAAAGGCGCTAATCCCGCCGGGGCTCAATCTTCGTGAAAGCAAATGCCTAACGCCGATGTATAGACTACTTAGTTGTTTATAAATACGAGTCTTGCTTTATTAACACCATAGCCGGATTATCTTATAAATAAATAATCAGAGAACCAAAACATGGGGTGGCATTAAGCCCGTTTGGCATTAAGAAGATTTCCAGTATCATCGCAAGCGTCCACATTTTTTAGGAGGAAATATAGGTCAGCGAAGAACACAATGAGAGCAAGGGTGAAACCGCAAGCTATTCTCTGCATACTCGTGGCGTGACTTTGGCCGAATATGTCGCTTAAGAAATAGCCGAAAACGAAGGAACCAATGACGACGAGAATAAAATTGATGATCATGGTAACCTGACGCCTTATACAACGGACTTCTTCGTAGCCGGTAGATCGGTACCTGGATGGTATCCCCAAAGGTGGTAAGCTGCTCGTCATCCGTCCATAATCCATATTGGCGAATTTTTGCTTTAACGCGTCGACTCGTTGTTGGACGACTATACTCCTAGGGGGGATATACTGTTCAGGAAGCACAATTTCAGAGGACTGAAGAGTTAGTTTCCAGAGTGAGGGCAGGTTCAGTGCATCTTGTGCGGTCAGATGTGTATGGGCTTCAAGAATGAGGGAAAATTTGATGCTTTTTGAGTCTGAGGTAATTTGTTCAAGCTTGGTCCTTAGTTGAGCAGGCAAGTTTTTAAGGGAAAGAGTCCTCTTCACGAAAGACGATATGTCATCTGTTATTTTGATATCAACATGGGCATAAAGATCTTCTGCCATTGTGGTACAAGCATCAATCCTTAGACTAGCGAACACATCAACGTCCAGCGAGACAGTCTGCACTAGCCGAGCCGAGCCGAGCCGAGCTACGAAACACGAACCCGTCTGACCTCAGAACTTTTCTCAAATTCATACGTTTAAAGTCTTAGCTATGAACCTGTTTATTAAATTGTTTTACAATCTATATGAAAGGCGATATAATAAAACACCTTTAAAAATATCTCAGTCAACTTCTATCGAATTTCTTTTCATTAATTTTTTATTGCTCCTTCAGAGCTAAAGAGACTCAAAGCCATACACAAAGTAAAGTAAGTGTCCATCACCTACTTAGAGCCTGAAATCCCGGTTAAAACTCTAAACAGCAAAAATCTGGGTTTAAAATCTAAGAACACTTAATGTAACCTTGCCTAAAACGGTACACCGTCTTCCAATAATTTGACTCATACTTTAACTGTAATGATCAGACTATATGGTTAGTTTAACAATTAAGATAACCAGGATGTACCGGAAAGTAATTGCAATCACAAAATTGAAGACTGTTTTTATAAAATGCGTTCAATCTATGAATATGGGAAAATCCCATATTTTTTTCGATTTGATCCAAAAAGCCCTTTGAACAGGCGGCTGTACCCACTTGCTCTCTAATATTCTATTAAATCAATGTGTCGATTTTAGTAATTTACGGTATGCACCATCGCTGTTACTCAAGGATCGTCTTGCAAGGGGACCCAACAAAGATTTGTCAAGTTATGGCCGAATTTCCATAGATTCGATCTCGAAATTAAGATAACCTCAAATCCCTATAATCTCTGCTCAACTAAAAAGATATAATTTTTTTCCTCAAGTAACTCTTTGTATGCTGTTTCGAATATTGAGTCGAAAGGCTTGGGGTATCACTTCATAAGTTTGACTAATCGGTGGCGCTGGCAATATAAACTCTTATCACGGCCAATAGGCCTGGATTAGGGATGCTCGTTGCTTAAAACAAGAACCGGGGACAACTAGATGACGATAAAAAAATGCATGCTTGTTTAACACTGGATTACGAGATTCTCATATAATCGAAGTTTGATGCAGGTACCAACCCGAGAACGTTGGATGATCAGACATGCGGTAGTTTTAATGCTATAGCTGAAAGAGTAAGCAATTTGAACATTTTTTGAACAAATAACTGCTCGAATTACCATAAAAGAACCTGCCCCAGAGGAAAAGTTTTTCGATAATGTCCAGAGGTTTCCAATTTTCCACGGCTTTATCAGGTAAGTGAATAAATGCTCAATATTCTTCAACTTGGATTTGTGCTTCTAAGCCACCAAACACGGTGAGCAATAAGAATTTAAATACAGCAAAAATTTATACCTATGCCAACAAATATAAAAAATACTTTTTTCATAGTCAATGAAATCTGATTATGAGGACATTAGGACCATTTAGTTGTAACGGCTTTTAAGATAATGCGGTTATTTTCGTTAGAAACGGGCACTCCATATTTCGATCCTATCAAATCCAGTATTTGTTATCTTCATTAAGATTGATGCAAAGTGTGAAAAAAATTCGAAAACAATCAATCGACATTGGAACTGTAACTGGCTGCGTAATCACGTTTAGCATTTGGTTTCTGCGGAATTTCGAATTGAAAATTTAAATTGATTGCAAATCGAGAAGATGAAGAAGTGGAAAGCTTCTAGAGTAACTTGGAAAGGCAAAATACTTATTTTGTTTGGCTGACTAAGATTCAGCCGCTTGGAATGACCGACGGGTGGCCGGCGATTTCTTTTTAGGGAAATTGTGACTTTCGCAAAAGTTGTTTCGAGCCTATATGGGCTCCCATTTCCAATTTTCAAACTAATTTGGATGTTTATCTAATCGAAAAGTGTTTCATATGCCTACTCTAACACATATTGACATTAATCCATTATCAGTAATCATTCTGCTGAATCTCATCCCTCTGTGTACATCGCAAACTTCAAATATTGATAATCAGTCCCTTATTTCCTCAAGTACCTTAAGCCCTGTGATAAATACACTTCAGCTTTTATTGAATAATAAAACTCAACTTCACTTCAAATCGTATCCCCGATTCAAGGTTTCTACTGTGGAATTATATCACAACCACTCCTCGGATACTCCACGTCCCAGTGAATTGATTTTCATTGGTGAAGACTTTTTTGATTATCGTCAGTGCTTGCTAAGGGATTTGCCTAGTCGACAGAATTCATGGTTTGCTATTGTCGATCTGAAGGAAGAATGTTCTTCTCTAGATACTGTGCTCTCTGTTCTCAAATCAGCTCGGTCAAGTAATGGCAGTCGACTGCGAGGAATTTTGTTTTATGTTGACGAAATTCCTAGCGCCTCTAGTCTCCATGGTCTTGCCAATAGATCTGGTACTATATCTCTCTTTTTCCCCCATTTATTGTTGGCAAATTAAATTGATGATAACTCTTTTACAATAGAACTGAACTCATTGCCGTTGTATGCATTTCTATTGCCACGAGATGAGGCACCACGTCCTATTCGGCAATGTTCCAGGGTGTCTGATTCGCCTCTTCCCTGTACAGTACTTCTCTCATCTGCCTCTCCCGGGGGTACCTCTCCTCGCTCGCATTTATGGATTCATCGATCTCCAGCATCTTTATTGCAATCACCTCCTTCCGTTTCATCAGCACCCTTTCCTCTTCATCGCCTCTCCGCCTCCTCCCCAGAACAATATGTCAACCAGTCTCTCGTCCGTTCCGACGTTACCGCCGTTGGTGGTGGGGTCCCTACAGCTGGTGGGGGCGTAATAAACGTAGAGGACGCTTTCCTTAACCGCTCTTCTGTTCTCTTCGTCGCTGTCTCTTTCATTCTTCTTATGTTCATCTCTCTTGCATGGCTTGTTTTCTACTATGTTCAACGATTCCGTTACCTACACAGCAAAGAGCGAGCATCAGTAAGCTTTTTAAACACATCTTTTCAGAATTTTCGGGATTCATAGGCTGAAAAGAACTGAGAAATTTACGTTATTCTCGCTCACTTATTCCTGTGGGGAGGCAGGGAGCAGGACGACTCAGGTTTTCTTGATTGTTCTCTCGGTTATTAGAATTGCAACCAAATTGTATGCTGGTATACATCTCGTTAAAACAGCAGGTTTCGCAATATTATGACATCAAATATTTGCGTCGCTACTTTTAAAGAGTGAGTATTTAGGCTTGTGCTCTCGGTAAGCAAAAGATTTTGCATTCGGCTAATAAGCTGTTTAAAGCGCATGAGTACTTGCTAAAACAGTGTATCCGTTTCTGCCCTTTCTCCGATCATCCAATCGGATTTTTCGCTCTGTCGTATGCATAAATTAGTTTTTTTGGCATCTACGCGATCTCAAAATGAAATGGCTTGAATTTGATAGCTTGAAGGGACGAATAAGTATTAACCTTACTCCTTGGATCAAATAATAACATACAAAAACTCTATTTAGGTGAATAATGGGGAATAGAAGTAGTCATTGAAAAACAATCGGATTTGGTGTACTTCTCCCTCAACTAGAAACTGTCAGCGTTATGTGCCCCTTCAGCAATTGCCCGGAGATTTCGCTGTAGTGTCATTTTCAAATGGCCACACGATCAGCTACCATGTCTTTGACCAACGTCTTATTGCCACTCCGAGTGCCTATCTAGGAGTTGGAAAGGAGGTGTTAATTGGAAGGTCCTCAGTAGGGCAGCGGTATTTCTGTCGGGAAGGCTCTTATGATATATGGAACAAGTGTCTAAAAGCTTGGTTATCTCTTGCAAGAATTGTGACAATTTTCTTTCAATGATGACTCAGATAACTATCTCAGAATATTAGAAAGAAAGTTTAGCGATTCTTAGAAAGTGGAGCAACTGATTAACCCCCGGCCGGCTGTCACTGCTTTTTTTTGCATCGTTTCTAATGCTATTAGTTGAGTGTCCTGTCGGAAATTCCGTCTAGTTACCGCTTTTAGAAATGAAGTCTTCTCCATATGTATATATCTCAATTTTTCTTTCGTTCTTTTTAGCGTCGATTGGCGGAACTGGCACGAAAAGCTGTGGCGCGGATTCCATTGAAGCTTCTCCAAGCTGGTGACAGAGTGAGTGCAATAGGGAGGGTATTGAAGAGGATTTTTATGTCCAATACACTGGTATTCACTAATCATTCATGGATTCGTCTGGAAACTTGTGCGTGTCTACCTGCTTTTGTATAATTCTCTTTGTACATGAATAATTGGTGTGAAGAAATAGAGGTCTGGATCATATCCTCTGAGGACGTCCACTCGAAACAGTCGTCCTTAATTACTCACTGTGCGCCTAGTCGAAGAACACTTCAGTATCCTACACTCTCAAGAGTGCCACTTATTTCTTCAACCGAAATAATGAGAATCTGATGTTTTATCCCCTTGTGGTTCATTGGTGGCTTATTGGCATATAACGGTGTCACGAGAGGCTTTATTCTTCTGTTAAGTGATGAGGTTGGAGCGGAGGAAGCGAAGGTGGAGGGTCGATGCGCGATTGGTAGCATCTGCCCATGATACTTTGCCATTGTAGTAGCCGATAACTTGAGCATAATCTTACTCATTCCTCTAGGAACTTTCATCTACACTTCATAGTTTCCAAGGAGGTTTTCTGAGCTCCTGCATTTCAAGAAAAGGCGTAAAGTTAGCTTCACGTATCTTGTAAATGAGGACAAACTAGTGAAGATTTCAATATTCTGCTTTCCATGACTTAGGAATTAATGAAACAACCGTCTTCAGAGTTTCGAGCGCCTTGCGTTCTCTAAGTTATTGAATGAACAGACACTTAGAAAACGATTAAGGTTCGAATTCTTCCATAAATCAAGTGAACCATCGCTTCATTCTTTCATTATCAGTCGAGGGAAACTTGATTCTGCATTCCCTGTCTAACTATTTGAAGTCCTAAAGGCTCATCCTGGTATTTCTAATAATGTACGTTCTTTACTACTAAATGGTGGGGTGAATGAACTATTCGCAGTATCGATCATGGTGAAGCAGGAGGTCTTATTCTACTCCTCATAATGGCCGCAGCAGTAGGCTTTAATTAGCCACGAGAGAGAGGGGGAAAAAGTACGTGTCGTCACATTCAAAGACAATTTTTCTGCTCTCGCGTCATATTTTCATTGTCCAATGAGTTTTCGCTCTTTCTACCTCTCACCCTGGGAGAGGACGGGTGCGGGTGTAGCGTGGGGTGATTCCGACTCTTCCCTGAAAGCCAACCAACTAACTTTAGTTTTCTTTTTTTGACTATAGGAGATCGGCGCTAACGGCGAACATTGCGCTATCTGCATCGAACCCTATCGGCCATTCGATAATATCCGAATTCTTCCATGCCGGTTAGTTCTTTATTCTCTCGTTAAATGTTTGGGTCGTTTCGTTTGCGTTTTGTTCGTGGCCTGAGAGGCCGTTAAAATCGAAAACGGCCTCTGTTTAGTAACTTGACTGTTGTGTAATTCGGACTTTTTTGTCAGCGCTTTAAAGTAGTCTGTTAGCTGCTAAAATTGCGCCCGGAGAAAGGTCGGCTTTGACTAACCTGGTAGACGATTTGATCCAATAGCATATGATGACCATCTTTCTAAACTGTTCAAAAGGAGCAAATTTTTTCACCTGTTTATATTTGTTTATGCCTCATTCTGATTGGCCAGTCGTCCGCTTACGCTTTCCACGTTTTTCTTCCTTCTCTCTTGATTCTGCTTTGAAGAATGCAGTGTAATGAGAGAGCGCTGCAAATACGGGTGTTTTCCGTTCCCACAAGCTCTGCTCTCAGAACAGTATTTGCAGTTTGGAGAAGATGGAATAAGTAAACAGCATCGAATGTCTGTTTTTATTACTCCCTGGTGTGCTTGTTCTATAGCATTTCCTACCGATTTGTCCCATTGAACACGAATCCCGTTTTTGAACAGAATTGAATTCCGTCGGTCTCGGTCGGTCGGTATATTTTTCAACTTCAAACGTTGGAGCTCCATGTCCTCCAAATCTTAACACGCTGCTTCCAGATTACTGTTTGGATTTTTTTATTAACCTTACAGAACCTCGCATAAATAGAAGGAAGACACCTCTTGAATTGTACCTGACTATTGGTCACTAAACATCATCATTCCAAAGGTAAAGGATAACTCCGAAGGCCCATTTACAGGCTAGTTCGATCAGTCAGAGGAGCTTTTACTCCCTGCCATTTATTGAAACTGAAAGTAATTTAATAGGCTCACGACCTCAGTGATGATGTCTTGATTCGCGTGACCTCAGAGAAGGAACATAGAAGCCATATTCCATTAGTCCTGTACACCCTGTTTATCTTAACCTCTTCACATCTGGAGGTCGACCGATCAAGTGTCGTTTACTTCCTACATGACCCAAAATCTTCAAAACGTTCGAAAACCTCCTGGACTCTAGATTTCAATAAGTTGATTTTGGAGGCCATTTGTTATTCCCTTTTCCCTGTGGGGTGGGAATTCGGGAGGTGGAGGTTATGAAGCAATGAAGTCTTTGTTTATTGGCGAACAGTTGAGGTTGTCTTGCTCGAATTTTAAAAAAGGACTTGATAAATGTATTTCATCGTCTCATTAAACAGGCTGCAAGTCAATTTGACTCATTACCAAAGAATTTGTTTAAATCTAGACGAAAGGTTTTATGGAGGTGGGCATTTCAGTTATCGGCCAGTGGACTGGGAAGTTTTGAAATAAATGTGTGTATGGAGGCTGGCTGTAGTCGGGAGGCCGGGTGGGTGTTGGACAAATCACATGTGCTCCTATTTGTGGGAAACCTTATCGGTCGTTTGGCTTTTGCTTCCTCATTGTTGGTCACGCGTTGGGTAAATTACATGTTTACCCAAAATTCGAGTGCCTGAATTTGATTCCCTCAAGTTCTATTATTTTAACGCAGACGACTCGATTCGTGATTGACAGGAGGCCGTTGATTTCGAGATTATTGTCCTAGCTTCATGCCTCATTCATAAGTAAATATGTTATTTTGTCAATACTTTCGTAGACAGTGACCTTATAATTGACCAAAGAGGCGTTGATTCTCATTTCCCCTAAAGTACCCATTTTTGCAGTCAAAATTGTTCAAATTTACGATATTGTTCAGAACTCAACGTTGGCCGTAAATGTGCTCAGCAGGATACTTTAATCTATCGTTCTGCCAGCAGCTATTGTTAAATCCTTGGATTTCCAGTCCATGAGGCCAATTCAAGGTTATTATTGTAGATTGATTAATTTCTGCTGTGCAGGAGGTTTGTTTAGTCTGCTCTCTAAGACAGCGATCAACTGAATTGGATTCAATTATTTCATACAATCCAGAAATATTTTTACAGTGGAAATTCGGGTAGAACTAAGGTCGAATCGACATAAACGGTAACGTTTTTTGCAAAAATAGTGCAAGTTCTTTTGAGGGACTTCATTTTTCGGCTAATTTTCCCTAATTCCGTGGGTGATTTTGAACTAAAGATTAGGGTCAAAACGGGAGATGGAAAAGTTTAGGAATATAATGTCAAAACTTCTATAGTAATATTCTTCTTCACTTTTACTCAAGGTTAGTTCACTTGAGCTCCGACTACGGAAGACTGAGAAGTTTGAAGTCGGTTACTGCAATTATAATTCTTCAGAGCAATCGGTCGTTTGATTCTAGACGATTGACACTAGGTGTGTACTCTTTCGGTTTTGCTCGGTTACTAACTTTGAATCAGAAATGTCTGATTTTTTGTAATCACTTTGTCATTTTCACCCAAAGAACATCTCATCTAAGATGCTAAGCATGAGTCAGCAAAAGCGTTTTCTTTCGTGAAAACAACATTTGTTTTCCTGAATAGTTTGCTGTTTGAAGCGCAACATTGTACGTCCATTTTATACTGGACTATGAAAAGTCTTGATTACTGTACATAAAAATATGACTGATTTAATCGCTAGCACTTGTTGGGCGGCTGCGAATATCTGGATTCTGGTTTCTTATTTTGGTGACGGGGTATATTTCGCTTCGTTGTAAGTCGTGTACTTTGTTTACTTGTCCAAAAATGACTATTCGAAAAAAAAAGTGAGAGTGTAATGGGTATCTCAAAAAAGGCTTACTTAAATGTCGGCTCTAATTGCCGTATTTTTTTTCCTTTCCGTTTATTTCCCACTGGATGCTCCATATGATTGGCGAGATTTGCGGTGTTGGGTAATCGGTTATTCAAGTTAGCTGCAATTCAAGAAGGCTGATCAATTTATCATTGATTTTAACAAAGTAAGGACATTTTTTTTGTTTTGAAGCAATCGTCCGCTTGATACATGACTAGATATCTCTCTGTGGCTACTTTTTCGTATATCTGTTCATTCACCTATTCTGGTAAGATGTCTCCATTATTCCCTGTACTACTCCGTGGCCTCTCAACTGATCCGTTACGCTTAATAAGCCCTAGATGCTGTCTATAACCATCCAAAACATTAATATAAATTTGGCCCTAGCATGGGCTTGCGAGTACGAAGGTTCCTGAATTTCTAAAATCTGGTGGTAAAATGGCTCATTTTTTCGCCAAAGAAGGAAATGACTCCGCATCTGAGGTATCTTGAAGAAAAGTTCATCCATTCAGAACATGACTCTAAACTTAGGAATTCTTTTGAGTTGCTTAAATATTCGCAAATTTTGAAGATGGCTTTCATAAGTGAAAGGGCGTTGTCCATTCTTTCAACTGGAAGATTGGAAGTTAATTTCCAGTCTAGGCTGTTAGACGGTTGCATCACATCAAAATCCGAGTGGCAAAAGTATCTTGAATGGTCGACACTGTTTCTCAGACTATTTTTTTCAACCGTCTACAATTCTTTGGTACGTCCTCGGATTTTCTCGTTACTCGCCTAAGCATTTTCCTTCTCTGTTAAAGGCAATTGTGCTGTTTTTTTGCTTTCATCGAACAGATGAGGAAATCGGTTTCAGTGATTGGTTGACTGCCGATGTTAGGGTATGAATTTTCTCACCAACGGAGTTTCTTAGTGCGTCCGTTTTTTCTTTTAATGTCTATCTTGACAACTAGACGGACAGAGTTTTACTCGCAGTGCACCTGGCCAAAGCAGACGGCACCCGTGGATATGGGAGGCATTGAATTTGGAATTTAATATACCTGATAGTCGATGAGCAAATAACTAGACAGATGGAAATGAGTGTTCTAATTACCTCTAGCGTCTGGCTGCACTTCATTGTCTGGGCTGGTTTGGAAGGCGGTGAGGGAGGCTTGGTACAGGTCGCCAATTCTCTCACACTAACTGGAATGACGAATTGTGCCGGCCTCAGCTCTCATACTTTCGTCTTGCGTGAGAGAAAGTAGGCAACACCACTACTGCTACTGCTATCTCAACGAAGCGCTGATCAATAGCTGGCGCAGAACTAAACTTTCCGCCCTGGTCTCTAACTGACATGCGAAACAAGATTACGTGGCTTGCAGATTAACCTGCCCGCTATAGGCTGTGGATTGTTCGTTAAAAATGGCTTTAGGTTGCTATATCATGCCTAATATGATCTTGGAAGTCTTTTTTGGAAAGTTGTATCCAAGTTTTTCGGGCAAATTGGGAAAATTTGTAATTAGAGTGGAAGGATATGTTCTAGGCAATAACCTGTTTGAATCGAATATCCCCATTTACTTAGCCTCAAGAACTAGTTACTTGAAGGCTGCAGTTGCTTACCTGTCTGGATCTCCAATGTAGCGACTTGAGTTCCACTCCGAGAGGAAATCCTGGGTGGAAATCGTATACCGAATAGGAAATTAAATACATTAAATGGAACATCCTCGCAGGTTGATGCGACAGAACTTTAAGCTGATTAAGAGATGCTTCTATAGGTGAAAAATCATAGAACTGCTTGGCTTCCAAGAAATGACTCGTCCTGAACTTGGCATTAGTGCAAGAGTAATGCGTCGTGTATGAGCATTAGAGATTTGATTGCTATAACGCCTAAGCAAATATTTCTTTATGTACGCCAGTATTACTAAGATTGTTAAGAAAAATGTCGTCCTTCCCTTCAACTCGAAGGGTGAAAGCTGGTCTGCATCACTCCGAAGAAAGAGGTAAGATGAAAATACTTTTGATTCATACTGGCCTACATCCTTCTGAAGCGTTCATAATTACGAGCCTTGATAGCTCTGTTCAAGATATGATTGAGTCGGATGTTTTTAATTTGGAAAACATAGATTGAAATATCCTATCACTTCAAGAACTGTATAAGTCTGTGTTTCTGCGCGGTATGTTACTGAGCAGGACAGCGAAAAATTGCTCATCTCTAGCCTCAGAAGCACTATTCTGCTTTGGAAGTATCCACTTAGGTCACTTAGATTTTTTTCTGACAGGCTAGAGTGAATAAGTAAACTAGAACCTGTCTGCGACCGTAGAGCCATCCTAGTTTGGTAACCTGACCCTCCTCAATGGACAAGTGTGTGGTTGATCACTGCAATCGCTAGAATTATTCTGTTTACTGACTTCTCTGAAGAGTTACCGGACTATTCACGTATAAGTGTAAACGTCGAGCAGAAGCCAATGTCATCGCCGAGCATTATGACATTTTCAACAGATTCATAACACACTGCGGGTCTACAGCACATTGGTGGCAGCAAGCTAACATAAACTTGAATTTATAGCGCCGCCGCCAATCTGTTTTGATAAGTGTGAGAGAAAGCACAAACAACGGGAAGTTCTTCATTCGAGTAGCCCGATTTGGAGAAGAGAAGCAAGGCAAGGTGGCCGGCAGGATGGGCGAAACACGCGACGTGCGACTCGTCATAGCCAAACGGGAGAGAGGAGTTGACTAAAAATAGAATCTAATCAGCTGCGCGCTCCTACGATTGGTCGATGCGTAACTGGGACGTGCATACGTTTTTTGCCCCACAGCCGACCGGTTGTGACTAGCCTCATCTCTCCCATTGTTTTATTATTCATTAATTTCCCTGAGTTCCGAAATAAGCTCAATATCTTTATCCTATGCCTAATTTTCGTGAGTTAAGTATTTAAAATCTCAATGTCGCAGTTGTAGTTATTGCTCGCTTATTTTTATGGTTTTCTGATATTTCGTTAATTGTATGTTAGATTCTCCATCACCAATCATGAAAACCCAACAAGTTTGTGATTTTTCTTTCTAATAGACACTATTTTCACAAGTTATGTATCGATCCGTGGTTGTTGGAGCAACGAAGTTGTCCTATGTGCAAGTTGGATATTCTTCAAGCTTACGATTTTCGACCAGACATGGATCGATCATGTCCGACGTCTACAGGTGGAGATTCGAGTTCAGTGCCTGGTGTTGCAATAGCTGGGGCTTCTGTTGGCTCAACTTCGGGTCCTGTGGTGTTTCAAGCAGGCGTGGAACATGGAGCTGCTAGGGATGAAGAGGTTGTTCTAACTCTGGTCACCAGTGCAACTCGAGACGATGGCCTGACCGAAGGTGTAGCTAATGCCTCAGCGTCAACCTCGGTATTTCCTTACGAATTTGTGCTAGCTGTGTTTTTAATCCAAATTCACTTCAAAGCAAATCAATTCTTTCCTGATAGAAGTTGCTTGTAGCAGCAGAGAATTGAAACATGACAGTTTAGTTCAGCATATCCTTTATTAAATATAATGTCTTGCGACCATTTTATTTTAGATTGATTATGAAGATTAGTTTCAGGGCCCAAAGCTCTCGATTGAGGCTCTGCTTCGTGTCATATCAGACCCCCCTACTTCCTTCGGTGTAACCAACATTGAAAAAAGCGTTGATGATCGTTTCCAGCACATCCACTTGTTCAATTCTCCTAGATACCATTAAGAAAAAGAATGTAACTGCGTAAATCAGTCAGGGGTTATCTCGAAGATCTGCCTGGGGACTTTAAGAGTTAACGAGATGGAATAACACAGAAGAATAAGAGCCGTCTCTTTGACTCGCACACCACACATTTAAGTTTAAAGCCAATCCAATGTTCTTGATTTCTACTTTTCTAAACTAATGGGTCGTATGAAGCTAGGTTAAGACAAGTTCATAATTATGACTTGAATAATTTTATCGTTTGTGACCTTGACACTTTAGGACTACCTTGACTGTCAAGTCAATGTTTATGGTCGGCTCCTATCCCCCCCCCCCCCCAAACCGGCAGGCTGCAGAGAAAAGCCACTAGATCTTGACTTCAGAAAAATTATTCGTGATATTTCTGGCCTCATTACAACTCCGTTTTGAACAAGAGGGAGAAAGCGATCGAAGTGCTTGAGATAGTCAGCCATCACAATACAGCCCATCTCGCTTTTGGTACTGCTCAGATTTTGGTTAGAATTTATTACACTCGTAGAGCATCCGCAAATAAGTCTCATGTAATTTGTGTACTTTCCATTTCTTGACCAAAGTGTAAACAGACTATTGTGTATTTCGTTTGACTTTTTTTGTTCCAACTCAAATTTCCCGTAAAGTTAACATTGTTGGCCATTGGAGAATATTTTTTGTTGTTTTTAGTCCATTTTTTTCAAAAGTTTCTGGTATTGTCGAAAGTTGTTTGAAGATGATTAATGATGCTAGCGCTCAGGTGTGAATTGCATTTTCTCTCCTGGAGGTAGAACTTCAGCTTCACCGTTTTTGAGAACGTATTGGGTTTTTGGAGTGATGTGAGAGCCAAAGTAGAGGACTCCCTCTGATAAACTTTCTCATGAGACGAGAAGGAGAGAGGATAAGAAATCTGGCCATTTGGCTCGCTGCTCATCGCCTCCATGGCTCGTGAGCAGGCTAGTCAACCTCTCCGGCAATTTGTGAGACAACCAAACCGCTTTTGTTGTGTAGTTCTTGCAAGCTATAGCGGGTGTTGGCGTTTTTATTACTGTCTTGCCTGCATTGATGATTCACCATTTATATAAATGCATTTCATTTGTAGTACCATGATCTGGAATACCAGTCAGGTAGTTCTCTAGGCCACTCCGGTCGTGGGGTGTGGTTCCGGGGTCTTTTCCGGTCTTCTTCAGCCTCCGACCCTCAGCGTCACCAACAGAATCAAGCTCGTATAATCCGTCGATTCCATACAAGGAATGTGGAAGTAACTGCAGCTGTAGAACCCCCGGCATTTTCCGACCAATCAAAAGCTTGTGTGCGTCTACTATCGGAAAATGTTGATTACCGAGAGACTCAGGACTCTATTCCAGTAGCTTCTACTTCCAGCAATCTGTTATGACCTGGTCTACCACTCAGTGCATTTTTATGCTTGTCGATATATCGTTTCACAGGAAAAAGCGTCATATTTGAGCACTTTATCGGCCATTCACCCCTAAACCTCGACTTCCAATTTTTGACTCCCTCCTTCGAGTATTTTAACCTCCTTAATCCTGTTTTTCCCTCCGAAAATTCGCATTCTCATTTATGATGATCGCATTTATCGTGTCTTCGTCCTCTGCCAACATTTACTCTCCACTTGATTGTGTTCCTCGCTCCCTTTTGCGGATGATGAATGTTACTTCTGATAATTCTTCACTCAATAATATAGTCACTCACGCACATTCGTACCCTTATTCAAACACATTTACGATATCCACCCCTACCACATCCCCTTTCTTCAATCAAACGCGGACAGTGCGTTTCTGCGAGTGTTAATATATGAAATCGTGTACCTACTCGGTTGACTTTTTGGTAGATGGGGTAGAATCTCTCGGTTTGTTGGTTTCTACTTTCTGTTTGATAGTAGATGGTATTTTTTTCTCATTCGATTTCCGAGTGGGTAGCTGTCTCCGAGATTGTTGAAACTTGTTGAATTAGAGCTATAAAATATGATTATCGGCTGGAATAGAACTATCGCGAATAAAATTTTACTCCTATTTCCAAACAGAACTCTACTTGGCAAAGCAGTGGTACAGTATTTGGCATGACAAACTTTGTCAACATTTGTCGTTCATTATGTGTCATTGTTCTATGACAGACTTCCATAGCATCAGCTATAAATTTGAAGGACAGTTCAACTTTCTTCTATGAGGAATGCACTATGGTAGATGCTTGAATGAGAGCCCTTGGAGAAACACATTTTACTGGTTGGCATTGGAATCTTTATTGAATAATACGCAGATTTATACCTAGGGACCATGGGCGAGGGACGTCTCTTACCACACTCGAAGGCGTTTCAGCCGATCGGCCATCGCAACTGTCTGGTTCTCACTGAGCTCAGTCACAATAAATCTAGCTTGCATAAACAGGAAACAAGATGTGGAAGCGAGAGTGGATGTTATGCACAGCTGTTTGCATAGCGGCTTTCGCGTCAAACAGAATGCGCAAATTATTCACTAAATACGACTGAAAAGATCAGCTAATTGAGTGTAAGACACACTTCTTTCCAACTGAGCTGCGAGCTTAATTGCCTTCGAGATTAAAATGAAATCATAATTGTGCTGGAGTGGAGTGGAGTTTCGAACATGCTTATCTTCACCTGCTTTTAGCGATATTCAGTGTGGGAATGTTTTATTTGATTAGGCTGATCGTTGGCAGAGGAAATAGTGCAGTGGTCAGTACTTGAGAAAGATTGAAGCAACGTGACACTAAAAAATTTGTATCGTTTAGCAAAAAAAAACATCCAGTGGAAAAGCAGGGGCAGCGCTGTGTCCTAATAACTGGTTACTCCTTTCTCGCTCGATCTCATTTTCAAAATCAGAAGCTGCAAGATTCTTTAGCTTCGAATAAAGTCTTGGGTCCTGCTGCAATTCTTAGATGGGATCAAAAATATTAAAGAAAGGCATTGAACGCAAACATGTAGCACCAGATCCGGTAGGAATGCAATGATAAATCCTCAATCCGAAACGTTCCCAACAGACAAAATGGCAGAAAACCAGCTATCGCCACTAATCAAAAACGCATTTGGTAAATCAAGCCCATTCTATGGGGATCGGCATTTCCCAGTAGTTGCATTTCCTTTAGAAATTGTATTTGGGACGATTCATCTGAAAAAAATTATAAATTCTAGCTCGAATTTAGTAGTCTGTAGACACTTTGTGAGGTTTCCGCAGCATGGCATCTTTCTGATTCCGAGATTTTTAAAATCTCAACTGAACCATAGTCAATTAGTCCCGATTAGCTTGATAAGTTCCTACAAATAGTTATTTGCTGCCCTCGGCCGGTTAGGACTAATCATCCTCCGGAAGTATAAAATTAGATTATGCCAGCAGAAGTACAATTTCTTACGGCTTGGAATATGGAATACACATGCATGTAGCAATGAACGAAGTCTCCATCAGAATTTTGAAAGATTTCTGGTAGGAGACATGAAGACGAAGGAAGATGGACAAGGTGCCACGACGAAGCTGAACTGCTACCTGTATGATGAAGCCATGCCAGAGAAGAGACCAAACAGCCGAAGACGACAACAAACGTTTTTACTGTGTTCTATGTTAACTGTTGTGCTTAATTGTTATAAAAGCTAGTTGTACTTCTGTTGTACCCCCACTAAGTCCTTGGGACTTGCCCTAATGGGTGGGGAGAAAATAAAAAAAGATTTTGCTGCCCTTATTTTGATGAGAAGGGAGAAAAACAGGAGACTGAATTTTCGGGTTCACTCGTTAACCCGATGGACAAATTAACCGAATAGATGTTTGCGAAAGAATTCTTCGGCGCAATAGTCTCAGCGCTGATTTAATTGAAAAAATTGAGACGTTAGTCTACCCTGACAAAAGCCTATCTAATCAAATTGCCGATGCTTCATGTCATCGACCACATTATCGGTGGAATGATAATCAGAAGCTGCAGGGGTTAGAAATAACAAACTTTTTCGGCCCAAACCCGACTTATATCAGTTTTATGAACCTTTTAAATTAAAGACTCGGAAAACTTCCTTAAGAAAAGCTATGATGTCTGAAATAAATTATTGGTCATGATTCTTGTTAGCTATGGTTGAGGCTTGATGGCTTGAGCCTGAGGAAAAACTTAAACTGGTTAAATACTATCAAGAAGAGAATTCAAGTTTCCCATCCTAGTTGTAGACGAGAGCTTAACGACGGTACGATTAAACTGTCCAGTAAGACAAATCATAAGTCGTTTTCTATTCATCTTTCTGACCTTTGAAGTGCCTACATGGACCAGCAAAGCTTCACCTGCTATAGACTTAAGTACGTTAAGTCTTTTATTCTACTGCATATTACGCAAGTTCTGGGAAAACCTAACGTGGCCCCCGGAAAGAGGCCACCACACTTGGTAAACAACGATCGGAAGTGCTTTAATCGTTTAAACCGATCTTGAATTCAGCTTCGTGGTTTACGTTCATACTGTCGATCTCGTTTGTTGGCCTCCAACGCCTTCTATTTTAACGTTCCAGAATCCGTCCAGGGATCGGAGAGACCCTGCCATCAAAAAGTGATTTATAAACTTAATACCTCGTCAAATACCGATCGACTATTATAGACGCCAGCGGTTTACCATCAAAGCCTGATGTAAGCAAGAACGAGGCCATGGTGGTCATCTAACGCCTAAGCAAATCACGAATCCAACCATGGAGGACCGACTTGGGTATCAAACTTGACCTCTCAGAAACATTTTCAGCAGCACAGAAACGGAAAGTCATACCTGTCATCATATGCGGGTGCCGTAATCCCGCTGACTCATGCATAAAAAGAAAATGAATTCACTACTGCAGTTCAAAAGCATGGGCACCTCAGCAGAATTAACTAATTTTGTGAAACAGGAATGCAGGGAGTCAGCGGAGTGCCTTCTAGTACTCACTATGGGGATAAAACTAGTTCGCGACTCTTGCTGCTCGCTGACCATTCTAGATGGCGACACGTCCTTCCTCCCTGAGTACATATCCTGGAAGCACTCCTCGATGGCGTAAGACTCCACTCAACTCTAAGAGTAATCTTACAGCCACTCACTTCCTGGCAGATAAATTATTCTTACTGAAGTTCGTGTTAATGGTTTACAAGGCTATTTAGACCAGAAAGGGCGGCACGCTCAAGCACTAATCAAACACGATAAGACGTAAGTGGCGATCGGAAATATGCTAGGAGTGGTTAGCGAGAGGCCCTACTTTTAGTAAATTTCATTGGGAAATCCCATTTTTCCTCCACTCGTGTTTGGAAGCGCGCGCCCACTTCCACTGACAAAGCTCCTCAAGTAGTGGTTGGAAATGCCTTCTTTCATATTCTATTTATCCAGAAAACCGGAATTAGGGCATCCGTTGAAGCCTGAGATATAAAATTTTAATTCGATCATGCCTATTCCATTACACTGCACCATTCAGGAATCTTATAGTCGCCTATATAGTAGGATAAATCAAAACCAGTAGATTGAACACTTGGCCATAGTCAAGAAAAAAAACGTTGATAAAAAAAACGAATTGTTGATTAATAACTGAACAGCTCCAGCAAACAAGTCACCAGAGCCACTAACGAGGGCAGTTTCGAGCGTGAGAAATAATGGGAAAATAAACTAATCAACAGCGCAGACCAAATAATCTGAAGTTACGATGACATTTTAAAAATGTAATCAGAAGATTGAAATTTGGAGCAAATAATGAGCCAAATGGATCATTGAAGGCAGAGGAAGGTGCACGGTAAAGGCCAAGATGGAGCACTCCCACCAGTTATGCAAATGATCTGCAAGATAAAGATGTCGTTTGAAAATAATGAAACTGAGGTTTTCCCTCTACCCAGCTCCAAAGAGATGGAGATAATTGGCAAAACCTACTCGTGGATAGCTCGAGGACTGAATGGCCAAAAATTTATTTAGTAGGGAACTGGTCGGATCATTGTCGACGCAGGTTTCAATGTCTGTTAAAACGAGAGCGCAAATCGCCCTATTTATATTTGGATGGGAATTCATGATATTTGTGAGATTACCAGGGGTGGAGAAGGCAATATCATGTTGTGTGAGCTCTTCAGCTGGGTCATCCAGACTGAAGGTCTCTTTCAAGATATTGGCGAGGTACGGCTTCTTGCCAGTACTGGACAGTGAAGAACGCTAAATCAATATATAATAACAGAGCTTACAAGTTTTCGATAATTTGGCGAGCTTCTGTCACCCGATTTGGAATGGCCGATTTTCGCGGACAAATCCAGGCTGCAAGGGTATGTTCAAACACATTGCGATTTGTGTAAACGATTCCCAATGCGACTGCCATACCAACAGCAACCACCGATGACAAATCGTCAGAAGGCATCTTAAGGATAATATTATCGGACGATTCCGATATCGCAAAAAGCTTATCACACTAAATTGAGATAAATTCAAATTGAAAAATGAAACAAATTACCAATAACTTGGAAATGACAGGAAGTTGAGTAAGAAGGGAGGGAATAATGTCTCGAAATTGGCGCTGGTATGTTCGATCTACATTCAGAATGCTCTTACAAATCTGAGTGCAACCAGCCATGGCGGATTTGTAGAGGTGAGATCGCCCCCTTTCATGGTGAGAGACTTCTGTGAGACAGACCGGAACATTACAAACAGAACATAAAATGGAGTTGGATGGCAGCTGTATGGGCATAGTCTACAGAAATAAAGCACGAATGGCCAACATACGGATTTCGGAGAGGCACGGGGGGAGAGGGAATATGAACCCTTCGCGTCATATACATTGGCTATGTCAACCTAGAGCAATTTAGCTAAGGAACCCGAAGAAGGAGCTTACGAGGCCCATAGGCAGCTTCGATGTTTGATGATGGCCTATATTGCTTTGATGTTTCTTTCCACCAACGTGAGCAGCCATTTGGTCCGTAGAGTTTAAACTGATATTACAAACACTGCAGCACAAATGAGATGTATCACCGACACGAGAACAAAAAAACGACGTATTTCCCGGATTTTTGAACAAATTGGTGCTGGGAAACGGGTCATCTGATCCCTCGACAACTTTTATATCGTTCAGGGAACAAGAAAGTAACTCAATACTGGACGTCTCCCTACCATCTTTCTAATTCAAATGAAGAAATAAATTAAAACAATTGCCTTCGATTTCTTTTTCAGAAGCTCCCGCTCATTGCTTATGTGCTTCTTGCCTAAAACATGGGCATCGTAATTAACTTGAGATGATAGGGCAATGCTACAGGCAGCACAAAAGAATTCATTTTTTTCAAAATTCGCTCTTGAGGGCGATCCGGTAGGCTCAAAGACCACAAAAGGCCCCGTCAACGAAATACTGTCAGCTAAATCAGCATCGCATTCATGGGTCAATAATTCAGCTGGCGAAAATTGCTTTGAACACATGGGACAATTCTGTTCTTCTGATGAGTCAGATTCGGGAGACATTTTCCATGATTGGAAACGCGAGGGCTGATTCATTGCGATACGTGAACATTCGCCTTTGCATTTCTTCAGATGAGACTTTCCGCCTTCATGAATTCGCAGTTGCTCAACTGAATTGCAGATTACGTTGCAAACATTACACGAATAGTTCCGGTATGTGCTCATTGCCACTAATCACAGCGAAAAATAACAGTCAGCCCACGGCCAATCCCCGAAAGCCCGCGACTTGATAGTTCAAACTAGTCGCAGCCTTGTATTCACAGAAGCAAAAGTTGCAAAAAAAACATAAATTTACTATTGCATTTTCTGTTTCATAATGTAGTTAACCCATTTTAATAATTTTTTTGCGCGGGAATAAATGAATGCCTCTTAATGTTTTCAGTGGTCCATATTTAAGAATTGACCACATCACAGAAGACTCGGATGAATAAACGCGGCCCATAAATCACCCCAAGCCACAACCGCAGTTTAGAACTTTCGCGCACCTCAAGCGGACAACCTAGTGGAATAAGTCCCAACACTACAGAGGCATGCGCCGCAAGCAGGTTAACCATTCTGGCCAACCTGACAATTCCCGAGCGTCCACAAATTCATTTGGCCTAGCACCCATTAAGCCTGCCGACTTAGTAAAGAGGAGCTCCACCAAGTAATCCCAAAATCATACTGGAAATTCCAAGTGCGTTGATAGCAACATAAAAGGCCACTGCAAGACACTACTGTGGTTTTAATTTTAGTAGCCAAATAATATCCCCTACGGTCTGACACGATTTTACGTTCCTGGAACCATTGCCTTCGCTCCGAAACAAGTAGCGAACATATCTTGTTACTGAATCCATCTTTCGAGAGTGGCCACCCAGGAAATGTTGCAAGACACAAATAGACGGAGACATCATCTTCGACAAGTGCGTTTTTGTTTACACTTTGGCTGTACCTCACCGACTTCGCTTGAGTCCTCAGAGTCGATTTGAATCAATTCAAAGTCATTAACCTTTGCCATCGATCGTCCCCGAGTTGTACCGCGAGTGCCTCTTCGAGGTCTACGAGAGGCAAGATTACATGTTACAGTGGCAGCATCGCCTGCAAGAATTGATGCATTGGAAGTAGATACTTGATTTTCAGACGAAAAGAATACAGAAGACGTTAGCGGATTCCTGGTGTTGCGAGAAACATCACCAACACCACCCTTTAGTCTTCTATCAGTCTCCTCCTTTTCCATCACCTCAAGGCTCTCCAGAAGCATCTGATCATCTTTATCCTCGCCCAATCCATCGGATAGTACAATTTCATCGTTTAAATGGCCACGTTTGCACGGCATCTGCCAAAAGAAAGAGGGTACATTCATAAGCTGATTAAATACAGAAAAAATAAATAAACGACAGCGTAGCAACAAGAATAACGGAAAGTGATCTTACTTCCACTTCGGTTGGACTGAGATCGATAAAGGGGTCGGCAATAACATTGTGATCCACAATTTCAGCACTAACTGTGGCCTTTTTTCGACTCTCCGCAAATCTAACGACCTCGATGGAGATTTTATCCTCCAGACACCACTGCTGAATCAAATAATCCTGTGTCTTGGTGACCACCTTATCCACAATGGATCCGAAGGCATCATTGTCAAAGCGACCAACAAACTGTCGAAGCGCTGAGGCCATCTCGGCTTCCGTGAGGATACCCAGACGAAAATTTGGATCAGAGGAGAGCACAGCGCTAATGAGACTTTCCACATCGGCCATTGCCAGATCCATTCGTCCACCGGAACACGAGTTCGAATCAGTGTTCGACTGGTACCTCTTTGTAATGGCGATAGAAGTATCGCGTCGGGCTGCTATGTCGCGTTTGGTGTTGAAAATTATTAGATCCTAAGAAAAGAGACAAAACGCCTTGTCAATAGAGGCCATCAGGTTCCTCGTCATTGCCCATTTGAACGTCCAGCATTCACTTTATCTCATGGTAGCCCTCACTTATCCAGGACTCTAGAAGCAATACTGCAGGTTAATAATCATATCCCTTGAAAATGATTCCAAAAAACAATTGCCAGAGTTCTGATGGCTGGAAAAATTCTGATTTCTTCCATAATCCACTGAAAGAAAGTTAATTGTAGATATCTCGGGTTCAAGAAGCATCAAATTCAGCCTGAGAATAAAACTTTTGGAATGAACATTTACAGGGAACGAGCTTTAAGGACGGCACTAGGCATGGGGATCCAAACGACAACGTTGCGGGTTAAAGCTAAGCTTCGTTTCAATGTAGTCCAGCATTGCTACAGGCACTTCATTACTTAATTGCCCACTCACTTTGGGATTTGCCACCCGACCAACGAACTTCTGTCCAAATCGAAGAGCACTGAATTTCTCAAAACCACCACTGGTGTCCACCCGCAGTCGAACCAGGGGTTCCGGTGGCGGAGTAAAATGAGTCGCCATGGGAATCGTTCCTTCGGTTCCCACTCTAGCCTTACAAAGCCGACGCTGACGCAACACCGCGAAGATCTCTTCAGCTGACCGATCAATGGCTGCCTGAATACGATCATTGCAGAGTTTTTGAACCAGACCGGCGGCGTCGGGAGAACTGGAATCGACATTCGGGAGTTCATCTTGCAGGACAAGGTCCTCGAAGATAAATTTTCGAGAAGAGAGTAGAGGGAATGCAGTTACTTTGAATTCGCGACCTTGAATTTCTAATAGTCCCACGCACTTGTTGATCGCTTCGCCCTCACTCAAGGAAGTGGCCACTGAACTGCCGGGTTGCACAACGTAGAATTTTTTTGTCTCATTCCACTCTGGAACAATACGGCAATCGTGCTCATGACCCCAAACGATGAGATCAAGGAAGGAAGGCAAAAATTTCTCGGGAAGGTAGCCTGTGGGTCCATGACGAACCCTGTTTTGATGCACAACAGCGAGGGAAAACCAATCGTTGACATTAGATTCGGGTCTAAGAAAGGTGATCTTGTTGTCTTGGAAGAGTCGATGGAGACGTTCTTCCCGGACTGATCCGATTCCGTAAAGTGCAAGATTTGTGGATCCTTTTCTAATTAAGACAGGATTAACTTCGATGGACTCGACGGAATTGGACTTCCCGAAGAGGTTGATGAAACCACAGGTGTGTAGAATATCTGGAGGACAAACATTGCCGGGTCCACTGGGATCATCATGATTACCGTGAATGGCAAACACTGGAATGCTGACGTTTAAATTCGCATCGAGATAGTTGATGCCGGGATAGGCAGTGGCAGCAAAATTAACTGCGGGATCACTAAGAACTTCGAATCCAACAGGGCGATCATTGAGACAGTAGGTGCGAAACAGACGGAGAACTTCATTCAAGCATCGAATCGAAGGCCGATTTTCATGAAAGAGGTCGCCTCCTTGAAGAATAAAATCAACTTTGTGATATTGGGCCAAACAGAGAATTTCTTCCAAAGTCTTAAAAGTGTCATTTCCGCGAATTCCATCTTTTTCAAGGTAGCCAATATGATTATCGGTGGTGAGCAATATACGCAATATATTGCATGAATCCTAATCAAAACCAAGTATATAAACCTCGAATAATATTATAAATATATTTTGGATGATTTATAATGCATAGGATAAAGCAATGCAAATGACTGCTCCAAAATAAAGATAATACCAATCCATATTTATTCGTGCAGTACAAGCACACCTCACTCATCGAAGCACTTCACCAACGCGACGCTTTGATTCAAGCATCGGCATATGCCGGTTCAAGTTTATATTGGTTTAGTTTAGAAAATGCACATTAAAAATATTATATTTATTTTGCCGAAAAAAATATTTAAAACGAAAATAAGGTTTCCATAAGTTTCAAAATGTCATACAAGGACCATTTCTTGCATATTTTTGTCTTGATACGTCGAACGGATTCACCCACGGCATTCATCTACACCCATCACTTTAGTTACCCAACCATTTCATTGCTCGAGATCCACACCATCAAAAACTTTGACGGCTCTCCACGCCCTTTGCATTGTTTAAGTAGTGCGCCATACCTTCACTATATGCACCGTTTAGCGTCAATATTTGATCTAAGCCCTTCCTAGGCCTCGCACTTCTAGAAGGACTCACAGCAAAATATTGCCAGTAACTCACACGAGTAAAGAAAATGCGGGTACACCTAAAACTGAATAAGATGTACAGAAAAGAACGAGTACATGTGCTCACAAGCAGAGAGCAATTAATCGTTATTTGCTAAATTTATAAGATATTATCGCAAGAAATGAGCTCGATTGGGAAAGCGATGTCTTTGGCAATCATTGCGAAAAGAAAATAAGGCGAGATAATGATGCATGAAAATGGGTAACGGAAAGGCTGAGTGGAAGGAGAGATCGATTAGCGACTGTACAGAGCGGTAAGAGGGCGAAAGTACCGCATCCTCTTACCGCAAATAAGAGTTGGTTGGAGTGGGAAGTGTATCTGCAAAGCACGCATCACAAACGCGAGTGGGCCAATCGAGACCTCGCTGTGGCACTGGTCTCTGTCCTGTTGAACAGGGTGCACAAACCCCTCGGCCACATGCTCTGCAATGATGAATCGACAGTCTGGCGCCGAATGCGCCTTTGCACACCGCACAACTGATGCACTCATCATCTGGCTGCCAATAATCTGGTCTCACTGCCGATTTCACCATTTCTAAAGCAATTTTCAAAAGCCACGGTTACTTATGAATATTGAGTGTACACTTTATTACAAAGAATGTATACCCCGCGGAGCATTAAAAACTGGCGCGATGAGACCCGCAGTGGCAGAGAGGATTTCAAGGACACGTCGACTGGAATTGCTGGTGCTAACAGGTGCCTTGGAGGTTTCGGGACTGGAAGAAAATCGCGAGATCGAAGCTGATGGCGAGGATGGGGAGGGGGGGTTTCCATTCATATGGATCTTCGAAGCATAGCATCTGCGGCACATGCAACACAAAACTCTTAAGTATAAGGGATAATTGTGATTGTTCATTTTATGAAACGCCAACAGACAGGGCTTGGGTGGGTCAATATAATTAAATGGTTATTCTTCTCTCCACTTTGTGGGGAAACACCACCTACTGGAAACCAATAACATCTAACAACTAGAGAAAATATGGCTAGGGGTTTTTGTTGGCTACGTACTTCTCACGACCAAGAAATAATGGGAAAAACAAAGGTAAGAAATGGAAAAGTGGCTCTCAAAAAACAAATTTATGTTTATGTTTGGCGATAGGTCGCTCTAAACCCATGAGGATTTATGAATGGCAGAAAAGATTCTGAGAACAAAAATAATCTGTCATGCAGCACATGTATTCTTTTCTCGATCAAAGTTTGGATGATTAAACAAACGATTAAATAACCAGACCTGCAATATAGACAGGCAAGGATCTTGTTTCTAAAGCGAATCGATCAGCATAAGATTAGTGGAAGGAATTTAAGTGAGCCAGAAATAAGACCTACCGATCACAGACACGGACAGACTCATCTACAAAGCCACGTTCGGGGACAGGAATACGTTGTTTAGAGCAACTGGCACAAACTCCTCGGCCACAAGCCCGACAGTGATGTTTCTCTGCATCGTCCGAGGGTGACACATTTGGGACTGATGAGGAAGTACTAGAACAACCAACGGGCTGAGATGGGACAAGAGCAGGAGTGGTACTGGTAGAAGCGGGAAAGAGGAATCCACAGCAGACACAGTTGGTGATACTGCTGTTTGGCTCCCAGTAATCAGGTGCAAGAGTGTCTGCAATGAGGTCACCTAGACGCCGAGTCGGCGGTCCAGTTAGTTGGGAGACCTGCTCGGTCACGTTGGTTAAACTGTCCACAACCAACTGGCCGAATGGATGTGTGCCCTATAAGAAATAAGAGTAAATAAAATCGAAAGAGATTAATAGATCATAGAGAGAGAAAGAGTCCAACCTGAATAAGAGACATCTCGCCAGGCCAGAGATGAACCACCTGCCATTGAACATTTGGGCAATCTTCAGGAGGAGGGTTGCCAGACCAATGAGCACGAGATCGGTAGACGACTCCGTGACGCGGACAACGAAGCATGTACCCCCACCAGAGGTATTTCATCACACCCGTCACAGCGTTCTCCGTTTCTTGAAGGGCTTTTGGTACTAAAACTGTACGTCGACCCTCCACATAGCAGGTCTGGTTAAAGTGGAAAGAAGTAGCATATATAGGTTCTCTTGAAAGCTTCCAAAGAAGGCTTTATATGATTGAAATGGATGTTTCCTGATAAAGGGAGACAGATAATTTCATGAGACTGTGAAATCCGAAAAAAATCGAAAACACTAGATTAGAGAAAATCTTGGTGAGCTTCAGAAGTTGGCAGAGCTTTGCTCCGTTTGGTAAAGATGCCATGATCTACCGGCCAAAGGTGTGTATATTTATCACTCATCTACAATGAACACTCTGAAGCTCTCAATTAAAATAAATATTACGAATCAGTAATCTGAAAGAGAATTTTGGATGGGCGATATTTATAAAAATAAGATGACGATTAGAACTCATTTAATGATGTCCGTTGATCAAACAAATCGTAATTGACATGTAGTGTTGGTGACTCGCATTCCTATATCAAGATTGCGAGGATCGCGGTTGATGCTCCTTTTAAGACCATGCAATGACTTTGACTTCAATGCCTTCCTAGTGGTTAAAGCAATATTTTGACAAGGATTCATTGGCAGATTTGCAGAAAAAACCAGACCCAAAAGCAGTCAACGCTTCAAATGAAATAAAATTGAACAAAAGAGATAGTCTTGTAGACGCGTTGCATTCCAATTAACTGGCTCTACTTGTCTTGCAATTAAGCGAGAATGAAATGTGAATTCGGAAGGTGCAAAGTGAAGGAACCTACAGTTTTGTTTATTTGATGCCGTAATGCAGGCGACTTTAAGGTCAATGTGGCGGCTCAGCAGATTGAGGCGAGGCACTAGATTTATAGATCTTTCACCTTTTCACCGGGATCATTTCAGTTAATTGTAAGTGCAGGGTTTATCGCAAACGCATATTACAGGTCTGTCAATAGATATCCCAGAGTCATGCAGACGTTTGCCTGGATTCAAACTGGCTAAAGCAGAGCATTATAGATTAGCAACATAGCCGGTTTGCTAGGAGTTGTCAAGGCGTTTTCTCTTTATATGGCCTCCACTCTTTCAATTTTCTTGATGTACTTCAGTTACCTTCCCATCTGGTCATCAACAAAGCCGACAGCTCTCCAGCTGTAGAGTTTAAGGATTTTCTGTCCTACTGACAATTAGAAGGGATGATATGAATGTCTGTGCAATCCTTAGAATTAATCAGCCCTCTCTCACCTCTGTAAAATGCTCGTCGATGACCACATGACACTTTGGACATTCACAGGTCATCTCTATTTTTACAGTGTCTAGCGAATTAGGTCCAGATTCCATTATTCTGAAGACTTTCTTTGTGCAAATAAATATCCTCTTCAATCCATATTCTTTCAAGGTGATGACTAGGAATTAAACTGAATTTTATTTTTGGGAAATTTGGAGTGTATCATGTTGTGAACCGAATTCCTGGGAGAGAATGGCTTGATCACCTTGTTTTTCTATTAAAAGATTAAGGCTTTTACGCAATTTGCGGTGTTTAAGCACGATGATTGGTGTATGCAACATCAGATAAGGTTTTTGAATCACACTAGTAGGATTCTTGCTGCTCAGAGTTGACAAATCATGGCATTCGATGTTCTCAGGCTTCCCTAATTCAGGTGAAATCAATCGCCTACATTATAATTTGCTACCTGAGTATCCAAAGAGGTCTTTTCGGCCAAGTTAAGGCCTTCTCTTCCCACAGTTTTCGGCATCAACCTTAGAGAACAGTTTTGAAAGGCAATTTGTCTTTTAGTATCAATCACCGTGCACCAAATCGGCGTTGAAAAATTTCAAATGTGTATAAAAATGCCAACCTTTTAGGTACTGATAAGCACAATATACGGGACAGGAGACAGAAATGGCAGCCCTGTTCGGTTCAACTGCACTAAAGGAGAAATGAGAATGAATAAAGAATTGGGCTGCGAGACAAGTCATTGATGTGTTGCGAAACAAACAACCGAAAAATGTTCAGCGGCGCAAGACGCTGAAGAGAGCAACTAAAATGACTGTATTCGAAGCCCCTTCTACCCTGACGGCGGGAGATTCAGCTCTCAACTGCTAGCAATACAAGGGTGATATCAACAGCCGCCTCTGCGATAGTACCTAATAAACTCCAGTCAAGACTGAAAACGACCATCTCATACACCATGGTAGAGCCAAGAGCGAAACAAACTCCGAATATGGCCCTTGCAAATCTGAGATAAGACAAAAGCGAAAGATATACAAAAAACTGCCCTTCTAAATTAGCTCTCATGGCCGTTTTAGAAAACCAAAGTTAAACAGAAGCGTTATTGGATAACTGATGAATTAGCTAATCTAGCGCAATGCACAAAAAACGTAAAGGCAATAGCAAAGAGGTCTTCCGAACTTCAATCGGCATGATATCATTCAATGCAAGTTTGATATCACTGAGAAGACAACCAAAGGGCAGATCCTAAAGGCAAATGGAAGAAGTCTAACAGACATCTTCCTTGGCATTCCGTACCTGATAAATCGCAGCTGCTGCATGTCGGTGCTGGTCTCATTAGTTTACAAAATTCTAAAGGTCGTGAATCCATCGTCATCTTAATGAATAATTTCGAAAAGTGATTCGAGCATGAAATTACGATAATTTGAACTTCCAAGATTAAATAAGAGCATTAAGTGCACTTGGCCTCACCATAACTAGAATAGACACGTTTCAATAAACTCTGAAAAAGGAATAGACACAGATTTAAATACAATGAGGAACAACGGTAAGGCCTTCATAACGGCAGTGGGACAAAAATGGGATTGAAGTAAAATTTGCTGACTGAAACAGATTTGGCAAATTTATGTTCCAATTAGATGAATAAATTATTGGCTGGAGGGAGAAAGATTTGGACGAAGACTGTTCAGGCAAATAGAACTAGAGCGTGGAAATGGAATGGGTAATGGTTGAAGATCTGACCAACCTTGAGGACATCAGTTCTCAACGCTTGTTTTATTCCCGACCGAGATACATAAAGATGAGACGTTCTCGGTTAAAGATACATCAAGTCAGCGATAAATTACGGCATTCCTGCATTAACCATCCCATCGAAGATCTTGTCCGATAAGCAGAGATCGGCTCTACCGCAGAAGCTCGTGATTTGGGCACAAGATGCACCACAAGGTTCTTCTAGTCATAGTCTGACGAAGTTAGGTGGTAGAATGAGCCAGCTAGTTGACTAACTTCAACCTCTTAGTGCTAAAGTTCTCAAGCGTAGTTAGTCTAGGCCCACAATAAAACAGCGACCTCTGTTAGAAAGCTTGAAGAAGCAATAATTCAACTAAATGCTATTAAGTAACATCAAGACATTTCATAGAAATACCAATGGTGTGGAGCTACCGATAGGAATCCATTAGGAATAATACAACGAGGACAACACTAATGCATTAATAAAAAGCAGCTAGGCAACTTTATGAATAGGCATATGCTGACTTCCACTTTTTGTAACTATTCGGGACAAATGTGTTGTTTGATCAGGCCAAGACAAAATAAAATGAACAATATTGAGTGAATGCTTAGGGCGGAAGTTGAACTAACTCTGCAAAAGTAGATTTTGTTCTGGAGGGCGTTGGAGTACTGACAGCCATCATCAAGTCCATTACCTTGGGGTCGAGAGTGATGGGGCGTGGAGGGGAAGTGGGTGATGCTGAGTTGACAACGAGCACTGCAGACGGTACAACGGGCAGGACAGGTGAAGTATTCTTCCACGAAGGTGGGCATTGTGGCTGCGGTCGCGGCAGCATCTGGGAGCTCTGTGGCGAAGTGAGTGCTTAAACCAACCAGTGCTCGGACGATATGTTCCAACTGACGCGGAGCTCGTACTGACGTCTCCGACATCAATTCGTCGACAACACGCGCAAACGGCTGCAAAAATAAATATAATATAGTCAATACACTTATATAAAGATTACTGATAGTCTAAGGAACGAGCAGCTGATAAGAGTAAAAACTGCAGGTCCAATCCGGTGCAAAGTAAATCCTGGGCAATGAAGGAAGAGAGATCTAGGAGGAAGCTTCTAGGAGTAATTCAATTTAAGGAGACTCAAATTAGAAAAATTAGTGAAAAGTTGTTTCAAGGCCTACCATGATCAGAGATGGTTCAAATGAAACCCTCAAAAGTGCTACCCAAAAGGAATCGCTGTCGAAGTCAGCTAATAAGAAGAAGCCAAGTGAATGGAAGCAATCAACTGATTGGCTGTCTGAGGTCCCCAGATAGGTCGTTGACTCCGGTCGTGATAGTGAATTAGGCTCGTACATTCCTCTTCTAGTTAAGACTAAGAAAAGGAATATCAACTATGAGGTGATCAAACCTACTCTCAATCTCCTTATGGTGACCACCGGTAGCCCCAGGGGCGATTCTGGGAGCTAATGAGAGGGGCGACCGGGTAGGACCAATCACCCACCGGACGTGTAAAAGTAGATTATGCCAGCAGAAGTGCAACTTCGTAAACGAGGCACGACGTAATACCTGGATTCATGGTCTCGAAATGGGCTGTGGAAAGCAGCTGCATGCAGCGATATTTGGAACCTCCGAGGATGGACGAGATGCCACTACGAAGTTGAACTGCTACCTGTACGATGAAACCATGCCAGACGTCGATAAATGCTTTTACGGTATTCTGTGCTGATTTTTGTGTGCTACTTGTTGTAAAAGCTATTTGTGCTTCTTTTGTACCCCCAATAAGTCATTGGGACTTGCCCTAATGGATGAAGAGTAAATATAAACATGAATCAACTCTAACAAAATTTTAATTGACAGAACTTGAGAGATTTTAGATATTTAAAAGTTCATCCACCAAATGACAAAGTTAGTTCTTTATCTGAAAATATTTACAGGATGTGTTTATGTGGAATCAATAATAGAAGCAAGGAATAATTTTTGTCAATATCAGAATAATCTCTTCTCAATCACGGAAAGGTATTCAGTAACTCATAAAATATAGCATTTATACACAATATGATAGCAGAACAAATCCCGAAGGCATATTTAGAGATATCAAACCGTTCAAAGGGGGATAGGGTTCTTGAAGTAGGAAGTGTCTTCTCAACGTTCAAACTAGTGGTCAGATTCCAAATAATGGATGACAATCATATGGGCATCTTTGGAACTTAATCGCTTTCGTAGGCCTTGACAAACTTTCCATACTAAGGTCCTTTAATAAGACAACCTAAAAAAATTTCATCCGCTTCTTCAAATGGAAAAAAGGAAGCTAATGCCGCAAAAGAATTCCTCAACTTGAAATAACAGATTTTGGAGCAATCTATACAGCGAAAGTAGTAGTTGGTTTACAAAAATGACGACCAAGTGGGAAGTTGAGGCAAGGTCCAGAGAAGTAATTGCTCAAATAAGACTGTCCCAGAAAACGTCATTTGTTTTTCCCAAAGACTAGAGTTTCTAATCCACTAAAGGCTCGGATAAACTTAAAAATGCAATTTCACTGGACAACTGTTTCAGGATGCCCTGTTTTTGAACACACAAGCTGGATTGAAAGAATGACTGAAAGTCGAACAATTTAATCATGCGTGAAATGACAGTTTAGAGCTTACCATTTTCATTATTCGCATGAAAGTTTCACACAAATGATATGTGCCTATGGCAAAGCAAACTAGTTTGACACGACTTTATACACATATCATTATTGAGATCAATTTGTAAAATGAGAATGGTATTATTACAATGGGAATCGCTGCATTCCTATACAAGCCTTTAAACTAAAACTGTCACTCTGGTCCAATCGGCAGTACATCCACGTCGGAATTGGCTCCGGAGGATGTCCTCTATGGTTATACAACGCTATCCGAACTCCACATTGGTGCCTGCAAAGATGGATGACATGGAGCCTTAAAGTTTCGGATTCGAACAACTTTCGACTGATACGAGTGTTTCATAGTAAACATCACTAAAGCAGCATGATTGCCCATACACAAATTACATTATGAGTGAGCACCAGAATGACAGGTGACCCACTTTATCTATCGAACAAGTCAAATAATTAAGAATCTGACAATCAATGGGTGCCGACAGAATGCCGTCAGTGCTTGACCTACAAGAAAAGAATAAGCTTGAAAACCATCAGCGGATATTTTATGAAATCGGTTGATCAATGTTAAAACATTTACCATTATTCACTAGAAGTAGTAAAGAAACGAGTGGGAAGTGCAATTTGAAGATTCGCCCAAGCAAATACAGCTAAATAAAGACAGAACGAATCCGTCAATCCATACGAAAACAGCAGCATCTGATTTAAATCTCTGCTCCCATTGCTAGCACTACTCCATGCAAAAGCGACAGGAATGAGGCAATCCATATGGCCAAAAAACTCCATTCGAGGGAAGAAAGAGGGGGGAGAGTAGAGAAGAAAGCGCAGACTCACTTCAAAATTGGTGGGTCCCGAGGAAGTCTGGACACCAACATAACGCAGAGATGAAAATGCCTCAACGTTGCGGTGAATGGATGCCAATCTGTCCAGTAAGTAATCGGTTCCTGAAAGCCGATAGTACTAGATTAGGCTAATTTTGATCGATTGTGATAATGACAGCATTTAAAAGAAACTATATAGGCGGGGGATCTCATGGGGCCCGAGCTTACGACAATTAACAAAGCAGCATAGCAACACACCGTTAGACCATGGAAACTGAACTCGCCAATTTCATTGTCACTATTTCGAGCAACAAATAGCATATTTTACACTTTACAAGATTGGTACTGTCTTCAAATGCCGACTGGTGGAGAATGGATTCCATAACTAGACAGATGGCGAAAAAATACGGATATTAGTTTAAGTACTTAAAATACTCACCTATTCTTCCAAGGAAAGTAAGCAAATACCTAGTATAATATCAGAATAGATTCTACAAAACTCGAACAGTGAGATAGAAGTCCAGAAAGTATTACTGTTTTAAAATATAGGAGGATTCTAATATAAACGTCTTTATTGACACGCTTTTAGTTAAAGGAATGGACGACCCTTTAGGATATATTTTTGTAGCCATCCCAGAATTTTGTGGATCTTGAAGAAGCTTTTTTTGTGACTATAAAAAAATACCGGTATATATGAGCTAGAGGTAGGAATAGTTCTCCTAACAATTTGCAAGAAGTATAACAGAATTTTCAACAGCTGCGAAAAGAATGAATAGGTACTGATTGGGTAATTAATGTGGATTCGAATTCCCTTCTTGTGTCAAACGGAAAGCCACTTCCAACCGCAGACTTGGTAAAGAAGTTTGAGGAATGGATACTGACATTAGTTGAAGGGGAGAGAAGGGTAGAACAGGAGAGCGCATACTGCCAGTGTCCGAGATAAATCAGCAGCCTTGTTCTAAAAGACGTCAAGTTGGTTTTTTTTTTCTTATATTATAATGGAAGCATTGGGCAACAACAATGAATGTAACATGCATCATGCCACAATACATAAGCGAATTAAATTATGCACTAAAAAAACCTTGCCAGAATCACTAAGAGGGAACCCAAAAAAAACTTGCCTCGTGAGTCTGAAGGGAGAGGAGAGGTATGTCTAGTTTCTTGAAAGATGACAACAGCGGGCCCGAGCTGTCGAGCAGACCAGGGAAGATCGTGTTGGGTGACGAGAGCTTGAAGACGTGGAGCGAAGTGGTTGACGAATGCGTCTGAAGCGTCAGCTAGAAAGACAAACATATCCGTGTGGAGGCGATCAGACATGCAGCGGTAGACTACCACGTCAGCTACGGCAAAGACCTTCAACAGCAGCCTACGCTGACGATTTGGATTCGCTGAAGCACCCAGCAGACCTGACGAGCAATCAAAAGGAAAAAAACAAGAGTAACAATGTGTAAGTGTTCTTATCAAGAAATTCTCCAGGTGATGAGTAAGATCAATTATTTGAAAAGTAGGCAGGAATTCGAATACAAATTACTTAAATTATACCAAAACCGACTGGTTTAATGCATTTCTGAATAAACATCCAATCAGGAGCGCCAAAAACTGATTTTGAAAAACAGTCTTTAGTATCTATAAAATTTAGGCATTATAGGGTACATTTAATCTGCACTGCAGGGAAATAATTGAGAATATGGTATGCAAAAGCATCATGCGGTTATTGGCCTAATTTTAATAGAAAACTGAACAGTCATCCACTGCTTGAAAAGCCCGATTTGTTCTTTTTGGGAAGCGAACTAAATTATTGACAGTTCAAAAATTTGAGACGATTAGGCACAAAATCGAAAAGCCCCAAGTGCCATTTTTAAAAGGGTTCCAAGTAACTCATCTTTGCGCATTGCTGTTGCATGCGGAAACAAAGAAAGAGCACACAAAACTAGACCATGAAGAGACAATTAACCGGAAAGGACCGGGTTGCTAACAGGTTTCACACCAATCGAATTCAAAATGAATTCATCCTGGAATTTATCTCGAAATACCGACAGACCAATGATTATCAAAATATTCAATGATTCAGATCTTTAATGAATATGCAGGAAAGATTCCAAGAAATCACAATAAATAGGGCTCATATAAACAGGGATCAACATGGCTTATCATTCATGTGTGAGAAGTCTGTGGAAGTGAAAGTGAATGCTGTGCCTGGCTACTTGCGGACTGGAGTACAAGGGACTCTTCTTTCCAGCCTTCTGGAAATTATGTGACCAAGATTTCGGGGTTTTTAGCCCATGAGAGAGAACCAAAGTATGGTTTTCTTAGTAGGGTAATGTATTGTCAGAGAGTCATGAAGTAAAATGTTTAAACAATTGAGAATCAAAGGAACAAGAAAATGGCAATAGATTCTTTTCAGTTGCACAATCTAATAAAATACAATCTATTGAAATAGGCTTGACACCAAAGAGGGAAATGAAGTAATTGTAACAATAGAGGGTTTTGAGAATGCTGGCACTCCTATATTCGTTAAACAACAACAGAATATGAAAATTAGGGCTTTATGGAATGCTATAGAGCCAAGACGATTTTATAGCGACGAAAGAATCTGGCTTGGTTTATTAGTCATCAAGGCTCTTAGTCTATTACGATAAAAAATAGAGCGTAAATTAGACATGAAATCCAAGCACTACCTGCGATAAGTGGAGAGGGGAAGGCAGAACTCCTTCATAAGGTATCAATGAAATTGAAATAAAAAAGCATTTAACAGATTAAAAGGACCTATTATAGTCCATAGGGCTTTTCAGAGGAGAATTAACTTGGGACGAAGGTTGCTTAAAAGGCGATATCGTTATCAGCGTTGCACAAAGGCCTCGTAAATGTCAGCATAAGAAATTCTAGAAAACGTTTTAAAACGCAAGTTGGGAATGCCCTCATGATAGTATTTTCCGTTAAAACAATTTTTAAATAAACGAGATGGTAAGGTGGGAGGTCGGCTGGACAGATGCGATTTATAATCTATGCAGATTTTAAAAAAGACCCAAGAAGGCGCTAATGCGGCAACAGGATGCCATTGAAGCCTTACAATGACAATATGAAACCTGAGGAGGATAGTCAGAAAACTGAAAAAAAAACTAACCCTCTGTATCGAAAAGAAGATAGCCACGCTGGGGCTCGAAAGCCGCCCACACGCCGAGAGTGCAAGTTGACTGAGAGGAAGAAGTGATGAATACCTCTTGAGAACTGTCACCCGCACCGAGAGAGCAAAATGTACGATTCAGTGTGTGGGATTTACCGTCGCCAGTGTTGCCCACTATGGCTAGAATCTTGAGTTTCATATCCGAGGGACATCCGAGAGCTTTAGCTAAATTTTCTGGGTCATCAAACTGGAAAAAAACGGCAAAGAACATGATAAGAATCATCACAGAATCGAAATGGGCAAAAAAATTTCAAGTACTAAAAAGGTCTCCTCAGCATCAAATATTTTAACTGATTTTGGAGGTGTCACAGAATAATCGCAAGGGGAAGCCTCCATCAGGGCATCTTTGTTCATTCCTGAAGCTTCGGGTTCCATCTACAAGTTATGCAAGAAAGTTAATAGTAACCATGTGAATAACGTTTATGAAAGGTGAGAGGATGAAAAGCGATCACCGAATTCTCATTGAAGATTGCAAATCATATTTCGGAAAAAATTTCTTTAAGCATTGAATAAATTAATAGAAAATATATATTTCATTTAATGACAATAATCTCCCCCAAAGACGAACAATCCTTGACCAGACCTACGGTTAAGAAAGGCGGGCAACTATGAGTACGTTCTAACGAAAATAAAGGAAAATATTTTTTCAATATTTTATAAAAGCATGATTATCGCTCTTCTGAAAAAAAGAAAAGTGCTTCAGTCTGATCTGTTAATCAATCCAGTAGGAAAAGCCATGGTGCTCTAATAACCACACTTGAGTGCATAATTCCAATTCGGAGTATGTGATGATTGAACAAATAAGTTCTTCCCCATTCAATTAATCCGGCTCTGCTCAGCTGATAAAGAGTGGTAATAAGTAATCATTTGCTTCCTTAGAGCTGGACCGATTTGCGAGTTTGAGTTACCCAGTACCGACAGATAAATACTCCAAAGCTGTAACCCAAAACTTACAACACTTCTGACGTTTTTAAGAAAAATACCGTGATCGAGCATCTATTGAGTGCAATTTTGGCTTTTATGATTGGCTTCATATATCGAACTGAGGTTTAGTCGTATCAGTCCAAACACTCCAATCCTATAAAATTAAAGTGACATAAGGATCAGCAGTGTTATATAAGAAGCCCAAACGGCTTAGTAAATGACTAGCCGAGTTCGCTGAATGAGTTCCGGCGCGCCTGAGGCTCGGGCAGCACAATCTGGGGGGGGGGAGGGGGGCCCTAAGTACATTCGGTGGAATGCTGCTTGAATCGTAATTTTGAGCTAGCAAATCAGTTCTCCTTCCTGCTTAGATACCTACTTCCTTTATCCTAAAAATGGCAGAAACAGGCAGCTGGGAAACTTCCACGATCAACTTTTCAGTTTTCAATCTGTATTTGGCAGCGGTTTGCTAAATCTTATTTACTAGGCATTTAGTTCCGCATCATGACAAACGCCTTACTAGTAGGCACCAAGAAGAATTTTGACTAATCTTAAAACCACGCATGAACTTAAAATGAGGGTACGTCAAACGCCGATTCACAGGTGGATAACTTTCAATAGGAAAACAAAATCCTAAAGGATATACGAAACAGGAGTGATTTCAAAATAAAATAATAAAATGCAAAAACCAACCAAAGGATAGGACTCTGCAAAGGCTTCGTCCAATCTTGCCGATAAATTACACGAATAAGACAACTATCTCTATTTAACAAAGACACCAAATTATATGCGGGTACTGATTATGGTCAGAAAAAGAACGATTTTACAAAACAAGGTTTGAGAAATGAGACTCATCGAAGAAGAGCCATCTTGATTTGTTCACGGGCAGCTTGCATGGCCTGAGAAGCATTTAAAAAATAAATCACAAGGCTCATTAATACTAATCTCAAGAAGTAAAAGATACCTGATGGACTGTCTGTTCACTTAAAGAACTTTCTTCTGGTTTCATGCCAACGCGAGAGGCCAAGGCAGAAGAATCGCACTCCATTATGATGCTAAAGAAAATAAGCATCAATGAAGGAATTCAGATTTACCCCCCGTCACATAATTCATCTACAGCTAAGTAGATCAGTTCTAGGTTGTCAAGAAGAGTCTTCTTCTCCAGATTATTCCGAAGTATCTGCGTTATAGCATCGTGAAGACAAGTGAGTGCATTCATAAGCATTAACTCGTTTTCATTGACACCACCAATGATGCAAAAATAGATATCGGACGTGGTGCGATGTACGCAGGAAGTACCCTCGAACAAAGTGATTTCAGCTGCAAAATATATACCCCAATAACAGATAGCCTACCGTATGGACTTTTGTTGGTCTTGGCGAAAAGTTTCTTCTCGAATTCTAATTGGGCTTTTGTAGACGGAAAAGTGTTATCATAATACTAACCGAATAAATGTGATACTATATCTCAAACCTTGACAACTATCCTTTTCCCTTCGTTATCGAGCAGCAATATAGCCTTAATAGCGTACAAATCCCTAACGGCTGGCATGCTTCAAAATTTGCGGTCACTATTTAAGAGCAAAGAAATTAGATCAAAATGATTTTCGAGCTCTATTGTGTCGTTAGGGAAACGAAATGCAGGGTTTAAAGAACCGTAGCATGAACTATTATTTGAATGCCTGAAATTTAAAGTTTTTTTGGGTAGCCGATTTGTTTAGTTTCGTTACTATGGTGTAGTATGGACGTTTCTTTATCCTTAAAAACATTAATTTTTGTATATCTTATGAGCTGTTTTGGTTAGAAGTATTTATCTAAAATTCTTATTTACAAACGTGTCTGCTTAATTGTTCTAACCCTTTCACAAACTTTCTTGTAATGCATGCAGATGTTGTGGTATCAAGTGAATGAAATTGCAAACTTGGAGCTTAATACAAAGCGCACTTTATATTTTACAGCCCAAGGGTTTGACGTAGTAAATTTTAGATATTCGTTCACAAGCAAATTTAGCAATTTGTGCATTTGAACTTCAGAACAGAGATTCAGCCTTGCTTGCTTTTGAATACTTATACTAAAATGTTTGTCACCTTGAAACATGAAATTTTTATTGAAAGCATGCTTACAAAGAGTATTATACAAATCGAAAAGTACTTGTTATTTACAGTAGCAGAAATCAGATGAAACATCTTTGTAATTTGAACTGAAGTGTTTTTAGCATCCTTTAATTTCTTCACTTCATGAATATAAGGTCGTTGTCCTTCTGCTGCATTTTTTGTTGGTCTTACCGTTTCAGGCCGTGTGGCTTGCTACATTTAATACTATTCATCTGACGTTTAATATGCATTACACTTCGGTTAATTCATAGTGATATCTCCAAGTCGTAGAACCTTTGCAGTAGTACTATGTCATGACATTAATGTATTCACAATACCATTATTTCTAATTTTTAGTCGCTTACTTAGCATTTAATTTAACAGTTTTATCAGCTTCTCTTCATTCTTTTTAGCTATCAGTTCGTAAGCAATGCAAAACGCAAGTGGTACGCCATTTGCAATTGCTCTCTTGTCCTTAGAGCATTTTTCAGTCTAAGTTTATTTTTACATGACCAGGAAGGCATTTTATCCCCGTGGAATTGAATCAGCTGCATTGGAATCTGCCTGACCGTTACGCATCTGTAATGATAGTTGGGCATGGAGCCTACGGGACAGTTAGGTATTTAGATATTTTGTACTTTTCTGAAAATTTATTGCTTTGTAATATTCTATTTTGCTATTCCTATTATAGTTCTGCTGTTGATCGGCACTTGCAGAGGCCAGTGGCTATCAAAAAATTGGATAGGCCCTTCGAGAACTCTGAATTCGCTAAGCGCACTTATCGAGAGCTGGCCATATTATCTCGAATGGATCATGAAAATGTTTGTCTGTTGATTTGTAATATTTTCTAATAATCTGAATGTTTTTGATTGTTTTCGGCCTTAGGTCATATGCTTAATCGATGCATTTACACCGCAAACAAGCTTGGAAACGTTTCAAGACGTGTATGTTTATTTTTTTATTTGTTTGATATTTTATATACTCAATTTCACTTGGCTTGATTTTGGTCTGCATTTTGATGGCTTCTGCCATTTCCGTTCTTTCCATAAATATACTGCTTTCCTGATATTTCTCTTCATCTTGTCGTCAAATTTTTTTCGGCTCTGGTTAAGTCTACTTCTATTGAAACTTATCGTCAAACTTAAATTATCTATCTTGCCTAGATTTGCTCTTCCAATAATGTATGCTCTATCCCTGCTCGTTTAAAAAAGCAGTCTATTCAGGATTCAGTCTATGAATCCTGATCTTAGAAATGACAAAGATTTCGATAAGCCTGCTGACTTTTGTCGTTTTCGTTGGCGGTAGTTACCTTGTGACACCTCTGATGGATGCGGATTTGAGTGCGATCATCTCCCAGCAGGTACTCACCGACGATCAAATCTGCTTTCTTGCCTACCAAATGCTTCGTGCTCTCAAGGTCAGCTCAATTTATATTTACAAAAGTGCATGCAGTTTCAGTTGATCCGAAGCTTATTATCTGCCGTTGCAATTTTATAAAACCATTTAATTGCTCTTGACCCATGACCTCGGGTTTGTTTTGAAAGTCAGTGAAATTCACTAATCATTGATTGAAATCTCATCTCCATTTGCTCTAGTACATGCACGGAGCGCGTATAATCCATCGTGATCTCAAGCCCTCGAACATCGCGGTGAACTCGGATGTAGAGTTGCGCATAATCGACTTCGGATTGGCCCGTCAGCGAAACAATCAAATGACTGGTTATGTGGCCACTCGTTGGTATCGCGCCCCTGAAGTCATGCTCAATTGGATGCACTATAATGACTCCGGTAGGTCGACCCAATTTCATATATATTGCACTGTTTCACGTATTGCATTTCAAAACGGCGGAATCATCTGAACATCTGTGTGGCACGATTTTACATATCTGCGCAATCACTCAAGTCTATTGTTAAATAGATTTCGTTCATCCATTTCAACCTTTTTTAGAGTAATCACAGAGTAATAGCGGGAAAAGTCTGGGAAGCTCATCTTGAACTTTTAACCATAGAGCAATACGGTAATAAAGATTAACATTAACAAAAAATTTTGTTGAATATTAATCAGTGTCAATCCTTCTAATTGTAGAACAGCGTATCCTCTTGCTGAGTAGGAGAAAGTTAGAATCTGTGACATTGCCGATTTGCAATATTGTGCCAGTGAGATATTTTATAACATAATCGATGAATGTCTTCCATAGACAAATATGTGTTGGGACTTTGGTAAACCTGTTTACTTCGTTTGATTCTCGTCGGTAAAGTTGAGCAAGCCTTTCAATAATCTGCTTAAACGCTTTTCAATCCATAAATTGCTCTTGCCTCTGTCTCTTTGATTTTGTGCGTGTGTACGCGCGTAATGAACAGAAATAGGCTTGCTTGCATTGCTGTCTCCTTTACACTGCTCCTCTGTCCGAGTGGCTGATAGCCGGAGAGAGTATGAATCACAAGACGATGACGATAGCCTCGTCCAGGCAGGCAGAGTGGCAAAAAGCACCAGAGTTGCTGCCTTGTCAAGCTTGTCCGCTCTTTGGTCATCGCTTCCCTAATTACTGTGCTTACTTAGGGCAAAAATTATAATTATTATTTGTGGTAATGCTGAACTCACTTCACCTGGTTAATAGTATAAAATTGAATTTTCTTTGTGTAAATGTTTACCGATGCTGGCTTTTCAACTGTGATTCTCCATTTTAACGCCTATTCATGTGGGGCTCTTAGGTGTTAGATATTTTAATCCTTAGTTATCTCCAGTCAGCTCAGTGTGCTATGTTTATCGGTTAAAATGCAAGCTGAATTCCTGCCTCCTTCAGAAGATGACTAAGTGTCTCTGGCTCCTTTTAGGTACGAAGAAATGTTTTTTATATCATTTCGCAGAAAAGTAAATCATGAATTTCACAGCTATCATACTTGTTCACGAATATCTTCGACTTGTAAGGTCAGAGCTTTTCGAACAAGTTTAATAAAAGCACTTAGTCATTAATCCACTAGGTGGTGTGCACCGATGGTGTAGAGGATGGGTGCGCATTGAAAACCCCTCGATGGCCAAGATGTCTTCCCTTTGCCCTTTGGGAGAAGATATCACAACAATCACCCTCTTTGTTCTAATGCGAACTAAACACGTGCATTTGGTAGTAAATACCTAGCTTAAAGGCGAAACTGATTTGTCGACATTGTCGGTTCCTGAAGCCGGTGTGTATTATCGTAATTTTCAAATCTTTTATCATAAAGAGCTAAAAAATCGCTGATACTCCTGCGAAATAGCCCTCCAAATGACGTTCTGAATATTGGGTTACGATGTTGATTGCGTAATCAACAGTTCTCAGAACCAGAATCTGCATCCAAAGTGATGGAGTTGGCTGATTATGTTATTTGGGAGCGTTAGTTTCTAGGCCTACGGTGGTCTTGCACATCTGCGATTTAAATCGATTTCTATTGCATTCTTCTATAAACCTCATATTTGGGATAATAATGAACTAGTCTCCAATGGGGAACATTACTCGGAGCCTCAGTTATCTCTCGGTGCCTCACTTTTAGTGGATGTGTGGTCGGTGGCTTGCATTTTGGTTGAGCTGAAGACGGGCCAAGCACTCTTCCGTGGCCTCAATCACATCGATCAAGTGAAACAGATTATGAGTATCGTTGGTGCACCGGACGAAGAGATGATGAAGCGAATTACCAGCAACAGTGTAAGTCAGTCTAATTATTACTCACTCATCAAGTAGTATCGAAGTGACCGTAGTACTAGTTGCATATTTTAGGCTCGCGAATTCATTGAACGGAACTATACGGAAAGGAGGGACCTTAGAGAAGTTTTCCCTTGGGCTTCACCTGACTGTGAGTAGATGAACGAAATCTCTAAACGTTCGAACGCTTCCAAGAATGTTCTCATTTTATTTTCATCGTAATTGTACAGCTCTAGTTCCGTTGAACTTTGGCACAAGTACTGCGAACTTACCTAGAAAGCGTTCGATTTGTCCGTCTTATCTGACTCTCTTTAATGACGATTCCTCATTGTTTTTTCGGTTAAAGTAATGAACGCCCTTCCTTAGGTGACACAAAGAGTTTACCTTTTCGAGAGTATTATGGTCGATCGATTCTGACCACTTTCATCGGAAGAAAGTTGCTCAGTTTATACTGAAGCATCAATAGTTTAGATTTTCTTTGCCGAGCCAACCTGATTTTCCGGATCCAAACATATAACCTGGAAGGTAACACAACATTTGAAGCCTATGAGATTTCGAGAGATGGTTTGATAATATAGGTTTTAATAATATCTCAATTATTCTATTTTCCGGAGATGAATGAGAAGCCAGTAGTCTTCAGCTATGGCTTCGTAACCTTAGGTTTTTTGATTGATTGGAGCTATTTCGCCTCATTCAGATTACAAAGTCGCTGCCATCACCTTGTATCATTTTGTCTTCATGGAACTAGGTTTTCACTATCATAACTTCCGATTCCATGACGCCTTGCAAATTTGGAGTCACTGATCGCGTTCACCATGGAACTCGGTAGATGTGAGCCTTGGAGCCTTCTGGGAAAAAATCCCATTCAGAAAAAAATTCTTTGCTAACTGCTTATCACTGGCTCTGACTATTTCCTTCAAATACGTGGAACTTGCGATTTCATATCCCGAATCGATTGATAATTGCTGTTTCCTTGATTTTTTCTTTGAGTTTTGAGAGTTTTTCGCTAGATTTAAATATTATTATTAGACTTGGCATTAGCAGGAGTTGAGCTTATCAAATCTAGCCACAGCAATTCACTCCCTTCTCTTTTATTGATGGGTGACAAAGTCTCCGGATGCCTGACCACTTGAAATTCCTTAATTGCTTCTCCCAACTTGTCAGGATGGCTCTGTAGACTATTCCTTGGAAAAAGTATCTCGCAACTCCCCATATCACCAGAGTTCAAAGGTCGCACAGTGGCCATCCTACTGGAATGAAAAATACACTCGTTCATCTGCTATTTCAAGACTAGTGTTATTGGGTAATTCATATCAGTGAATTTTTTATCATCTATGAAATCCACAATCGGAGTGCGAACGCATGCACTATCAGTTTTAAGTACTTGAACTGTTTCTACCCTCAGACTTCAATTTCTTGGAGCAAAAACATGGAACACCCAAAATGACCTTTTTAACCGATGCTTTTGTATTAATTAAGTTTTTGCAGAAATTATAGCTTTCACAAATAGTGCACTCAGGGGGAATCAGTTAAATTACTAATCGAATAAAATAATCAACAAAGACAACCTAATCACCGCAAGCCTTCATTCTTGTATTGTTGCTTCCTCTCTGGTGACCAAGCAAGATGTCAGAGTGATTGGTCCTCTTAACCCCTGATGTAACGCGATGAACTGAATCGCTAAGCAAAGAAGGCAAGACGATTCACTCGTAAGCAGCTTCGTCCCATCAAATGAAGTGGAAAACTATGAGCATAGGAACCTTTAAGAAATGAGTGGCTTGACTACACCTCTGTACGTAGCTGCCTTGAGTAGAATTGTAGTTATATCCATGTTTTATCTTCAATGGATCTGTCTATTTTGAGTTTGAAAGGTGTGCCACGAATGAAGGCCACACTTAACTGCTCCCGATACACCATTTCTGACGCCTAAAGTATTAACATCGACCCGTGCTATGGGCTCGTCAAATTCAAATTTCTTCGAGAGGACCATCTGAACTGCCATTGCATATACTAACCAGATTCGAACCTTTTCATGGTATAGATGATTGTGAATAAGCTAATTTCTGCTCGAATGAATACGCCTTTTGGCTCTTTTGTTAGCTACTAAGTTTTGGTAGTTCATGCGTGGCAGTTGAATAGCCACCTCGCCATGCATGTAATTAAGTAGCTACGGATCTGCACACTAAATGACAAGCAGTGCATTTTTATTCACAGTTCCTTAGCCTCGGTTCCTTCATTCTTTGACCCAAATGTGCCATTAAACTGTTTTTAAAATTTAATTTTTGTCTGCTGATTTTCAAATGCGTGTTTTCTGTGTTCAGAACACATCTTCCATGTATTACGGAAAATGATGATTACTTATTATGCCTGATCTAGTATTAGATCTGCTCTCAAAGATGCTAGTATTGGATCCTGATCGTAGACTGACGGCGGCGCAAGCCCTGGCACATCCTTACTTCGCTGAATACCACGATGAAAATGACGAACCTGTTGGAGCGCCCCTCGATGATGAACTAATTGATGCAAATAATCTTACGGTTGAAGAGTGGAAAGGTGTCTCACTTTAAGAAATATAGGTAGAACAAAACACAAATGATGTTTTTGAACATTTTTTTGATGTTGCAGAGGCTACGTGGAATCTTTTGCAGAATTTCAGGCCAAATTTGACGTCACTACGACCGACTGATGCCTACAGACAGATTGACTCTTGAGTGATTTGTGCTAGCCCTTCGTTCTTAATTTCCCCTCTGTGAGGCAAAATCGCTACCTGTGTTGTAATTTTAGCGCCCTCATTTCTATCTACCTATCTATCTATCTACCTCCCTCCCGGTGCGGAATTTATTTCATATTCTTCTTGTCCATCCTTTTGCCTCATCTCTCGATCCATTTCCGCCTTTTTGCTATTAGTCTTGCGAAAACAGCATGCACTGTGCACGCTATTTGGCAATATTTTACCCAAAACAATTAAATATTAGGTATTTATTCTTTTCATGAAACTTTCTCATACCTATAGGAGCTTGACGCCAAATAGTCTTTTATAAATGGAGGTTTAGCAACTTAAAAGCAATCTAGGTGGTTATATATAAAGTAATCGGTCAGAGCAACGTGGACATTCATAGACTGAGTTGGTTCTCCTACACAGAGTAAGAGGAAGGTTCGAGAAGGCATTCTAGTGATGTAATTTAGTTATATAGTGGTAGGCAGCAGCAGCAATTGCTTAGGCGGTCTGGTCGTGGTCAGGTTGTCTCTTTTCACGCATGTCAAATTGGACAAAATGGAAAATAGCCAGTTCAGATTGTAATGGGTGAATGCATCCTTTTCTCTCGTAAATACTTCAAAAGGCGCAGTGGGTCCATGAAACTTGACTTCATCTTTATCCTCTAATAACTGACACTGGGGAAAAACTTGTGGTTACCTTAATATGCGTTACTGCGTTTATTTGTTAAAATCAGCATTCTTATGATATTTTGATAAAAATGAATCAATGACAGAACTAAGACAAACGAATCAGTCATTCACGTAGTGAAATGGTTCATTCTACCATTAAGATTCACCACTTTATAGGTAAAAGCCTTTTGAGAAGAAAACGCTGGATGCGTTTGAATCGACTACTGGATAAGGTATGTTCCAGAACTTGACCATTGATGGACAAGTTTTTGCTGTAGTCATCGCAAAAATAAGTAGTTTTACTGTATGCTAGGTGTCAAATGTTTTCACCCTACCAAAAATTGCAATTTTCCCGACCTACTTGCAAATTTTGACTTCCAAAATTTTTAAAATCAAACTCTCCTCACAATGGCATTCTCTTTATCTCGGCAGCTTTTTTATTCTGCATACAATGTTCAAATAATTGGAAAAGTTGAACACCCTGGAAGCAGTCGGTACAAGGCATGTGCAAAAAGACGAACTGAAGATAGAATTTTAACATTAAACGTGATTTAATTTACGACGGCCGGCACATTTAGTGGATTAAAATTCTATTGTGTGCTCGTTCAGTTTGTCATTCGTTCAACCGTGAGAAGAGACTTGAATTTCTTGTAGAAACGGAAACACTCTAGTCTAATTCCGCCATAAGATGGTGCGTTTCCATTCATTCCTTATTTAAAACTGCGTTGAACGAATTGAGCTCTACACATAATAATTGTTAATGTGCTAGCCTCTCCTCGACAAGATAAACATTGAACTGCTATTGTGGTTGGGTCGTATCATATATTCTCTGTATTCTGTTTGTTCGGAACCCCAGAGTGCTAATAATATCGATTATCAAAAAATTCAATAAAAGAAGACGTTTTTTTAAATGTCCACCTGCTCATCTCAACGGAAGCCCTTCCGGAAATGCACCTCAAACGTGTGCATGCTTCAAACGACCAATCAAACTAGGATATCTCTAAAAGTACCAAATTTTCGTTTAGCCAGTCCTATGAACACTTACTGCGTTCAGTTCACTTCCGTCTTCACAACGTTATTTGGTCTCTAAATCTCCTATGCTACCCTGTTGTTGTGCTCTAGATGAATGGGAGTAAAATGTGGAAAAACTTGAGTTTGAGTGCAAAATACATGCTGTAGGGATTTATTTTCACTCACTTTTCAACACTATCCGGTGTAATTTTTTTATTAATCTATTCCCATGGTCTTAGTAAATTCGAAAGAAATTTCTGTTTTGCCACCTTTTCAAAGCCACATTCCCCGCCAAATTTTTTCTAGGACGAGATGAATGCTCATCCCAGTCTCCTTTTAGATAACCGCCCCTAGCCTTCCGCTTCAGCTTGAACTTTTCAATACTCGTCTTCTCTCTGCCTAAGGAATTCTTTCCATCCTTCAATTTGAAAAAGACTTTCAACTGGAATTTGATTTTAGTGCAGAGCTAAATTGAATGCGGACAATAGGGGTTTTTTTGTATCATTTCCTTCCTTATTTTATTCCACCCAGAATAGAGAAGTGTTCATTTTTAATATTCGTCATTTCAGTATCCGTTCATTTCACCTACTTCAGCACAGAGCTAAGCATAATTTTTTTCCTCTTTATTCCGTATCTCTCGGTAACATTTTAGTTTAGTCGATACAGGATATTTTGCAAGGTCGGTTTAGGATGTTCCACCCAGTACTGTTACTGTCGTTCAGCAGTGAAATAAAGCAGGTTTCAAGCTGCCCAAGTGTTAAGCTGCTTATTACAGACTCTGATTTAGTCCCTTCTTGATTTATTATAAATGCAACAAACCTATTTTTCACTCGAATTTGAGGTTATTATTCAATATAGGTATCGAATCTCTTTGGATTTTTTCCCTTAGCTCGTTCCAGCTAGTTGTTTTTTTCATTCATGAGCTTTCCCATTATTGTCTTCAGTATCCTCTCCTCACTCTGCTCCTCACTGCTTTATGGACTATTGACGTTTAATGATCAACCTTTAAAAAGCATCCAAATTCAATGGCCACTGCTACTGCTACTTTGAGCTACTTTTGGTGATCAAAACAAAATGTCACACTTTACCATATGTAGTTCTCTCTTGGTTCTAGCGGCAGGACTTATGTTAACCCCAAGTTTGTGAAGGTCCCTCAGTCTTCGTGGAAGCATAGGTTTCCCAAGCAAAAATTTACCCACAAAATATGGAACCTCTTACCCATTTGGCCTTTAGACTCCAAACATTTTGCAAGTTGTGAAACGTTTGTAGACAGAGAGGTTATTTCGGTTCTGCTAGAATATTACTGAAAAGTTATTTTTTTGATCAGCTTGGCCCCGGCGCTTGTATTTTAACTGGTAGAAAAAATCGGCCTAATTTGTTTCAAAATTGTCCTTGGGGAAGCGCACATTCTCTTCTGAAACCGCAGCCCAGCCTATCTATTGATGCTAAGCCTCTCGTGGTCTTGTTGGTGGTATTATGTGCTGCCGTCAAAATCTATAGATTGACTAGCGCGATTTAACGCATTTGTGAGAGATTATTCCGGACTGCAAGCATTCCATACGCTTGAGTGATTACGCCATTTTCCCAGGTTTCGTGTACTCCGACTGCCTTATAGCCACTCAGAAGGATAATTTCTCAAACTAAGACTCCAAGAATTATGAACTCTGAAGTTCTTGTGACGAAATTCAACCTCCCTGACTTAACGAAGAGGCTAAAATAAAAGATCCAAGGATTGCCTCAGTTTCAAGGAATGAACTCTATTTACCCATTCACAAGATGTACTACGCCAATACTTAAATCTCAAGACTATTTCATGCAGTTGAGTACATAAATTGACACATGGACAGTGATACTCCGAAAAGTGGTTCAAGAACTGACGAAAACTTAATACTATGCCCTATTGGTCAATAGTTTATCTCCCTTCTAACTGCTTGGAGCCCTTAAATCTTGTCCTTCACTTAATTCAGTTTTGCCTATCTTTTGTAGAATAAATGAAAACACTTTTTAATGTAAATTTTAGATCGATTATCTGCCTTAGATAAATATGTAGGTACTGTAATCATATCACACAATCACTACGACCATCTCAATAGGAACATTATTCGAGAATTTGGCAATCGGTCTAATGATCTCTATTGGTGAGTGCACCGTGCCTAGCAGTTAATGCGGTGGGAAGAAAAACCAATCGGGACCAAGGCCATTTTCACTCGAATTCAGCACTGGACCATAAAGGACTCCTTTTTTGAAAGTCTCGTGGTAAGTATAGTGTCTCAACCGCAAACACGGTATTTTAGATAGACTTTGTGGAAGGTGGACTCTAATCATATCTAAGCGCCCAGTCTGATTTAGATGTGGTTCGTGTCGCTGCTGCACGATAGTTTGATAGAAGACCCCATTTTTGGAGTTTGATGAATTCTTAAGTAAACCCATTGAAGGAATCGCTGTTGATAAAGTTAAAAGCAGCGGTTGAAACTTTAGGGCTGCACTGGACGGTCCGAAGCATGCTCCAAACGAGAAGGGAAGATTTAAAACCGATTTCTTTTATCGGTACAACTACCAAAAGTTTAACCTACTTACGTGGTTCAAAACCAAAATACTTTACTCAACTGATGCTATGCCTATAATTTTCAATAAATAATTGGCTTATTACCTATTTCTTAGAATCTTGGCAAGCGGCAGGTAGCGGAGCGATGTCTTAGGTTCTTTGGGAAATTTTCTGGCATTCCTGGATCCCACGGTCACAGCTGAATTGCAAACCGTGGGTTAAATGGGAAAGGAACTTCGATGTGGTGTTTGAACGACGAATTTCCGACCTTTGAAGTCCTCTTTTCGAACAGCTACCATAGTTAGACGCTCTTTGGATTGTTTACTTATCCCCAGAAAAACGCTTGAAATGAATCTGATGTTTTAACAATAAATCTTCCTCTCAAAATCAAAGTGAAAAACGAAGCAATCAGATTTTGGGACATATTTACTCCACCACATTGTAAAAGTAATAGGAACTAAGATTGTGAGAGGAGGTCTAGGGCACTACAATGATTCGGTCCATAGTTCATTGCAGTAGTTCACAGCCTGTGTGGTCAATGAAAGATAGAGAGCGAAAGAGGCATTGGAGGCAAGAGAGGGGTGCGAGGAAAGCATTTAGAGTGTCCAAGTAAGAGGTAGGGATCGAAATGACTTATGAGATCACCTCCCACTGAAGGATTGCTGTATCGGCACCACCAATCGAAATGATCCGCGAGTCATCAAAGAGGAAATCCACGTTGGTCACGTGACTAGAGTGACCCCTGTAGGAACGCGCTTTGCTCTGATCGATTCAAGTAAAAAATATTCAATTACATATGAATAGAGCTAGACCAAAATATTCAAATGGTTGAAGCGCTCTATCATATTTCATCGGTGTTTTCTGAATTCCTTTTCAGTTCGATTTCTCGAGCTTGCTCTCTGGAAATATTTCAAACTTGCTCAATTAAAAGCATTTCGTATTAGCAGTCATCCTAAAATCAGCAAGAGTTAACAACTATTTGTAAGAAATACGCTTTTATTAAAAACTAAGTCACGTTAGAATACAATGCCTTATCGAAATCAGCCATATCAATACCTTTATTATTACTTGCTAAAATTAGGTAGTGTTGGGCAAAAGAGCCGATATTTTAGACGCATGATCAGAGCCCTTAGCACTCGATTAGGTTATGCAGAACGTACCTTCAGCTGACATGTGGGATATCGGAAGAGGTTGACCTGGCCTAGGTCATCTGCAGTAACGAGAAGGCGGGTAGAGTGACTGCGACAGACGGCGTTGATGTCAGTGCCATCCGAGTCTGGTGGCCATATTCCCGCCACCTGGAAGCCTAAGTGGCAACTCTGCGTGGCCCAACGCACATCGCGCACACCACTCGGTGATGCGATCTGAGATCGAAAGCATTTTACTTAAAATATTTCAGTAGAAATCATTTATTTACCAGTAGGTGGTCAAACCTACTCTCAACCGCCTCGTGGTGACCACCAGTAACCCCAGGGGGCAACTATGGAGGCTAATGAGAGGGACGGACGGATAGGAATAATTACCCACCAGATGTATAAAGTTAAATTATGCCAGCAGAAGTACAACTTCATACAGCCTGGTAAGCGAGACATGACGTAAATATCTGGATTCACGACCTCAAACTGGACTGTGGAAAGAGGGTGCATGTGGCGATGAGTGAAATCACCAGAAAGTTGAAAAGACTTCCGGAAGAGGTATGAAGATTGTCTGCCTTAACAATGTCGAGGACGGACGAGGTGCCACTACGAAGTTGAACTGCTACCTGTACTACGAAACCATGCCAGAGAAGTGACCAGAGAAGCGAAAACATCGATAAAGGCTTTTTACTTTCTTCTGGGTTAACTGCTGCGTCCTACTTGTGAAAGTTATTTGTACTTGGGACTTGCCCTAATGGACCAGAGGTAAATAACTAAATTAATAAAACCAGAATAACTAAGACTACTCGCCTGGCGACAATTTGATGCAGACCAGAAAAGAAGCTCATAATCCCCAGACACCGAACGCAGATATTGGTTATCCTCAGACCAATCAAGATGCAGAACGAAACTCGAGTGTCCAGAACATTTGCCCAATCGGGTGTATTTTGTACCTCGGGCCGACACTGTATAAATGTAGATGATATTGTCTCGACCACCTATTGCAATGTAATGGCCGTCTAAAGGATGCGAGAGATTATAGGTAAGAACTGTAAAACAATGCGAGACATTCATTGGAAAAAAACTCACTAGGCGAGTAGGCGATGCACTGAATAGCCTCATTGCTCTCATGGTGAGCTGCAATGACCTGATGCAGGAGATTATCAAGAACAATCCACCGACCTGAAGCGGTGCCTACAGCTACCACGGGAACCGAATCGGCAAAGTCGTTGGAGTCCTCCATCGATTTGTGGTTTGGTGTGGTAGAGGTGGGTGCAATAGCTGGGTAAAAAGTTGCGCAGATTACCTCTTCTGACAGATTCTCTGCCCAGACTAATCGACGAGTTAGAGAGTCCCAGAGATGTACATTGCCATCTCGACCAGCAGTCAGGAAGTGGTGGCTTTGAGGATGCGCCGATAGAGCCCAAAACTCGTCAGAATGGCCATTGACTAGAGGACTAAAATCCTCTCCTAAACTACCCTAAAATATTCCAGAGGGATTCAAACTTTTATTTGTTTGAGTCCATTAAGGTAAGTTGAGAAGAAAGCAGGCGTACCCGCAAAATGTCACCTTGAGTGGTACCAACGACGATCATGTCTCCAGGACCGGCTATAAGGATCCGTATTGGTCCGTACCAAGCACTGATCTCAGCAACCACGCCGGTGGGGTCTAACTGGGTGTCCAATTGGACAATACGACAATCCCGACCACCGCCCGAGAGCAGATGACCATCTTTGCTGAATGTAAGAGCGAAAATACCTCCCATGTGGACTCCCAATACTGCGTGGCTAATCTTGTTTGTCCCTTCAATGAAAGTTACCACAATTGAATAGAGCATGATCCAAACAAAACCACAGTTCAAATTATCTTACCTCTCGCCCAGAGAAATATATTGCCATTGGAATCACCAGTGATTAAATCCCCGTTCTCATCGAAGATCATTGAAAGCACAAATTTGGGTTTTTCGTATTTCTGAAATAGCACGGAGGCTTGTAATCGATATTTCATCAAAAAAAGCCGACATTTCGAAACTGAGGCAGAGTGACTCACTTCGAAGATGCCCTGCTTTTTGTTGAGGCTGTTACTCTCGATTGTCCAGAAAGCCAGGTGGCTTTTGCCGATGGAAACCAGAGAGTTGGGGTCGACTGGGTTGAAATCAACCGCTATGACTGGATCAGTCGAAGTCTAAAAGCCAATACGTTTCTGAAAATTTGACCAAATTTAAACAAGTCTTGTCAATCAAACCTCAGAAGTTTTATACACAGTCCACAATCACAATTCGCAATAACAGCCGTTACACCGGCTTTTCTTAACTTTCCCCAAATTAGAGCAACAACCAGAAACAAACCAAAAACCCTGGCTAATTAATGCCCATCTTGAGCCGTTATACCACAAGCCTTAAGGGAGAAGGTGAGGGTGAGAAAATGGAATCGGCCATTTAGTGCGACTGTGCATCGTTACAGAGATCACACATCGTGACTCCTCTTACACAATGGGATAAAAATATCGAACAGGGGCTTCAGATTTTTATAAAATTAAATAATAGAAATAGAGTTCTTCTAGGGCACAAATAGGTATCTATACGTAGGTAAATAACCCCCAGATTCAAGAAAACAGTTCGACAAAGATTAATTCAACTATGAATGTTCCTTCATAAGTCACAAAACTAATGAGAGCAGATGTGAAAGTACTCTTAGAAGATGGAAATCGACTTTCAACTCAAGATGGACGTGGTCCATCAAGGTCCAAATTATGTGAAGCAATGGCTCACAAAAAAATGAATCCCGAATCGTTTCAAATGAAAGGTTGTTTATAGCCCATCTACTTCTGCAGTCATGCAATTGGTGACTATCTGCGAATTGCTAGAGTCGGATAGGAAACAACGGAAAAGACCACTCAGTCACTAGGCCTACTTGATCGTCCGATTTGCTGTCAGATTTCCAGAATAGGTTCGAACAACTTGGTTTATTAGTCATGGGAAGTGGTCGAACAGAGACTTTATCAAAGAAGAGTCAACGTATTCATCGAAAGCTTTGAAAATTTCGTTTTTGGGTCCTTGCGAGTAGACAGGGACTGAAATTGACATTTTTTTTAGCTACAAAAGACGTCTAGTGTTATAAGTTTCAACAGTGTTTTTTGTAAATAGATTAGTAAAACCCAACCTATGAAACAAGACGCAGGAGTTTTAGGCTTCAGGCAGCAATAAATGAACCGTCACGTTATTAACTTCCCTAATCGAGGTCTTACAGAAAAGTCACGTGTGGAGAAAACCACTTGACAGTTGATTATATCAGAGTTCACTAAAAACTTTCTGGAAAATGTCCTCATCTTTCGTCCATGCTACCGATTCATGAATCGTTAACAGCTGAGAATCTTTCTATTAGATTATAGAGACAATTTGGACAAAAGCCAATGCCGAAAGCTAGAAATTAATTTGCTTCACATTGTATAAGAAAACAAATCTGTATTCACTCAGGAGAACGAATGTGAGCATGATTTTCACGAACAGCGAAATGAAACAGCGAGATACAATGTCTTTTAATGACTGCTTAGCCACAGCCTCGGTTCTTTAACCCTCAATAAAGCCACAGATGCTACTACTGTTAATTTCAAGAAATAAGAAGAATGAACACCCCGCTTTTGAAATGCTATGACTAGTGCAACAAAATGTAGGGTAAAGCGTGTTTCCAGTTTCTGATGAGTCATTGGCCAATACGAGCCAACGCCCTTATGACCTGTCAGCAAGTGCTCCTTTTCATGACTACAAAATAAGACTCGTTCTTAAGCCCGAAATACTAAATCATCCGTCAAGTTGAAACGGAAGCGAACCTATCCGTTCTACGTGCACCTGGCTTGGCTTAGCCAATAGAACTCAATTTAAAGTCATTGATCAAAGCGAGGAATTAAGACTGGAGGTATTAAGAACAAACCCCAGACGTTAGGTCAGACTATGAATTAAAGTTGATAGGTTGAACATCAAAGCACTCATTTACAGTTTTTCATGATCGAATCCAAGCGAAATTGAATAGTTTCTTTCTCGAAACTATTCGGAGAATTTAAATATAATAGGGTTTTCGAGCCTTACTATCCGGCAAAGAATCGAAGTAAATTATACCACGTTTGGGATTAAGTTATCAACCTTCAACTTCGACCTTTCCTCGAATGTGCATATGAATCAACTGGACGTTTATTATCAACTTTGGACATCTCCTAGCACACATGAATATTACTCTTCTATTGGTGATGAGGAAGATGGAAGATAGCAAGGCAAAAGTGGGCCTACCTTCGTTTCAGCGATTCGACGAGATTTCTGCCAGTCCCAGATGGTCATACTATGGTCCGTAGCTTCGTCAATAACCGCCAGCATCAAACCTCCGTCCTAAAAGGGTAAACAAAATCAAAGTCAGACGTTTCGGTGCCGAAAAATGTAATTCATAGCATAGAACCAACGGTTTTAGAGAAAGCGAGACAGGCGACGGAATTCTCGAAGACGCCAAGGCCAATCACATAGAGAGTCTCCAGACTCACGGAGTTCCAGATTCGAATGTGCGGCTTAAAAAAAGAGTTTGGTAGAGAATCGATGAATAAATTCTGTAATGTGTGACAATTGAGTTAATTTAGAATTTTAAATTGATAAATGAAATCGCAAATGTTTACTAATAGCGTCAGTTAATTAACCAATTAAAAATAGCAGAGAAAATCATAGGCGCAACCACTAATTACTCGTTGACAATCGAAATAGTGATGATCGACTGAAAATAAAAATGAATATCAGTTCGTACCCTTTTTTCACCTTTTCCGTGTCCAGCTGCTTGTCCAGATGCGATTGTGATTCGATCAGGATGAACAGCGAGACTGAAAAATCAGGTACCTTTCTAATCGTACAATCACAAAGCGCTTGAACAGCATTGTAAACCTAGACACCTAATGAGGCAGAATCATAAATTATATTTACGATTCAACAGAATAAGAGGTCATGACTCATGCGGTATAAATGCCCTGGCTATATCAACTCGGTCCACGCAGGGGACCGTGAGGAAAAGCTTCAGGCTAGTCACCGGCGGAGGCTAGAAAAGAACAAACAATGAAAAGTAAAGGGTACCACTTCGCGTAAACGGGTCATTCAAATTAATAGAGCATAGGAGACATTCTGATTATTAAAGTTTAAGCTATGAAGCTTAGCTTAATATACCTCAGCTATTGCAATAAGATGTCACGTTTAAAAGCTTCGAATCGGACAAAATGATCCCAAGGGCGAATTGATTTAAGTAAATGTTGATAAGCTTAGAGAGGGTGAAAGGTGCACAAACATGTATGGCATTTTTATCTAAAGCACTAAAAAACAGTTATTTACAGTCAATTGGGGGCGAATTCATACAAACAGAAAAATTTGAGTTTGTGATTCATCAGGTTATGCGAGCACAAAATCCATCAGCGCACACCCAATGATTGGAATGACGGCCCAAACTAGCTGACTGTAAGTCCACCAGTTGTCAGTCAGAAAGGAGTTTTAAATTCAGATATAAAAACTGGTGCTCAGGATGATAAATTTAAATCGTTAAACTAAATGGGAAAGCAGCATGGAGACCAATAGGAATCATTATCCAGAAATAGTAAATAGGGAACATAAAAGAAAACCCTTGTAAATTATCTTTTACTACGTCTACGGGCTGATTGAAAAACTGAAGATTATAAAAACATAAGGGTATGCTATTTATATTATCAGAAACACATTTTGAAATCAAATTTTATATCCATACATATGACTACGAGCCCGGATTAGTAAGGGAATGGTGTCTAGGAACTTTCTATGGAAATTTCCTAGAAGACATTCGAAAAGGGGAGGCATCCCAAAATTTATATTACAAAGACGAGCCGTCCTTGCCTAAATGGAAGAAGAAGTGTCCATTTTCGAGAACCACTTTCAAAACTGGTTCGTTTGCAAAGATTACTACTGCAGCTCATTGAGTGACGGATATCATAAAAATTGTTCGCAAGAAGATCCATTAATATATTTATCATTATTGTTTAACTCCCAAATGAACACTTACCTACTTAGCGAAGAGATAAAGTACTACATCTTACTATAATCAACAGCAAAGGGAAAACAAAAATAATTTCAGCCTTTTCGTCAAGATGAAGACAACTTGAAAAACACGTTAAAAAACTGTAAATCATTCGTGAAAACATCACATATAAACGAAACCATGGTGATTAAAATAATCTAAATTCCTTAACTGTGACCATGAATTGGCATTTTTGATACTGAAGTTGTTCCTTAAAACTATTAAATGTTAACACACGACCAAAAGTCATTTCGCAGACTTGATCTTCATGGCATTATAAACAACAAGAACTTTGATCGGTTAATGACGCTCATTCCGCATACAAAACTCTTACTCACCATTTGATATCATCATTGTGCTCCAAGTAGTGACGTTGGCTATGCTGCTCCAGATCATAGAGGACGATCACTGCAGCGACGAAGTAGATGATCTCTCCCGTGGGTAGAAGGTAGATATTATTTCTGCAATCTCGACCTCGATATCCATATCTAATATCAGTGATTTCATTTAAGAAAAGATAGTTTGCAGCAAGCTGATCGACAAAAACGGCATCGAAATAAGCGATTGTGATAAGGGTCGATAAAGAGGACGGTCGTGAATGTCGCTATTCCGTAGAGGGCTAATATGATGACCTCATTAATGAAATGTGGATTCAAGTCAGTTATTTCTAATCATATTTCTGAAATTAAGTCGAACCTCTCTTGATTACAGAGGAATATATGTAAGTGGGTTCTACTAGAATATCATAGATCAAGGATACACCCATTCGAGCTTGAGTTGTTCTTCCGGCTCAGGGAGAGTGGCGGAAAAGTTGTAGTCAGTGACAATGTCAGTAGGAGCGTAGAGATTGAGACATCGTCCACGGAGATACATCTTCAGAACTCCCTCATCTAGATAGTAGGTAAATATCAATTATTTTTACCATTAAGCATTATGGTGGCTGAGTTAGAACTTGCATTATAAGGACAAGTGTGGTTGTTTTGGTAGCTTAGATAACGAAAACGCAAAATTATTCTAAAATTAAACCGAGGATACACATGAGGAAAATTGAGGTTGGTGTCAATGATTAAAATTAAATCAGAATAGCAGACGTAGTGGTATTAGGTAGGATGTCCTAAGCCTTTTAGATTTTAAAAGATACAAAGTGGGATACTGACTAAAAAGATAAAGAGTTATCTGACTTTATGATGGTTGACAACTAAATTAACTTAAAATTTGACTATCGTCACTGTCAAAAACCTAGTGGCTGTCACTGCTGGAGTCGTAGTTGTATATGATGCAGTGCAGAACAAGTTTCTAAAACAGTAGCAAAAGAAAATGCTTCTAATAATTCAACAAAGAAAAATAATTTATTGTGCTATGTTGATCGTGAAATCAGCCTTATTTCAGCAGAATGAAAGCTGATTGCCATTAAACACACAGATAGGAGCATCATTCCAACTGATGACACCTACCTAGAGGATTAGGTTGAACCTACAAATGAACTACATTATCGAGCACACCACTTAGATAAAAAGTAGTCCAAGAAAAAACTCTACAGTTTGATCCAAAAGCAAATCACCTAAACTGTCGACTGAAAAGATGGCTTGCCATATGACGGACGATTTTAAACCTACCCTGTACCTAAAGAACGAGTCAGTGAGTCGCAAACGCTACATTAACTAGACTACATGGATAGTGGCCTCACCGCCTTCTACTTTAGTGTTAAAGAATAGAAAGCGCAATATCAACATGATGAACAAGATCAGCGCGCATAGAGCTAGATCAGTGATGATAACAAACGCGGGATCGATTTCCTTCAGATAAAATGAGAACAACATCTAACCAGTGGTCATGGGAAATCTGCATGGATAGTTTGAAGTCTACAAATTGGAAAAATTGAAGAAATCTCTGCATTCAATGCTCTTATCATAGCACTATTTACTTTTTAACCCATCATGGTTGGGTTATATCGATAAGAAAGTTCTGGCTAAAAATTTCTACACTTTCGAGTGAATCAGTTTTTTTGACCGGTTAGACGTTGATGACGAATGTAAAGTTTGTGCGTTTTCTCAGATATCAGATTCGTTCACTACCAACGAATGGGGTCGAAGAAAATTGCAAAAAGAGAGGCCATTTATTATTGACACTTTCATAGAAATCAGTGGACGATCAGACAGAAGTGAAATGAACAACCGGATACATTTTTAGCAATGGAGTTCAGTGACAATTTCATTCTTTCTTCATTGTCTTCACTTTAACAACGAAGCACATACAAGAAATCTGAGAAATGATGGTGCATAGCTATTTTACGGGCAAGAGTCGTTGAGAAATAAGGTAACATCAGCTATGGAAATCGATCAGTCGAATATCCAAACACGACTGCGACAAATAATTAAAAGACGCTTTAACCTTCGATAACTCAATGTTTCCATATCGATCGCCGGATCACGCTGATTCAAAAGAAATTATGTGATTTGTCAAACGGTGAAAGAGGGCATTGGTGCACACCAACCAAAGAGGTGGTATCAGCCGAGGCTCAAGTTTTGTTAGGTCCTTTGCCGAGATCTTTAAATACGTCAAGATTTGCGCATTTTCCGGGAATGCCAGAGACGCCTAAGAGAATGTCTTCACTCCTAAATGTCGTTTTGTAATGCCGCTTCGAACATCATAATAGGAAGAAACAACACCGATTAGTCTTCAATGGAGCTAGTGACCAATTTAGTTTATTCCTATGCTTAAAAAGTATCGGCACCGAAGCCTAAACAAATACGAGCCTCGCAAACTCTGACTCAATTCTAGTCGAGCCGAATATTCTGACAGAAAAACAGATCAGGATGGCTTTTCGTTCTTCCCCTTCGATTGCTACACTCTTCGAGATCTTATTGAAGGACTCAAGAATGGTACTCAGATTATGCTGGTGCAATCCTAGTGATTGATCATGAAATTCAAATGGCAAATATTATTAGAGACTAAACTGAAATACGACTTACATGAAACTTCACTGCGACTTCTGTTTGTCGTTAACGTTAAAGTTTCCAGATTAATCGTCAAATCTAGTCCTGATATTATTTCAAATCAGTTGTTTGTTGCAAAGAGATCAGGTGTACAAAAAGAAATAAGAAAATAGCCATCAAAACCGTAACCAAGCTAACCCTTAAGTATAAGTATCCTGTCAGGATCAGTTCATTGAAAACTCTAAAACTGACTTGGCGATCCTGGTTACCGAAAACGAAAGGAATTTTCGGGATTCAAGCACTGTGAAAAAGGATTATCAAAAGACAATATTAAAACTTAAAACCTGATCTTCTTAAGACATGAGAAGACCGCGGCTGAAAAGGAAAGACTGAAAAACTGCAAAAAGATTTGAAATTAATATTTTATCCTCGTTGTTTGTTTGAAGTTTCCAGTTAGGTCGTCAATATATGTCCTGCTATTAGATCAGGTATGCAGAAAATGTTTTAAAAAAAAAGTTAGAATATACAAACAATTGAGGTTGTTCAAACAATCCATACCGCTCTTCTAATATAGGCTACCCTCAAGAAAAATTGAAAAATATCAGACCTACACTCGAGATTGGACTACAAAACGTTCGTCTCTGATCTGATGCGTGAAAGCTGCATGGAAACACAATCTTCTAGAACTTGGAATTCCATCAGAATGTTCGACACTTGGAGATGCACTTCCGTTGGTACACGACGACTTGAAGACGATAGCATAAAAAAATCATTTAAACACGTTAGCAACATTATTCTGTAGTGCCTCTGACTTCAACGTTGGCGTAGAGTTTTCAATACTTGAAGTGAATGGCTTCTTTCTTTCCAATCAATAAAAGGAAATAAGTGGCTTCTGTCTCTGAGAGTGATCTGAAATTCGATCAACTGAATATTTAACGCGTCTAAACCTGGGAGCCCTTTTTAATGGAGAGAGTTTGACATTCCAAAGAGTTACACTGACTTAACTCAAGTGATATGAGCATATTTGATGTGTGTTTGTATAACAAAAAAACATACGTTAGCGGGAAGAAGCAGGACGATATAACGGTGGCATTTTGATTTAAATTCCTTTCTTTACACTTCTACATGACTCCTCCAGTAGCCACGGAAAGCTAGTAGCTACATAGAGAGACATATAATTAATAATAAATTCCTACTGTAAAACGTACATAAAAGAGTTGAGCGACAAAAAATTCGTCTGCTAAGCTCAAGCGCTTAAAATCACACACGCAAAGGGGAAAATGAACTGAGTTGAATGTGTTACCAAAAACGGGTAGTGAGAAGTAAGGCCCATGAGCAAAAGCAGGAAGAACGAATGATAACGAAGAGCCAACGCTTAGACACAAAAACAATATTTCTTAGTTTGACAACTGTCTAGGTGGCAGGGAATCAGTTTTATTGGGTAAGATTTGGTCAAATGGGTAAATCTAACTGAGGGTACTTTCGCGTTGAAGTGAATGATGCTGATAGTTCGCTGATTTAATTTGCGGTCACTTCCAATAATCTCGCAACTGCAACTCAAATGAAAAAGAATTTATTTCATCTCTGCCACCACCGAACAGTTGCCAAATAGTTATCTGCAACTTTATGATTCCCGGCAAATAAAGGAACAGAAATAGAACGGCGATATTGTAGGGACTAACTGGGAATAAATAGACGGAGTATCGTAACGAGAGGTCTCAATCGTTGACTGGTATACGTGAAGATATTAAGCTGGCTGCTTAGGTGTGTGTAAGACGCAAATAGATTGCTAAGCTTCTACCTCATCCGTGACTTTACTTGAACTTCTTGGAGAAAACAAGATCAAAGCAACACAGCCGAACTTTTAGGTGCAGGAAAATACATATCGATGGGCAAGTTCGAAATTTTTTTCCACAGTCAAAAATAAAGAGTCTACGCAACAATAGAGCAACAATAACTAGACAATTGACTCTTCACATTCATACTGAATGGTGAAACGGCTGTCCCAATGTTAAGAAATGTGAGACGTCGGGATTTTGATTGCGAAAGGAGTTGGATCGTAATGCGAAAAAAAGAGAGTATATTATGAATTATTTCTTCAAATGCTAAGTGGAAGGTAGCTCCAAACATAAGTAGCCGAGTACTTATGAAAGAGACAGCCCGAAGAGTGTAATTAATCCAGTCAGCCGGAGGAGCGCAAACTGACTCCGATCAGAAACACAAGTATTTCCGACCGCAGATATAAGATTAAGATTTCTTTGATCCCAAGAGGTGTTCCAGCGATTTTGAAACTAAATCCTTAAAAAATCTGATCTCATTGTGGGGAAAAGCGTAAAAATGTGCTAATTAGATAGTAGAATCTCTTCAATATCCAAGTGTTCATGATGGGGCTCACTGTTCACTCAATAACTTGGCACCGATTCAAACAAATTAAATTGAAAAATTGAAATCACATAGAAAGGTTACGACCAGAACGACCAGAACATATTAAACTCATCCTAGCTTTTTTTAAAAAAATATTAAATCTAACCGCAGTCAGTCTTGACTGCTTATTTGGGTAACTAAGCACGTATTATCCTCCGATTGACATTCCACTCTGATTTTGATGAAGGGGGGAAGTGCAAATATTTCAGGCGTCTGTTACGCTTCCCCTGAAATGTTAAATGTCTTTCACTTAAAGTGTGACAGGAACAACCTGTCTAAAACCATTTTCCTGGCGGTCATTTCGTTTTTCCTATTTGGCTTTAACACACTCCAGTTTCGTTGAAGCTGATCCTCACTTAAAGGTGAGATAATCCCAGAATCTTTTATCCACAGATGGATCCAGACATAAAAATGCGTTTGCCTCCCAAAAGGGTCTGAGCCTAATGAAAATTTCTTCAATGAATGCACTTGAAGCGGTACGTCCATATGTCAAGAAGACCTGGAATGTACGAGAGTAGACCACTTCCGTGCACCCTTACGCAACTTCTTCCGGCATAATTTATGCCTTTGAGGCGTCAACAAGGCGAAAAGATATTAGCTTGCTTAAGCCATCGTTTTTTCGTGTCGATTTATGTTTTGTTTAACATTAAAAGGCATTATGCAGTTTAATTTTCTTCATTTGGTTGTTTGAAGCCCTTTGTCAGTTGTGCAATTGTCTATGAATCCGTTTATTTGAAAACGATCTAGTACAGTGCCAGGACGATAAACACCAATCAAGTTGCAATCTTAGGGATGCATAAGAGTTTTCTACAACTTATTCAGTCGTTATTTAAGCAAGTAAGTTGGGTTTATTATTGGGATTTCAATCATGTTTCGTGGCTTCTCGGCCCGTTGTTCTAAAGGTATCCTAGCTGTAAGGACCATGGAACAGTTATCGATCTAACCAAATGAAGGAAACTGCTCAAACAGAAAATCTACTTTGAATTAATAACGATTGATCTAGACCCACAAAGTACCCTCATTTTTAATGAATTTTGTTTTCGGAAGCTGTAAAACAGGAAAAAAGCACGCAGTACAGCACCGAAAACATGATACGGTTCATATCACATTCCCGTCTACTTCATTTCACTGATGATTTGTCGATATACCTGATCCTTTGTTATTCCTTGACAATACCCCGTTCAAAAATGGTAAATTTTTTTATAAGCATCCTAAATTGAAGAAAATTGCCGTATCTTAGAACCCCTCTGAATAAGTACCTTTCAAGCAGCCAAATTCATAAACTAATATTTAACAATTTAATCTCACACAATGGCACTCTGTTATCAGCGCAGATCCGTTTTCTGATTAACTAACAAATCAAATAAGCACAAAATTTGCAATGTTATGTACTCGATTATAACATGAAACACCGTTTAAGACTTCAAGGCATTCTCAACGGGTTTCTGCTCCCAGAAAGGGTTTGCGCTGAGGCTAGTTCTTGACTGCAGTGGCAGTAAAATGTTTTTAACCCAGAAGCGATAATTATAGCTTGCGAAAATCCATGAATACTACTGTTAATGCACAAATTCATCGTAATATACGTTTAAAAACGCAAAACCACTCGTCTCTCTGATAACACACTTTGTTCAAAAAACAACGCCATGGTTTGAAATAAAATATTATCAGGTGTCCGGAAACTATTTCTTCCAGTAATTGTAAATTTAAATAAACCAGAGTTTTCATATTTGCAAATAGCTCAAGTTCAAATCATTAAAGTGTGCCCTCATGGCCACATAAACCACCATTTTGGATACCTGAAAGATATTGCTCTTGGGGCGAGTGCTAGAGGGCTTATAAAATCTCAGAGATCAAATTAGACGATTCCGGGGCATTTCAGTTACTAGATAGGGGCACCAAAATACGATCCCCATTCATCAGATGCTCAAGTCATTCGACCTCCAAGTGCAGGTAAGTGTTCTCCAACACTTACCTTGGGTATGTATAAGTGTCTCTATAGACGAAGAAGAGCTGTTTTACCATCTTTGTAAATCAATATTAATGAGTGCGATCGACCATTCTTGTGACGTTCGCAAGACCCGGATGTCCACCTTATACATCAGCAAAATTGCCCAACCGCGTCCATGAGGTCATTAGCCTGCCTGCATGATTGTAACTTGTCAGGAAATAATAAACGCGGTTCTTGTCCATTCATGTCCTCTGAGCCTCCTTTGGGCGGTACCAATACACAGCGCACCACCGGTTAACTTGTGCAATGCACAAGCAAACCAGAACACCAAAAGATTTCAATTGTATTCTGAATGTCCTGAAGAGTGACTTTTATTTCTGATACTATTAGTGTGAGACACAAAATACCTTTGCAGTAGCGTAGACAAAATCTGACCGGGAACTTAGGCCAACGAAATTTCACAATAATAAAAACAGGAACGTTGAGGGAAAAAATCACTAGTCTTAAGAACGGAGTCCGAAATACGTCTCCTCTAGGGCAAGTTAAATAGAAAATGTCAGAAACTTCTTCAGTCAGATGAAATGGGGTCGAACTTAGATGAAAAAGTCATTCTGTACATTTGTGGCTCCCAAGAGCATGTTTCTTTTTTGCATTTCCTCATGAAACAAATGCTTTGAAGCGGCCTTTCGACACAGATTACGATCTAACTCGTATCGTTACCAAAGACTAAATTTTAAAGTTGGAGAAAAATGTTTCCTCCTGGGCGCTACCTTCAAAAAAGTGAGTTCGTTCATCTCTAAGATAGCAGACTGAGTCAGGATCCATACTATCACGAAAAGATTGAAGGATTCGCTTTTATAAAGTGATCCGTCAAGCCGACCTTTATCAAGGAAAAAAAGGTACACGCTGATGTGATCGCAGATAACACAACACACCTGACATAGTCATTCTAGTTCTCTGATTGCAGAATAGATTGCTCTACTTTAGATGCTTTTTGAACTAACTCTGCGTTTTGACATTCCTGAAGCAACTATTGAATGGGCATATGAAAGGCTTCGTTTCTTGAGCTTATAAGTTCACTCTGAAAATACAGATCTTCCAGTCCATGAAATTTTATAAATTTATCAGAAATTTTCAAAGTCCCATTTAACTGTACGCGTAGATCACGATTTATGTCTATATGTTTTCATCAATATGAAGGCTTTAGATCACCAAGTGTTCATTTAACTCAGGATTATTAATGAAAGAAATATTTCGAGAAGAAATACTGGAAGTCGATGGTGCCCACGCTTCTTAGTTAAGCCTTTTTTTTCTGCATACAAATTTTGCAAATCAGGAAACCAAACTTAATGATTTGAGATTGACAATTCAAGCAGAAGTGATTTGGTGGAAATCTACATTCGCAAGAGGTTTTGATGTCCACTGGTCTCGAAAACGAATCATGAATGCTAATTCAGCTGTCACTCGCAATCGATGAACCCAGATGACTGAAGTGTATTTTTTTTTCGTCAAAATTAAGATTAAAGGCTCAAAACGCTGTACTCTCATGACGCTAGTGTAGGCTCAAAGATTGTTGGAAAAGTACTACAGTGAACATCTTAAATCCAGCATAGGCGTTATGTAATTAGCGAACTTACCTTGCAGATAAACTGGTTCGCGGGTTCTATAAAAAGACAAGAAAAATGCTAGCTACATCAACTTAGCATTCTGAAAGCATTCTGCTGTAATAACAGAAATTGATTTAAGTCAAAATTTGACATACCGGGGATAAGCCACTAGAAATAAACGATCGTGAGAAAGGAGGCAGGGGCTACTTGCAAGAACCGCTTGAGGGTTGGTGTGGGAAACAATTGGATAGATCCTCCATTGTGTCCACGAATCAGAATGGCAATGAAGTGATCGATGTGACTATACTGGACCGCTTTCGAGAAAAGTTTCAAGGACTTAAAATCGTTTTGGTTTACTTACTCAATTTTTCATCAAAAGTGACTGAAGTTGATCTTATCGCCATTGCTTAGAAAGTGCCCGCATATGGATTTGATGTATTCAGAAATAATTTTTTTACTTCCCACCCATTAGGGCAAGTCCCAAGGACTTATTGAGGGCGCAACAGAAGTACAAATAGTTTTTACAGCAGGCAGCGCACAAGAGTTAACATAGAAGACGGTAAGAGTTTATCGGCGTCTTCGGTCCTCTGGTCACTTCTCTGGTAGCAGTTCAACTTCGTAGTGGCACCTCGTCTGTCCTCGACATTGCTAAGGCGAACGATCTTCATACCTCTTCCAGAAATCTTTCCAACTTTCTGGTGCAGATTCCATTCATTGCTGCATGCACACGATTTCCATAGTCCAGTTTGAGACCATGAATTCAGGTATTTGCGTCGTGCCTCGTTTACCAGGCCGTACGAAGTTGTACTTCTGCTGGCATATTCTACTTCTATATGTCCGGTGGGTAATTAGTCCTACCCGGCCGCCCCTCCCATTACCCCTCAGAGTTGCTCCTGGGTTATCGATGGTCACAAACAATAATGGCTTGTTTCATTTTAATACTGTTATTGTGACTGCTTCTGTTTAAGCTGGTTCACTTCAGGATCGAAGGGCCTGCCCTGAAGCTAATTAATCGATGGAGACGAACACAATTCAGTAATTTTTAGTTTGTTTTTATCAACAGGATCAAGGTCACAAGTAAATGATTATTTTAACGCGATTGGGATAATTGTTTGCATATTTACTTGATGTGATTTTGACTCTCTAGGTTAATTAAGTGAAGTGCAAAACAAAAACAAATATTCACCCATCGGATGATTGTTGTAATTTATACGTTTGCCATGGTTGGTTGTTTCAAGCGTTTGTGAACTTAATTTTCAAAAGTTTCATTTTGTTAAACGCTCGCTCATCTTGGGTTTATTCGTAAAATTTTTGCTTTGATTCCCCAGGACTTAAAGAATTTTTTTGAAATGCACCCAGTTAACGAGGTCTATCTGCAGCTCAACATGTTCAGATTAAATAACACTATATTTTGTCGAAAGATTCCAGTAGAACGTCGAACCTAGCAAATCGCCATTGGAATTTGCAATTGGCAACTCACCCGCCTTTAGAGACAGAGGTTGGAGGTCGAATGACAGAGACCGCACTACTGCTGACCCTGAAGCCTGGAGGTGCGGTGCTTGGGGAGGAGGGAGACGCCTGAGTCATAGAACGAACGGACGCTTGAGATGGCGGTCTTCGCGAACCGAGTCCTCCTGCGGTTACATTGGAAGGCATTCGAGGGGCGTGGTGACCACCAGTCTGTCGAGAACCTGTAGTACTCCCAGCCATTGCAATTCTAGTCGCTTTAGAAAAACAAGCTATGTAATTATTAATATTCTGAGCTTACACACTTTAGAACACGCAATTCATGCACATGCGCATAATGAATACTGAATATGAATGATGGATTTTAACAATCTCGATATCGATGGTTTTATAGCCAATGTTTAGTGGCAAAATTAACATTTCGGATAAAAAGCTTCAAAAAAGAGGACAAGAAACGCAGCCAAGTTTGTTTGAATTAAGATATATGACGTCTTTTACTGGTCTGCCTAGATATAATGAAGTAGAGCCGAGAGCTTAAGGTGGATGAAATTAGGGATTTACTTTTGACTCCATGGTGCAATTTACCGTATAATTTAGAATGATAGAACACACATGAACACACATGAAATAAGACAAAAGTCTTCTGTTCAGATATCCGAATTTCTGTTTTCTTGAATAATGGGACTGTGGACACTGGAGTCTAGAGTTAATGCAAGTGGAATTCTCTGGCAAAAGATGCCACAAATAAGCGATTAGGTAAGGTACGAGGTTAAAGACAACCAAAGGAATGAACGAATCCTCATATCACGCTTAGGCAAAGGCGTAGCTATGGTAAATTATTAAACTAAATATCAATTCATTGGCTCAGAAAATCATGTGCCCCCACTTGAAACAAACTATACAGTTTTATAAACTGCCATCAATAACAACGTTCTCGTAAATGTCTTTATTATTAGTTTAGATACTAAGCATCATAATATTAATCGCATTCTCAAAAAGTCAACTGTACCATATTAATACAAATATTGTAGTGAAAATTATTTAAATTATTAAATATTACTATTAATGTTAATTGGTGACTAGATCGTCAGTAATTAACCACAAAATGGTCGACACTTCGGTAAAATGGACGCATGAAATGCGTAGAGTTGGGCTGCTGCTGATTTTGATGCAGAAAAAAGATGTGCATACAGTAGGCAAATCAGCATGCGAGATACGGGATAGATTACAGCAGTGCACAACAACAGAAGCCACTAGAGGACAGGAGGGGTGAAAAATACAAAAAAAATTTAGCGCACAAAATATAGATTTGTGTGGTTTTATTTGTGGTGACACCTAGAAAAATATACTGTGACGCAAAAATAAAAAAATAAAGCTGCTAAGGCGTACTCACTAATCCACTTTCTGAAACGCTCCCCGTTTTGACACCAGCCATAATCTCACCTTTCAAATGTAGCCCATGGCCATAAATCAGACCAGATATACAGGGGATTGATGTGATTAATATATGTATTCAAATAAAATTCATGAAAAAATACATGATGGCAGCAGATAACTTTGTCAGTCAAAAAAGCTGGCAGAGTGATATAGACTTGAGTCATTTGCGACTGGTCGAGTGGTGAAAGCCACTCCCCGGTGACCTTTCCATTATTGGAAAACTAAACAGATATTGAGAAAAAGTACCATATGAGAACACGAGAAAAAGGAATGCTGATTTGAACCAACTTTCCAAGCTGTATTTGAATACAAATCAATAATAGATATAAACTACCTCTGGATTCGCTTGAAGTGCGAGGAGCGACACGGCGAATAGAAGAGTGCGTACCTTGAGAAGACTCAAGAAGCTGTACCCGCCGCAAGCAATCCGCCAGCGCGCTTTTGAAACAAATTAATTCTTCTGCTTGGTCTGTAGTACGCTTCTCCAGATAAGCTACACGCTCTAGTAGTTCGTCTCTTTCGGTAGTCATTAGACCATCTAACGAAATTTCATTATAACAAATTCTCATCAGAAGGTTTTAACCATGCCAAACTAGCAAAATCAAAAAAATTCACTTAAGCAATATCAATCGGAAAAACCAGAACATCCAAAACAAACAAACTTGCCAAACCCGGCGGCTCCGTTCGACATCTCGGCGCCAAATGGCTAAATGCGTTAATATGCTGAAACGCCCAAGTGACCTTAGTGCCTGATTATTATAAAGATGCAGAATAATAAAGGGCCTGGAGACTGTTGAGGTCTGGTTGCAATGAATCGAAAATATTTTACGCTGATTAGAGAAATTACGAGGCTTTTGGTTCAGTCATCTCCCACAGTCAATTACCCCTAGAGGTGAAAAAAACTGCTAGCACTATAATTCTATATCTAATGAAAAATCTAGCATCAAATCACTTTCATTTTTTTATGGTTGGTGTAAAAAGCGAACGCTTGCCACCACAAGAAAAACTAAATTTAATTAAGTTCAAAGATTGAATACACTCCATTTTGCAAGTTTTCGGCATTCACTGTTTCACCTAATGAGAATAAAGTTTGATGCGAAATAACCATATATGAACGATAAACATTTTTCTTTGGCAAGATGCGCCAGAAGTGTTAAATTGAGATTATCGGAAACATTATCCACATCGCGGATGCATTTGAGTCGATATATGCAAACAGATAAAAATAGCAATAGCTTGGAAATATAGGTTGTGGAAGTTGGCGTGCTTGATAGCCTTTTCCAGTCTATGCACGACACGGTCATTATGTAAAAGCTGACAAAGGTTTTAATTATTTTTCAAAAATATTTCACTTATTAAGTGATCTCAATTTTCCCCTTTTTATCAGAACGAATGGCGAAAAAGTTATGCTAAACAAATAAAATTCGTTCTCAAAATTTACTAATCATAAGAATGTTATTATACCTAGAATAATAAACTCTTCTGATTAAAATATTTTAGCTTACTAACAGTCGCAGCGCACTATTTTTATAAAATGCGGCTTCTGCTGTGTTTATTTCTCAGCTTTTTGTACATATCCTCTGGCTTTTGCCGTCGTCATACGCTTGTATTAAAGGTATATAAATCTCAAGCTTTAAATTTTTAGAATGATGCCCGTTTCGGCATATTATGTAGTCAATTCGCTTATGGAACTCAAGGATCTCTTTTCGTTCAATTGTCTGGATTCGCTCGCGATAAATTGGGCTCATCGGTAAATAGTACCGATTTATTTTTTTTCTTGTTTGATCTACCAATGAAATTTCAAGAGAAATATTGAATTGACGTTTCCAGACCTAATCCTTACTTTAGTGACGTGGCGTTTGAACTTGCATAGTTCGTCAGTTTCCTGTTAACGAAACTGTTTTTTCAACTTTTCTTAAATCGATTCTATTTGCTTTATGTTTGTGTAGGTTGGTTTTTCCATGGAAAAGTCGACGTCTAACAGTCTAGTAACCTCATCTGTAAGCCTGCATCTGTGAACCAGATTGATATTTTAGAAACAGAAAAATGGGAAATGTTTTCTCAGTATTTTAACGGACAAAAGGATTTTCAGTATTCGTCTAGAAGAGAGGTTGTAAGTTCTAGGTAATTGGTTTCATCTTCATTACTTAAGTGCCAAACTGAAGGAACACACTGATTCTTCTATCCTTATTATGTCCGCCGAAAATTCCAAGCTGACTCCGTTTTCATTTACCGACGCCGAGGATGAGCAAACTTTTAAGTCATTTAAGCCGAAAATTTCGACGTTTTTACTAAAATACAGTTCTTCTGGAATCGATGCCGATTACATTACTAATGATATCATTGCGACTCTATTGTCAGATGAAGAACTGCGCGCCCAAGTTGTTAATTTGATTAAACAGAGTGGGAGCTCTGATATGGCTGTTTATGAAACACTAAATCGGCTCTTATTTCCAGGAGAAACTGAAGGTGAAATCAAGGAAGAAAATCCAAGCAATAATCTCCACCGTAATCGAAGGGCACCTTCTAATCGAATTCTTCTTGAACAGGCAGCTGAGGAGAATAAAAAATTAGACCGCGACCAGCAGGATGTGGAAGTTGATCCTGTTGGTGGAGTCTTATCGGGAGCACAGATTCAGAATCTTGCTGAGACTCATGAGAATCAAGTAAAAGAAATTGATGTTCCTAAGATGGTCGAAGTCAAGAAAGAATTCCCGTCCTTGCAGAGCGATTCTAAGAATGCAAAGCTCTCTGATAGAAAGAATCCAAATGGAGCCATGGTCAACGTAGATGGCGCTCCCCCAAATTATGTTCCTAGAGCGGGAGAAGTCGATGAAAACTTAAAACTGAATCTAGCAGAAAATGGTCAGAAACCTCCTGTGGCTGACAAAGCTGCTTTCATTGAACCCCCAAAACCGCCGAAACCCTCTAAACACCATATGTCTGCTTCTGCCACTAGTGTTGTAAAGGAGGCCATCAATTCTTTTGGTGGGTAAATGGCCTCTTTTTTCGCCCTATTATTTTACCAAAATCTGATCTGCATTCCTAATTTTTTAGTTCGAGGGGATGAAAACTTTCACTACACCTTCGCTAATGGAATGGTCTCTCTTAATGTGGGTCTCGATTTTACTCTTTTGATAGCTTGGGTCATCATTTATCATCTGCTTTTTCTGCATTTAATTTAGTTTACCGTAACATTCACCAGTTCTAGTGAAGTTGGAGCCTACGATCTCGTCTTCCACAACTGTCGCAACGCTCCCGTAGATGCTTCCGTGAGTCTATTGAAATGGCCAAAAGCGGTATAATGTTTATTGCGTTTGAAATTGCTGCCATTTTCTATTAGTTTCTCAAGTTGCCCTCTCGTTTTAGTAGCTTATAACTTCTATGCAAGTCGTTTTTAATGTAAATCTTGCCCTTGGATTTAACTCCAACGGGGTCTATTTTCGAGTCTGTTATTCCAAAATACGATAATAATTTATGGTTGTTTTTCGATTGGGCTGGCACTATTCGCCAATGTAATCCATAGGGTGGTTGTTTTCTCCCATCAGTACTCATTAAGAGACCCTTATGGTACGATTTCTCACCATCGTTTCCATTGGATTGTGCAATCGTGGGTTGAAACGTTCCTGTCAGGACGATGAAAATTTGACTTTTTTCTTAACTTATCTGCCGCGAATTGAGCTAGCATGTACCTAACTATAATCCGACAAGTTGACTGATTTTAGAAAACAGATTTTTCATCGTAAGTACTGACTTCCTTGCAAAATAATTCGCATCCCAATCGCTTAGATCGAATGCGATTTGAGGCCATTCACTGGGTAATTATTTAAATGAAAAGTTTGTTGATGAATTTTGAAACATTTAACCTCTCTTCGGTTTCGGTATGAGCAACTTTGATGCAACAAGTGAATGGTCCCATCCATCTCTAAGTGCCCGTTCATTCACTTTAGATTCTGATGGTGGAGCGAAATGGAGACAACTACCTTTCCCTGGGCGAGCAACCATTGGCCATGCTCTTTTGCGTCTTCACTCTTATCTACATTGCTCTGTCTGTCGTCTGGGGTCTTCATCTTCGCTTTTCCAAGTCAGTTTCTTTCTCCATCTTGGTCTTTTGCTCTTTGTGATTTCGCTACCTTGAGAGGGAGAGGTGATGTTGTGTAGAAATTGAGACGCCAGAGTAACGGCGAATATGTAAAACGTATGTTTTGAACGAACTCATAATGACTGAGAGTATCTTATTGGGTGGTAAGTATGTTAGCCGTGTGGTAGACAAAGTGTACACTTAATCATGCGAAACTCTAGCGTTTGCTAGGAAGTACCCGCTCTCGCAGTGTGAATGTTGATGTATTGAAAAACTAAAGCTGTTTTCGAATCAGAAAGAGCGTATCAGCGCTTTCGTTAAGTACTAGTTTAGATCATATCGAGGCTGATATGGAGCAGGTCAAAGTCAGAGCACTTGAGCGGTCCGACGGGGTTCTAAAATGGCCCACGCATTATCGTCAAACTAGTGGGGCTTTCGGTCATAAATTTTTAACGAAACATCGTCGTCGAATTCGGATGGCTTCCTGTTATCAAAATTTGTAACTAACTAGATTCTCATGCAATCCTGGACGGACGAACGCTGTTCCTGTGGCCGCCGTTTTCTAACATTGTTCAGAACCTTAAGTAATGTGTGCCATCGCCCTCACTAAATGCCTCTATCTTGCTAGTTTTTTTCCATTATTTATTGCTACAAATAGAAACTACCATCCGATTTCTTTTCAAACCTAAGACTTCTCCTTATCGGCCTTGTTCAAACCACTAGACGATAATGAGTAGACTGATTACCGCTTATGAAATAGACTGGTCAGGTCCTGCTTCATACCCTTAGCTACGCTACGCTACCAGAACCAGGATTATTTCATAGAGCCATAGGAAGGTGAGGGTTAAATTTACTAACACTTTTTCCCAAATTATTATTTTTTTTTTGAACTGTTAATCCTACTTACCTTCGAAGAAAAGCGATGCTGGGTTGGACGTTTGCTATATCTTTTGGAGATTAAGTATTGGATTACCAAAGCAGTTCTGTCAGTAATCTTGTTTTATTGTAGTCGTGTAGGTATCGATTGCTTGTATCAACTCGTGTTCCCGTTCTAGTTTTTAAACTCTCGGTCGCAGGTAACTGAGCTGCTCTAATAAGACTGCCAACGCTTTAGACGGACACCTAGCTTTCCATAATTTGCATTAATCAATGTACTTTCCATCATTTTTCAATCCAAAAAAATCTTATTTTTTGTACACAAACAGTGCATGCTTTCATTTATAAGAGAGTAGTCTTCCAGTCCAGATATTGCTGGTGATTTCAGCAGAGTTCAGTCTTGTAGTGGTTCTTTTTAATCTTCCAAACGAAATCGCTAAACATATCTAATTACACATGGTTTAGCCTCCTGTTCACCTCCACGTCGATTATCCCAGATTTTTTGTCAATTTGGAGTCCCCGTCTCGACTGATTATCACACCTTTTTACTATTATTACTAAGAGGTTTACGATATCTCGCTTCGCCTTTGAAATTTGAATCATCAGCCTTCCCAGAACCGGTATTTTTCAAATTCCACGACTCCAAGATGGAGGCATATCGAAAACAATGACCTGCGAAATGGTAGAATCGAAAAGGTCATTGGTGTGACTTCTGGAGGAAGCAGGGTAGAAGAACGTTTGGGAAGGTGATTGCCTTATTTTTGAACTCGTGTTTTCTCACCATAGTTACAAAAGGTTTAGCTCATAAAATTATCCTTAGGTAGTTCCAATAAGGATCAATGACCTGGAGGGAATCTTCGGCCTCTGAGTCTCTTCAAGCTTGCATAGTTCTTATGAGCCTTGTACAATTTCCTCTCGGTGAACAAACTAAGATTTTGATAAAAATTTTTATGTCTTACGTTTGGTGCTTGACAAAAATGTAGTTCCCACTTTAAAATTCCGGAAAAATTCACTGCTCTTGATGCGCCGAATCCTTTAGTTTTGGGTCCGCGAAATGGATCGCGCAAGAGCTACATGCTGGTTCTTCAAATTTGTTGTTAATAATATCTGTGGATAACCAATGTGGGCTGACTGCTCATGGTAGTGAAACTTGAAACTTGCAGTCTTGGACTAGCAGAAGCAATATGTGGTCAACAATGCTATCGGTAGACATCACGTCTTACTCTCCCTGTCTGGCTTTCTTCCATCTTCGATCATGAACGCTTGTTTTTTATCATGTTGGAAGGTGAGATATATTTCAGACTGTTTTTTTTTCCCGAACATTCGCATCGGTCGAGAGAAATTGTCTAATCCAAATTTAGTTGTGTACTGGTTTAGAAAAATACGTATTCTAAAGAGGTTCATCTCTTACTTGCTCTTGTACGTGTACATTTACAACAGCATAGTCCCACTAAATTTTATGTTATGCATTTTAGGGCACCGGTCTTTCGAATACACTATCTCATGTTGGCAATGGTTATCGTCAAGTCTATTTCTCTCATGTTCCATTCGGTAAGTCCTTTTCGTCCTTTAATAGTCGGCACCTAATTAGTTTTTTGTATCATTCGCCTTCACATGCTGTGTTTCCTCGCAAGTTGTCAGTTTCACATCAAGCATATTATTTGGTATACCATGCCATGGCACCAAGGCGCTCATAAAATCTTTCAACATTACCGAGCACACAGCTTGAGGGTTGAGTTGTGGAAAAGTGGGCTTTTTTGCTCTGTTTTGAAACCTCTTTTATTTGCCAGATCAATTTCTATGTGATTGGACGACATGGTGTGCAAGAAGAGGGATGGGCCGTGATGTACTATATTGCTCACATGTGCGTCTGTTTAAATTTGTACTTTGAATGTGCATTCTACTTATTTATCCTTTCAGTGATTCGAGTAGTATTTGCTAAATTTTGAAACAATGAGTGGGCTCATAACAATATAAGCTTTACAGCTTTAATGATACTCTTTACACATTCTAATGCACTTAGAATCGATTTCCATTACCTCAATTTTGGTGTGATTTTGATTTTGATTTACCTAAATTTTTATTGAAAAAAAGTTCTTTAACGGGCCTAAAGCCCAAGTGCGAAGGTTGCTGGATATGTTTGTTTAGTAACTACAATTGTTGATCCTGTTTGGAACCTCATTTGTCCTCATAATTTATGAGGAGATTTCGCAAATAATTGCTCTGAGAAACTCCGGTTCTAGGCTGCAATGAAGGAGTCCTATTTAGTTATCTAGTTCCAAAGGTCCATTCACGCTACCAGATTTCAATAAGGGAGTGCATTCGAATTCATGACCTAGGTAAACTATTTACTACGTGACGAAAGTTTTTGGTTGGACCGTTTAGTCTTGGCTAGAAAATCTGAACACTATCATCCCTGTCTCATCAGCCGAAACGGATGGGGGTGCCTGAAAGTTGATAAATGCCTCAACCTTAACAGGAGAAGGCAGGCTCATGTTCTGAAACTCACTCCGAAGAAAACGAAATCTAACGAAGTTACTGTACATCCCTGTGCAATCGATGTCTACATATAGTTGCTTTACTGATCGCAATGACGTAACGTGTTCGAATTAAAAGGATGTCTAAAGATCAACCGATCTTTCGCCAAATCGTTTCCCAACTCCAAATGTCAGTTGGAATGGCGTTTCTTTAAATCATTGATATAAAGTCAGCTGTTGATGAAGGCAATTCGCCCTTGCTTCGGGACTGTCTGGAAGTGGTTTCGAATTCTCATCAGTTTTCGTCGAATTGGTCTATCGCTTTCTCATGCTCAACTATAACATCCTCTCCGTCTGAGTCATCTCTAGAAAACGCACTGGTCTGGAGTCAGATTTACAAATCCGTATACGTCAAATCTGAATAACCGAAAGGTCATCCATATTTTTAAACGTTTACTGTGGCCTTAGCTTCTACTTTGCCATGATTTGATTGCAATGGTATCTAGAGCGGCATATTGATTTTCACTTCAAATGGCCATTTTTGTCTTTTGATATTCTTTTTAGGATGGCTCCATTTGCTAAATCAGTCTGTTAGTGTTTCTTAATAGTGTTTCTAATTGTGTTTCTTAATTTGCAGGACGCGTGGTTTCTTGCTAATTGTGACGATTCTCATGATCGGTGCGGGTTGGACTTACATCAAGCATGTCTTCACGCGCCAGGAGAAACAGGTTTTCCTGGTCGTTATTCCTCTCCAAGTAAAGTCACCTTCTTTGCTAAACCTATATTTTCCTTCTGACAAGTTGTTGATCGCAAATCCTCTCAGCATCGTTTCAAGAATCGACCATCATTATGCCGATAGTAGGATTTACTAATTAACTGATTGAGAACAACTTAGTCACATTCTATAGTGTTTATTTCTTGAAATGACTATGTTTAGCGAGGGAACAGCCAAACGAAGATATTAAAAGGCACGTCTTTTTTAAAGTATTTCATTTGAGCCATGCGCATTAAAGACTTTAAGGCCACTCGTAGAATGGGAAGAAAACCAGACAGAATAATGCAGTTTTTAAAATGAAGTAATTTTGCTGCTTTTAATCGTGGGGAAGGGAGAAAAGAATGGAGGAGTATATTTAATTTTTAGAGCAGAATGTCTGCGCTTCTCACCGGACAATGATATCCAGGACCGTCATTCATGCATGACCATTTCTCTCATTGCCTGCTAGATTACTACCTTAGAATTTTAGATCCTCATTTTCCATGGTCCCAGCTTGTGCATTTTGGTGTTCTGCTGATCGAAGGTGTCTCATAGCCTTCCTTTGTAGACTAACGCATAGACCATGCTGTGGGTCACGGCGATTACCATATTACCTTTCGGAACTTGCATTGTACCAGTCACCACGCGGGGTAAGACAACAATCGATACACGTCGTTGTGCCTTTTTACTGTATAATGAGTGTTAAATGGGGAACAAGGCTGGCTAAAACCTAAGGGCAAGTAAATTGTCTACTGTTAACTGCTGATGATCGCCGTAAATGTCTAACTGATGGTTTAAAATACGTAGCTATTTGCAAATTTAGGAGATTCAAAAAAGCTGGTTCCTAAGACATCGTCAGACCTTGCTAAGTGCTTAGGGTTGTCCTAGAAGTGGAAGAATTGTTTTCGGAATCATTTTTAAAGGCTTCAAGTAGCCTTTTTGATAAATATGCTCTTTGAGTTGGAATAATATCAAACCTAAAAAATTTAATTTTCACTTCTCTTCTATTGAGGTTTTCGCCAATGTCGCAACGATAGTGATAAATGAGACCGAGCAAGGTGCAACCCGTTTCGCTCTCTGGAATGAGATCTTCACGGTTGTCGATCTGCTGTGCTGCGCGGGAGTTCTGTTCCCGGTGATTTGGTCAATCCGTCATCTTCGCCAGGCCGCGCAGTCCGACGGTAAAGTGGCGCAAAATCTCCGCAAACTTCGTCTCTTCCGTCATTTTTACATCCTGGTCATTTGTTACATTTACTTCACCCGCATTATTGTCTATCTGCTGCGGATGTCTACACCCTTTGCCTGGACATGGCTGGTTGAGCTCTTTGAGCAGTCTGTCACTCTTGTCTTTTACGTTTCTGTTGGCTCCAAATTCCGGCCTTTTAATGATAATCCCTATCTACAAATTCCAACTTCCGATGAACAAGAAATGGAGGATGTCGTCATGCAACGATTTGATGTCGAGGAAGCGTAAGTTCAACTTATTGCAATTTTGGAAAAATCGGTTTTAGGAGCAAGTTGGTTCTCTTAGACAAATTTAAGAGAAAGTAGTTTCTAAGGTTCTCTGTTGGTTCCGCCCATCAGAGATGCCTACTTGAGCTCGGAAAAGCATGCATGGTTTAAAAATCATCGCTGCATTCAGAGATTCCAAACTTAAAGAAAGGCTGAAATGCATTTAAAAGTTTTATTAAAACAGGACTTTGGATTGTGTTTATATTCCATACCAAAGCAAGTCACTTGATCAGTTGAAGCATGAATAACACATTGAAATCCACCTTCGCAGAAGTCTTTTGTTTTTCCACTTATTCTTCAAAGCTCTCTAGTAGATCGTCGTGACTTATCTTGCTATTAAATGTTAAGACCTTTACCTTCTTTTTTTTCCTAATAAGGCCTCTGATGAATAAATGATTGATTGAAAATCATGTCTTTATTTTAATGTCTTCAAAATTAGATTCAAGCTAGTCGATTTTTTTATGCTACAGCTGGTCGCAGTCGGGTATCGCGGATGGGGTGACTCGTATTCATCGACCACAGGGTCTGAATGCTGCTCGAGAGAATCGACGTCGACGGGACGATGCATCCAATCTACCCTTTCCCGGCGAGTCCGAAGCCGCCGATTCTGACCTCCTTCCACTCATCCGTCCTTGAGAGATAGAAGGCACTTCATTCCCCTTCTCTCCCAGTCTTTTGAAAACCTTGTTTACTTCTCTTGCAGCGCCCTATTCGCTTGCCGTCTCTTCTGTTTTCTTAATTTTCCCCCTATTCCGCTTGTTATATAAAGAAGAGCCGAATTATTCCTTGTTCTTTAGTATTGTGTGGTTGTATTTTTTGTGAGGTTAATGCCTCCCACGTCGTAAGGTAAGGGGCCTGCGGATCTCAATCAAGCTTGTATTCCTAACTTATTGAATACGCAACCTTTATCCTAGCTTGTGGTTCATGTTTTCACTGTTTCTGGTCTCATAAATCGAGAGACCTCACTCCAACTTCTGCAGACCCAAATGAGTGGGCCATAGGGATGCTGAATAGGTCTGTTGCGCTTCGAAATCTTGTATAGGATATCGCCTACTGATCACACTGAGTTCTTGATAAAAAACTTTGGGGAGGGAAGCACTCGTCCATTGTTGGCCTGCCGTTATCCCTATGAGTGACGGCGACGTCACTCTCGTTCTTTTATGTTCTTTCACAATTGATTAGATATGCCTCCGCATTAGGAGGATTCCTGATTATCTCCGAACGATCTCTTCTCTCATCCTCGGAAATGTAATTCTTATGTGTCTTCGTGTCTCACTTCCCATGGCCCTTCCTCAGCTGATGATTATTCGGAACAAGTAGCCTCAAAAACCCTATTGAATAGGTGGTCAAACCTACTTTCAACCTCCTCGTGGTGACCACCGGTAACCTCAAGGGCAACTCTGGGGGCCAATGAGAGGGGCGGCCGGTTAGGACTAATCACCCTCCGGACGTATAAAATTAGATTATTCCAGCAGAAGTACAGCTTCTTACAGGATTCCTGGTCTCAATCCGGGCTATGGGATGCACGTGCATTTAGCAATGAACGGAATCTCCGCCGGAATGTTGAAGGTGTGATACCTGGAGAATATATGAAGACAGACGAGGACGGACGAGGTGAAACTACGAAACTGAACTGCTACCTGTACGATGAAACCATGCCAGAGAAGAGACCAGACAGCCGAATACGTCAACAAACGTTCTTACTCTGTTCTGTGTTAACTGTTGTGCGCTACTTGTTGTTAAAGCTCTTTGTACTTCTATTGTACCCCCAATAAGTCCTTGGGACTTGACCTAATGGGTGGGGTGTAGCCCAAGTGCTGAAGGAAAGTGAAGAGGCTTCAACGAGAGGGAACATAGAGCATTTTATGGCTGGAATTGAAGTCCCGTTGCAGTTAGCATATTTGAGTATTTGTTACTTGTAGAAGTGATTTTTGAAAATCAAGTGAGCGAACTGTATAAACCAAGAATGGAGGAGCGGACAATGGGAACACAGTTTAGTGTATTTGAGTTTGCATACAACTATCTTATGATTACTATGTCCTGTTTAATTTCCACTTTATTTCGTCGACCGCCGCATTCCGTCACCTTCCTCTGCAACATACTCATACTACCCCTCATCCTCAAATCCCACCACCGAAGAGATTCAAAATCATTTTTGCTGTTTGAACTCTTTTCTTCTGCTATCTTGAAAGAGATTTATTCTGGAAAGAAGGCAGTCCTTCACTTTCCTTGGGAATGAAGTTCATTTCATGACCCGTGCTTTAACAGTTTGTGACCTTTTCCTCCCCCTTCTCTCCTACGCTGGCTGTCTATGAGCATTTCATTCTGATCAATTTAATGTAAAGCGCAGCACTCTGTTGAATGGTTCTTTGCTTATCCCTAAAGTCGAGACATGAGGCTCAATTTCAATATCATTTTCGACATTCGTTTCCATGGTGTCTTGACCACTGGCATTGAAGACGCCAAAATGGTCCCCAAACTGCCCTGAGACAGATTGATGTCGGTTTGTCAGGCTTTTTAAAATCATCACTCAGATCCTTCTATTTTCTCTACCTAATTTGCTTCCAATACGTCTGGTAGGTTATAAAATGGGTGATCCGTTTGCTTATACTTCAAACTTATGTGCTGCCCCTCAACTTATTCTTCTGGCATCTACAATAGATGGTTAATTCGTAGTACTGTGTGTGTTCGTATCTATTTAGAGAACTGGAGTGCGTGGAAATTGTACCTTGCCAATCGCTAGCTAGTACGTGGAAAATATTCCAATTAAAGCAAGTTTGCTGATCACACTTTCTTTCAACTGTCATAGGGCACATCACTCAGGTAAAATCTTAGCGATTGAAGTGTATTCAATACTGCGGCCAGGTTTTCAATGAAGGGCAAGAAGTCCGAAGCCAAGATAATTAATAAAATATAAGTTCAATTTTAAAAATCCTTTTCATCAATTTTATTCGCTTCTATTGAAACGAACCTTCAGTAGCTAAGTTGCCTAGTGGAATTTACTTCTAGCGCTTTTAACACAAGTAAATTCAAACTTCTTTTCCGCCAAGAGAGCTCCTAACGAACAATGTTCCAGAGAATGTGTTGTGAGAAGGACTTTTTTACCAAAATAAGACGCTCCTATCAGACACTGGTCAGTTGCCTGCAAACTCTTCGTAAGAACCCGAGTCCTTGGCAAAAACTTGATTTCTTCTTGTTCACTCACTCTTAAAGACATTTCCAATTTTCAGTATGGATGATTGTTTGATTTGTTTTCTAAAATGATATCGCTGACAAATCTATGTTCATTTAAAGTCCTGCAGGTTCCTCATTTCTGACTGTGGGCTAACCGTGGTCCCAGAAGATTATGACAACATTGCGATTGTTTGCCCGCCTGAAGTTATTCAAAACGTCACTCAAAATCCGTATAAATTTAAGTGCAAACGTTTTTCCATTGGTGGTTCCTTCCCAATCATGGGTGAGTACCACATGTAAGTCACTAGGCCGTGCGAGATGTATCAAATAGCATTTACTCGTGCTATATAAGAGTTTGACAGCTTTCAGCAGTTTCCTGAAAATCCAAGAGCGGCTGAAATTTGTCCTTAATCTTCAGTGTCTTGTAAAAGAGAGAGGGAGAGGATAGTTGCCTAATTAAAGTCTGAAACTGTTCACGTAGAGCCCTAGATGTTGAAACAAAGAATTTTAAAGAATAACGTGTAGATACAGAGGGGATGAAACCAGCTATGGTACTGCATGGGAGGTTTTGCCTGACCTACTATTTTAGAGATTGTATTCATCGGCTTAAGGTCGCTATTTTCAGATACTACATCAAAAGCGACTGGGAGAACTGCTGAGCATTGAAAATTGTGTTTGCTTTTACGGCTCGGTAGTGGAAGATCAGAAGTATACTGATGGAAAATGAAAAATGTCGTATTTTGTCTTACCTCGTTGGCAGTTACTGAATATTCGCTGGCTCTTCTCGCCTCATTTTGATGCGTAATTCCAAACACATCCAGCATGGAACTCATCGCGGTGATTCCGAGGGACTCTAATTTCCGTCTGGATTTGAAAAGTCGGCTTGTTTAAACAAAAACAATGCTTTATTATTATTGAAAAAGATCGGGAGTCATAGAAGACGTGCGTTTTGATTTTGAAATGGTCTAAATCTTTTTTAAACACAAACTAGACTGAGAGGCAAAGGCAGATGCAGAGGCATAGGCAGAGAGGAGATTAGAGATTAAGAGAATCTAATAAAACGTCATTTTCGTAGACTTCAAATGAGAGATGGATGTTAAGATTGTCTTAATAGACGTTAATTGATTAAACACTTAATTAATTGGTTAGTCAATTAGTAGTAGTAGTAGATCCTACGTAGAAGAAAAGGAAAAGGAAGAATGACTAGTGGACGGGGTTCGGAGACAGTAAGCATCAAGATCAACAACGCGCATCATCACCATCATCATGAACAGAAATAGAAGGGAATAGAGAGAGGAGGCATTCTTGAAAAAATATCGGAACTGAATGCCTATTTCGATAGGAAGAGAAAAAAACTATGAGAATCGTTGTTCGGGATGCAGAAGCGTGGGATAGAATTACACGAGCTTGAGGGCGGTGGAAGGGCGAGTGAGAGGTGGTTTAGGACGGAGGTCTTCTAAATAAGGTAGCCAACGAACGGCTGGGTGCGCATACAGACGATGCACTTTCCAACAGAGTCCTGGCTCTGACGCACCTTGATCACCTGACCCATCACCATGCCAAACATATGCTCATCCATGGAACTGGGCATGACACGGAGCCAGAAGTTCTTGTGTTCCTCGAAGAAGCCACAAAGGCCCTTCGCTGTGCATTCAATGAACATATGTGATCGGAATATTGGTAGACAACTACCCGGTGACGCCAGCTGCTGTCCGCCACCCTGTGCTCCATATCCGGTGTTCTACAAGGGCGTCAAATTTCACGTCAAATATCAGTGCATTTACGTAGCCGATACGGCCATCTGCTGATGAAGTCTTACCATGAGAAAACTGCTTCCAACCCACATATCTTGCCAACCCATTGGACACTTTGGAATTTCTAGGGTCTGCGAATGAAAAGCATAGAGCTGGAAGACGAAAAAGGTGTGTCAAACATATTCCATCAGCGACGCTGTTTCATTCTTATTGAATTTCATTGACTCACGGTACTGGGGGCCTCACAAACGACGCATCTACTGATGTGTCGTTGAGACTCATTGACAGGAACAGGGTTCCACATCATCGGCTCGTCTTCAGTGCTCAACCAATAAGATCGGTCGTTCCGTTGAGCGAAGTAGCAGTTCTCCTGTTTCTCGCAGAACATGAAAGGAATCGGGTTGAACATCTGCATACAAGAACCTGGACTGGCCAAATCATTCACATGCGAACGTTCTGATCCAGACATGCTTAGAAAAGAGTAGCCTTCCCAAAGTTTTCGAGTGGATGTCGGACATTCTGGAATTCGCATTGTCTGACTGTGTCTAAAAGAAAATAGCTATGCTGCAAGACCATCCAGGATCTTTTTTCCCGATTAAGGGATGATGGGCATCTTTGAAAGAAAAATTACTTGGCGAATAGGAAGCCAGTGTTTCCACGAGTATCACCGACGCGACCAGGAAGACCAGGCTGACCTTGAGGACCGCTATCACCCTTGGGTCCAGTAGGTCCACGTGGTCCAGATTCACCAGGGGGGCCATCATAGCCCTTCGGACCCATTGGAGCTGGGTCACCTTTCTCTCCGGGTTCACCAGTGGCACCTTGTGGACCTGGCAGACCTTGAGGTCCGCGTGGACCTTTCTCACCCGGGGGTCCGTCCAAACCCGGTTGACCTTTCGGACCTTTTTCACCAGAGAGTCGGTCCCCAGATTCACCCTTGGGACCCGGAGGACCAATTTGACCCCGTTCACCTTTGGGTCCAGGGAAACCTTTCTCTCCCTTATAGCCTTGTGGTCCCGTGGGTCCTTCACGACCATCAGGACCAGGTCTTCCATCGATTCCTGGGGGTCCACGAAGTCCAGGTTTTCCGGGATATCCACGTTCACCCTAAAATAGCATTATTAAACGAAATTAGATATACGTAAGGTTACCCTCGGGGTAAAGATTAAAGATGAGCTCTAACCTTGGGTCCGGGTCTACCATCAGATCCAGCAGGTCCTCGTTCACCCTTAGGACCAACGGGGCCCGGGGGTCCAATTGGGCCAGGTTCTCCAGGTTGTGGAAAGGATGCACCTTTAGTACCCTTGGGTCCACGAGCTCCTTGTGAACCAGGTCTGCCGGGAGGTCCGCGATCACCTTTTGCACCTTTGGCTCCCATAAGATCTGGACCAGGGTCACCAGGTTCGCCTGGGCGGCCACGAAATCCAGGAGCACCTGTTGCACCCTTAGGACCAGGGGGTCCAACTGGACCTGGTTCTCCAGGTTCACCTTTTGCTCCTGGCATGCCTTCCATGGAGTCACCAGGCTCTCCCTCAGGTCCACGTTCACCTTTAGGACCTATTCAAAAAATCATTAAAGCAGATTATCATGTACATTCTTGAACGATTGATGAAAATAGTTTAAGGAAAGAAAACTAACCAGATGGTCCTTGTGGTCCTCTTGGTCCACGAGGTCCATGTGGTCCACGTTGCCCGGGTAGTCCATCAGGTCCGCGAGGACCTTCCGGCCCACGGGCTCCCTTTTTGCCTTGTGGTCCTGGTTGACCCTTAGGACCAGAGACACCAGGAATTCCTGGAAGTCCCATGGGGCCGGGTTCACCCTTAGGCCCTTGTGGACCAGGTGGTCCATCCTCTCCCCGAGGACCAGGAGGTCCAGGCTCACCCTTATCGCCTTGTTCTGGCTCTCCTTGTTGAATTCCTGGTCGTCCCTTTGGACCCTTCTGGCCCTAGGCAGGGAAAAGTTAATATAGCATCGTTTAATCCCAGCAAGTCAATGAGAGACACGATGTAATTTGTGACATACAGTAGGACCAGGCAGACCAGGGCGACCTTGTGGTCCTTCATCACCAATGGGTCCCATAGGACCCCTAGGTCCAGGACGGCCCTCGGGACCACGAATGCCTTCTTCACCTTTGAGTCCACGGGGTCCCTTGGGTCCAGGTGGGCCTTGAATTCCCTTCTTCGCAAGGGGTCTATCAGTTCCAGCTGGACCTTGAGGACCCTGTTCGCCCTTGGGACCTTTAGGACCAGGAGAACCTTGAATTGACTGACCAGGAGGACCTGGCATGCCCTTAGGTCCAGGAATACCATCGTAGCCCGGATCACCAGGCAAACCCATACGACCTGCAAGGTAATAATTAACTGTGGGGCAGGTCCAGGTACGGTTTCTTCAAGACTGTAGCTTAACGGATTTACCTGGTTGTCCCTTTTCTCCCTTGATACCAAAGGCGCCAGAACCAGGGGGTCCAGGATCACCCTTTTCACCAGGATAGCCCTTTGGTCCTGGGTCACCTTTGGGTCCAGGAGGACCAGCTGGTCCAATGGGACCTTCGGGACCTTCAGGACCAGGTTCACCAAGAGGACCTACCACACCCTTAGGGCCTTGGCGACCAGGCTGTCCAGTAGGACCAATTTCTCCGGGGTCACCGATTTCTCCTGGAGGTCCATCCATTCCAATGGGTCCAACTGGACCAGGCTTTCCTTTAGGACCTGGAATCCCATCAGGCCCAGAAGGACCTGGTTCACCAGGCCTTCCCTTCAAGCCCTTTTCACCCTTCATGCCTTCACTTACGAAATCATCGGGACCTTTGTCACCCTTGAGACCTCTTGGCCCGGGCAATCCAATCAAACCACGCTGACCCTTGGGCCCCTTTGGACCATAAAGTACTTCGCCGGGTTCACCAGCCTCTCCTTTCAAGCCTTTAGGCCCAGGCTGTCCAGGTCGACCGGCCACACCAGCCACACCTTTGGGTCCCTTTGCACCAGGCAAACCTGGACGACCGGGTGCACCGGGATCACCTTTGCGTCCCATTTCGCCAGGCTCCCCACGAGGACCGATAGTACCAGGTTCAGAACCACCATCTGGACCAGGCGGACCAGTGTCACCGCGTTCTCCCTCGGGTCCACGTTGACCTTTGGGTCCCATGGGCCCTTGAATACCCTGACGTCCATCAGGACCGCGACTTCCAACCAAACCTGGCTGACCTTTTGGGCCACGACGGCCCTTCTCACCAGGAGGACCCGGCGGTCCAACATCACCAGGATAACCCCTCTTGCCGTCCTTTCCATCGGTTCCACGGAGACCCTTTTCTCCAGGTGCACCTAATTTAGAAATGAAAAAACTTGTAATTACATACTTGTGAGCAAAGCTGCACTTTGTTGTTGACATTTGACGTGCCTTTTGCTCCCGGGAAACCAGTAGCCCCAGGTTCACCTTTTTCGCCCTTTGGACCGGGTTCGCCTTTAACATAATCAAAAATCTGTTCGATAACCTGATCAGCTCCACGTTCGCCCTTTTGACCTTTAGGGCCCGGGAGACCATCTCGACCAGGTGGTCCAGGTTCACCTTTCTGAGGGTAAATGACTCTCCCATCAGGACCTGGATCACCAGGAAGTCCTTTGGCACCCTGGGGCCCACTGAAACCTGGAAGACCTTTAGAGCCTGGTTCACCCTTCAGACCAGCCGTTCCTCTTGGACCACGTTGACCAGGAAAACCTTTCGGTCCAGTGGGACCGCGGGATCCCTGTCTGCCTGGAGGTCCATCTGGACCTCTTGGGGCCTCCATGACTGTTTGATTGATGAATTCTATTCGACCTGGTTCACCAGGAGCTCCGCGTTCACCCATTGGACCCGGTTCTCCTTTTGCACCCTTTAGGCGAAATAAGCGGTTTAACAACATCGTAACATTTTATGTTTGGAAAGAATTTTAGTGAATTACCTTTCTGCCAGCGGGACCCATTGGACCATCAGGGCCTTGGAAGCCAGGAAGACCCTTGGCTCCAGGGGCCCCATCGATACCATCGGGACCGGGACGACCGGGACGACCGGGAAATCCTTTTGGACCTGCGGGTCCTGTAAGACCGTCGGGGCAGTATGCACAATCGCCCTGGGGACCAGTAGGACCTCTTGGTCCGGGACGTCCACGGATGCCCGGAATACCTGGCATGCCCTTAACACCAGGTGGACCCTTCACACCATCGATACTAGGTCCATCTTCTCCAGGATCCCCAGGTGGACCTTCTCCGCCCTCCGGACCCCGTTCACCTGGATGATGATAGAGAATTAATACCTGTCATTCTAAAGCACACTACTGTCGGTATCAGAAGGCTTACCAGAAGGGCCTTGAATACCGAGAACTCCACGTGGACCTTTCTCACCCTTTGGACCAACCAGATTTTGACCAGGCATACCTTTGGGGCCTTTCAAACCTTGGGGACCGGGAGGTCCAGTTTTGCCACGTTTGCCATCAACTCCGGGAAGACCGCGTTCACCTTTCGGTCCGGGCTCGCCAGGAATTATTTTTCCATAGCCGGGTCCAGGTTCACCCTTTGGCCCAGCTTCACCAGGATCACCGCGTTCACCTTCCATACCCTTTTCGCCCATTACACCTTCATCACCAGGGGAACCAGTGGGTCCAATTTCACCGCGTTCCCCATCTGGTCCGGGAACTGTTCCCTCAGCTGTAATGGTATCACCTTTAGGACCCTATTCATGACAAAAATTGTAAAAAGACGCACTAATTTATTTAGGTGGTATGAATGAGCGAAGTTTAAGTCGCACCTGTTCACCCTTAGGTCCAGTTCTGCCAGGGTAACCCTTTTCACCCTTGGCTCCACGCGGGCCTTCAGGACCCGGTGGACCTTGCATTCCATCAAGACCGGGACGACCAGACATTCCAGAAACACCAGCGGGTCCAGTTTTTCCTTTTTTGCCCTGTGGCAACAGAATAACAGATGTCAATTTAACTGGTGTAGAAAAACGTTTCAGTATTTGAGTGAGATTCAGCTTACGGGAATACCAGGATCGCCCTGAGGACCTGGTGGACCTGGTAGGCCGGCAAAACCAGGAAGACCCTGAATTGAGGAAAAGGTTTGATCAATTTGCAGAAATGGGTATTTAAAATCATCTGTCGAAGACTTACTCGTTCACCTTTGAGACCCTTGTCTCCAGAGGGTCCTCTTTCACCAGGAGCACCTTTGTAGCCCTTAGGACCCACCCTAAAGTCAGAAAAAAAAGTGGCTATTGTCATAGTTCTCGAGTTAAATCATTTTTTGTACTTTAAAAACTCACTGAATGCCCTTGAGTTCCGGTGGTTTCTCGTAAGAAGCGCCCTTGTAACCTTTCTCACCTTTTTCACCTCTCTGGGCCTAAGTAGATTAAAGGAAAATAGTTATCGCAGTTAAGACATTCAGAAAAAACATCTTGAAGGAAGGAACTCACATACTGAATTGAGGGGGTGGGTGTCTTACCCTTTGGACCCTTAGGACCTATCTCACCCGAATCGCCAGCTGGACCCTAAAGTCAATAGAAACATCCAGTGCTGCAATAAATCTATAAGTAATTGAAAAAGTAGAAATTAAGAAGCTTACCCTGAAACCCTTTGGCCCTGCGACTCCAGGTCGACCACGTTCGCCATCAAGACCTCTAGGCCCTTGAGGTCCCTGAGGACCACGAGGACCTTTCATGCCAGGGGGTCCTTCGATTGCTGTTCCGTTTCCAACGATAGTATCACCTTTTTCACCCTGGTATTAGAGACAACAATCAATATCAGTAAAAAACGGCTGTTTGAATCATTCACCTTCTCCAAGTAACCTACCTTTTCACCTTTGGATCCACGTACTCCTTGAAGACCATCGTAGCCATCAATTCCAGGTGGTCCAGGAAAACCAGGTGGACCCTAGAATCCGAAAGTAATTATATGCCTTGATTTTGACTTATCGAAGTGTGGGGTGTATGGATTATAAACTTACTTTAACGCCGCAGCATCCAGGGTCACCAGGGAAGCCCTTGGGGCCCTTTATACCCGGCATACCCTTCAGACCGTCGGTTCCTGGCATACCGGGTTGACCTTTGTCACCCTATAACAGATAGTCAGAACTCGTCACAAACGCCTACTTAAATGCAGTAAGTAGGAATGTTACAGACGATGAGCCTACCATAATTCCCTTGCGACCGGGTTCACCAGGATAGCCGGGTAGACCAATTTCTCCCCTAGGACCAGGAGGACCCCTGGAACCTCGAGGCCCTATTGAGCCGGGTAGACCCATATGACCGGTTGGCCCAGGCTCACCCTACAGTAAATGAACACGAGTGCAAAACTTTTATAGGATCAGCCAATGCGCTTTGTACTCCATTTACTTATTAAATTCTAGTAAGCGATCGACATTTCGAAGAAATGTTTTATCCTGTTCATTTGCTTAACTCCACCAGTTGACCTTAAGTCATTAGAAAAAAATGTGTTGAGTCAAACTTATGGCGCCTTTGGAATTGGGGGCCAAAGTTGTTTATCGTTATATTTAAGTGAATGTGACTTAGAATTTATTGGGAAAACAGAGGAAATAGGGACTTGTCTACTGAGTTGCAATTTACTCCAAGTCGCCAAGTACAAGTGACAAAAAATCCAGCGCAAAAGTGGAGTGCGTATGGAAGAACAGTGACATTTCATCCAATTTTTTTGTACTGCTTTTGAATTCGACATTTTTTAAGAACCATGCTTTCATGAGTTTATTTTGAATGTACGCGCTCTACTTGAATTTTCGCCAGAAAACTTAAATGATTGAAGAAGTATTCTCCAATATACTGTGCTGTATATTAAGCGCAAAGTGGAAATTTTATCAGTACCAAGCCTTTTTATATTCTAAAGAACAGTATTGCTGCTGCCGTGCCTTCGTATATACTTTTCACATTAAGGGCAGTACTAAAGGTAGGAAAGATAGAAAAACGTACTTTGGGGCCGGGAATGCCTTCACAGGAACATTCTTCGCAGGGGGCGTAAGGACAAGCCTAAATTAACATAAAATAGAATACTTTAGTAGGCTATGGGGGCTAGATTTTCCAGGAGAGAAGGAACTTACGACAGCCGCCTGAGAAGGTTGCAAGAGGAGAGAAAGACAGAATGGAAGAACTAAGAGGTAGAGAGAGGTCAGAGACACTCTCAAAGGGGAAGCTAAATGGTAATCTTTTGGTCTGTGGTGCATCATGCTCGGGGTCTGTTGCTAATCGCAGGCCGCAGCACCCACCTTCTCCACAGACGAGCTTCCTCGAAGTATGTGTAGATCCTAATTACCAGCAGAATGTGGCGAAATGATGCCTACAACCTATTTACCCGCCCGCTTTCTATGAATCTGGGCGATTCCTGTGCGTGCGCTCCGCTTCCTATCGATTCAGTACTTTGGGAGTCTTGCACGCACACCGGTGGCCAATTGGAGACCAATTGCGGAGATGCCATGCAAGGCCAAGGATTGGATAACACGCGCCAGGTGTGTCTATCCCACTACCTCACCAACATTTGATGACGAAGATGGTTTGCATAGTGTAGGTGTGTAAGATATTCGTCATTGTCGTTTCCTTGACCTTATTTACTATTAGAGACCCCGGAGGGAGGATGGATCATTGTTTTTGTCCCTCCCTGCGTGGGTGTTAGTCATGGGCCCCGTCTGGTTCTGGCAGTTTATGAACCATTAGCCGATTTTTATATTCTCTTCTGAATTAATGAATAGCTTATCTTCTACGTTGATGTAAATGCTAAAACAATTGCCTAATTTCACGTAATTTAACAACCATTTGCTTTTCCTAATCGGTTTTATTTGAAGTCATGTTAATTAAATGGGACATAGGTAAACTGGACACTATAATCAACGAATAATGCTTCCTGTTGTATGCAAGTTTTAAGAATAATTAATTCTAGACGTTCTTGTAATGACTTCGAATTAGGACTTGATATTTGTCCAAAGCAATTAAGCGAGAGTGTAACTGAGTGTTTCAAAAATGTTGCAATACCACCTCTGAACAGGTCAGATGTTATGAATAGTTGTAGATTAGAACGTAACTGTTTTTGAAAAGTGCAAAATCTCTGACATCGTTTCACTTACCTGAAAGAAAAGTATGAAAGCTGTATATGAAAGGTTAACTTTTGATTGAAATCCCAAATTTGCAATCTCCGCAGAGTAGTTTTTATTGTCTTCCTTTAATCTTGCCGCATTTTTAATTTAAAACGAAGAGCATTTCAGTAACAACTTGTGGTTGAAAGGAAACTAAGTCTGAGGTGTGAAAAAATTGATGGATGGATGGATGGATGGATGAATGGATGGATGGATGGATGGATGGATGGATGGATGGATGGATGGATGGATGGATGGATGGATGGATGGATGGATGGATGGATGGATGGATGGATGGATGGATGGATGGATGGATGGATGGATGGATGAAGAAATACATAAATGGAGGTCAGAGAAGAAAGTGCATATGGAAAAATCGGTCTTAGCATGTGAGATGTGTGAAGGATAGATCATTTGATTTTCAAGGGAAGGTGAAACGAACGAAACTACTGGGAGGTGAATAGAGGGACTGTTTAACCATGCATGAAATTACTCTGGACTGTATTTCGTAATACACTCGTATCTTATAACTTTCATGGTTTTGAGGCCACTATCATGTAGTTAACTCTTCTCAAATCTGCCTCATCTCTCGCAGCTCAGACAAAGTTTCCCTATCCATGATTCTATGAGAACTTTTACTCATGTTGTGGCGAGGTCTTGCTACTTTTTCCCAATAACTTAATTTTAAACTAAACGGAATCCTTGTCAAATGTTAAAGATTAACTGTAGGAATGAAGTGACTCGCGTTGGATAAGACAGAACGAAATTCAAACTGGACACAATTGCGCAAAAGATGTGAATTGGAATCGAAAAATTGTACGATGGCAAGGGTGGAGGGATCAAGAATTTTGCCAAGAAACCAGCAGGATGAACGAACGAACAACTAGGCATTTCACCAATACGCCCACATAAACTTCTACGATTCCCAGATTCCTTCTTCGTCACATTCCTTGGTGTTCTTTCTTTGCCCTCTGGCCTCCCACTTCGAAACAGTTTCGAGTTGTAACATTTGTTAAAATACACTCATGAGTGTTGACTAATGAAACAAAAGTGGTAAGTTGATGACAAACAAAATATTCATCTTTATGTGTTAATTGAAAAAGAAGTTTTCTTTGGATATCTGGTTTTATCTGCATGGAGGGATCAATTCCGTTTTCACGTTACCTTAACGTGTTGAACGGGTCAGATCAGATTGAGCATTTTATCGTATTTCATAGTGATCAAATTGATGATAGTATGCGTTTCTGCCACGAGCCTGGCTGATATGAAAGCTAATCATCAAAAAAAACCCAAATATCGTAAGCCTTGGTAGTATTTTAGCGTCCAATGTAGGATATACAGCTATCCTGGAGCAAATATCAACGTACATCCACAACGCAGTTATTGCCAAAAGCACTTTTTATCAGTGAAGACTTAAGTATTAAAAATTTTTACCCTTGGGTTCTATTTTTCAATATTTCAGCCATCCAGCCTTCATAATTTAGTGCTTTAATGGAACCATTCATTAGCTCATTGGCTTTTCACAGTTAATATGCGAAAAACTGATTTAGTGGAAGCGTTGTATTAGAAGACGAGACATCGCGAGAAATCTCTATAATATCTTGAACTCTAGATCGAGAACGGGAAAGCAGAATTTAAATTACTGTATATTTTATGTAACTTACAAAAGCGATAAGTTCCCTAAAAGATATCAAAATAGAAAAATGGACCTCTGCCTGGCTAGGTCTTATTTTAGTCCTTATTGATTTGAACAACAATTTGAAACTTGCGCTTTTAAACGTTTTGACCCACAACATAAGTAAGAGCTTACATTTCTTGTTTGAGAACAGTCGTAAACCAACCGTACGTAAACTCAAGTATCAGTAGATGTGTCAGAATCTCCCAAAATAAATCTCTTTAAATGGAACAAGAAGCAAAGGTTGGCATGGTTGGACCTAAAGCCGACCTTCTGTTCTAGTGCGCTGTCTGAATGCCATCCTCAGGTATTGATTCTTTCCATAGTCTTGCCTCAACTGTTCCAAGAACCTTGGCATTACCAAGTATACTAATCCGATCTATTCAAGGTTATGCCCATTCTTCTAGGTGATGAAACAGACAAAGTTCATTAAGGTTTCCGTTTCAAGAGCCTTGCGCTACCTAAGTCTTGGAGCAATCTTCAGCTTGCCGTAAAATACAGTTTCAAATTCGAAGGACCTCCATCTGTTGATTGCTTTGATAACCTCTATCCATTTTACCAAATAAATTTAAACCGTCTCTTGAAGATAAGTTATTCTACCTAGAGATTAGTACCTTCTTCATTTAAGAATCTAGAGTGGACAAATCCAGTAATCTGAAAGAACACAACCAGTAACCGGATGTCAATAGTTCGTGATCTCTATCGAATTCTTTCATTTTCATTACATATCCATTGTAAATGAATTAGCTTCATATCAACCTTTTCATGGCGGCCACTTTTCATATCATGGTTTAATTAGTCTTATACCGCTTTAATTCGTAGATTAATAGCGGAAAATAATAACTCGGTTTGGCGATTTCAAATTGTGCCCAGACCCAGAGGAACTCAGACAAAAGTTAATGGCATTTTTCCGTCGAAAATCCAATTGGTTTCAACATAATGGCTGAAGGTGAAATCAGGGGTTTGATTAACTTCCGCAAGTTTGATCAAATTTGGATTTTAAGAATTAACTCGTAGCCATACATTATCCGACTAAAATGTATTAGATTATTTATTGAGTATAAAATCGTTTGAGAATTTTAGTAAATTACGCGAATGAAATAATTTTTATACCATATTTATAATAAAAAGGGAAGAAAGTTAATGTTAATTAGAATGAGCCAGTACTTCAAATTTTTTAAACTCTTCTGCAATTAGGTTGTCATTCAATATTACGACTTTTCCCGCGCTTTCTAAAAGGAAAAAGGGGAACAGTTGGACTTGATTTCCCCCTATTCATTTGATTGCCCTCCAATGAATATCAGTGAAGGGGGTCAGAAAGGACATTGAGCCTTCCTTCTGAATTCAATGGACATACTTAATAATTAACCGTATTTCTTAACCCTTTTCTAAGGCGCTTAAAGCCAGACACTGTCCACCCTCATAATAATTGCAGTTTAAATTACCAGTAGGGATTCTCCGTAGATCTTATCTTATAAGGCCAAATAGAACAGCACAGACAAAGATCGGTTCTACCGTGGCAGCACAGCAACAGCTAGTTTTCTAAGTAAAAAGGCAATGGATGTCAGCCCAGTTCACCCTCTAAGGAATACCCGCTTCTCGCACACTCTCATTGTCCTTCTTGACATTAATCTCAAATCAAGTCGTGAACTCGTACACAAAAAAAATGGCGAATACTTGCTAGATTTATTGCATATCTTTCCTTGACAATTTCAAATGCATCTGCTAATAATATTGAATGAACCTTCCCTAAGTTACATTTGCATTCAGCGTCGTCTCTTTAGTTCTCTTCAAGTTCAAGCTTTGGAATTTGATGACCCTTCGCACTGAAGAGGTTTCTTCTTGGTCAGATTTTTCAAATAATTCCAGTCAAGTTGATTAGACCGATAGGAGGATCTAACTGCAAGTACTCTAAGCGCAGTGAGGTTATTTCACATTGCTACCTGGAGGCTAAGGTTGAATCAGTGTGGAATTGTACCTAACTATGACCATGTCTTTATTCAACCTCTTAAAACCCCTATGCGCAGGTGGAGTTAGGAAATGTCAGCGCTTCATACCGAAAATCGTTGAAATTAGCTGTCATTCAACCTTGAGCTCTACAGAATATTTTTCGAAGGGATAACTTTAAATCGGTCATTTACTATATTCCTGATAGAACATGGAAATAACACTTGCATCGATTCTCTAAGTCGAGCGCTGATAAATAGTCATTTTGTTCTCCCGAGTAGCAAGTTGTCAAAAGATTATTATGATAATTAAATGAGAGGCCTCCCCATCGTACTGACATGATCTCATGGCAAGGCAATTATTTTTGTCTGGTATTCTGAATTGCCGTCTTCATGAGTCTGCCATTAAATATCGCCTTGGTGAATGTGGGGTATAAGTAGTTATACCAGTAAAGGTGGTGAACACCGGTACCTCCAGGGGCGACTCTGGGGGCTAATGAGAGGGGCGGCCGGATAGGACAAATCACCCACCGGATGTATAAAATTAAATCATCGCAGCAGAAGTACAACTTCGTACAGCCTGGTGAACAAGGCACGACGTAAATACCTGAATTCATGGCCTCAAATTGGACTCTGGAAGGCGGGTGGAATCTCCACCAGAAAGTTGACAGGACTTCTGGAAGAGATATGAAGATTGTCCGCCTTAACAGTGCCGGGAACGGAGGAAGTTGAACTGTTACCTGTACCATGAAAGTGTGCCAGGGAAGTGACTAAAGAACCGAAGACGTCGATAAAGGCTTTTCCTGTCTTCTGCACTAACTGCTGTGCGTTACATGTTGTAAAAGCTATTTGTACTTCTGTTGTACCCCCAATAAGTCCTTGAGACTTGCCCTAAAGAAGGAAATTAGGAACTGAACGACCTAAAAAAGATTTTTAAAGATTCAATGCCAAGCCAAATGGGGAATCTTGCTGCTTTATTCTGAATCCGATTTTGAGGAATACAATTTCTCCATTCCAATCTATTTCTGTCATGGTAGAGTAAAACTGATAAGGCCAATTTTCTAAATAAGTCAAAAGCGGAGAAGCGATGGGCTATTCTACAATAGTGCTTGGGGCTTTTATTCCCCTCCACCTCCAAAACGGCAATCATTCAACCTCATAACCAGAAGCTCATCCAGTCACAATTCATGCCACATCAAAAAGTGCTATTCTCAAGTTACGAAATCGTAGGGGCATTAAATCTCGGGTGTGGCGGAGATGACCCATGTTACCAATGTTTATCAAAATTGAAGTAGTCATGGCAACAAAAATCCTGAAAACGCACCTGAAGGTCGAGAGTTCAAGCTCTTATTTTAGAGGCGGTAGCTGAGGTTAACATAAAATTATGTCTTTTGAAGAGGGAAGATGAATAAACAAAGGAAGGCTGATCACGAGACTAATCACTCACAAAGTGCTAGGGTCCGGCTCACGTGACGCATGCACGTCATTCGTGAGGTATCAAACTGCAGAGACATAAGGCCAAGGCTAATTTGCTCCTCAAATCTTGACAGCGGCATTATGTCCGACAACAAAATTAGAGGTGACGACTTATTAGACGGAAATTGCAGTGTTTTCATTGAAGATTTACAACTACATTTGAAAAGTCTAGATGATCAGAAACTAGTCTTTTTAATCTCCATGCCCACGAGGTTAGATTAGTCACTGAATTTATATAAAAAACGGGCCTTAATATCCAATTGGCGCTTTGAGGTAACGTCAGTCCTCGGTTGTGTACCTAGAGCTAGTTGCCAACGCAACTATTTGACCCTGCGATTCGACTAACCACTGTTATCAGTAGCAACATCAACTGCGCGAAAGGTACCGAAGACTGTGTTCAGTTTGAAGGTCCGCTGTGCAATATTGTAGGAGAGCCGTTGGAATGAAAATAAGAAAGATATCTTTACTGGTCAAATTATCCCAATCAGGTGCAAAGATCCTAGGCAAAGATCGTGCGCGAAGAATGTAGATTTACCCTCAGGCGGGGAACTGCATGAGGGCTAGGCTTCAGAGAGGAAAAAGAAGAAACCTAAGTTAACGAATCCATGATCATTTGCGCGTTTTTAGAATTGGATCAATGGAGCAGGTTTAGAATCTGAACCTTCGGACATCATTTTAGTCCATTTCTTGGAGAACGAGTCACTGTCTTGGTGCCCAAAGTCAGTTAATAAAGTAACTCCACTGTCACAGCCCTCTGAAAATGGGCACGTTTCCGACCCATCAGAGGACACGGTTTCAGAATGCATTACTGCCCATTCAATTAAAGAAATGACCACTGACAGACCACAAAAAAATGGCACCTAAATCGAAAGCCCTCAATGTTGTTTTACTTTTCTCCTAACCGTAGCGTGATCTTAAAGATACCTTCCATCAAAGTTGGCCTGCATTTAAGTTATGTTTATACAAAGGAGACTAAAGTCATCATTTTGTAAACTTATATTTGGTCACGTCCCATTCCCATATAAATAGAAGTATGCAATCATTAATACAGAAGGTAGTCTCTATGGTCAAATTGGCGCTGCACCATTGTTGAATGCTTAAACTTCAATCACTCGTCTGTCTGCACTGAATCTGTTAATGGGCACGTAATTTAGTCTCAGTTAGGTAATAGAAATGTTTGCATGCTTATTAAGATATTTTGTATCTATTGCAAAGTTTTACAAAACGAACCTCACTTAGTTTTAAAGGCAAACTTCGGCAAAATTCGAAGAGACTAATCACTTCCTGTTAATTATTCAATGTTAATTTAATAACTGAAATGATCGAACGAATCCTCCACTAAATCACTAGCAAATGCAAACACTTGGTTAAAATCCTTAGATGTTTCGAGCGAAGTTGTGCCTACGGTAGAAATGAAATTGTTACAATATGAAAACCTTCCAAAATCGAAGTAGTTTTAACTAACGGATTTCTCTAAAACTTGTTTAGATTGAGGAACAATAGCGAACTTTATTTTTTATGTCTTCTTATGCTACAACTTTGATTTTGTTAATACGAAGATTCAATTTTGCTCCTGCAGCACCAAGAGTGAATGTCGATACAGAAGTTTATTGCAGAATCGGATGATTGAAAGCATGAAAGCTGTTGATCTGCTTGAAATGCTGAGTACTGTTAGATAGGCTACCAAAAAAGTGTTTTTCCAGTGCAATGGCAGTTAATGTGCTTTGATTAACTGGTAAGGAAGTGAGGAATTTATTCCACTTATCGGCTGATATTTCACTCCCGCCACGACCATGACAGGCACTGATCGGTCTGAAGGGCAGGAATCTAGTGTTTTCCATAGGCATCTGCAATTAACGAGAGGTGTTAACGCTCTTGAGTAGTGTAAGTCATCAAAACGGTGTCTGGAGTAAATAAACATAAATCAAAGTGATAGCAAAAGAAACATTACATCGATGCGATGATTGTGTCGAAAAGTGAAAAATTTTGGATGGAGAAAGAAATGTGAAGGTTGTAATAATAAAAAAAACCCTAAATTGAAGGCCGATCGCTTTCCTCTCCTCTCCTCGCGAAAAAAATGATCTATCCAGAACTTTTCAGTCGAAGATTCCTCATTTCACCATCCTTTTGCAAACTAGTATTTAACTAATACAGTTGGTTGTTCCAATCAGTGATGAACTTCAAATATATATAATCTGGAAAATTGTACGCTTTAAAACAGAATGAAGGTAGTTCTCGAGTACTCATATGATTCTTTGCCTTTGAAATTCATCCTGCTAAAAATTAAGGGGATTTGACGATTCCCCAATAAATCCTGGCTTTAACGACTAAGTTGTTAATTACCTAGCTTCGCAAATTATCCAAATTGTCTTCAAAGTATTGAGAGTTTGACGCTTTATGACTTTGTCAGAAGGGGTTAGAAAATTGGATAATTAAAGATTTTAAGTTACTGACCGACTCGAGAAAGCGCTACGCTTCTGCGCACTTGTATTTTCAAATTCGATCGATAGGACGTTTATCACATCCAGAATTTCGACAAAAATTTGTTAGATGATACTTAGAAAATGACTTAAATCAGAAAAAGTAGAATTCAAGTGTACCTTTTATTTCATTGGTTAACAAAGGCGCCATTCTCTCGCCAATTGGTCAATAATAGCGAGCGCTGCTCTGTGCTAACCAATCGTAAAGCGAAAGAAACCTGAGGCGATTAATTTGCATTTGCAAAAGTCAGGATTTGCGATCTCATTTTGAGTTCTTGAGAGAAATATAAGTATTAACATAAATCTTTATTTTATGTTTACTTTCGGGACTCGGAAGAAGTGATAAATTAACTGGTGCAGCTCCAGGATGCTGTGAACCTTTTTTGGCAAGCAGTCCAAGTCCGGCAGTTGGCATTTCAGGCTAATGCCAAGGGTGCATGGCACAGCAACGCGAAACAGTTGATAGGTCTCTTAATGTCTGTGGGAGGCTAACCAGAGACTGAACCTATCATTTTATCTATTCCAAGCAATTTTTGCACTTTAGTCTTTTGGAGGATGATTAAACGTCCAAAAGAACAGTATTTGTCGACTTAATTTTAGGCAGCCCTTCTGAAACTGATAAATATTATTTAATTACACGATACTGGTAGTATTTGATATTAATGATGTTCCGCTTTTGGTTCAACTTGCTTTCCTTCTATTCTGTTGCCAGTGGCCAATGACTGGATTCATTCAATTGATGGAAGAAACCATATAAAAGTACTTTATTTTAAACTCAAAACAGGAGCTGGTGCCTTTAATAATCCAAGCCCTGAGGCAATCAGATGGACACCACCGCTTGAATAGAAGCAGCGGTGTCTTAACTGACCAAAGTATTTTAGTGAAAGAACTGGACAGTCCTGGGGCCCGGGTCCAGATCGCTCTAGCCACGCGAGTGCTTTGATTTTTTTCTTCCTACATCCTAGCAGCCTTAGTCGTATTACCAGTGATACTGGATGAAAAGTCGAGAGCTTAACTTTCCTACTAATAATTCTCCACCTTACTGTGAATACATCCTTCGTCGGTCTGTGGCACAACGTGGTAAGAATAGTCTTGATAATATTTTTAAAGCTGGCAGCTCTGAAACTCTTGGCGATAGTTTCGGGGTTGATTCCACTTTGTAGAATGTTCAGGTTGGCTTTATAGGTAGTTCATTCTGAGAGAGAATACCCAGTAAATGACCCACTACAATTCATTGCCTTTGTGGTCTGTAGGGATTTGTCTTGAACTGATGGCATTACAGTTTTCTGTTCCAGTGTCTTCAAAAGGGGGGGGGGAATGGGGAAAAGAGTGTGAAAATAGCAGAACTTTGATGAAATGTTTCCACAATCATCCAGATATGTCCTTGAATTCCATTTGACGTGTGCTAGTTGTCCACTAAAAAATCGCTGGATAATCTTTAATATCAGGTGATGAATCTAACGAATGCAGGCCGACTGAGAATTATATGTCGCAGTCTAGGAAAATGGTGACTTGAAAATGAAATAGTTTTGTTTCTTAGTAGGCGTCCATTTTTAAGTGTTTGGAAAATAATGTGAAATCCCCGTAATTTGAAAACCTCATTGATCATCATGGTCATGTGAAGAGCCAGTAGCAACTTTCTCATCTACTTCGGTTTTCACATACGGATAAACCTATATTGTGGTAGATTTGCCTATTAACTCCTTCATTATCTGTATGCGCAACAAGAGTGCATACAGTGGCAGAGTGATACATAGTGGCAGTTGTATCACAAAATAAAACACAGGTGAATAAATTAGCTTAGTTTTTATCTCGAAGAGACAGCTCATATATATTCGATAGTTCTCTTACAAGAGCTTTAAATTAAGCACTGGTTCAGGAATTTGTGCATCAGGAAAGACTTGCAGTTAGATGGACGGAGAATACTTTAAATCCTTCCATGTAATTTCTTGGATCTTGGAATTCGCACCTTCATCTGAGGGGCCATAAATTCTCAGGAACTAAGGCGCTAGCAATTATCGTAAATATTCTCAGAACTTCTGGTTAATTAGTCATATTTTTATTACCTATCCGTGTAATTTCGGATGCTCATTGGATAACAAATCGTCTCCAATGGGTGGTCTTACTTTTAAAATCAGATAAAAGAAAATACCCGATTTAACTGGGCCATTTTCCATCACGAAAATCACTTGTCTCTTCAAACTTGTGACATACCGGTTTAGCAAAATTTTTCTCTTATGGCACCAGCTACCCATATGAAGGAACCTAACTGATTGAACGATTCATTAAAACACCAAAATTGACTCGTTCGGAAAAATGGATTCGGCCAATTCGGTAAAAACTATATGGATCTGATCAAGACGATCTGATCAAACACTAACCCTTTTGACCAAACTTGAACCATTTTTAACCGATCGGTAATTAGAAACTCCTGTCCACATTCACACAGCTTCAAACTTCGCCTTGAACATGCAAAAATAAACTACTAATTAGCGATTTTTAATTGAACAGGGAGCATTAATAATAATTATAATAATAATGAAGTAATCACTCTGAAACTTGTAGAGGTATCTCTTCTGGAAGCATTCGGCTGATTAAATGCAAATTCATGTCATTTTTCCCGCCGATTAATGTGAATATTGGCGGTTTCAAAGCCAGCCACCTGGAATGGAAATCGTGTGAAAAGGCTGGAGGGGGTGGAGTGCTTCAGATGTGTTGCTGCCTTTCCATGAATCACCGTGTGGGCAAATTTCGGGTTGAGACGTCTGCTTCTCTCAAACATACATCTTTGCATCGAGTTAGGTATTTAAAGTGGGACGAAAATCGTGCCTAAGCACTAAAGATGAGAATCGTTATCGAAAAGAAAGACTAGAAAGATTTTGGCCTTCTAAGTAAAGGTAAACCGGCGGTTAACGAGGGCTTTGGGTAGAATTTGAAATTAACAGCAGTAACTACAGGGGTTAAATAGGTTTGACCATCAAGGAGCATCGCTTGATTTATCTCGAGAGAGATGTTGGTGGACGGTGATCAGCATGCGCAGTTGCTCAAGGTGAATCTTCGGTTTAATCTCTGGGTCTTAGTTGTGAACGTATTGTAGTGCGAGAGACGTTCCAGTCGCTATGAGCCAAAGAAGGGCATTGAATAAGATTCTGTGTTCACTCTGCCCTTTTATCCTTCCTAAATAGTCCTAGATCTAATTGGCCCTATTGGTTATTTGAACAACGATGGTCCAGTACTGAATATAATATCTAGCAAAGTGATTTGTCAAACTTTATAAAGGCCAAAGAAACAATTTCATTTCAATAAAGGAGGTAAAAAAATGCTTTTTAAGGCGACCTGGATTTAAAATTTAAACATTTTCGGTGTTTGCGACAAGTTAAAGCAGCCTCTTGTCTTTGGATTGTATTCTAGTAAAAGTTAATACTTTTTCGTTGCACGACTGTTGGGAGAAAGGAATTCAAAGCTGGCAAAAATGTACATCTCTTAAACTAAAATAATTCTTATTCTCGTTGAAAATTTAAATCTGGGTAATTAATTTTTAATCGCTTTCGAAGGAGATATAAACTAAGCGTTCTCTTCTGTAGCGAAACAAAATGAAGTAATGTGAAATGTTTTGCTATTCTAACCCAAAAATAAGTAAATAATAAACGCTTTAAAATCATAAAACCAATTAAAACCATTTTAACTCTAGATTTTAACACTAGGCTGTAAATCAAAGGCTCCGTAGCAGAGATTTATTTGTCAACGGTCATAGTGGATTATCACCAGTTCCGAAGATTGAAAATTCAATTCAGATCAAGGCTTGGGGTTAATAATGGCTGAGTTCTTACCACCTTGGGTTGTTAAACAATCACTGAAATGCGTGTGGTATGCCGATCGACTCCAGCATCATTTCGACAAGGAACTTCAGGGACTTGCGTTCGAACGAGAGAAGCTAATATATTCTACTGTCATAAAGCTTCCAGTTTAAGATACTACTATTTTACTAGCTAATGGGGAAAAAAGAGAATCACTAATTAACCCCATTAAGGTAATAATAACTCCGCTGAAATAAGTGCGATTATAAAACCTTTTAATTCGATCACCTTTCTTAATCCCAAATCTTACTTATGTTTCTTAAATCAAAAGAAATAAATGACTTAGTTGGACATGGGAACCGAAATAATGAATTTTTGTCAAATTTCATGTACCACCTTTATTCTTTTCTTAAAATGCATTCTTTTGCAGCAAAGCGACAGAAGTACTCGAATGGAAAAAGGAAGAGAAGAAGCAGAAGTAGAAGAAGAATTAGGAGCAGGAGGAGGCGGAGGTGGAGGAATAGATGTTGTTAGTCTGATAATCAGAGATCATGATGTATGATCTGATGTGCGTTGTTACAAGTGAAATTCGCCAAAAATAGACGCTTGGGTGGATTTCGTTGGCTCAACAGAAGCCAAGAGTGCCGGAGTTTTTTTCTTTTTGCTCCATGTTCTTGTGGAGCGGAAGTATGAAGAATTAAATCATCGTACAAAGTCAAAGTTTTAAGTTAAGGCGTTGAATGGAATTTGACGGAAGGAGAAAGCGATGGGGGTAATTAATGGTCCAAAGGAATATCTGACGTTGCCAGTTGATTTGAATTTTGTGCTCCACTTTTGTTCATTGGATACGCGCAATGTCTTGAGAAAGGGAATAAAATACCAATGTTAGTTAATTGGTTGAATCGGAATTCATAAATAAACACCCATTTCAAAAGGCGTGTGTAGATTATAGCTTTATCTAGAGTAGCAAAGGAATAGTGAGAGAGTTACAGGGAAAGTATTTAGATACCTCGAGGCAGAGGAGGAGGGAGATAATTAATGACCCAGTGTCGAATTTAAATTAAGTGACAGCGTTTCGTTTCCGAACTTAGGAATATTTTTGAACAGAAATGGAACCGAAATGATAGTTGATATTTAATTTTACAAATTTGGGCTGGGCTGAATTCATCAGAAGAGAAAATATAATCGAAACAATTGCATATCCCCGTAACGACAGTTTCAACACCTTGGCGATACCACCTTTTGAAGTCACATTTCGACTGGTAAAATAGTAAGGCTAAACTTTATATGCATATAGTAGTTCATTCGATGGCACTACATAGCAGTTAGTAGGACTGGTCGGTTATTTTCGAGCCCCTCCTAAGCAAATCTGATTTAGCTCATTTGAACCTGGTCAATCAATTACGTTCTCCTGGAGCGTATTATGTAGTATTTTTCGTATGTGACCTCAACAAAAAAATGGATTCGTCTTACAGCTTCGGTAACGCTGGTTTGTTGTTGGGGAAAAATATAGCACGTATTTTCAATCTCATTTCGTTCTAGCAATGGTTAAATGAACATCAGTACATGGTTGGGCTGATTGACCCGGGTCAATAGAGGGTACTAATTTCATTCGCAAGCACAATGACCTTTAATGACATTTTATAGTCTTCAAATTCATGGGCGTGAATCCAGTGACCGGAACGGCCAGCAGTGCCAATTAAATGTCGATCCCTAACGACAAAATTACATTTAAGAAGAGGTTCGGCTTTAATGTCTCTATCTTCCAGATAAGGGTCAAGGGAAACTTTTTTAGGTGTGAACTTGGGTTATTGTCACTATTCCGAAAGATAATATAAATTCTGGAAACTTGGAATATCCCAAGCGCAGGACTTGATATGACCCGCCGATCTTCTTAAATCGTCGAAAAACATAACTGACCAGCGGTGAGTATGGGGTGAAAGTCCCTCAAATTTATGAAGCATCGAGTCTAAAAGTTCTGTGGACAGGGTGTCCAATATGATGAAGGAAGTGAGATTGGCAGCCAAGGTTGTCTTTCCAGTGGGGAAACGTCGAGGGTGATCTGTTGGTCTTTTACTAGTCCCCTATCTGAAACAAGTTCCCTTTTATCACAATAAGCTATGATCATTGAAAGTTGACTCATTCCTTTATCGAAGCGAATAATGAATAATGAATAATAAAAGCGATCTTTTAGAGGCCTGACTTGAAGCAAAGTGGACCATAGATAACTTCTGTGGAAATTCCATGGGAGTTAGTTGAGCATTTCGATTCTCACGCTGACAAGTTCCAAACTAGTTTGATCAACCAATCCTTGCCCAACTTTTAAGTAGTCATTTCACACGTGGTTGACAATTTGGTAGACAGAGTAAATATAAAGTTTATTTCTTGTTTGCTTGGATTTCTCCTAAATACCCATAATAAATATAGTGGATTAGACGGTTATTTTAATTTCCCGATTTGTACTTAGTTCAAATCGGGATCAGAGGTCCTAAATTCTAGGTGCTTTAGTACCTATCCCACAGTCAGAATGGATGGAATTTTTATGTCCCTGTTTCGGTGAGGCCCCTTCTAGGTGGGTTATTAATTGGGCTATTTCCTCTCTCAATGGTCCTGTAAATTAAACCGAACCATAAACATTATCGCATGTCCTCCATTATGACTACTGCAACCGCTTTGCTTATAAATAATCCTACTCGAAATTTATGTCCCATTTTTAGCTCATAAACTCTAACAAACATATTTCGGCAATTTATGCTAAGGATGAACTAAAGGGTGTGCACTTCAGCAACACTAACCATTACTCAAATTAGCTTTTTTAGAAAACGCGTCTTTCGATAATCTCACCCAGCCCTGTCAGTTAAAAGGCGGCATACTTGTGCTTATGCCCCTTGAGTTGTACATTTATTCGCTTATTAAAGTGTAACTTTATGCATGATAGGTTCAGGTCTGACATGATTTAGGTTTCTCGCTTTCCAGTTTGAACCCCTCTGTATCTTTTCAGGTGACTAAGTTCAATGGAGGAGGTGAAAGAACTCGGACACAACTAAAGAACACACAGATTCGCTTTTACGCTCTCTGTTCACTTTTTATATTAGCTGAATGAGGCTTATAATCGCTGTTAATTGACATCCATAGAACCAGCCACTATATTTGAAACATGGCCAATTAAGTCAATCGCATTTGCCTCTCAGTTCGTCTAGTAGGTGACTACGAACACCGTAGAGAAAAAGCTGGGTACTAGACTTTCTCACATTTAATTTATCAGTCAAACTGTCTTCATAAGACCTTATGAAGTCCTATTGGACCATTTCTGTATAAGCGTGACCAAACTGATAAACATCTGACTCCAAGTTTTTGAAGGCACTAACAGACAGATATTGTCTCCACGTTATTCTGCTCGATCCATCCTCTAGCGCTCACTCTATGACTTCTGCAAGTTAACATTTAAACCACAGTATGCTCTCTTAATGTGGACACTCATCTATGAGACTCACAAGGCAATCTAAAGTGATCGTGCAGGAGTAATAAGTTTGTCGATGGACTCTAGTCTTCTAGTCTGTTGGCGGAAGGAAAAGACGAAAAGCCTCGATATAACCTTTCAAGTGAAAAGTATAATTTCTTGATTATTTTATTTATTTTTTATTTTCTCCCCACCTATTAGGGCAAGTCCCAAGAACTTATTGGGCGTACAACAGAAGTACAAATAGCTTTCATAACAGTTAAGCACAACAGTTAACACAAGACAGTAAGTACATTTGTTGATGCCTTCGTTTGTCTGGTCTCTTCTCTATCATGGCTTCATCGTACAGGTAGCAGTTCAGCTTCGTCGAGCCACCTCGTCGAATTCGTTCGTCTTCAAATCTCCTCCAGAAATCAACATTCTGGCGGAGATTCCATTCGTAACTATTTGCACTTGCATTCCATACTCCAATTTGAGACCACAAGTCCGGTTATTTACGTAGTGCCTCGTTTACCAGGCTGTACGAAGATGTACTTCTGCTGGCATAATCTAATTTTATACGTCCGGAGGGTGATTAGTCCTATCCGGCCGCCCCTCTCATTAGCCCCCAGAGTTGCCCCTGGCGTTACCGGTGGTCACCACGAGGAGGCTGAGAGTAGATTTGACCACCATAATTTCTTGATGCTCTCTCTGCGGCCCATCGTTTACCTAGCCTTTATTCATTGTCCCCGCTGTAGCTAAGGCAGTTCAGTCACCAGTCTGCACTAGAAATATGCAAGTTTGACTTGTTTGCATGGTAAATCGTAACTTCAAGCAGTTAAGGCAGATGTAGAACCGAAGGATTAAAGGAGGTTTTTTTGTTAAAGTGAGCTTTAATAACATTTCGAGGGCAATTCCATTATACTATCGGTTGACTTGCGTTGACAGATCACAGCAGAAACACGATCAAAAATACGGATTTGGGCCCAGTCCCTGAGTCCTTCTGGTAGAAATTTAAAGTTATTTGGAAGTATTATAGAGAAGGCTACACGAACCTTTGTGTTTTCATGTTTTTGTGTTTTGCTTCCATTTCTTTCAGAAGAGATGCTAAAAAGTATTTTGGTTAAGCTACAAGAAAGTATTGCAGGAATCGTCACTTCAAAGTAGCGAAATGAACTGAGAATAAACCTAGCTCCACAGATTATTTGATTGTATTTTAGATCTGAGTAATTCAGAATCTCAGTCATATTTGAACTGATCGAAATTGTAAATCCTATTTTCAAGGGTTGAATTCAAAGGCAATATCAAATAGAAGATAATTTTCGCAAATACGGCCACCTCCTAAAACACATTTATTGGGAGTCATTACTTATTTTACGACCTGGAAGTACTTTCATGGTGTTTTATGGGAAGTGCAAGGGATTGTGGGAGCGATCTCTGCATCCTGTTGCGTTTTACAAGAATTTAAGGGGAGGCTGTTGGATCAAAGAGATGATGCAAGGTAAAAGGCTGTCTACTTGACGATCATTTTTATTGCTCCAATATAAATAATTAGAAATTGTTTCTGTTCATTACCTGATACTGATTTAAGCAATTGAATAATATATTTTGATTGGTTGATTGACATTTGGATTGTAGCAATGTTAAAATTTTTTTGGGTTTGTGGTTGTAAAATGGCGGAGCATTGTTCTGATTAAAGGAATCCGCCATTTGTAGAAAAAGCTGTACAGAACTTAACCTTTCTTTCGAATCTGATGATCTTCAGTAAGTCACAGAGGATAGGGCTGAAGAGAACGGAAGAAGTGGAGATGAACCAATTAGAAAATTAGTCTTACAGGCATTGAGTAACGTTTTTTCACTTGCAATTTGAGGATCCAATGTAGAACAGACCCTCTAGGTCTCAAAAATTCTACTAAGTCTATCAGGCCTCCTGTACACTTTAAAGCAAACTGCCTTAATATGAATCTAGACGTTCAACTTTAAGATTGATTAAAAAGTACAATTAAATAAGTTCACATTCAGTCTCAGAGGCCTCATAACCCCGCTGCAAGTCCTGATAACAGAGAGATTGGCTTTTGAGAATCCTCGCCTTAGCTACAAAGCGAATTCTTAAGAGAGATTCTCTATGTAGACCGATAACATTATGAATCCATTGTGTCATGAAGGAGATGGAAATAAATACAGAACTAAGCGTCAAAGATCTATACAAATCCTTGAGGGAAGGGTGGCTACGCAAAAATTTAGGATTGTGCCAAACCGCTCCACCGACGAAGGATGAGATGTTGCCACAAGGTACCTCAAAGGAAGGTAGATAAAATGTGAGCCTCCTTGGTATTGCTTCTCTATCCATTCCCCCTATCTTAAAAGTTAGCTGTTAATGCACATATTATTCTCACTCTCATTAAAATGTGATAGAACAAAGTCTTCAGTCACGGCTAGAGGATACCATATTAAAGGCTGGAACTTGTTCTAGTCTGAACTGTTGAAGCAGAGTTCAGTTGGAGGTGTCGCTGTCTCTACCGAGATCTTTTGGTGATCTGGATATATGAAATTGCACATGAACTGCCTTCTGAGCGAGCAGAAGTTAATGATGGTGAGAGATAAGCCCACTCAGACTATCAGTCTTCTAAGTTAGTCTCTAAAGGCGATTCTGCATTAACGAACAGTGTAAAACAGTGTCTTTGAACTCTTATATTCGGAAAGAGGAGGCATTTCAATGTCTCCCAGGCCCGAAATCTCCTATTTGGTTAACCTTCCGTGAACTAGCGTCAAAGGGTATCGAGGGTGACTTAACTGCAGCACTAAGTTACCTCAGTAGCGATTAACTTATCCGTTGGGGAATATTTCTGCGATTTCCAAATTTTCCACCTCCAGCTTAGTTACTGGCTTACCGTAAAGCGAAAGAAATTTCTGATTGGAGTTATCTTTTAAACTGAAAAGAAACCTCAGGATTCCTTTATTTCATTTCATTGAAACACCTGGTGCTTGTGAAATCACCCATATGGCCAAATGGTTCAGCCCCATTTCGTCAAATCTGAAATTTCAGTTAGACGCCGGCCTTGCTTTTTTCAAACTCACTGGGCGTTGGTCTTGTTGACAAGTTTTGGCAAGGTTAGGAGGCTTATAAAAGGGAGTCTTAACTCCTTCTTGAAGAGCCAAACAAGCTAGATTTTCACGTAAACAGCAATATGGTAATTTTCTAGAAGCACTTAGAATATGTAGATATTAAATAATTTGCAGTGTCGGCCGAGAAAGAATGGACAAGAAGTTGCTAAATTAGGTGATTTTGTGAGAATTACATATGTTCTCCAGGAAGTAGATGGGAATGTTTAGTTCCCGACTGGAGTTTTAACTAATAATTGGCAATGTTTCATGTGCATCAGTTTCGTGAGTCCACAGCAAACATTTCTGGATCTTATATTGTTTCATGATAAATCAGTGACACAAAACATTACCACTTCCTTGATTGGCTACCTTTAAACCCTCCTTTATTCAGGTAAACTACTCATCCAGACGCACTAAGAGACGGTTCAGTCTTAATCTACGCAGCACATTTGAATATCTAGGTAACTATAGCCATGTGCTTTGGAATCATCTGGGTCCCTTTTTTCTACCCTTTCTGAAAAATACTGCTCTTATGTGGGAGCCTGCATGAAGGTGTCTGATCAAGTGGCTTGGGTAATCATGAGCCACTTATAATCAATTGTCAAATACCTCCGATCTGCTTATTTAAGGTTGCTCTCCTTTCTATAGTCTTCAGTGTGACATCAATCGCCTAAAAGTGTAGGAGGTCTCGGGTAATCCTAACTAGATTGGTGCCGAGCAACCAAAAAGAATTGACAGTTTTTAGGGTTGAAATGAATTTTCTTAAAAAAAGTCTCGAAGCCCTAATTTATGAAGAATGCATTTTATTAAAAAAATTATTCCTGGATCAAGTTTATGTCCCATCGATTTCTTATCTTAATACAAAAGATTGAGGTCATGGTGGCTTTTAAATTATTGCTGCTATTTTACTCCTTTCACGAGTCTGCACTCGAGCCAAAAGATTTTTATCTCATCTTGATTAGACTGGCAACATATTAATCACAACAGAGACTTTTTTCTTTTACGAAACAGCAGAATTGGAAATAATCGTAGCGTACCTCTATCTCATATACTATAAATATCCGGTTGCATCCGCCTGGGTGGGACTTGGCTCGGGACTGAATGAGCTGCTGATCCCGGAGGACGATTGGTGAATGATTTCTTAACGAACATGGACATACACACATCGATTACGTCTGTTCAGCCAGCTGGACTGGCCAAAGCGGGTAAGTGTGGTAGAAGCATTAATCATGATCCTCCCTATCTCCCTTCCTCTCCCACTCTCGCTCTTTCTTCTGCGTATATCTCCGAACAGCTGCCGCCCATGTGGGCGCGCACAGCCTCTGTATCTTAATTTGCCTACCCACCACCTGCACTCCCGGCCCGAATTCGTTTCCGGTGTGCACACTTCAACAGGCCTACAATGGTAAGATGGCGATGGGGTGGCAGGGAAACTGGAGGAGTTGGAGGAAGAGGAGGAGATGTGAGAGAGACACACACATCAGCACACATGCAGAAAGACCCATCCTTGGTGTGCACAATTTTGGCTGGTGCTGCTTCCGAAAGTAGTGTGCCGCTTCTACTGCTGCTTTTGGTCTCATTCCAGTGGTAGTTGACGCCACTGTGCTGAGTATCCTACCGAAAGCCGTTCTGGAAATTAGCAAGATGCCAAGCGGCTGTGGGTATGTATCCCCTATTTATTGAACCCTCATCTCCTGGTTGTGTATGTTATTGTGATGTTGCAGGTGCAACTTCCCCATGTTACATGGGAGAGCAAATGTACTTCTAAGACGTTTGAGGGTGTTTTTTTGCTCTGTTGATATATATCTGGATTAGAGCTTTTTGCATAATATGCTTGCACTTGATCCATCACCAAAAGTAAGCTTTTTTTGTGGCTCAGGGGATCTTTGCTTTTTGACCCACTAGACGCTTCCCTATTTATCATTATGCACATAATATAGAAGATATACCTTTCAGTACTTTTCTATTATTATTAACACCGCTATCTGCTGTCATTTTCTCATCTACTTTTCCTTTTTACTTCCAGCCTACGAAATTCGGTGGTCATTACTCTGGCGCTCTTGGTTTTAGCTGCTCTTGCTGTAAGAATAATTTCAAATTGCCATTTTTTAAATCCCAAGCTAGCAATTTTTTTAAAAATAAGGTAAACATTGTGCTGTACAAAGTTTAGCTGCTAACTCAGGTATACAGAAAGCATTAATCTCGAGTTCAGTGATTGAAATTCTTTTAGGTGCCTAAAATGTGGCAATTGTGAAATTATTATTCATTAAAAAAATTGGATTTCTACAGGTCAGCAGGATATTTTGCACTTGCTTTGTGTCTGTTAACAGTAAGAAGTCGAGGACTGTTTCTTATCCGCTTTAGAGCCTAAAAATCAGAACCATGCACGATCTGAAAGTACTTATCATGAAGGTTCTTATTTCAAATAATGCTTGAAGTGATTGAATTGCTGAACTTATTTAAATTCATGCAGAAATATTTCATTAAATGAGTTAAGACCATCTTTTATTAGATATACCAATGACATCCAGCTATTATATTGCTTTTATTCGCAGGTACGAAATGAGATAGTCTTTGGGTAGCAGTGAAGAGTTGCCTAGGGATTTTTTCGAAAAAATATATTAATTTATTTTAGTTAGAGGGTGGTGTCACAAAGGGGCTCGTGCAAATGTACATCAAGACCTTTGAATGTTAATTTAACAATGTACAACAAACAGCGTATTTCAGCCACATACTTTTTTTTATTTAAATTTGTTTTATCAGGAAAAAAATGAGACGCTGTGCAACAAACTCTGTACACCAGAAGTTTGCAGCTGCGAGGGCATGAAAGGCGAACAGGTAAGTCATTATTTTGCTATTCATGAAATAAGTGTGCTCAACTGACTAATTAATTTGCCTCTTTAGCTAAAATAAACACCGACGTATAGATAAACAAACGATACGGTAGTAATTTCGGGCGTTTTACATTTTCAGTTTCGTAAACTAAGCTAAAAGCCCAGTAGATTTGTGAGGATGACATCAGAGAAAGAATGATGATAATTTAAATGGAACCGTCTATTCTCAGGCACTCGTATCAAATAAAGCGATTGATATTTCTTAGATCCTTTTTCATTATTCATTTGTCATGAAGGTTAAATAAATACTTGCTTCTTTCAAGAAATAATTAGATTTGCTTTTCATACTATCCGCTTTTAAAAACGGTGCACAATTTTGTTGAGCCTTCACTTCCGCTTTAAATTGTGTATTGTTGAGTGGCTGTTCCGTTTCTATTGCTACTAAAATTTCAAACAATGGTACCATTCGACTCAAGCTTACTGCATCGAATGAGCGGTGCGGATTTATTTAATTCAATTCATAACTGGATGCGGGTGATTTGGGAATTTCTCGAACCCTCCCACTGTATTTCCGTTCTACTAGCCTGGGTTTTATTGTTATCTATTTGCTTACAAACTAATTGAAATTGATCTCCTTATGCGATCTATTAGTGATTTATTTACATAAAGGACTAATTTTCTTGTCTTTTCAGAGAACTTAGGCAGCATTGCTGCATTTAATCTTCTCTCCTCATTATGATGATTCTTTAGTGTAAACCGCCGTGAATTACTTATAGGCGATCAAAAGCGGTCTTAACGCAGAAATATTTCAGGTTCACCTTTTCACAAACACAATCCTAGACGCCTATTAGCAGTTATGACTATGGCTAGAGTTTTAAATTCACCATATTTTCCCACAAAAGCCAGTGATGACAGTTGCGCTTCACAGCCTCTCATTTGCATACAATCATGGCACTGGGAGTGTCTGCGCTTAATCTGATTGCTACTCGAAAGCTAATAAAAACTCCGAAGATTGTAATTTTAGGGCCCAAGGGGACCTAGAGGTCCGCCTGGTGAACCTGGTCCTGTGGGAGCAACTGGAGTCCCAGGGCACTGGGGTCATCGGGGAGAACGCGGTGTGCCAGGCTTACCAGGTCCACAAGGAGCTAAGGGCCAACAGGTAATGCGTATTGCTTAGTTTGAACTCGGTTCTTCTTAGGGTCCGCAAGGTCTTCAAGGTTTGGCTGGAACCCTGGGATTGATGGGTAACTCTGGCCTACGAGGTGACAAGGGTATAAGAGGCGCTACCGGTTGTGAAGGCGCCAGAGTAAGATCACTTTTCTTTAAGATCGATAAACATAACCATCAAGGGTATTCCTGGTCCAATGGGAGCCCCTGGTTTAAATGGAACGGATGGAGAACCTGGCAAACCCGGTCCGAAGGGAGAAAAAGGACCCACCGTGTCCACCGACAGTGGCCCGCCAGGAGAAGATGTAGGTCACATTTGAGTAACGTTAATTATTGGATTCGCCTCTGTTTGGGGGTTGATTTGGGGGATCGACGCATGTCCACGCGGTATGTTGCATGACTCACCCTAACTGTTTGCACCAATCAGGCTGAACGTTACTGATCGGTACTAGTTAATAAGGTACACTGTGCTTACTCTTGATTTTTTTTCGTGTCAAATTTTGAATAACCAACTTAAATTTACTGCTGTTCTCTCTCTCCTCTTCAGGGTGAAGCTGGTGATACTGGAGAGCAAGGTGAAATTGTAAGTCAATCGAACAGATCAGGTAGTAATTTAGCTTGTTCGGTGAACAAAATGTTAACCCCTTACTCTCTTTAAGGGTGCGTTAGGTGACGATGGAGAAGAGGGTCCGGCTGGTCCCCGCGGCCCAGAAGGTGAAAAGGTACTGTTATTTTATTAGAGAAAATACGTCAAAAACATCAATCTAAGTGTTGCAAGGCTAAGATGAGCGCACTTCGAATGTCATAATTGGCTGGATGCAGGGAGCCAATAAACGTTTTGTTCTTGCGCCTGAACTCCAAATGAACGAGCTGATTGGCGGGCAATAAAAGACAGTCTTAGCCAGGAAAACTCTGCAAATTGCTTAAGAGCAATACTGTATGCGAAGAACGAGATTTTCTCGGAACCAAGATCGAATTGCTCAACTTGACGGGAGATAGGAGGAAATCAAATTGTTTTGCATCAAGTGTTTTACTCGTCAAATGATATGGTTAATAATGCCTATAGTCGTTAAATATATGGCCGAATTGACCTTTGCTTCATATCTTGATTTTTAGGGTTATAAAGGTCAGCCGGGTGAAGGAGGTTCTCCTGGTCGTGAAGGTGCTTATATCTTCTATTTAATTCGAGGAGACAAGGGTGAAAGGGGTCAAAGAGGTAGGGATGGTATCCCCTGTGGCCCAGACGTAGAGTTCAAGGAACCCTTAGGCATCGGAGCACGTGGGCCCGCTGGTGAACAGGTAAATTTGCCTTAATTAGTTTATCTTTGTTCTCTACTAGATCTAGGTTCCTTGGCTCATGGGAATCAGTAATAAGAGGCAATCCTGAATTGTATTTAGTCTCTTTCATTTAGTGTTAATTAGGGCTTTGTAGGGACCTCGTGTTGTCACTTTAAGTGAATTTTATCTTGAATTTAATATATCTGCTCTGCGTAAAAGTATGGGAACCGACACTGAAGAAAAGGAGCAACTATCCAGTATTAAAAACGCAAGTTGTACAGCCAGGCTTTGATGGCAGGGTAGCTGTGGAAGCAGTGATTGAAAGGGCTAATGATATTTGTTGGTTTTTAGGGTGAACAAGGACAGCCAGGTGAGTCCGGTAGCCTGGGGGATACTGGTCCTACAGGTTTCCCCGGAGACACCGGATTTCCTGGCGAGAAGGGCTCTCGAGGAGATCCTGGAGTGGAGGTTATTATCTTCTATTTCGCAAATGAATTTAGACGTTTATTTTTTAACTCCAGAATCTTTAAATTCATCCGAAATAGGGCGAACCCGGTGAACCAGGCAGCGAAGGTGCAGAGGGTGAAATGGTGAGTGATCCTTCTGCTAAATTCTTGCATTTTTCCAGAAATTCGCATTCTGAATGACCTTTCATTATAGGGCCAACTAGGAATGGACGGTCCACAAGGTATTGCCGGACCAAAAGGACAACCGGGTGAACGTGGAATACCTGGGAGGGATGGTATTCGCGGTGAAACTGGACCTCCCGGTGAATCTGTAGTACGTGCAACCACTTCAGTGGGTTAGATACAGCTCAAATGTACATTCAATCATAAGTTGGTTTTCTGTTTTAGATCTGGGACTGTCAAATCACATCCACTCCAAAAGGGGAGAAGGGTCAGCCTGGTTTTGCTGGTCTGAAGGGTCGTCAAGGTGTAGCTGGTGAGCGAGGTCCTCAAGGTCCCAAGGGTTGGAAGGGTGACGAAGGAGAAAAAGGTCCCGATGGTGAAAAAGGTGAAACTTGTATTCCTGGTCCTAGAGGTCCTCAAGGTGAACAAGGTGAACCTGGTAAGTCCTCACCATCTCCACCATTGCAAAGGTTCCGGACTCCCAATTATCAATTTTCCCTATATATAGCGACAGTAGAGATTAGTAATCTGCTCTGCTTATGTTCTTAATGTACTTAACAGTGGCCGTTTTTTTATTTTTCTACATGGAAGAAGAAATTCCCCCCCCCCCCCCGGTTCTGAGCTACTAGCACAAATTGAATAGGTGAATCCCTGAATTGGTCCTCCCGCATGAGTTTAGTCTGTTCTAAATCAACATTATAATAATGGTTAAGAGCTCACTTTTGATGTGTTTATCTCAGGACGCCATGGGTTGGACGGTTCATCGGGAGTTGTGGGTGAACCTGGAAGTCCTGGTGCTCCTGGAATTCCTGGAATTGACGTAGTCGGTGAACAGGGCTTCCCCGGTGAAAGTGGTGTTCAGGGACCACCAGGTCCAAAGGGTGATGAAGGCGAATCGGGTGACATGGGCGATAAGGGTCCTCCTGGAAATATCGGTCCCGATGGTCCTCGGGGTGAGCCTGGAGATCAAGGTGACAAAGGTAAACCTGGACGACCTGGTGAAATGGGCAAAATTGGTGAAAAAGGTAAGTCAGATGTCGTGAAAATTGGTAGCTTCCTACGTACAATGCTTCCCATTAGCTTTCTTCTGTATTATCCTCTTCAAGGTGAACCTTTCGATAAAGCCAACTGCCCTTACTGTCCTGATGGTCCAGTTGGGCTTGAGGGAGAAATTGGAGATCCTGGAGACGATGGCCTTCCGGGAGAAGATGGAAGTCCTGGATCAGATGGTCTCAGGGGTCCAATAGGTCCAGTTGGTCCTGAAGGTCCCCAAGGTGAGGACGGTGAGAAGGTAAAGAAGAGTGTCTGTTTTGATCCATTAGCGGATAAAATTTCTTGACTAGTGTATATATATTTTGAATAAAATTCAAGGGACTCCGCGGTAAACAGGGTTATCCTGGAGAAGCCGGTGACCCTGGAGATCCCTTCGTTGTTGAAATAGCCCCAGAGAAAGTTGAGCAGGGGGACCCTGGTGAGGAGGGTCCTGAAGGTCGCCCCGGTCCTGTAGGTGATCGCGGATCTTCAGGTGAGGAAGGTGAGGATGGTATGCCCGGTCAAGATGGTCCTCCAGGAGAGATGGGTCCGCGAGGTCCTTTGGGTGACAATGGTCCTCCTGGTGAAAAGGGTGAACGCGGCGACCCTGGAGACGATATCCAGTATGGTGTTGGAGAACCTGGAGAACCTGGTGATGATGGAATCGATGGATTGCCGGGTGCCAAGGGCGCCAGTGGAACTCTGAGTACATGCGTTCCCGCTGTTGACAGGAAACTTGCTCAAAATACCCTCGGTAAGTGGAAAGATGGAAAATGTTATAAATTTCATCAATGAGTGTCACTTTACTTCTATAAGAGATCTTGTTACTGCTTTTGTAAGATCTGTTGGGTCCGAAGGGTGAAAAGGGTGACCAAGGGGAAGCTGGTCCTGAAGGACCTCGGGGACCACCAGGCGAGAAAGGTGGTTTCGGCCGAAATGGAATGGTTGGAGATCGGGGTGACAAGGGTCCCCCAGGTGTCGCAGGTCCCATTGGTGATAAGGGCCCACGGGGTCCACAAGGCCCTGCTGGTCCTACAAGCAGAGCAGGACAACGTGGTGAAGAACCCGAAGGTCCTCCTGGAGAACCTGGTTTAACTGGTCCTCAGGGTCCTAAAGGTGAGTGTCAAGTGTTCCCCCCCGGTGTAAATTGGAACATAGTTCGAGTCTTCAATTGAATACAATAATTATTTCAGGCGAGGCTGGTGAACGTGGTAACGTGGGATCCCGAGGCGGTCCTGGTGAGAAAGGAAAACCCGGAGCTGATGGTGATCCTGGTTCTGATGGCGCTCCAGGTGAGGCGGGCTTAGAGGGCCCACAAGGTGAACCTGGACCGCCTGGTCCTGAAGGGATATTAGGTGAACAAGGACCTCAAGGAGATAAGGGGCTTCCTGGTGAACCTAGCACCCCTGGGGAACCCGGTGAATCTGGAGAGCCTGGACCACAAGGAGAGCAAGGTCCACCAGGCTACAAGGGTCCTACTGGTGATCAAGGCCGCTGCGACATTGTTGGCATGCCTGATTATGAAGGACCGATACCAGAAACCGGTGATGAAGGTGAGCAAGGGGACCCTGGGCCCCAAGGTGAACCGGGACCTGAAGGCGAGTCTGGACCCGAGAGCACTGAAGAAGGTGAACAAGGAGCCCGAGGACCTCCTGGTGTTAAGGGTGATCGTGGAGAAATCGGAGAAATCGGGCCAATGGGCTCCGAAGGTCCCCAGGGTGAACAAGGTCCCCAAGGATCACAGGGGCCCGCTGGTCCTGTTGGAGACCAAGGTGAAGAGGGTGAGGCCGGAACAATTAAGGGTGATCCTGGAGAGCCTGGTCCTTACGGTCCAAAAGGACCTCGCGGACCCCCTGGGAAGGCAGCAGAGTGCCCTAGGGGCACTCCCGGTGAAGTTGGGAAGGAAGGACCAAAGGGTGAAATGGGGGATCAGGGACCTGAAGGCGAGCCGGGCAAAGATGGAGAACCTGGAAAAGATGCCATTGGTCAAGAAGGACCTCCTGGAGAACAAGGTGAGACTGGCGAACCTGGTGATTCAGGTCCTGATGGTGACGAACCTGTGGATGGTGAAGTCGGTGACGTTGGTGAAGCAGGTCCTCCTGGAGAACGGGTTTGTAATATGAAACCTCTCATTTCACTCTCAGTAAGGACAAAACGCAATTTTCTTTTTCCCATTCCTATTTTTAGGGAGACCAAGGTCCTCCTGGAGAACTCGGTGTTGACGGACCTGAAGGGGAGCAGGGAAAGAAGGGTCCAGTAGGTGAGGAAGGCGAAGACGGAACAATGGGAGAGGCAGGTGATTTAGGAGACGAGGGTGAACCTGGTGGAGACATTGTAAATGTTAAGGGCGAGCGTGGAAAAGAAGGTCCTCCCGGCCAACAGGGTGAGGTAGGTTCTGAGGGTGAACCGGGAGATCAAGGTGAACAAGGCAAGTTACCTCATCAATCAAGTTAATAGAAGCAAAAGCGAAAGTTTTTTTGATTACTTTACTTTTGCTATAGGACCCCAAGGTCCAAGTGGACCTGAAGGATTGCCTGGGAAACCCGGTGACGAAGGTGAACCGGGAGAAAACGGAGATGAAGGTGATCAGGGTGAACCTGGAATCCAAGGTAAGTCCATTTTGGCATTAATTTTTTGTGCAATTCAAGTGGAATTAGGCTAATGTTGGCTCCAGTACCCTGTTGAATCTGAGTTGCAGGAGTCTAAATGTACATTAGATAAATATTTGAGGGAACTGAGTGCAGGTAAAATGTCACACCAAGGACTAGATGCGAAAAAAGACGTGTTTGTAGGCAACCCATTTTATCCTACTTCTAGGTCTTTCTGTTTTGCATTCTTTTTAGAAGCTGGAACAATCTGGAGCAGTTAGCAGTAAAGGATTTTCTGTTATTCAGTTGACTTCACGATTTGATTAATTGACTGATCTTAAAACAAACGTGTAGGAGGATTTTCGAACGTTAAGTTGACATTGGAAGCATTTACAAGGTTTCCAATGATTTGGCTTTAAACTTTAGTCAAAGATCTTCGCTTCCTCTTTTGATTGGATATGGAACGATTTGGTTTACATAAGTTCGTTTTGGACCACTTAAAAACTGTTAATTGCTGATGAGTAAATCGTGCGAGAAACTTGAGCTCTACAATAAAATGGCTGTTTCAAATCAATTAACTTGAAGGATTTGATTTAGTATATTTTATTCGCCATTTAATAGACATTTTTCATTTTAAGACGATGAATGGATACTAAGTTTGCCTGAAATGTTAGTGTTGCAAACGTGGCAGTGATAGAGAAAAGTGTTTCGATCAGTATGGGACACATTTTTTACCTCGTTTCTGGTGGCGTTTGTGCCAAAGATGGATAGTCTTCGTTTAGGAAATCTCTCATCATGATGGCCTGAAAGGAGTGTTGCAGAGGTGCCACCGCAATTTGTCGGCTGGCTGATCAAGCTTATTGCTTAAGGTCAAACCCATTCGTGTGGACAGGGTTAATCCCTGTGGTAATGATACTCGATCGTATTTTAGTGAACAGTGTCATACTAAATGTGGGACTGATATGTTCCCCAAAGCCGGAGCTGTTTGGGAATCAGATACAGCGTATGAGGTGTACTTTTGGTAAATTTAGAAGTACGTTCATTTATTTAGGATGTTAAATAGAACATGGCTTTAGGACCATTTATGGGTTTAAAATCAGTAAAAAAGCTATATGCCTCGATATGCAAATGGTACGGTTCAAATCTGGTCTTTTACAATTCGCATTTGCTTAAAGATCTAAACTTTCTACTGCAATTATTGTTATTTATTAGTAAATCAGGCTTTTTGTTTGACAAATATGCGAGGTTGCATAACGTATCACATTCGAAACCCACCACACTTGGTCCCAAAGCTTTATCTTTACCGTGAATAGCCAAGTCATTTCAGGGGTGAAGTTTTAACTTCTTGATTAAGTCAGATATAAATTTTTTCACGTACTATTTCAATCCACCCGGTTGTAAGCAATGTACATGCGACTGTAATCTGGACGTAATCTACATTTGCTTGATATCATTATGTAAAGTAACCTGTGCACCAAACGACCCTGAGAATGACCAGTTGAAACATAACGGTTGATTTAAAAGCGTCTTCCAATTCATTGGTTGGTGGAAGAAGGAGGTGAAGGGGGAGGATGGAGGTAAGAGTGGAGGAAGTGGAGGAAGTAGGGGAAGGGGAATTAGGTAACCAGATAGTTCATCACTGATTTAAACACTAAAACCATGAAGGAGGCTAGGCCAACAGTGATAATTTAAAATTTTGTCCCAAAATTGTTTTTTTGCAAGCTTAAACGTTGTTCTGCTTTGCAAAATGTAAAGCCTTTCGCCAAATATTTTTTTTGTTGTTTGAAAAAAATTAAGACATGGATTTGGATAATTTTTAACGCAGCGAGGAGTAAAGATTCTTACGGATCAGGAGACGTAGATTAGGTCGATTGCTTATAAGGATTTCCAGGCATTCTAATTAAAGTTCTTAATTGATAAATTGAAAAACAAATTTTTTAGGCTTTTGGAGGCTGAAATTTTTAATTGGATGGTCCTATTTATACCATCACTATTATTCAGGTGAACATGGAATAATGGGTCCCGAAGGAGATGCTGGAGAACGCGGAGAGGTGGGTATTAGCGGACCCAAGGGTGAAGCCGGTCCACAGGGTCCCAAAGGTAGATCAGCACTCACGTGTCCCGCTGCTTTGGATGGTGAGAAGGGTCTCAATGGCCCCCCTGGTCCTCGCGGACCCGAAGGACCTCCTGGTGAAGCTGGTCAGTTTTGATTAGACCTTGAATTAAACCAGTTACTGGTCTTCTAAGTTATTCACTGTGTTTTGACTTTGAGCAGTTAACATTTCTTCATCTAACATAAAAAAACCTTTAACGTTATCTAGGTGAAGATGGAGCACTTGGTCCGAAGGGCAAACAGGGCGAGCCAGGTTTGGGTTCACCCGGAGAAACTGGCGAAGTGGGCATGGTTGGCGAACCGGGTAAACCAGGTGAGCATATACAACTTATACGATCATGAGTACCATTAATACATATGGTAATGGAGAGGGGGGTATTGGTCACCGCCAAGTCAATAGAAGACGTACACATGCATTAGGCCGTTAACGCCATTGATTTTGCGATAACTACACAGGTAGGCGAGGTTTTGATTGGTTCTTTCACGTCTCTCCTGCCCCCTGCGTGTGGTACAGCCATGGGTGTGCGCATGCCAAGGTGTCTGCATTGGTAGTGCGCGAATGCTACCATCTGCTTGTAGAGAGTGGTGCCGCACAGTTGACGATTCCGTCGGTTATTGCCCGTTTAGGGCGCCATCGCGGTGTTCCACTAGGGGCTAGTCTTGCTCTCTCATCCTTTCTCGGTCATAGACCTTTCTCTACTCCTGCCGCCGTCCTTGATCCACAGATGATTTTGGGTTCTTTGATGATTTGTCTAGATCTTAACTGATTTATGTGACAATGGTGAGTATACTGCCCATAAATGATATTTTTTGCCTCTTTATTACATAATGTCAGCTTTATAAGTCTAGTGCCTAATTTTTACTTCATCTCATGCCCATTTCAGATAAACTAACTCAGAGCCCAGCAAGCTACTGCTTCTTTTAAAGGCGATAAATTAACTCGACATTAGTGCCTTACCAAAACAAGCTGATCAACTCATTAAATACTTAACTAAACAACTATGTTTGTTTGATTTGTCTTATGGATCGCACGATAAATTATGAATGAAAACTAGATTATATGGGTTCGTTTTGCAAACGTTTTCTAATTTACATTTGACTTAGAATAAACGAATTTAAACGAATGAGCCGACGTCAATTTAACTAGCTGATGAGTTACCGAGACGAACTACCTCGTTCAGTAAAATGATGGGATAAATAGCTGATTATTCAAATGCGCGTGAATTGCTTTCTAGACTCTCTGACTGAAGTTAAACGGAAACATTTTCACCGGCGTTTTAGTTGGAATGATTGTAGCTAGTAAAAGCAAGTTACTCTAAAAAGAAATGCTAATAAATTTTCCGCTTTTCATTGATGAGCTATCCATTCCCGAGGTATGCATTTGTGATTTATTTAGCAGACGATTTTGCAAGGTCAAGGTTCAATGCACCGGGGATTGCGAAACGTTAATTTCTCAGTAAACCATACCACAGTTCGACGCCCAAAATTTACTCAAGTGCCGCAGTTAAATTTTCTTCAATTTATTTGTATTTTTCGAAAGCTCAGCAAATGGCAAGGGATTTCATCGTAATTCGTAGAAAAAAGTCCGAACAGCTTAGCAACTGTGGAATTTCGATCAGGATATCTGCCCCTTCCTAGGCGTCCTATTTTCGGGCCACAGAAACACTCCAAGGTATCTGTATTTCTTCCTCTACTTCCTCAGATTTAAATTGTAACCTATACGACAAGTTAAGCGGAGTTCGCCAAGGAAGAAGCCAATCAGGGGGTGACGATCATTTGAATCGTTTTGCGCAGCTCATTGGCCGGTTGGGTAGGCGCCTGCAATACGGATTTCAATACTTTTTAGTAGTGCCGATAGGCTGTAATTGCTGTGGATAAATGATTCTTCATTACTGAAACGTTACCAAATCACAAAGAATCGCTTCTCTGCGGAACCAAATCATTCGCGATGTCATGACGGCCCTTTTAGCGAGAAATATCGTTTCACTTAGAGGGTTTATTTTTTATAAATATTTATTTACTCCCCACCCATTAGGGCAAGTTGCAAGGACTTATGGGGGTTAAACAGAAGTACAAATAGCTTTTACAATAAGTAGCATACAGCAGTTAACACAGAAGACAATAAAAGTGCTTATCGACGTCTTCGGTTCTCTGACCACTTCTCTGTCATGGTTTCCTGGTACAGGTAGCAGTTCAACTTCGTAGTGGCACCTCGTCCGTCCTCGACACTGTTGAGGGCAGACGATCTTCATACCTCTTCCAGAAGTCTTTTAAGCTTTCTGGCGGAGATTCCATTCATTGCTACATGCACGTGCTTTCCACAGTCCAGTTTGAGACCAGGAATGCAGGTATTTACGTCGTGCCTCGTTTACCAGGCTGTACGAAGTTGTACTTCTTCTGGGATAATCCAATTTTATGTGTCCGGTGAATGATTAGTCCTACCCGGCCGCCCCTCTCATTGGCCTCCAGAGTTGCACCTGGAGTTATCGGTGGTCACCACGAGGAGGTTGAGAGTAGGTTTGACCACCTTAGAGGGTTGATATCAGCTTTTATCCTTTCACTCATGCTTCGCCTACTTAACATTTATTAAGCCCACACTTACTTTGTTAAAACAGGTGACATTTTAATCATGGGGGAATAGAAGAATAGGGCGAGGTTAATCAGTCATTAGAATGCAGTGTCACCTTGTTTAAGTGCTTTTCGTTGTACGAAAAACCATCGTTTCAAAGAGAGCATACACCTAGTTTGTTTATATTATCATCTCCTATTTAAGTCAGACATATGAATTGTTGGTCGCCGTTAGGAACCCTCTATTAACTTTGGAGCTTCTGAGCTCATGCACACATGCAGTCAGCCTTCAATTCTTCAAGTAGCTTAATAAGAGATAGACAGCAGCAAGCCTTCACCTTGCTAACCCGAGTTTTTCTTAGCATCATAACTCCAGCGTCTGCTCATTTGTCCCGCTATAATAGAGAGCATCGCACTGTACTTTTCAGGACATGAGAATGGTAGAGTTGTCCCTACAAAGATGGAAAAATTGTAATATTCCAAGAATCCTTTTCAAATTTACTAAAATTGTCTGTTTCACTGGAATTAAATTAATAATGTTCAACATATTCGATAACTTATTGCAATGACTGGTTTAAATTCCGTGTCATTAGGAGAACCCGGAGATCCAGGCGATGCCGGTGAACCAGCGGAGTTGCCAGAAAGAGGGGAACCAGGTGATGAGGGTCTTCCAGGCGAGGTTGGTGAGCAGGGTGAGCCAGGACTCCATGGAAATGATGGAGAACCCGGCCCTCGCGGTGAAGATGGCAAACCAGGCGTTGATGGTGCACAAGGTCTTCCTGGTGACGATGGTGCTCCTGGACCTGATGGTGAAGAAGGCGACTTCGGTGACAAAGGAAAACGTGGTGAAGAAGGTCCAATGGGTCCATTAGGTCCTCAGGGTCCTGCAGGTTTGCAGGGACCTAAAGGTGCTGCTGGTTTCGCTCCCGATGGTGAACCTGGGGACGTCGGTGACATAGGTGAATCTGGAGAAATTGGAGAAGCTGGTGAAATCGGTCCACCGGGTATTGAAGGCGTCCCAGGTGAAGTCGGTGAAAAGGGACAAGCGGGAATCGAAGAGGGTCCTCGAGGGCCCCACGGTGACCAGGGAGACACTGGCGACGAGGGTGAAGAAGGACCTAAGGGACAAACTGGACCTCCTGGTGAACAAGGACCTCCAGGACCAGCTGGACCACCTGGTCCTACCAACTATTCCGATGTGTTATTCGCTCGACATTTTCAATCTGATGAAGGACCATTCGAGTGTCCTGCAGGTACACAGTTCGTCTATGACGGATACAGCTATCTTATGGGAGGTGGTGTCGATTATCTTCACAGTATGGATCTTGGAACACCGAGTTCGTGCCTGCGAAGGTTCAACACCCACCCGATGACGGTGTGTGAAAGTGGCAGTGTGTGTCACATTAATATGCGTCACGAACGTTCCTACTGGCTGGCTACACTGAAACCGCGATCTGATGAGCCTCTTCCCATTGAACAGCTAGATGGTCGCATTTCCCGATGCGTGGTTTGTGAGGCTCCAACTCATGTCTTCGCCTTCCATAGTCAGATTGGAACTCTCACTCCTTGTCCTAGCACTTGGACTGAATTATGGGCAGGAGTTAGCCTTCTTCTGGTAACGTTTTACTCTAATCTATTTCTCTTGAAGCCAATGTTTTATTCTTACTTTAACTGTTTTATAACAGCATACATCAGGTTCCTTTGGAGGTGGCCAACCGCTTTCTTCACCAGGGAGTTGCCTGGAGCACTTTCGCTACTCTCCGGTCATTGAGTGCAACAACAATGCAGGGACTTGCCATTACTGGAGCGATGCGAAGGTTTACTACCTTCGGTCCATCCCAGAAAGTACCGAGGAGCAGTTCTCGAAGCCCCTCGGTTTGACTTTGAAGTCAGGAACCGGACCTACGGTAGATAGCGTCAGCAAATGCCGAGTTTGCATGAAGGTGCCGGTCTAGGGGTTTTATAGGAGATCTAACACATTCATACCATAATCAACAGCGCCATCAGTATCAGCGCGATCATCATGATCTATGCTTTAATTGCTGCCTTAATTAGGTTCATTTCTTATCAAATATCTTTCCTTTCTTTACTTCCCTTCCAAACTACCCCACCCCTGCTGTACGTTTGACTTTGAAAATGCCTTATAGAAATGCAAAAGTATTCGTGTTAACTTGTTTTTTTCTTAATCAGTGAATAACGTGATAATTCACATTAAATATATGTTTGTGGAAATTTTAGAGACGCTGTTGGTATGCTGGCCGGACGTTTTTCAGAAAACACCTGGCCAGCAGGCCGATTCTCTCAGAGGCAAGCATCCTCCTTCGTCTTACAATTTTGATGTTTAAACTAAGGGTGTTTTACTCGTTTTTATATATATCTCTAACAGACGACTACTAGGCCTCCATATCCCCGTGACGATGTGCCTGCTTCTAATTATTCAATTTGCCACAATATCAGCGGTAGGTTCTACTTTAATGTTCTTACGCATTCTTCTTTTGTCTAGCAATTCTCTCCCAGTCGAGAATGCTTTGCTGAATGCTACTACGATAAATGTCGATGCGTAGCTCCACAAGGACCGATGGTAAGTTGGCTGACAGCACAGTACTGATTGATGCTTCTAGGGTGCTCCCGGAGAACGAGGTCCTCCAGGAGTTACCGGTCCCAAAGGTTATCCAGGAGAGCTTGGTCCGATTGGTCCTCCAGGCCTACGCGGACCCCCTGGATTTGATGGGATTCCCGGAGAGCCAGGTGAACGAGTGAGTAGAAATTCACTGAACAACATTTTTGATCTATGAAGTTTTCACTTGATGGGAGTATTTTAGGGTCCGCCTGGAGATTTCGGTCCCCCTGGTCGACATGGTGAACATGGTGACGATGGTGAAATTGGTGATCCTGGAGAGCCGGGACTTCCTGGGTGCGATGGAGCTCCGGTAAATAAAATGATAAATACGATCAATCTGTCTATTTCACGCCATAATATCACTATGTGATCTTTGTTGAGGGTGATCCTGGACCGCCCGGTATGCCGGGACGTCCGGGTGTTGACGGTCCTCCTGGTTTCCCTGGTGATCCTGGTGACAGAGGTGATCCTGGCGACTTTGGAAATGGACCTCCTGGTCCTCATGTAAGTGTTATTTCTAACTCGTTTTAATCAATCATTTCGCTTTATAATAACATACCTCGATCGATTTCAGGGTGAGAAAGGCGACCGTGGTGAAACTGGTCTGCCGGTAAGTAGAGATTTAGCTATTTTATGTCTGGAATCTTCAAAAACGCACGCGTTAATCCGATTTTCATCTGATTTAAGGGTGAAAAAGGACGTCCTGGTCAACCCGGACCTGTTGGGCCAATGGGACCCGCTGGCGATAGGGTGAGTGCCCCCGATCTACATTTGACCAATCAGAAAATAATGCCTGCAGTATTGAGATACTGATTTTGTTTTTGTTATGATTTGTAACTGGAGAGGGTGTATTTTTGATCCCGATTCCGTCAAATGAATTCCCGTAATTAACACCAAAAGTACAATTTCGCAGGGTCCGGATGGACCGATCGGCTTGCCCGGACCGCCTGGTGATCCCGGAGATCCAATAGTGGACAAATTCCCAATCAAGGGAGAACGCGGTCCTCCTGGTGATCCTGGGGATCCTGGTACTGACTGTGAAGCCTCCACCCTCCTTCCTCCACCGACCGACACTCAAGGTCCTATGGGAGACAGGGTTGGTTTTTTTAATAATCGTGATTTCTGTCATCATTTGCATAACCTTTGATTGATCCGATCTCGTTTCAGGGTGATCCTGGTCCACAAGGTTTTCCAGGAGTTAAAGGTGATCCTGGCGATAGAGTAAGTGCAGTTCCCGTCTTTTCTTAATTTAACCTTTTGAAAAGGAGTAGTTAATTTCGATTTCCCTCATTTTAGGGCGTTTCTGGACCCATTGGAGAACGTGGTCCCAAGGGCCAACCTGGTGTTCCGGGCCCTCCTGTACGTTTGACTCTTTCGAAGTTATGAGCTGCTCCTAGTTCAGTTGGATTTATTTTATTTTTGAATAGGGCCCTAAAGGTGAGAAAGGTCGACAAGGAGCTACAGGTGCTAAAGTAAGCTAAATATACTCCTTCTTGGTTAACTTCCGAGACAAAAGCTATTACAATTTCTATAATTAAGGGTTCTCGAGGTCGTGATGGTTTGATCGGTCCCAGAGGTCCGCCCGGACCTAAAGGCCTCCCAGGTGAACTTGGTGAAGACGGCCTCCGTGGTCCACCTGGTGAACAGGGCCCACCTGGTGTAAGTTTATCACAACCATGCTGGTCTTTAGTAGCCAATCGTTTTCATCTCCGAATTCTTTTTCTTCTAAGGGCGATAGTGTATGCACTGGGATTCTGCGCGGTCGCTCTGGAGAACGCGGTCCTCCTGGTGAACAAGGACCTCGTGGTCCTACAGGCCGTGAGGGTCCTCGTGGTGAACCCGGTCCAAAAGGTTTCCGCGGTCCCGCCGGTTTGGTTGGCGACACCGGTCCAGATTGTCCTGTTGGACCTGCTGGAATTCGCGGACCGAAAGGTGATCCCGGTCCACCTGGAAGAGATGGCCCTAAGGGTTACCAAGGTCCCTCTGGTGAAGAAGGTCCCCAGGGTGATCCTGGTGAACCTGGTCGTGGTATTCGAGGTCCTTCTGGTGACCCTGGCGACCCAGGTCCTGAGGGTCCTAAAGGTCAATAGGTTGATTATAACTTAAATTTATGATGATAGTTCCGTTAAGCGTTCGACTTTGCGACGATTTCAGGTCCCCGTGGCCCAAAGGGTTTGAAAGGTCCTCGTGGACCACCGGGAAATAAGGGAACTGGACGTCCTGGACCAGCTGGTGACAAGGGTGAAAAGGGTCTCGCTGGTCTTGATGGCAAACCTGGCAAACCTGGTCCTAAGGGTGAACAAGGTATAAAATGAAAAATTAAGACTAAAATACACCTTAATGTTTTGCTTCTGGGTAATTTTATCTCCCAACTAAGGTCCCCCTGGTGAACCCTGTAACGTTTGCAAACCTGGCCAGCCCGGTCCACGTGGTGAAAAGGGGGATCCTGGCTATCCAGGAGCCCCGGGCCAACGTGGTCGTGATGGACAACCTGGAGAACGCGGCGAACCTGGCTCTGTTGGTAACCAGGGTCCCCAAGGACCCCGTGGTCTTGAGGTAAGGGCTTCAAATTCATCAGTCACATGTTTTGCCCTTATCAATTATTTATCCAGTTTCGTGCTTTCAAATCCATTAGGGGGATCCTGGTGAACGTGGTCTCATGGGTCCTAAGGGTATCAAGGGTATTCCTGGATCCTCGCGAACTGAATACATCGACACTATCAAGGGCGAGAAAGGCTACCCTGGCATACCCGGTCCGGATGGAGAAAAGGGCTTCCAAGGACCACCTGGTGACCGTGGAGCACCTGGTGAACCCGGACCGATGGGAGAAACTGTTAGTTACCACTCAATTCAAGAACAATGTCCCCGTGAGTTTGCCTGTTTTAACCACTCTGTCAATTTTTCAAGGGTGAGCAAGGCGAAGCTGGACCAACAGGAAGCACTGGGCCAAAGGGACGCCGCGGTGAGAAAGGTCCAAAGGGTCGGGCAGCCGCCATGGTTGTCGGTATGAAGGGTGAGAAAGGACGACCAGGTTTGCCCGGTAGACCTGGTCTCCCTGGTGACATCGGTGAGCCCGGAAACTGCACTATCCACAGACAGCGAGGCGAGAACATGACCAGTAAGTGGAATTTACTGGAACGAGAAATAACAATTTGTGGAAGGTTATCAAAATTTGGTGCATTAATTGACAGCTGAGAGAGGCGTTGTGGGACCGAAGGGCGATCGTGGTGATCGGGGTCTTCCTGGAGAACCTGGCAAGCAAGGTGAACAGGGTCCATCTGGAGATGATGGTATGCGTGGGGCGAAGGGTCAACCTGGTGTCCCTGGATCTCCTGGCCCAAAGGGACCAATGGGCCCACCTGGAGACATCGGAGAACCCGGCGAACCAGGACCGGAGGGTCGTCGCGGATTGCCTGGACCACCAGGACCAAAAGGAACAACTGGCCCTCCTGGAGACCCGGGACCTCGGGGTTAGACGACTAAGAAAAACCTTGAAAGAGGTCTTTTATATTTTAAACTCTGATCTTTGATGGTTATTTTATTAGGTCCTAAGGGCTTTAAGGGTCCCCCAGGTCGACCTGGAATCGGAATCAAAGGTGCAGAAGGGCCTCCTGGCTTCGATGGACCCAAAGGTGAACCTGGTGAACCGGGAATTCCTGGTGCACCGGGTGCCACTGGCGAACCAGGTAAGCTGTTGCTTACATTGACACGCAGTTTAAGGCCACAGGAACATAAATTCGATCAGTGATGAAGCACTGGCATTCATTTCTTCATCCCCTCTTAAGCTAAAAAATGAGTGTATATACCTACGAGTATTACACAATAGGCTTTGAGGATTGCAGACACCTTGGGGGATCTATTCATTTGCTCTTTTCGATAGATTATGCTCCCTTTACCCTGACTTTCCAAGTTTGGTCCATTCCTCGGATTCGGATTGATTTCGGGATTTTCCACCCGGTACTGAGTACCAGAGTAATAGGTTGTCAAACGGCCCAATTTAAGGCTGATGCCCATGGTTTAAGAACCTTTATTTTAACAAGAGAGATTAGATTTGCTCTAGGGATTTTTGTCGCAAAATAGCTCAGAGCCCATGTCTCTTCGTTTTCTCAGGTCCATGATCATTATTCCATCTATTTTTTTGAACGACCATAGGATATTCAGAGTCTACTAAAGGCAGAAATATTCTTAAAAGACGGTAGAGTAAAGTTAGTACTGGGACTGGCTAAAAACTCTTCTTTAAAGGTGACACTGGGGAGCCTGGTCTACCGGGAATTCCAGGACCTATGGGCCCCAAGGGTGACCGTGGTGACCAAGGTCCAAGCGGCGGTGCGGGAATTCAAGGTCCTCGTGGTGATACTGGCGACCCTGGACCCGTTGGTAAATTTTAATTTAGGACCACCAATTGAGATAGTTTCTGATAAACTGATCGACTTGAAATAACCCTAAGGTCCTCCCGGTGAGCCTGGAGAGGCCGGTGACCCTGGAACTTGCGTTGGTGTTCCTCAAAAGGGTGATAAGGGTGACAAGGGCGACCTAGGTCCTGTCGGATCTACTGGACGACCTGGACCCGCTGGCGAACCTGGTGAACGCGGACCTCCTGGACCTGATGGACTTCCTGGTACCTTCTCCAACACAATACAAGACAAATTATCCAGTAAAACGCTCTACATGGTGCGTGTTTTCATTTTAGGACCAAAGGGACAAGTAGGACCACAAGGTCCGATCGGTTTTCCTGGTCCCGATGGGCCAGTGGGTGAGCCTGGAGATCAAGGTGCTCCTGGACCTGAGGGACCAAAAGGCAGACCTGGCCCACGTGGACCTCAAGGACCCATGGGTTCGTGATTCTAATATTATCGAGATTATCTGCATTCCAGATTTGTTTTAGTTTATTTATTGCTTCTTCATTAGGACCCCAGGGCGATAGAGGTATGCCAGGTGATCCGGGTCCGGAAGGCGAACCAGGTGCTGATATGATTGGCGTCCCGGGAGAAGCAGGTGATCCAGGAGAACCGGGACCTCAAGGTGCAAAGGGAAGTATTGGCCGACCAGGTCGTCGTGGCCCTAAGGGAGAGCCGGGCCCTGATGGAATCGGTATCCCTGGACTTCCGGGTGAACGCGGTGAACCAGGTGATAAAGGCCTGCCGGGTCCTGCAGGCAGGTCTGGAGGCATCGGTGATAAGGGTGAACGTGGCCTTCCTGGCGAATCGGGTGATCGGGTGAGTCATTTGATTTTTCAATCATTTTCCTGCTAATAAACAGCTCTCAATATTATGACTATTGCAGGGTGAAGATGGCGAACCAGGACCGCGTGGACTTCCTGGACCTCAAGGTCCTGCCGGTTTCGACGGTCGAAGAGGTCCTAAGGGTAGGCCAGGCGTTCCTGGACCAAAGGGTGAAAAAGGTGGTCGTGGTGACCCCGGTGACGTAGGTGCGATTATTCAAGGCCGCCCAGGTGAACCGGGTAGTGAAGGTGAGCGTGGAATGCCTGGAGCGCAGGGCAGGAAAGGTGAACGGGGACCCCCTGGGGACGAAGGACTCCCAGGACAAGCTGGAGAGCCCGGGCCACAAGGCGAACGTGGTGATCCTGGGCCGAAAGGAGAACGCGGTGAACTAGGCCCAGATGGACCTGCTGGATATGCAGGACCCCCAGGTGAAAAGGGTCTTCCAGGAGAACGTGGACCTGATGGTGAACAAGGACCGATTGGACCTACTGGTGAGCCTGGATACGAGGGTCCTCCTGGACGTTGTATTCCTGGACCTTCCAGCCAAAAGGGTGAACCCGGACCTGTTGGTGTTATGGGACCTCCTGGCGAAAAGGGTCTGCCTGGTAATTTTTCGGTAGCTCAAATTCTATCCACCCATTTAGGCAGTCATTTAGCGTGTTTGAATACTACCTTTCAAAGGTCTTCCCGGAAAAGTTGGAAAACAAGGACCGCCTGGTATCCCGGGTCGCGGAATCGAAGGTCCACCTGGAGACCGCGGCGATACTGGTCACCCTGGTCCTGATGGTAAGCTAGTGACGTTTATTAATGGCAGGTTTCGTTTTTTTTATTTTCTACGAATTTATTGATTCTTAAAGGTCCTAAGGGAGAAAAGGGCGAAAAGGGTGAAGCTGGAGAATCCGGTCCCCGTGGTCCAAAGGGCCGCAGAGGACCCACAGGTCTCAGAGGTGAGCGTGGTGATCCGGGTCCGAACGGTCTGGATGGGCCACTAGGTGAGCCTGGAGATTCTGGGCCTGAAGGTCTTCCAGGTCCTGATGGTGAGCCAGGTCGGCGTGGAATCGATGGGCTTCCGGGTAAGAAGGGAGCAAAGGGTCAACCTGGTCTTCGTGGAGATCCTGGTGACATAGGTCCAATTGGAGATGAAGGACCTATGGGTCAGATGGGTGAACCTGGGGAGGACGTTGAAGGTATTGCTGGTCTCAAGGGCGAGAAAGGTGAACCCGGAAGACCTGGTCCAAGAGGGTCTGTGGGTGACCCAGGTCCACCAGGAGTTGATGGACCCAAAGGTGAGCGGGGTATCACTGGTGAGCCGGGTGTTCAACCTGGACCGATTGGGGAGAAGGGCAACAGGGGACCAAAGGGATCTCGGGGTGAACAGGGTCTTCAGGGTCCTGAAGGAGATCGCGGTCCTACTGGTCCTCCTGGACCTCCCGGACCTACTGGACAGGTTCTTGCTAACACCTACCTCTTCACTCGCCACTTCCAAGATCCCAGTGCTCCTGTAGAGTGTCCTGCTGGATCACAACGCATCACTGATGGTTTCAGTTTCGTCATGGCAAATGGAAATGGTGAACTCACCACTATGGATCTCGGTTAGTAAGCCCTATTATGATGTAATTTTTTCAATGATGATGTTAAAGCGTCGGCTCTTTGTTACTGTTACCGGTTGTCTTCACTGAAATCAAAAGTCTATAAGCTTCTAAGTTCTTGTGTTGACCTCCCACGAGAATGGCGTCCGTGGCCGCTCTCTTCGGATAACCACTTCTCTTCCTTCTGTGCAACCAACTTCAGTTACTCTCTTAGTTGCACTTTAGTCAAATATTTTCTTCGATGGACCTCCACGAAAGGGTATATCATTTTATTCAATGCACCCTGGGAGTTCTTTTGACAGAATATATTCCAGCTTGCTTCTTAATGTAGATTAGGTAAAGACAGTTTTGGAAGTTATTGGCCTTATTCTCGAGTTTTTTTATAACTCTTTTAATGCTTCCAAGGGCCAAATTGCTAGATAAAGGAGGTACGCCACTGGTTTAAGGATTTATTTTCATTTCCAACAGGGGCTCACAGTTCTTGCCTGCCAATGTTCAGCATCATGCCATTCTTCCAGTGTCTGCGAGATGGTAGCTGTCAGTTGGGTGTGAGAGCAGATAGGTCCTATTGGTTAGCGACAACGGAGCCTTTGCCGATGATGCCTCTCGACGTCAGTGAGGTACGCCAGAGAGTAGCTCGCTGTGTGGTCTGTGAAGCACCCACTCAAGCCTATGCTTTCCACAGCCAAACCAACAGTCTTAGCGACGTCCATTGTCCCAAAAATTGGTTTGAACTTTGGAATGGTTTCAGTTTCGTCATGGTAAGTCAGTAATTCCAAACGCAATAGCAGTATACAAAAGGTGTCTAGGGAATTCTTAAAGATGAGAGTTGTATGTGTTATTGTAGCATACGGCAGGTCACGGAGGAGGTGGCCAGCAGCTGTCTTCGCCTGGCAGTTGTCTCGAACACTTCCGATATGCTCCTCTATTGGAATGCAACAATGGAATGAGTCTGTGTAACTACTGGAGTGACGCGAAGGCCTACTACATGCGTCATATCCAAAACTCTACATCCTTCCAGAGACCACAGGGCCAATACATGCGTGAAAGCACCTATAATGACGCGGGCGTACTGCGCGAAATCAGTCGATGTCGTGTGTGCATGCGACAACGCTACGAGTTCTACCCACAACGATAAAGCCAACTAATCAACCGTCAAATTTGATCACCACCTCTCTCTGATTCGTCCGCCTCCATTCCCCAACTTCCTCTCCCACTTAGCGAATATATTTTGGCGTGAAATTAGGCATTCTTCTGCATGCTAAGTAAGTATTAAGCATTTCTCTGTTATCCCAATTCCATCTTGACTAGTTGATTTTCTCTATTTTCAAAGACACTCTAGTCTGCGCTCTCTGTCGCCCTAGTACGATTTTTCATTTGCTTTTTTCAATGTCTTCTCTCTTTCATTCTTTAAATATCTTGTGATTCTTCTTCTATGACTCTGTGATTGTGCTGAAATCTATTGTCGATAACAGCTATTATGTAATAACATCCTAGTACTATCTCTGGTGATAATGCATGTTCAGTGGGAAATGATGGAAAATTTCCTTTCCTAAATTTATTACTCATTTAAGATGTCAGTAGCACTTAGAAATTGATAACGGCACTTTATTCATATCATTAAAATACAAAAGACAATAAAAGTGGAATCAAACACTTTTGTACATATTGAGAAAAGTGTTTTGGAACCAAAACGGCTAGCTGAAAGACTATGAAAGCACATTATTTTAAATTTGATCCATTTCGGTGATAAAAGAGGCTGAAAAAATTATATTCACTCCTCGCCTTTCACTACATATTCATCCGTACTTTTCACTAAATCGAAATAAAAAATTCAAGAATTTAGCTTAATGCAAATTCCTTGGATTTGCTCATTGCAAATTTATGAAAATCTCTGAAATCTTAAAGGTTATACTGTCTGATATGAGTACTAGTAGTCAATACTAATACCTTTGGGCTAGTCCGATTGCAAGAAAAACAAACAAATACGAAATATTAAACGAACCACCAGATAAAACGAAATTGGCTTCAGAGGCAAACGTTTCTTGTGAGAGCCAAGTTTCATCCTCGTAAGAGACCTCGTTAAAACAAAATGATCCGCCATGGGAATATATTCCGTCAGTGCCGCTATCATGGCCAAATGATCTTCTAGTGAAGGCACACATTTCAGGAGACGTGACTCCCAGGAAGCTACACAGATGACACTCACTTCGTGAGTGGTAAATGGACACAAAACTGAATTTACCGAGGTAAATATTTAGGACCTTTGGGCATATTCGAAAGTGGACTTTTAAGGTATGTTCTTTTAGCTCCGCCATGATGAGGCTGCCGAGTTCTTCGAGATATCTCATCACAAGCGAAGATCAAAAGCAACTACAAAAATGGTGTAAGCAATTTAAGCAAGCTTACATCATCACAACATTTTACACCTACAATCGCCCTGTAATTCATTCGAGCCCAAAGGCGCTCTTTTCGATACAGAAATGCAGAAATCTTATTCCTCCAATTGGTTCCCAGAGCCCAAGGAAATATTTCGTACTTTAAGTCCTCATCGTCTTCTTCAATGTCATGAGCAAGGTATCTTATACGGGTTATACTTTATACCAACTTACAAACAACAGAAAAAGTGGGTTCTTGTATACTCATAAAGAGCAAAATCGCAACGCTTAAAGTAAACAAAAGCCATCGCCAACAAATACTAAAAATAAAAATCAAAGAATCAGAAGACCCACCTTGTCAGCATACTTGAAACACTTGTCAAACTGAAGGAATTTGCTTATAATTGGATCAAATACTTTACCAAACGCAAATAAAAAAACGGAATAACTCACAAATCAGATTGATGAATTGATCGATTTCATCTTGATTGATAAGGCACACACTGCGCTCAGAATCTCGAGTGACCACTGAAATTGACAATCTATTCTTTTGGTGCATTTTACGCGAGCGTTCGAGGATATATTGATGGCTAGACTCAGAATAGAAATTTTCCGAAGGTGTATATCTGACATTTCTTTTGTTTGTAGCCACTGGCTCATCTAGATGTTTGCAGTTACTTGCTATCGTATTTATATCGTCGAACCAATTTCTGTCCATGCAATTTGTTCGCAACGCGATATCAGCACGCAATTTCAAAACAATCAAACGATAATTTTCGATGCTATTTTTGAGTCAACTGATAAAATAAAACAATTAATCAAATGAGAATCCTAAAACAAGGAGTAGACAAATTTTGCAAATAACGAATATGAGATAAAATCAGACTTGAAAAAACTCTATTTGGCTTTGGTTTGGTCAACTTTAAATAAACTGACTCGGACCCAGACGTCATTTGCACTTCGGCTGTAAAATGAATTTAAATAACTTACTTTAGCGTCGTTTACTTATGAATAATACAAGAAGAACAATCAACGAAAGATCGGGTTTCGAAGCATATTCCTGGATGTTAGAGTTTCACCATTCATCGAGTAAAAATATTCTAATTCGTTGATCTAATGAATTCATTATGAGCAGCCAGGCAGTCTTTGTAAAACCATCTCGATAAATTTTGAAGTATCTAGTTTCTAAAACCCCTGAAACACCGTAATTTCGACTTCTTTTATGTTTAGCACTAGTTTAGTTATAATTATATCAAGTTTCAGTTACCCGAGTTTCACTGAAAGCAGAAACAACCCCATTATTCATTCCTAGTTCCTCTAATAATTAGCAAACTCTCTTAGTTATGAGATTTTTTCATAATTTAGATCGCTGTTAACATACAAACTTACGTGGCAGTGCTCTATTGACACGCTAACCTTTTAGATTTAATATATTTCATTTGATATTTTTCCGAACAATAAGATGATTCTCCACTTATTTTTTAGTATCATGGACCGATCTTAGCGGTTAAGCCACATTGCCTTGATTATGTGACAGAACTCACTGTTCAGGTCTTTTAAGCTAACTTATGTAGGCAGAGGAATGGAAGGATAGAGCATTGAAAGTTACAAATGGCAACAAAATATTTTCCTGTTTGCAAAGGCTTTGAATATTTAAGCGCGATTTCAGCGCAATCGTGCAGAAACTATTAAGAACACTGGTTTTCATTTGGATTACAGCATTGCGGGAACCACAATAAACTCACTGTGGTTTTTTTATTATTCATTACGATCAGTCAGTCTTGAGAAACACTGGGAAGTGAATTTTTAAGTAAATCATCTTAGATTAACACACAACTAGAATGTAGCGATATAAATTGTACAAGGAAAGTTAACATTGAAAACGCACTTTTTGCTTTTAACGGGAAAGGATAAAATGTGCCGTTGGCATCTTAAGCGAAACTTCGTGAAAATAGAGTCAATAAATTCACAAATAGGAATTAAATGAAGCAGCAATTCACATTCGTCATCAATCGTGAATGACTACAAACATTAGCGGATAAGATTCATGAAGAGCATTACCATTTACTCTGAGATAGAAAATTAAATTCAAGCTTTTATGTGGAGTAAAAAGGAGCGACTTTCCAAAGGCCAACTAGTTCTGTGGCACTATGCGTGCCGTCATTTGATAGACGCTGGTGCATACTGTTATTGGACAGAATTCCACGTTTGGATGAGAAGGTAAACAGGAAAGTAGAACAAGATAATGATGGGCTAAGTTCTAATGAATAATCAATGCTTGAGAAAAAATTGAGTCAGGCAGAAAAAAGTTAATCAAATATAGGCTATTTAAGAATAGAATGTTGAGCAAAGTCAGAGCAGAGAAAGCTGGCACGTGACTGAGAAAAAACTGAGACGATGTTCAATGGTATTCCGAGCAAAAGTTAGCGATTGTTCTTATTCGATTTTGGTAATACATCAACCAGACAGTTACCTGAACAGAACGAATCAATATTGTAAATATTAGCTTAAAATCAGAGGTCGAGCTTCGAAAGATGTGACGCTGGAATAGGGGCTTGACGCTGACCCAGAGCCGGGAGACGTAAGACAAACACATAAACCCGTGAGTTGTTAATTTTGGAGCGATGTGTATCAAGTGATCATGCCTGCAGACCGTTAATCAAAACACTGTCGGTCCCCTCTAAATGGTGGTATAGGCTTTGCCAAGCTCATTGCAACAGCGGACCTACATCTCCGATGTTAGGCATCATGAGAGTTATACCGGTTATGTCTTTACCGCTACGGGTGGATCAAATCATGATTTGCTGCTTGTCGGCCGGCTCCAAAGCAATGCTTCAGCAACAAAGCGGACGTTTTGGGCATACTTGAAAGGAATCCCATCAGAAAATAAAAAGGCATATTAGTCTAGCGAAATATTTCCCACAGGAATAGTCCTCCAGTTTAGTGACATGAAACATAAATCAAGTTGCTTGCATGAATTCTGTTTAATGATAGATACTCCCATATGACCTAGCCCCAAAGTATCAAACAAAAACGATGTAACTTTCCTGTAGGATATCAAATTTTTGCGATTAATCAATCACATACATTACCTACCCCTACCACCCCGATTTCATCCAGCTCGGGCATTGGCGGAAGAAATTAGTGAAGAAGCCTGGATTAATAGGAGTACGGCATTCAAGGATTAACAACGGCTGATAGGGATCCCAGTTAAGTAGACTTTATATTTCAGTCAAAACATTGCAAGCACCCTATAGTATTATTTCCTATTTAAAATATGTCATCAACGCAAAGAATACAACTTTAGATGCAGAAGACTATCGAGTGTGAATACCGCACCTTTATCCTTAAAGCATCAAGTTATTCTAGTGGTTTTTTGACGGAACTCAATTCCGTAATTACACCCAAAATAGTACTGAAATATGTGTACTGTTTTTAAAAGACTTCTTTGCCTCATGTTTGTGCCGTTGGCTAAAAAAATCCACCGAAAGCTTCAGATTTCACATCTATTCATTTCACAATTAAAACGACACAAATCAAAATTGTTTCACCATGGCAAAATCTTATATTCTTTCTTTGCTTACCATAACAATCCAAGCCCTAGAGCAACACCTTAGCTCTAGCACGGCTGTAGCGGACGCCAGTGGTTACTCCTTTAATTCAAAACCCTGCAATCTCAGTAGCAGTAAGAAATACTGCAGTTTGCCCATCGAAAAGTGCCCCTTCAGTTTCGCGAGACAGACGGACTGCGCATTTCTGGGTAACAGTTTGCTTATTTAGAAAAAAATCACACAGCGAACCAGAATAAAAGTACACAACATCCTGGGTCGTTAGGTATAAAAGAAAAAAAGATGAAAGCGAACCCAGTTATTAAATTTAATTTTATTCTACAAAACTGAAAATAACTGTACAAGATAAAAGCATCTTTTTTATTGACATCAATAGGTATGTATATATAAGAGGAAAGATGTTACTACAGTAGCTGATACTCAGCAACGAAACACGGCATAGGGTTGAGAGTTGAATCAGACAGAGTAAACATTAGAAAACAGTTGTCAAAACACCGCAGGGCGGACAGCGGACAGGTAAGAGAGCTGTGTCTTCAAGGACTTAGGGCTGTTTTCTGATTTGGTGATCGAAAATCGTCTCCCACTGTGGCGTCTACCAATGGTGCCGATAGCTATAATGGACAGAAACCAGGGGATTAGATTCACCCATTAAATATTTAATTGATCGACAAGCGAGCTGAAAGTGACCGAAATATGAAAATATTCAAGTAGGTCGGACGTGTTGGGATGCACCTAATTGTGCGTATCAATTCAGAATCGCTACAGAGGTTCTCAGAGAAAAATGAGGATTTGAGAAATCACATAGATGTGCATTCATGCCGTTCGGGCAGGACACAAAGGGACGCACAAAACGGAATTCAGAGTTCGAATTACCAGCTATCCTTCAACCTTGAAATCCGTTCGCTTCTCTTAAAACTAGGGGGTGTAACTCTATGGCGACGTAATACATACTTATGACAGATCATGGCATGGCATAATAGATAACACCCGGGCCCACAGTAAGGAGTGGCCAAATAGGCAATAGGATCACAACGTACATCATCCACTTCTGCCAAGTCAAAGTCCATTTTGGCCCTTAATCTACCTCTAACGAGGGTTTTCATTTCTGCGTTTGTTGTATGATCACCTTCGTCCATCTTTCTTGAACCCTCTTCTCTTCGTTGGTCTTCGGCAGTCATACAAACAGGCCGATTGAAGGATAGAGTGAGTGGACGCCCATGAAAATTGGGAAACGAGCGCAAAGCACGCTCAGCAAAGTCACGAGTTCGGAAGGTGATCTCCATCACAGGTTCCTTCTCGCTTCCGATCGTGAAGGATCGGAAAGACTCCGTATGAAAGTACAGAGCCTACACCAACGAAAACAAACACGCCACTAAGATCAGAAGAGTACCATTAGTGGAGAATAAAGAGGTGAAGTCCTTACGTGAAGAGCGCGTCGAAAGTCTTCCACGTCGCCGAGGGCATGACCCGTGACGTAAATAACTCGCGGCCGGTTGTCCAATTTAGTATGGTTCCGATTCGACAGAACCGAGAATGAACTGAGAGCTGCCAGATCACTAGGACGAATGGTCTCAAGATTAACCATCTGTTAAAAGTAAAACATTAGGTTAGTTTCAATTTCGTTGAACACAGAAAAGGAATGTGACGCTTACTTGTCGCTTTAAATCGGTGATTTTTCGACGTATTGCTGTCTGCATATCAGGACTACATTCAACAGCTTGTAGTTGAAGCTCTGCTTCAGCCAACTGTTTCTTTACCTCCGCGATCTTCTCCAAACGGGCCGCAGCTACAGTATCGGGTAGGATTTGTTGCACTGTATTTTGTTGTTTCGTGTCGTCCAAACGCTTGGGAGGTAGCGGAGTGGATTTTTTAAGTTCGCTAATTTGATTGAATAACTCATTGGCCTTGGTGAGGAGAGCACGTTTAACTTCCTTTTCGGTAGTTCCCTCCACAGCAGCCACAACTTCTTTGAGTTCAACCTTGAGCTGCGTAAGCTGCATGTGTCTTTCCACCTCGGCTTGCCGACGAACAGCGCGCTGCTTCTCCAACTGCGCCAATTTAGCCTGGTGCTCTTTCAGAGCAATCGACTTTTGACGCTCCCACAGAGCCTTTTTTCGTGCTGCTTCGGCATCCGCAGCTTCTTGGTCTATACTGCCAGTTGAATTTCGGGAGGTTCGCTGAAGTGGACAAAAGAAGCAGGATGATGGAAAAGAACTTTCCACAAGAGTGAGGGCAAGATATACTTACGCTATGCACAAAGGTATTGCCTATTTCATCAAACTCAGAGTTACGGAAACGCTTCCTGCCAAACACCTCATCATTATCGTTTATTTCCGCGCTTTTGACATCCATATCTGCCTCATCCTCGTTCCTCAAGTCCTCATCTTCGTCGTCTTCTTCATCTCTACTGATGGGATTGCCATTTTCATCTCGCTCGAGTCGCCAACGTGAACGCCGACTACTAGAAGAGGTCATTTTTGAACCAGCAGATTCAGCAGCTGAAGTAGAAATGGTGCGAATGCTGCTATCGCACCGATAAGTGCGTTTATAAGTGTTTAAGAATTCGCCACCCGTTGGACCCAAACGTAACTTTGCCGGTAAGCGAGATGGTTGCGCATCACCAAGAAGAGACTATTGAGAAATTGAACAGAATTGGAAAATTCCGGAAAGGTTGATTAAATTAAGGATGAAAGTCACTTACACTTCCAAAATGACTGAACCCTAGCCTATCTCCGAGTTGTCTGTATGCTCCACTGTGTCTAAATCGACCACTGACACTGCTAGAGTTACTGGAGTGGGGATAGAGGTGAATGCGGATAAACCGGTTGGAAAGAATTGGCTCGGGACTTCGGTATGCAGCCTCAGCTTCTGCTGCAGACGAATAAGTAATTAAGGCTTTTGAGTTCTGACCCGAGAAGTGAGTTTGGATGTTAACGATGTTTCCAAAGCGAGCAAAGTGCTCTCGCAGAGCATTTAAGTCGTTCAACCGCCAGGGCAACTTTGTGACAAGAAGAGAACACGGTTGGCCTTGCTGATTAATAGGACTGGGGGTGTAGTCAGAAGTAGTGGGTGCTGTGGAAGTCACCGAATGTTCGTTCACAATCTTATCCTCACCAGACTTGACATCAGAAAGCTCAGGACGAGCAGGCTCGTATGCCTGTGGTGTAGTTGAAGATGGGTCGTAGGCATTACTATCAGTAGGAATCGAGATGATGTTCTTGTTGTTAAGAACGTTTGAGCGAGGCCGATACGAGTGCCCAATTTTGCGTGCCAGACCCTCAACAACTACACAGAAAGACAGAAAACAGGTTGAACTTTCTTAAGCTACTTCTATCATTCACCTACTTTCAAAAAGCGATCTGCCTAAACTGAATGATGATAGATTCGAAAGGCGTTATTCACAAAAAAAGAAACATGTTTAGTATCTAAAGTATAAAAAAGGAATAGCTACGCATAAGGGGAGGGGTGTTTCAATCAGCACGTACAACCACTATTCGGAAGAAAAACTGACTTCATCGAATAACCGAAAGCCAATAAAAGTCAAACGTTTGAAAATGTGGCGGCTAACAGCCACAACCAACCGCCTCATTTTTCTAGAACTCTCCATCTGGTCTTGTGACCTACTCCACGCAGACAGTGAGGAAGGCAAAATCGCAGTTTCACAACTGCACGCGGTGAACAGACATATCCAGCATCTTTCTTCCTCTGTTGAGCTTTCAGCACCGGCGTAACGAAAATTCAGAGCAGAGCTCAAGCATTCCAACTTTTCAATTAGTAGCAGAATGCTACTAATCTTTCTGTAAAAAATTGTAGTCACTAATCAAACAGCATCATTAAACAAGGGGAGCAACAACCATGCCCTAAATGAAAGGCAGATGAACGCAGATACGGGAGGACGAGGGACGTGCGAGTGAAAAAAAAGTATGCAAGCATTTACTTTAAACAATATATCCGACGTATTCGACTTAAAAATTGCCTAAGATCAAACGCACGCATTCCAATTCTAAAATAAATCAAAACTAACTACACATACAGCTGAATACAAATCATGCAAACTAAATCGAAAGAGCACAAAAACTCACTGGGAGTGGGGTTATAAGTGGGTAAATCACCCGGCCCAGAATCATCAGGCTCAAGAGTAGAAGTCAACATAGTATCACCACTTTCTAATAGTCCATTGGCTCCACCAGATGAAGGGTTTGGGAGAAGACAGGTTCCAGTAGCAGCAAGAGCAGTGTCAAACAAGTTTGCTGTCCACGCTGCAGCTGCTCTGGGGATGACAACAGCATTGCTTCCGTGGTCATACTTGCAAAGATCGCCGTAGGCACAAAAACCCTTCTCATCGAAATTGCGACATCGAGGGCGCTGAGGCCGAACTTCTTCAGATTCTTCTGACTTTCTACTTCGAGATCTGTCGGCCCTACTGCGTTCATGAGAATGCTCTGGGTGAACGAGAGACCGTACCCGTTGGGATTCTGATTCACGGTGGTGAGAGACATTTCGATCATTGGGATCCTCTGGGGTATATTCATGAGGGTCATGATGATGCCGCCGAGAATCTGAGAACTGACTATGTCCGCGCTTGCCACTGTTAGAGTTGTTATTCGTTCGCGAACTACTTAAATCGTTTGATTCCTCAGGGGGAGACCGAGATGTCTGGTATCTAGCTGATCTATGAGGTGATCTAGAACGGTTATTTCGAGGACGACGACTCAGGCGATCAGGCGAGACATCTTCAGATGTGTTGGGAGCTGAAAGAACGACCTTAAACATTTCTTCTACGAAATCAGTGGTATTCTCGTTTAGCAGCTCATATAGCTGCTCCACACAGCTGTTTTTAAGTTGCTCAAGGGGCTTGTCCTTGGTGACCAAAACAAGAATGTACCTATATAGAGGCGTAAGATCGTTCACAGATCTAAAACAAGCGTAAACAAGTAAAAGCCAAATAACCAAAGGTGTAGAAAGTAATCATAAGAAATGAAAAGTCTTTGGAATGATTAGATTCATTAACGTCGGCTGAGTCTAGCTAGGAGAAATAAAACGATGTTGTCAAGGTAATAAAAAAAATACACAAGGAGAGCAGAAGTACTAGCAAACTATTGTAACTGAAAGCCCGAGGATTAGAATAATAGAATGTGCTTGAGAAACATCACACTTACAGCGCTTCAATTTTTGTGCGAAGCCAATTTTTTAGGGCGACTTTGTCAACCCGCATGACAGGAGTACAGAAGGACCGCAACAATGTTCAAATAAAGCGCACCGTAATATTTTAAAACGCCTTAATATAAGCAGGTGCTAGAACGAGAAAGATTTAGGTTAACGATCGTCTTAGAAGCTTCGATCAGCAATGCACCGAGCAGATGGAAATTATTATTTGTATTTACCAGCCATAAATTTTTTGAATAATTGACAGTTCAATCAGTTTTGTCATGTGTGGAAAATACTGTTTGTCTGAAAGTCTATTTTATAAAATCTGCTTGTTTTTTAGCTATATTGTAACGTTATTTATAATTTCTATTCGGTTCTGCCGAAATATGCCTCAACGATTTCAAAATTTATGGAAATGTTGACGTAAGTTAATACCAACGTTATTTTATGTAAATGTGATAAATATGACACTCTTACAAGCCTTTAGCAATGGCCATGAGAATCTCACTTTTACTATAGTAATTTAATCACATTGTTTTTAGCATGCTATTAAACGCATAGACAGCATTTTATCTAGAGCCCGATGCGGTTAAAAAAGATCGAAGGAACAAACTTCTTCGATTTGTTATAAGATCAGGAGACATAAACCGCTTGTGACGACCTTAAAAGCTCACATATATAGTTTTATGCGCGTCAGACATAAAGAATCTAGCAGAAGTTGTTCTAGATCCAGAAGATATTAGAGCCTGCTTTATGATTACGAATAATATGTCATGGCTAAGGTAAATATCAATTAGCATTCGTCAGTCCCTTTCCGATTGTTTGCATAAAGATACAGGTATTACATTCTTCGCTTTCATCTCGTTCTAATATTAAGTAAATTTCCGATAAAAATTATAGTATTCGAAACAAAATAGGTACCAACTCATGTAAACATTATTTGCACGTTCTATGCTAATTATCTACTATTATTGTAAACATTTTGAAGCAAACCACTAAACACATACTTGATGCTACCTGTAGTCCTTTTCACGCACCTTTCTCATAAAAGTGCTTAGTTAAAGACGTAACGTAAAGTTCGCTGATCGTGAAAACCTTACATATTTCATGACAAAATTAGCTGAAGTCCATGCATCAACAAGTTCAAATTTAAAACCATTCTGACCACATATTAACTTCTGACAAGTTCTCATGACTAAGACCTTTTGTACTGATAATATATTCTGACCTATAGAGTCTTCAACCTTGAATTAACCATAATCCATCTAGTGCATTTATAAAACTTCCTGCGGCTCAGTGTTAATTTTTTTGGACTTCGTCACCATACAAGTAACACTCGAAGTTTTAACAGCTAATCTGAACTTTGTCATCAAGAGTAGACTTTTAACCAACCCAACAGGTTCACCCCATTTTCTAGTATACTCTTAGCGCATTGAAACCACTAACTGCGAACACCATTGCAAGCTTTCTATGAGTCAATAGAATCCCCAGACTGACCAAGAAAATGAGGGTTAAAAATCAGTCAATTTTCTTCCAATTTTCGAACTTTCTGGCCATCATTTTAAAACTTCTATTGTTCCACGCGGGGAATAACATTACAATGGGTTTCCATGATGGTGGGAGCTGGATCGATGATAAATCTGCTTATCTCCTTTTCAGTCTGTTGACTTTTGATATGCTCGCGCTGCCAGAGGTAGATGTCGAACTTGAAGACTGTGGGACCCATTGCACCTGCTATTCGTCACCTCCCCAATCGGCTGCCTGCAGCACCCGACGCGACATGACATATAAGGACAACTCCTGCCCTTCTGTCCTTTTCAGATAAGGTTAAGGGAGGGATAAAACAACTGTGCGTGAGGCATTGAAGCCTAGAGCCACTTTTGGCAGGAAAGCTATTGGTCATTCACCGCGATTAATAGAAGCAATCCACTCCGATATATTAGCGAATATCATCAAACGTCTTAAGATGGTATATTCTACGGTAAACAGGAGATGAACTGAAAGTCTATTCAAGATACTTGAAACATATACAGAAGATGAAATGATTACGAACATACTCGCACCCCAGTCGCAGTATCAATCTGTCGAAATTGGTTTGACAAGTACTAATGAGATTAGAGAGGCTTAGGTCTTTATATTACCAGATAGGGTTACAATTATTTGGACGTCAGAACAGAAGGTGACTTAGTGCATTAAAATAATCTATGTTTACACAATTCAACCAATGGGAATCAGTCATTCGTTTCAATTCTAAAGAGTCCGTAGCCTTCACGAGTAGGTAAAATTGGGTTGTTCCGCTAATTTTTCTATGTTAGATTTGGACGCGCTTCATTACCTATTGTTCCTGGCGAAATTTTCAAGGATGGAAAATTCACAAGGATGCCTGAACGCCATCGTAGCCACTTAGATGAGTTGATTGGTAAACGACTTAGTGATGGTTACTTTACATCTTTAATGGTGCAATATGATAAATGTAAAAGTTGACCATTTTTGAAAAATTCAGTGGGCAGTTCCAATTCTTGAGAAACCCCGGAAGCGCAAATACTTATTGAGAAGGTCAGAAATGCACCATCAACATTAGATGGAAATGCATAATCGAAAACTAACCAAAGGCTTTAATACATAAAAAGAGATGGTAAAACTTAGACAACATAAAAATTCATCAGTATGAGTCCAGTGATTCGAGTGAGGATCTACACTGGTCAGTGTCAGCCTTTTAAGGGATGAACAGAGATTAGGTGGTCTGTTGTTAACCACAACGACCAAATAAGAATGTTCGGAAACCATTCTCAATACAGTCAATACAACACAAACAGAACAGTCAAACAACATTATATTTAAAAGCAGCTAGAAAAAGGAAAAGGCTTTGTTGAGATAACTAGAGCCTTCATCATTTAGGCACCATGCACAAATGAGCAAGTCGGCCATTTATTATCATAACGCGAAGGATTAAAGCGGAATCTTTTACCAAAATTATGAATAGAACACCCTCCCTGTTCCACCAAATATTTACCACAAATTAATTAATAAGGAGTATAAAACTATCGGTTTGGTGCAAACGGTTTGAAATACCGGCGGAATGCACCAATGTCTAATTGAAGCGAATTAAACAAAGAACTTTATTCTGCTCCACCTTTAGCTATTTTCCAGAAGTATGAAAAGATAGACAAGCATTATTTCTATTTTCTTCCCCAACGCATGCTCCATTCCCATTGATGGAATCGTCACTGCAATACATAATTTTCTGTGACTTCGATTTTTTCACAGCCATCTTCTCCAAATCTAGCGTCATGGAAGAAACGGCATGATTTTAAATTCACTTAAGCCAAGGGAAAGGCCGAACCTGAAAAATTTTAGATTGAAATTAAAAAAAATCATTATGATATGACAAGGTGTAATAATATCGCAGTTCTATAACATTCAATAGAGCGAATTAATGCATTCTTAAGAGTTTTGCGTTATTTGCTAGTACAGTGAATTCCCAGCTGGTTTTGTGGTAAGATTTTACCCTTCATAAATGAAGAAAAAATTAAAATCACATGATGAATTCGAGAGCGAAAATCTAAGATTTTTGCGGTACTATCTCTTTTATACTCCAAAAGAGCCAAAACTCTCGGTAAACATCATCTTTACTGATCGGAATGGGCTGCCACCCAAATAACCACCGAGTTTATTTCTTTACTTTTGTTTTTCAATTAAATTTGGATTAAAGATAAGGGCGAGCTTCTATTAAAATGAGGCCCTGCTCCTCTTTTAACTTGTTCGTTTGGTATAAATTTGATAGGTACTTACTAGTTAAGAATATTTAAAAGGTTATTTACTGTGTTAGATATAGCATTGAAATGACATCTTTACACATCACAGTACCTCGATACCCTGGCTATATTTCCGCCTCAGCGATAATATTGTTGCAATGAATATTCTGTCACCAGTGGCAATTAAGTTATCGAGGATATTGGGCACAGATGCATTAGTTTAGATCTCCGCGTGATGACGCACGATTTGCCCGAAAACTTTAAGATTGGATCGATCACAGAGGCCATAGAAATAAATTCGCTGAAGTTCAGAGGAGTAGGACGACCGGTGTCAACAAAGACACACTATAAATAATCAAAAGGGCAAAAAAGCATTTAAACTCAAATGAAGAATGTAAAACAAAGGTGATGAAGTCGCTACTTAATTGATTCAATTAACTTTTTCAGTAATTTTGAATGCATTTCATTAACTGTTCGGTAGATAATATAGATTATATAACTACTCCGGTGCGTTTTAATTCTACTGGCTTCCATAACTGTGAGCCTGCTATACGTCCCAAAAACTTTAGTCAAAAATATATAACAACATAAATGCACATCGTCTAAAATGTTCGAATAACTAAAACATTTAACAAGAAATGATGTCGAGTGAGGAAGGAAAGTAAGGAAAATTCGCAACAAAATTTGGAGCTATCAAGTTTTTTGGGGTGGAGAATTTCGTTTCCTTCCATCAAAGTAATAATAATTTGAATAAGGTTGTTTATGATAATGCATTCGGCTGTACTAACCTAGTGCGAAAATTAAATTACTTCTTAATTAAATCTTTTTTGATTACAAAATGCTTTGCTTTAAATGAAGCTAAGAAGCTGATAACAATAAACTTTGTTTTAACTGCACTTTGAACTTTTGTGGTTCGTTCACATCATTCTATGTCCTTACAGAACCTACAGACGCACGGTAATTTTCCTTTTTTTGCTTTCACTCTCTCATAGATCCATTTGCCGATGACGGAGAGCCTAGCAAAGGAGATACCTTAGTTCATATCCGCATCCAGCAACGCAACGGTCGAAAAACACTGACCACCGTTCAGGGTATCCCAGAAAAATTCGATAAGAAGCGTATCCTTAAGTCGTGCAAGAAGGATTTTGCCTGTAACGGTAATATTGTGCTACATGACCAATACGGAGAAGTTCTCCAACTGCAAGGAGACCAACGGGAGCACATTGCCGATTTTCTCAAGAAATACGGACTGGTGAAAGCAGATCAAATTAAGATTCACGGATTTTAATGTGTATCTCCTGACAGGGATCTACGTCCTTATTTAGATGCGGTTATTGTCATACTTATGTTGCAGCGAATAAATCAGTTTTCATTTATATATTCATATTCCCTTGCTGGTGAATCCCTGCTTTTATGCTTTCCGCCTGTCAGGTTGTCTCGCACTTTACTGATTGGGGGAGTTTTTCTTCTGATAACTCAATTTGTCGTGAGTGCTAGTATTGCAATAGCTTACGCAATGCTTGCTGCTTGTGTAGTTGTCCTGGTTGTGTTCATGTAGTTCCCGCCCTGTTTTATGGCAAACGTAGTCGAAGCCTTGGTCGGTGTTATTAGTAAAAAGTAATCAGTAACGACAAATCAGGGGTAATAGAAAATCCTCTCATTTTGTACAAAAATATAGATTGCAATTTTACAGTTGATCCGGATTGCGAAGATCACTTGAGAATAATTGTGCATAATCACAACGGATAGGGTTCCACCTGACTTGTTCTTGGTTGGGGGCGTCACTTCAGTGCGATGCGTAGGCGCTGAAATAAAGGTCGGGGTTAATCTGCTGTTGGTTTAGTTTTGAAATACCAGAGCCCGTATTACTAGAAAATTTATTACATCTACCATGTGGGGACAGGGGTTGGTCTCCAGTTGAGGGTCTCCCCTTTGAGCACCCCTTTAGAGACCAGTATGGGTGGTGGTCGTTCCATCCGCTAAAAGCACCAGCGTCCTATCGATTTTTCGGTGGGCAATCGGTAATTGGAATAAATAGCACTTATTTTTCACTTTGAGAGGGTGTATTCATCAGCATTCTCTCTTAGGTAACGACATATCTGAATACTTGTTTGGTCGAACGCGCTTGATATCAAATCATTTTGAAATACGTCAACTCGCTTTAGTCATAGATGACTGCCCTCTATGCCGTCTCCGTTCAAATAGTCCTAACAGGAAGTAGACATCAATGCTACGATAGGCTACACCAATGCCCTTCCTAGAAGCGGGCACGGGGCCTTATTATTGACTTGAGTAGTAGTATGGACATGCTTATAAAACATAGGTGATCATTGCTTGCCGATAAAAGAAAATCACAAGGGTGAAGAAGTCAGCTTACTTGGCTCTGTTGATCAACTGAGCAAAGAGAATGGAGGCCAAGAAATCAGAGAGGTGCGTCACGCCTGAAAAGTGAACGAATGGCATCATGTTACACCCATTTCAACTAATACAGATCTCAAGTACTATGATAACTGGAACATCAACTCCAAGTAGAAGAACCAACAACATCGCATAAGTCCTCTTGGGTGGCGACTACTAGCCATTTTAGGAGTTAGGTTGAACAAACCAATGATGGTTTTGTGGCGCCACAGCGGTGAGATGGCGGTGTGTGCGACGAAGATGACAACTGGGAGAGTTAAGAGCCAAAGAAGGTAGGCAGCTGCGAAGTGTAGAGGTTCAATGACTTTGCCAATGTTGGAAGCACTCCGCCGTCGACGTAACAATCCCAAGAACCAGAATATTACTGTGACACGCACCGCCACCAGAAGTCGACCTGGCGTCGTGTTCCACACCGATATGTCTAGGACCGGATCCTGATCCAGCTAAAAGGCGGGTCGACATGCATATTTTGAGAGGGTAACACGAAATTCAGACGTTCATTATCTCTTTTTAAATGGGAAATAACTACAATAATGGATGTGGCGGTCTGCATCTATTATCCTATTAGTCATGGCACTAAAACCATTTTAAATGGTACTAAGACAACCAGATTTGGCAGATGGGTTTAAATAGATTTGTTTATTAATGCAAGCAGAGGTCTTGTCTGACTTTATTTTTGAGGGTATCTGATATGAAGTAGGATGACTCACGCATGAACTTCGGTAGGCAAATCACTAGAGTTCTGAGACATTTCAGATAGCACAAAATTACGACGATTTTGCTACCAAAATAATAACCCATTAATATGCAAGCCTTTGATAAAAAACTACAATTATTCGACGTTTGGCGTCATGTCGTCAAAGCCTATGGGTTATATTGACTGAGGTCTTAAAGCCTTGGGTTGATAGCTCATGATTACATCATGAACGTCAAGATTGAATTTAGATGAGTTCACTCATATCTGACCCCAGCACCAGGGCATAAATCCTCGACGTTATAGTTGAGGTTTAGCCGAACTCTCATACTCCAAAGTAAGTCATTCTCTGAACCATCCATTCGTTCTCTTAATGAAGATATCCTATTAAGGGTCTCATGAAATTCAGTGGCAATACCCTAATATGCACTTTCAGGAACTGATCGGGGGGCCCGACTACCTGGAAAGTTGAATAAGTGGTTCAGCCACTGGGTGAACATCTGTTACATTGCAGACAGCTTGAAGCTCACCATGACTACCAATGTTCTGTTGGAACAGAAGAGTGTAACTCGATTGAAGAATGAACAGCTCTTCTGGCAATTAGAATTGCTGGCTCTCAATCAAGCTACTAGGGTTTGCCCTCCTTTTGAGAAGGCACCTGGAACTATGGAGCAACATGAAGCCCACCTTTTCATGGCCATGATGACAGAGAACTCTGGAAGGGAAATCGAGATTGAATAGCGGCATATTCCAATAACTGCTTAATCTCAATCTTTTTTCCTCGCAACGGTTAAGCGTTTCAACGCTCTTCAGCTTTAAATACTGACTCTAATCAGCACCCGTTTTGGAAGCTACATAGCAATTTTGGACTATACCTCAAATAAAACATCGAAATACCTTAACCACACAACCTTCGTCCACGCTGTTAAAACTATTTTTTTGTTCGCACCTTTAAAGGACGTACAAATGAATCATAGAGTTCTAGTGCAAACTTAGTTCAAGATTAAGTATTCGCTTGTTCATCAAGAGGAAGACTGTGTCAAAAAATCAAAGGAGTTCAAGAGCCATGACCCCATTCAAGTCACTGTCAAAGCATGTGCAACAACTCTATTGATAAGGTATGCAGATTCTGTTTCAAGTCAAAAATGAAGCCATCATTTGCATTAAACCCACAAGACTAAAACGTACTTCAAAACCGTAGCAGTTAAATATTAGTCCAAGTCCCCGCAAAGAAAGAACATACACGTACCAGTCACGTGCACCGTCAGGGTTGCATGCACCAGACTCAAGCATAAACACCGTACAGGCAGTATTTTATCTTCAACTGGCATTTATTTTGATGCAACCTTATGTAATACTCTTGAGGTACCAGCTGATCAGGTTCAAGTATTACAACTTGTAAGCGCGTTATTCGCCTGCATATCTACCTAAATATTTGATTTCGGGCTTAACAAGAAATGTTTGGAATGTGCCATTAAAGCTGAAGCGCACGTGTGCTAATATTGAAAAGTAGCTTTTACTGTAATAAATATAGTAATATGCAGTGCACTAATATTTTATAGCCAGTAACAGATAACTGCTGGAGTTGCGGACCCGGGGCAGTGCTTGTTGCGGTCGCAAGATGAAAGACTTTCTCAGGCGCCTCTGCAGTAGTGCACTGCAATAAACAGCTCCGAGAGAGCGAGAAAGACGATTATTTTGGATAAAGATAAACATAAATAGTTGATTTCGCCGCCGAACTGCGCATATAATGTCTTCGACTCGTCTATACTTAACAGTTGGTTCTCTAATAGCCGGATGAATACGATGAATGCATTTTCGCTAATGCATTGCCACACCTCCATGTATCATCGCATTACCATTAAATAATCAATCAAGTCGAACACTCCTTTGGTTGACCATACCCAAGAAGACATGAATACCCATTTGAGCTGAACCAGACGGGTTTGAAAGACATAAAGGTGAAGTCATAGATGCTATCATCCAATATGACACTGGAGGAAGCGACAACAGAGCTCAGATGAAAAAACGGCCTTTCCTATGATAAAGAATGTCAAAAATATTTTGCTTTCAAATCTAACAGTTTTCTGTGCGGAATGATAGGACTTAAATGACGAGTGTGGCCGCCGTTGCATTGCAAAAACAGCGTCAATGTTGTCCTAAGTGAACGTTTTCCTACCTTTTCAAAACAGACATTATTTGTGGAGCCTGAAACTGTTGACTAGTCAAGGCCCATTCATATTTGGAACCGCAGGATTTTCAGCACATCGGTTACGGGTTAGTAACAGGCTACAAGTGAAACAATAACCAAGGCAAAAGCATCCAGTAAAGTAACGCTTTTTATAGAAAACCAAATTGCTGGGTCACTGTTTCTTAAGAGATGGGCTTTGAGAGAATGGAAACAGAAAGATCTGGTCAAGGAGTTAAAGGCAACCGCTCAAGAATGGAAAGTGGTAGATAGATGGCTGAGGCCACGGAAATCATTTTAATACAAGGAAAACTCTCGTGAGAAATGCACAAAATGAGACGTTCTGGATTAATAACAGAGTACCTTCAATCTCTCCCACTAGAAGTGATTACGACTTTGCCATTCTATTAAGTTGGGTATTATAGTGGAGACTATGCAGATTAAACAAAAAAGTAAGGGTACTTGCCAGAGCCCAAATGTAGAGTGCTAATTCAATCGAGATGATGACAATAAGCATAGAGCCGAGATAGAGAAAGATGCGCATTCGTCGAGCAGAGCACTTGAAAAATCCACAACAAAAAGGAAAGGGTTTATTGGCGTCTTCAGCTTCTTCTCCATAGACGGTAAAGGTTAGAGACGCTACGGATGGCGAGGCCGCCATTGCAGCTGCGGCAGCCGCGACCCTCGCCACTGATGCTTCCGACCGACACAATGCCACCGACCATGTGGCCGCCGTCGGCGGCAGATGAACTTCCTTAGTACGAGATCTACCCAACCCACCCACGTGGGTGGTAGTTGCGGCGCTGCTAGAGTCATTGTCACGGAAGCTTATTGAACTCAAAACCCGACGGTATTGTCGCTTCCGGTATTGTCTAACCTACAAAAATAACGATTTCATTTTATACCCTTGTTTTTATGCAGTGGCGGTGAAGATAATAGATCTAGGTGTCTTTTAGCGTGAATTCGAAGATGATGTCAGATCATATCCTTCCAAAATGATTGTAATAGAATCTAAGCGACTACTTTTTCCGTGAATGACGATTGCTAAGATGGTCATATTTAGCGAGGCTGACACTTTCTGCAGGTCGAACTGATGGGATTTTCAGGTAATGTTTGTGTCTTCGGAGATGGATTGATAAAAAGATCTGGTGAACGATAAAAATTAGTGATTCGGGAGTCCGACCTTCATCTCATCGCTTTTCCATGGGAGCTAAGAGTAAACAAAGGATGAGGCTTGATAAACCTCAAGACCACAAGCCCATAACGTTTGATCTATCTCAGGGAGAAGTAAAGATGAGAAACCCACCGTTGAAGATGGACTGTGCGACACAAAAACGGGTAGGAAACAAGGAGGATTGAAAGAAGAGTAGAAGCTTTAATAACTCAAACATTCATCGCCTAGAGAAGGACTTCTCGCTTCTTAAAGAGTTTCAATTAAAGGATAAGAACGCCTAATTAAAGTGTTAAGAATACCACTATTTCCTTTTCCACAATAACGCAATCAACGATTGCAGGGATAACCCTGACTAATCGAACTCTGTGAATCGGCTATTTTAGCCCAACTCAGACGATACGCAGCATTTTTCTAAGATTATTAGTACGTCAGGATGTTGACGAAAAGTCTCCGAGGCTGTAAAACTAAACACAAATGAGGAAAATGATCAGTCAACCAGACATATCTGCTCCTGAAAACGAAGGAGAGCACGTTCAGATAAGTCCCATGGTAATGCGCTTGAATTTCTGATACTCTTCGCTGATAGGTAATAAAAGCCTATGACAACCGAAGGAGCCTACGATGCGTACTACAAGTGAATAGGTGAAAAGCCTCAGGGACTTATTTACAAGTTTGAGCAGCTACATGAATACCACACTCAAGCCCTTACTTGATAATACAGACTCATATAGGAGTAGCTATTAAACTGATTTTCAATGGCAGAAGTAAAGTGCAGTTTAACGCGAAACCATACACTTTAACTCTTATTATTTTCTGCTCGACAATATCGTTGATTGCCATTCCCCATTTCTGATTAAAAACCGGAACACCACGGTAGGGTTATTCCATTAGCACTGCATTTTAAAGATGATTTAGAATAAAAAAAACCTTAACCTCAAATCTTCGGATGACCTCCATATCGTGAGTTTTATTTCGAGTTTGGTAGGTGAATTCCTGTAAGTAATCAACTAAGTTAGCTTCACCTCGGAAGATACGAGCATGCAGTGATTGATGGATAAACATAGTCATACTAAGGGATGGTTAACTGAGAAAACTTCAGTTCGAGAGACTACTAATAACCGGTCCAATATGATTTGGGTTATTATTATTAACAACCGACTTCGCGCCAACTTGTCATGGTTCAAAAACCTCAAATCGATGTCTTCCTTGTGGTCTTGTGGGGCACCGTCAATCCAGAGACAAGCTTAATTAATCAAGGGCAGATGTTGAATGAATGTCTTTTGATGAATGAAAGCTGCCGGACATGAGGGCGGGATCGAAAGTAGGCGGGACTGGTTCAACAGATCGGACCAACGTTGGAACTATCTAATTCAAGAAGTGAAATTGAGGGATTCCCAGTTGAAGACAGTGAAACCACGGATGAGCAGTGAGCACTCGAAGCTAAGACTGAGGCAGCCACATTCCAAGGGAGGATCAGGGAAGAGAAAAATCGTGAAAGATACTACTAAGTCGCCGAAATTTCCAAGCATTCTCTGTGTGCATATTGAAGAAACCACTGACCTCCGCTCAAACGCGATTGCCAGCTTTCTTTATTCCCGAAAAATAAGTAGATGCTCAATACTGAATAAAGGAATGAAACTGGAGATGTACAGTCCATCAGATCTGCTCATGCCTAGGCTTTCGATAGTCATGCAAATTTCGATTGAGTACGATTTTATGTGCCTAGTTGCCACAAAGCACGTTTTTGGCACGATTTCTCATATTTTATGGGTGAAATGTGACCAAAGGCACAATTAAGCCTCATCTTGCTTAGGAAACATGAAACCAAAATAAAATAGATTCATGGCTTGTTAGACATGAAATAATGCATTCAAAGCATTTACGAACCCAGTGAGTGAATTCTGAAAACTCACCTTCTGCTGAAAATGTGAAAGCTCGGCAGGAAGGATTGGGAAGCCGACATCAGCAGTGGCGAGAATGAGAATAAGTAGAAGAGACTCAGCAGTGACGGCGACTACATCTCCGACACTAAATAGAGCACGGGCGCCCTGTCCGTCGAAGGAGAAAGCGGCGAAATGAATTATACGTAGAGTGGCGGCCAAAAAGGACAACCAGATGTGTGCAAATAGTAGGCACGCCAGAGGTTCGTATTCACCTTGGTACCTAATCTACAATAACAGGATGTAACGGTGTTACATCTTATTCTATTGCTGAAATGGAAATTTTCATCCCTTCGCTAAAATGAAAACACCGTCAACTATCAATATATCTAGGGCTTACTCAACCCGGTTCCCATTCTACAACTCATGGTACCACAGAGGCCCATACAAATATGGTCGTCTACCTCTATCCTAACAGCCGAACATCCGCCAGTATTGTGATTGGGTAAAGGTTCTTAGGATCACACAGTAGTTTGCGATAGAGGGAATAAGAAAACATCCTGCGTTAGAAAACAAAAAAAACCACCGACAGCTATATCTCATCAGCACTCCCGGTCAATAAATCGGGTTCAACCATGGAGTTGGATAGGAAAGGGCTCCAAATGAATTGAGAGGCTTCATGTTGCCTTTGGAGAAGAAATTCTATCAATCGACTTATGAAAAATAGTAGTCCGGTCCTCAAGATCATCACAAAAGAAAAGAAGACAATCTAAAGTGGATTTCTTACCCTGAAAAGAAGGTCCGAGGAGCTTCTGAATTTAGACCTCGTCTAGAACGTCAGCGCTTGTGAATTACTAACCAAAGAGACTCTAGCGAGCTGCTTAGTCGACGTCTATGTATACCAAAGCCCGTATGCACCATACTACAAGCGTGCACCAGTCGTTGTAGGCGTGTATCGCTGCGGATACAACTCCTTCGAAATTCGAAGGTAAGTATATTTAGGCATTATTGTCTGTTGAGTGAAGTGACTGCTTTCGTCATTAGAGAATGGCTCCAGTTATAGATAGCAGCTCAACGCGGTGCATACTGAATATACATGCCTACTGATATATCATTAAATGCCCCAATATATAGTTTTGTAGATGCCATTCGGATAGTAGCTTAATGTCACTAAACTCCCCCCCATCAGTCATGAGCGCCAATCTCCATCTTTTCGGTTTACCTCCTTGATGGACGGGTGAGAAAACCGAGGACAAACCCGAATACTTAGCCGCAAGTAATTAAATTGACATTTATCGCAACAAAAATGAAACCGCCCAATGGAGAATACAGTACGGGATTCCCTTCTAGAAAAGTTAAGCATGCCCTTGATGGAAGGCTGTAGTGAACCCCATTAGCGGCTGCACACTTCTACAAATAAAATGCTTATGGCTGTCATTACCTGCTAGTGATATCTTATGACTGAGCGCTCTTGCTAGTGAAAGATTCTGCTAAAAGCACATTATAGTTATAAGAAAAAGCAATGCCATCCACGGCTTGTAAACTCTTCCTTCCTTCTAACAGTTCCCATAAGAAAAAATGAAGAAAATCAGCGATGCGAATACAAAATAATCTTCCAATGAAGTCATAGAGGATCGTTTCGAATTGGCCTCATCGACCACCATTCTTCTTAAGTAGCCGAAAAGTAAAGATAATTTGACTAACGAAAAACATAGTCACTAACAATTCCCCACAGCTACATAACTCAAGGAATATGTTTAGTATTGGGACATTCAATGCTACTTTGTTGCAGGAAAGTTTGTAAAAGAATGCCTGATTCCCTGCTCTTATATATGTTAGCCACCTACCTACATATTTACAAATCAGACTCGGAACGGTAGTGGTTCCTCATGCTTCTAGTTATGCAGCATCAGTAGACAACTTCGATAAGTGAAAATTGCATGATCTTGCTGAGAAAAAGCATATCACCATTATCAGTGAAACACAAATGTCTAAAGAAAAGCACTTCATTTCAGAACATGAACCTAATAAACAAGTACTTGGGGATGTCGCTCTTTGCGTGCACGAATTGAAAATAGAGGAGACGGCATTTAGGATCCATTCAAATAAATTTCCTGACCTAGAAATACCAATGTAGAGGCCAGTAAGGTTCTGCATTTTTTACCATCAAAGAGGCTAATGGCTTGCTTGACGAGTGCCACAAGGATTGGATAACTTGCAGACGAAATTGTTCGATCCACATTACTGGAAGATAATCTCTAGTGAACGGGCAATTTCAAGCCGCTGATTTTGCAGTACCTTTAGTTTCGGGCACCAAATAAGCAATAACGGTTAGGATCTCTTAAATGTGAAAATACTGAGCACAGAACGATAAAAAATCTCGATAGTGCCACAACTCGTATTGTTTTAATTGGCAGTATTTGGAACAGTAAAATCGATTCATCTGAATCACAAGTTTCATTGAGAAAATATTTAGAAAAACTGGCTAATAACATTGTTAATTATGTTTTTACATTTGTAAACATTAGGACTCAGTCGGTATTGTAGCTAAACTCTAAAATGTCACCGAAGGTTACGTAAACCGATGGTAAATTTAGAAGATAGATTTATGAGAATTCGATTCAACCGAGTGAGGAAGACCTCCATATGTTTGTTGGGTTCTCGCATCTTTAGTGGGAGTTCCGGAAAAATGTGACACAGAGCAGCAAAAAATAACGCAAACGAATGGCTGAATCACAAGAAAAACACTGCTGATCCAAAAAGGTCATTGTTGACAGAATAAGTTACGACTAAATCGCATAGTCCCTCTCGGTTCAACTTGGTAGAGACCGACATTGTCACCACCACAAGTACAATCATCACAACGAATGAATGTGACAAAAAGATAAGAGCTCATTTAATCGGAAACGGTTTCTTCAACAAAAGAATCAACATGTTCTGAACTATTTGCAACATTTTAGGTGATTATAGGTGAATATTATAGGCATACAGGAGTCGATCTATTGATAGTGAATTGTATCAAAGTCTTCAATTAACAAGTCTGGTGAATCGCCTGATTCCTAAGGTAATTGCTACAGAAATAACTGATCACGCTGGTCGGCAACGCCAAGAATCTGAGGCATTTGATGGAGGACAGCCATTTGAATAATTGACACAAAAGAGTTCAAGTGGGCCTTGTGGAGAAGTAGGTTCCTTGTTCTTTCCACCTATTGTGTTGCATCGTGAGTTATAGTGAATGGAATGACCATCCAAGCCAGTTAATGCTTGAGTGAAGGAACTGGGAAACTTCTGGCCCCAAAGCAAGAATTTGAAGGACCTGTCATCACTATTAACTTGGATATTATTGACTTAATTGCAACAAGAAAAGTGATAAGATACGACGAACTGACTCAGTTTGAGATCCCTAAATAATTGGCTCAGAACCTGACCTACAGTTAGATTAATTATGTAGATTTTCATCCTATTAAAAGCAGGGTTAGATGAATATGAAGGGCACACACCAATTAAGAGCTTTCAACCTAAAAGCGATAAAGACCGAGCTATTACGACTCACAAGCCTTGAAAATACGATATCATACAACTTCGGGTATGTAGGTGCTGGGGTGTTAATAGCAAAGCGAAAACAACGAAGCGGAAGGTGCGACAGTATATGGTCAAAGGTTTTTGTAGGAAATCATTGGTTTGGTAATAAAATGAGCAGTTTCAGGACTACCATCGAACTGCCCTTGAATCCACTATTACCGGTTGTGGTTCACGACGAATCAGAAAGAGGGCTAAAGTAAGATTCTCCAGTACGTGATGATATAACTAATCAACAACGAAATTGAGAAGCTCAGCTATCGCTGGAATCATAGTAAGAACGTAAGCGCATTTAATAACGAGAATTAGGGATACCTACGTGTAGAATGACTCCGAGGAAGAGATAGAGTACATCAAACGTGAGGTAAATCTCGAATATATCGTGATACTCGAAGGAGAACTGATGTTCGAAGCGGTAGTAATCACGAAGACGAGGCACTCCATTCACCATCCAGATGTCGTACTGCATTCTCATGGGCATCATTTGGGGTAGTGCAAGCTCTGTGCTAACATTTCTTGAAGGCGTCCGGTCGGGTCGTGGCAGTGCTGAAGTCTCCCACTCACATGTTGTCAAGTTGCGATAACAGGCAATTAGACTTAAGTACCAAAACCTGCAAGTGGAGAGATAGATATCCAGTCATGCTCTCAAACGTTGCTGTTAATGGGTTCCAGTAAACACCACTGGCCATTGTTTCTGTAAAGGTTTCAACCAACTCTCTCCACAGTAGCCCTAGTTTTCATGGCGCCATTTACCTAACAAATCAGTCCAGGACTTATTTAGTAGGTGAGGAAGCTATAACAAATAAGATTTCTAGATCTATCTTGGATTTCATATCAGTTCAAATAAATCAAGTCTGGAAGTTATCAGTCTCGTCGTGAGAACTTTACTCACCACAAGAACAAGTCCCTCCTCTTCATTCCCCTGTTGTTTATCCAAAACAACTCACAGCATGACTGCCCAGACCTATCAGCAGACGTGTGATAATCAAGGCAAAAGTTTCAGGCAGTCCCAAAACTGTGATTGCTGAATTTATGTTACCAGTATTCTATTCTGATATATTTTGCCTCTACGGACTTAATCTACCCAATCGTTCAATTAATAGTCATTAAATGATTAGCCAAACTAAAATTTTTAAGCGATAATCGAAATTCCCTGCAATGAAATACACGGAAGTTTATTTTCTCGATGTGTGAATTTGAGCGAAAAAGGAGCATATTGTGGTCTTCGCCGCCAGACGCCCAAATAACTAGATACGTAAAGCACGTCACCATTTCAAATAAGAGCGGATGAGGTTTCACATAATTTCTATTTGCCTACTCGGTATCCCCGTTGCAGAGTCATTGTTGACGCTGCTTATGCAACTGTTATACAGAGGGAATGTCAAATAGGCAGACCCCAATTGAGAAAACACCAATACGCACAAGTTAGGTAATTGATACTTTTGTAAGGGGCTTTAACAGCGGAGGATTATGAGAGACCTTCCTAAGATTGAACTGAAGTTAAAGACCAAGTCCAATTGTCTAGGAAGATGAGTAAAGCAGTAACGGCCGCTAAGACACTAACTGCTAGTACTCCGAGCTGCAGTTGTAAAAAGGTATGATTGAGCAGAGACAGTAGTCCCATCGAAGTCGTTGATTTATGAGCATCATGACGTTTCAATTCACTGCATTCGAAGCAAACTACTGAATTTATTGCAAAGAAAATCATATTTTCGATGTTAATCAGAACCCACTGGCCTTTGGAAAAAAGCGCGCGAAAATATGCGACGGCGACGAGATATGGATTGGAAACTGGAAGCTGAAGAATTCGTAAGCCCCGCATGTGCTGTTATATCAACCTCATTTCACTCTTCGATCACACCTTTAATTCATGTTATATCGTGTTATGGCACTTTTAGCCAAAACACAAAGTACTCGTAGGTATTGATTGTTCCGGCGTGGTTTCACGCGTTGTAAATAATAAGGGACTGTTACAAATTGAAAGACTGACAATCTCCAAGTCCGAATAGGGATGGAGTTCCGGAGAAAAACATAAATAAACACAAAACTGAAGTTTGGGTTCACCCAGTTTGTCTTTGAATGCTTTTTGGTTCCCTAGATAAGTCTTCAGAACTTACACTCATGGCAAATTAAGGAATGTATATATGAACGAAAGAGTAAAGAAAGCTTTTACCAGCGCTGATTGGTATAGCGAAGATGTTAACAGAAGAGAAAGTCTTTAATCGACTTGCTAACTCCAATAACGTTGAATTTGCACTTGCGTTTGCATACTATTAATAAAACAGTCTAGATGCGGTTCGATGCTTAAGGCTGACGTGAAATGTAATCTTTAAGACGAAAGCTGCGTAATGGTTGTAGGAAGAACGCAGGCATTGGCAACACTTCAAGGCCGAATTGCAAGAAGATTGGATAGGTGGTGCTGAGGCATACTACTATACCGATGCTGTTGTTTAAAATGACAACGGAAGAATTGAATGCTTTAAGGACTGCAAGACTCAAGGTTTATCAAATAGACGTCACAAAGTGTCATTAATTCTGTCAACTAGAAGAGTAGAAATGAATGCTGAAAGCAAAAATCTTCAAAGAAGACTCAAAACAACACTACGCATGCGCCGCTTACTGTCTTCTATGGGCTTGTCTAGTTTGAAAGGAAGGTTTTTTCGCGAGAATTGATATTTTTTATCATGAGAGACTGGATAATACCTTAACATAGGCTACCTGCAATGCATTAGCATGGTTAGCGTGGCACAGCTAACCACCACCCTCGCCAAAAGTTAATGATGGCAGTTTATGATTTATTTTTGATGAGGACACCCGTCTCGCCGGAGCGCCTGGAGGTGGTGTGCTATTGTCGCCATGATAACGCAGTGGGATTCATCATAATTGTGGCGCGAGGGCACCATGGCAACTACAGTTTTAGTTTCATAGTTAGAGCCTACAGGAAAGAATATTGCTTGTGACATTTTCCGCAACCTAAAGGATTAACTTGGACCCTAGCATAAAATTAACGGCCGAATTTTCACTAATTATAATTGCACACTGAGGGAGAAACAAAGCACAGGCCTGAACAGATGATTCAATGCCCACACTATCAATGATACTAGCTTTAGCATGAACAGAGACCCACTCAAATGCAGTGCGGATCCAATCGTAGAACAAGGAATTATTATACGAAATCAATATGGAAGCACAAATCTGTATAAAAAATGAGGAACTTCTATATTATTAGGACAGAAAAGATCAAACCGAGTTATTGATCGAACAAATTAATCCAGGGTCAGAATAGAAGTTTACGGGATAATTTCATTGTGAAATCGATCTTGTAAAGTTTTACCAGATGACGAAGGTCGAAAAAGTCGGCCTGGTAATGGGATTTTAATTAAGGCATTTGAGTAGGTGAAGTAATGTGATTGCTAGCACCCATGAAATATGTGAACCTTCGGTTTTTCGGATTTATAAAAAAAGTCTGAAATGACAGCGTTGAAGACTGAATGCCTATGCGTTCAAAGTCATGAAATACATGGTGTGCATTAAGACATGAAGACGTTTACTTTAAATCACCAGTGACGGTTGAACTGAATCATTCTACCGAAAATACAGGGGCAAGTATTACGCTTATGAATGTTAATTTTCGAATTCTTGATAGAATCTAAAAAGCTTTATTATAGAACTAGTTAAGAATTTGATTACCCGCATCAGATGCTGATAAATTTACAATGAAATGCGAAAAACCTTATGACTAGCTGGAAGAATGAAAAAGGAAAATAGTTAAATCAAATGCAATATTTATTAACAAGTTTGATACTAAACTTGAGAATGTTGGTTGTTCAGAAGTAAAAATAAATACTAATAAGAACTCATAAGCGACAACTACAAAGCAGAAGAGACATATTAGAGCGAGGTCAAACATTGTAGATCATCTGAATATATATGAATGGATAATAGCCCCAAGTGAGATATGAGACTACAAATCAAATGTATATATACTGGATTTAATGGTACCGCGGTCGGTCGAGCATAACGGTATGTATCTGCCATCCAGCTACTTAGAGGCTTGAAAGCAGCAATCATTATTGAGATTTAGAAGCGTTGTTAACTCTAGTACAAGAGCCATCGATGCGACTGACCACCAACACTTATTATGTGTTAAGGAGTGACCTTTAACCAAAGAAACACTGTGATATAAAAAAGCCGAACGTCTCATTGAGAAAGATTAAGAGACACGAGTGTGAAAGATTGCAAGTTAAAGAGGGTGAGAGGTCTTCTTTTAGAAAGTAAGCTCGTCAAAAGCGATGGAATGCTCAAAAGAACTGGCTGTAAGCGTTAATTTACTTCCTTCAGCCTGATTAATATTGAAAGGCCATAAATGCAACTAATAATGGCATCAAGAAACTCGACTAAAAGCGACTAACCGAGGTTGCCTTCGGTCCTGGACAGTGAAAGTAAATTGAAAGTTAGGCTGAACACGAGAAGGTTCCTCTTCCTCCGAGCAGAGTCCCCCTGTGGTGCATGGCGCTTGGCGAAGGAAGTCCATTTTAGCTTTAGGTGCACACTTCCGATGCCAGGCGAGGGTGTTAATGCGAGAGAACATGGTCCGGCATCGAGCCGTTTCCGCTTCCCAAAGACTATAGTGCGAACTATTTGATAATTCAGCAAACAAGTGAACTGGTCGACTTGCATTTCCGTAAAGATCTGTCACATACTCTCCATCAACTATAACCAATGTTGCTGGTGGTAGGCGCGTTGAGGAGTCTTAGAAAAATTATTCGTAAAAGAACGTTATAAAAAAGAACGAAAAAGTGATTTTAAGAATGACAAAAATACTCACTGAATGTATAATCCAAGCTGGAGATATTTCCAAAAATATAGCCCCTAGTGCCTTCTATTTCGTCAACAGAAGTCTTTTGGAAAGCGAACCTGGCGAGAAAAGTGTAGATTTTGTCGGTGCTCCATGAGCCGGTGATGTGCAAGGCTTCGGCACTACGTGAAAAAGCAAGAATCAAGAAGGCAAAAGACAGAGCCTAAAAGATGAGAAGCAAAAAAGAGTGAATATAGTGCAATAAAATTATATTTAAAAAATGGCCAAAACTGCAAAATATTTGAAAGATAAAAGCAGACGATAAGGACAGAAAAAAATAAACATACTTTTATGAAAGGTTCATTAAACATCTTAGATCAAAAGTAAAAGACGTAACGAAAGCACGGTACCCTAACGCGGACACCGCAGGAGCAGCAGCAACGAAAAAAACGTATGGAGCAAAACAGGAGTATGAACCAACAAAAAAAGCACCAAGGCCATAAAAAGGAAACAACACATATTAAAGAAACGCAATCAAAAATGCAGTCGAAAAATATAAAACAAAAAATTGATAAAAAAAATAATATAAAAATCAAATTAATGCCAAAATACGCAAAAAGAAATTAAAAAACATTTCAGAATTATTTCGATAGATGCGAACGCACACAACCACCACTTGGAAAATGTCACTTGAGTAAATGAGTCGTGTCGCGCGTGTAAGAGCGGGGAGCAAACGACTTCGGGAGGCACAAAGTCGAGGAATGAGCTAAAAGTTGCACAAAACATCGCTATCCGGGTGTTAGCACTCAGAGCAATGGAGATTGACTGTTAGTCGGCAGAGTGCAGTGGAAGCTTAGAGCTCAATCCAAAGGTGAGCGAGGCGTTGAAGGAGAGAGAGAGAGGCAATAATGCAAATTGGCTCCTCATTTCTCAGTAATATTGGCCACACGAAGGCTATTTCAGGCCGTCCGGTGGGTGTTCAACACTTCTGCCACTCAGCATGACTGGGAATGTTTGGTGAAATGGCAGTAGTGTTGTGTGCATGTGTGCATGTGTGCATGTGTGCATGTGTGTGTGTGTGTGTGTGTGTGTGTGAGAGAGAGATTGATATCCGGAGCTGGTTGCAACCTCGGTAGCGACAATGGCGGTGATTAAATATGATGTAATAATGGCGCGGATGACCGAGCACGCAATAAGGCCATGAGAGGTGGGACTTCCTCAACCAAGAGATGGGACTTGTGAATACTACTGTGGGCAGTGAGTAGACGTGGGTAGGAGTAGGAGGGCATGTGAGTGGAAAGAAGGTGAGAGGGTAGAGGGGTAGAGGTAATGTGGAGAGTGGATGAGCGGATGAGTGTGGATGCGGCCGAGGTGGTATGAGTGGTGGGACAGCAATCGGTGGCAACGTGATGACCGAGAAGGGGCAAGTGCTGGCGGTCGAGGCGGCTGATGGTGTGCGGAGGCAATAAACTTACCTGGCGCGGGTTCAGGGTGATCAGCAAGCTCTGACCCCAGGTGGAGGCTCAGCATTGCACTCGCTGTGTTGAAGCCTGCGACGGACTCTAATTGGGTTCGCTCGGGTGCGTAGTTTTTGTAGTGGGGAGCTTCGGGCATCCCTTTCAATGCTTTCCAATGCAGACAGTGCAGGGGTGGAGGGGCGTGCTCCCCGTCCTCGGATGTGCTACGCCAATGGCAGGCTGGGATGGAGGTGTCTGCAGTGCCCCATAGCAAGCATTACCACGACCACATGGGTCGGTCATCGGGCGCACTGATGCCTTGTCGCCCCCTTATCATTCATCTGGACCTTCTCTCTCTCTACTATCTCGCTCTACCTACCTCCCTATGCGGTCTCACACCTGCCTACTAAAGCCTCTAAATGCCACAGAAATGCCGTAGCCTAGACAGTGCGACCTCAAGGTGGCAATCTCCTGACACTAGACCTTTGGTGCAAATGACCAGTGCGGCCCAACACCTCAAGTACATGGGCTGGGTAATCGTTGGCAAAATTGTCACCAAGTGCATAACCTTCTAGGAGGAAAGAGCACGTGCACTTGGACAATGTCACTTCCAAGGCAGGAGTTGTCAGAGCTGGATTCCAATTATCTCCACACCAAGGGATTGCAATCAGTCAGTCGATAACTTGACGCGCCAGACGTCCTACTGAAGTGGTGAAAAGAGATGCGAACGCACACAACCACCACTGGAAAATGTCATTGAGTAAATGAGTCGTGTCGCGCGTGTAAGAGCGGGGAGCAAACGACTTCGGGAGGCACAAAGTCGAGGAATGAGCTAAAAGTTGCACAAAACATGCTATCCGGGTGTTAGCACTCAGAGCAATGGAGATTGACTGTTAGTCGGAGAGTGCAGTGGAAGTTAGAGCTCAATCCAAGGTGAGCGAGGGTTGAAGGAGAGAGAGAGAGGCAATAATGCAAATTGGCTCCTATTTCTCAGTAATATGGCCACACGAGGCTATTTCAGGCCGTCCGGTGGGTGTTCAACATTCTGCACTAGCATTACGCACGCAGCGAGACTGGAATGTTTGGTGAAATGGCAGTAGTGTTGTGTGCATGTGTGCATGTGTGCATGTGTGCATGTGTGTGTGTGTGTGAGAGAGAGAGAGATTGATATCCGGAGCTGGTTGCAGTCTCGTTAGCGATAGTGTCCTGGTTCTTTTTTGTCTCGGATTTCTCTTTATTTTGCTAATTTGAACTGTGGCTTTGTCAATCGTTTCTTAGTTTTTTGCTTGCTCTTTTTTCCTCTTCGGTGTGAATTTTTACGTATTTCGGGTTTCGTCGTTTTAATTCCTCTTACTCATAAATGCAATCATATTTCATTTTAATTAACCACCCTTTTTATCTTAATTGGCATCGATCGGCATATGTCTCGATGTTTGTTTAAGGTTATTTTAAATTACTTATTTTATTTAAGAGTTAATTCATATCTGCGGAATTAATGCTTAAATCCAAAGCTATTTGTCTGATAATTATGTCATATTTACAAAACATATCCTACTCTATCTCATTTCAGTAGGCCCTGATTTTGCAAACCCGCCCTTAACCGACTCACTGGAAGTCGAATTTTATTTACAAGACGAAAGCCCTATAAACCTCATGCTGATATGTATCGGGCTTGACATAACGAAACATGTACTCAAAGGCGACTTCTATGTATGTGTTGGATACTGCCGGCCGATATGAGCTAGCACTTCTAAGTGTTCGCATCCAATCGCATTGATCAAATCATTTCCATTTCCCTAAGATGTGACTCACGATCCCCAATAATTTGGCGGTTTCTTGGTTAAAGGGTGTGTCCAAATGGCTAGCAAATACCTTTCTGAGCTAGAGTGATATCTAACCAGCATTTTAACGACAAAGGTGACATTTGGACCTGTAACCCAACTCATGAGTTACCAAATCGAGTTTATCATTATGATATTCAACTTCGGCCTTGTAAACTTTACATACCGGCTTTTTTGTAAATATCATCTGCCTAGAATGGAAACTGGAAACATAGTTCAATTTTATTATCAATCGGATATTCTGAAATAAATGAAGAGACAGGACTCATAAGCCAACCTCAAAATGCGAGTTGTATACAGAGGTGAAATGCGAATAATATTAACGAGTCCACCGGGAGTTCTGTCGGGGCTCAAGAGAGTCGGGATGAGGGGTAGAAGATGGAGGGAGAGGAGGAGAAGCGGGTGTTAGACCCGAAGGAAGCAGTCTGGAAGGGAAAGACCTGAGAGTGACTGTGTATACACGCTTTGTCTTCTACACAAGAGTAAACTTCTCCAGCTTATTCTGACCAACTTGGATCATTGTCTTATAAGGTTCCCAGTGAGCTGGGTCGGAATTTGAGGATACTACCATGACTGTCGACTGAAAGGATCCACTTGTTTCGCCTTCCTCTTCTTCCTGATCCTTTATTACCTCACCCGAAAGCGCTTCAACAAATGGTGAATCTCCAGACTTCTCCTCCGCTTTGTGAATGTTACCTTCAACAACTAGTTTTCCTTTTACGGATTTCAATTTCGATCCCCGCACATAAAGGCGATTTCTCGTGCCTAAAGTTGAGCAGAGAGAACTTCCCGCTTCCGTATCAGATGCAGACATCGTATTAGTAGTAGAAGTGGGCTTTTGATTTCCCAGAGTGTCAGAACAGACATTAGAAAGCAATGCCATTGGTGGAGGCGGAAGAGGGCTGGAAAACTTAGATCCTGAATGCTGGTCTAGGGAGGCTCTGCGTTGAAACGCTGAGGTATTTGGAGACCATTTCAACGAGGAGGATATATGAGACGAAGAGGACTGCTGATGTGAGACAGAATGAAGTTGATCTTTCTCATCAAGATTGATATCTGTCGCGCCACTGAGACTCCCTCCCTTGCCACTGCTCCACTCAGAACCAGAACTTGGACCACGGCCAGAGTCACGGTCTTCAATCTCATACACAGCTGGGATTGAGGTAAACGAGGTCTTGGCTGCAGTTGTAGATGGTGTATGAAGACTAAGTTGTGGCGATGGGTAAAGTCCACGTGACGCAACAGGTTCTGAGGCCGTATCAGAAATTGATGATGCAACAGTTATCTGTCCATCAGTACTGGCTTGAATCAACTCAGTGGGAGCTGTAGTTATGAAGACACCCGCTTCTGACATTTTCAATGTATAATCCTGAGAACGGGAGCGTCGAGGACTGATATCCCTCACTGTGGGAGTACTTTCTGGACATACAAAGGAACACACAACCCGTGGAACGAATCCTATCGGGCCCGTACCAGATCTATGGTCTGGGCACCACTTTTGAGCTAAGAACCAGCCTGCAGCGGACGATGTTTTGTCTGGACTTGTGCCCGGATAGGGCATGATTTTCAAAAGGTCACCACGGTGTACGATGATGACTTTATATTTCTCTATCCAGTCTGATGTAGGAAAAAAGTCTTCAATAGCTTTTGCAATCATCTGTACAAACGGAGCCTCGGTTGACGAATTTTGACTTGATAGGGGTCGAGGAAAAGGAATACTTGCAAGATTTAGGGTTTGTGGACGTTTGTATTGCTGAATAGAAGGATATCGAGGGGTTATTTGTGGAGTGCCCATCGAGCGAAGCACAGGGGGTTGGTGATGTTGATGATTGGGAGCTCGTTTTAGTTGCGGAGTGGGCTGAATCGATGGCGTATTTCGAAGACCACCAGCTGATTTCAGTTTCCAGCATATGTCGAATTCGTTTTCACATTCGCTAGAACTGCTGGATGAAGAGTCACTGGAGGCTGATGAGGAGCCTGACGAAAAAGTAGCATTGCCGCGTAAAAGTCTTCGGGACGATTGCTTTTTTCTTCTATGGCGGGCAGATTTTGTGGAAGATCGAGCTGTTTCAAAACTAGATGAGGAGTCAGAACTTGAATTACTGCTTGCCATCTGATGAGATTTTGAAGCAGGTACTCGTTTGGCATGGTCGCAGTCCATTCTTTGTCCTTCATTATCTTCGTCGTCATCATCCGTGCTATCACTGAGATCATCTTCGTCACCGGTAGATAGAGACAACCATTGATTTTCAGTAGAGGTGTGAGCAATCATGGAGAGGGCTAGACTATCCGTTGGACATCTTGGCTTCTTTCGACGCGCATTTTTTACCGTGGAAGTGGGAGGGGATGGACTGGCAGAGGCTTGCCAGATCTGCGTGGGTTTAATAGACTCGAAGGTAACCACGGCAGAACATGAACGACGAGATGAAGAACTCCGAGTTCGCATAGATCCTCGGAATCTCCGATCCTCCACAAATATATGAGCGGAAGTCTCATCGCCACATCGAAACTTGCGCTGATCTATGAAGTCCGGCGTGGTTGACTTTATTTCGGGTGAGAGCCCCCCCCAATTTGTAGCCTGCGAGAGCTCTCCACGTTGACTTCGTGATTTTGACTTTGGTTTCTTTGTTAACACATGCAGCATTTGCCTAAAAGTAGAGCATATCATCTTAGTTAGACGGCGGGTATAGGTAGAAATCATGCATGCGAACAAAGAATAGCGGATGGCGCTACTTACTGCTCACATCTAGACAGGTGGATTCGATTCATTGAGTTCTTTGTGGATGGTGTATTTTTTAAGATGCTGACTAATAGGTGTATCAACCATAATGCATTTATGTTAATTACCCATTCCGACCCTGGATGGGGCTATTATAACTTCTCTCACTCGAACATTCCTTCTGCCCCTCAGGAAACCATGTAAGCGTAAAACTACATTCCTCCCAGACTAATGGTAGGAGATGTTTTGACGACTTAAGTGGAGAATTTGGTAGCAAAGACGGCCGCCAGAAATAGAACTCTGTAAAGGTGGACGCCAAGTGGCTTTTAGAGAAGCTGAGTTATTTATTTTCTGCTGAATAGTTGACCAGTAGAATCATGCAGCTTTCATACGCCGTAGCAGGGATGCAAAACTCAAAGTCTTGGATTCAGTAGAGTTCTGGATTAGGTCTGCAGTCGTTTGTTGAAATTCATAACCGTCGGGTGTTAGAGTATTGCTCTTCAAAACTTTATTTTTTGTCCTCACTTGTTGTCCACAAACCATTTCAACTTTACACACATCCATAATCCTCACAAAAGGCTTATTCACAACAGTTTATCAGAGGCTTGCATTTGTCTAAAGTCAGAATGACGTTTCCGATGGTTTATTACCCACGTTACGACGTGGTGCATGTGAATTGAAGGTAATGTGAATAACCACAAGGCTGAGACGAAAGAAAGGCGTACAAAAAGGAGCGTCCTAGTTTCACATTAATAATTAAGTCAAAGTCAGAGACAGCACGATCTGCGTAAGTTTAAAGTATTTCATTCACTTTAGGCCAAAATATGTACAAAAGATGACTGAATGGATACTCGCTCACAAAGTCTGCAATCATTTATATTATATTTTTATAAATAAGCAAGATTAGAACTAAACAATTCCGAGCAAACAGATCTTCAAATCATGGGGTACACTTTACCCACAAGGTTTGCTGTCCTACGAAGGAGTGGGAATCGCGACTAAGGCGAAATTTGTTCAAAATAAATGTTTTCAATTCAATCCAAGCGAATTGGCAGATATCTCGTTGAGAAGTGTATTATTTTAATGCCCTAGTAGCATGGACATCTAACTCGGTTCTTTGATCCTAATTCTTTTGAAGTGTTTTACATTTTTTTAGTGACCTCACTGTTAGGAGATGCTGATTCGACAAAATATGTCTTCCGATTCGACTTTGTTTTTTTCTTCACCTTCTTAGGCTTCTTCTCATTTTCAGCTGTACCTCTTCCTCCACCTACCAACTGTTTAGAAATATGAGCTTTTAGATCAGTTGTCGCAATCACATCATCCAGATCAAGGTCTGCCAAGCACAAAGTTTGAAAGCGTTACTCAGGTGGCAACAGCTGTTGCGTGACAGACAGACAACCTGGGCAATAGCAGTAGAAGAATTGGAGATGCGATAAGAGAAACAGTGGAAGCCATTATCTGTAGTACGATTGTAACATGCTATTTTTTTGCTGCAACACGCGCTATTACCCAACGCCCTCATCCTCTACATCCAACTTGTTCGCTCGTTCACTCGCCACCTTTTCACTCTTCGTCTAAGAACTTTATCGGCAAATAAAATTGCTTAGTGTTGGACCAAAAGTGTTGGACATATTCTCTTGTGTGCTAAACAATTTTCGGACAAGACAGCTCGACCGGAAGTCCTGCCATTTTAGATGGGAAAAAAAAACAGAATCGAGTGACCAAGTGAGAGCCGTTTTTGGTAGAGCGACCTTATCGGATGATTGCAACACATTTCATGATCATCGGTTTGGCTCTAATTTGAGTTCAAGCTGTTCCCAGCAGCAATTTTGAGTAATATAAAAATTGATTTAATCAGGAGAGATTGTTGTTTTGCAATTAGCATTTTTGTAGTGTTCAGTGTTAATTTGAATAAGAATTCTGGTTTGTGTGAGTCAGCAAAGTCAACCGAATGCATAAAACAACTAAACTGACAAAACTCCGAATGTGTCGAATCTCTCCCATGTCATTGGAGGGCTACCACGTAGGTGCAAAAACTTATCAGCATCCTTCATTAAAGACTATATAGGTAGACCCGTCGATTGACGCCTTTATGAGGATTTGCAGGGCGTCTATCATTGAGATTTCAAACACTTACATGCCACTCCTAAAAATGTTATAGAAGTTATTCTGTACGAATACAGTTAGTGGATCCCTGTTTCAAGAGTGGGAGGTTGTTCCTCTTTTTAGGCAAATTGGAAAACATGACGTTTAATCTGCTATTTGGGCTCGTCAATTGTATTAACTACTTAAGAAACAGAGCATCATTTAGAATAATTCTAAATATTTAAAAAAGACACTGGTGTCTTTGAACCTCAGGGAGAACCGATTCGAAAGTTGAATTAATGTGTGATTTATAAATACTCCAAAACCAATTTTTTGCACATCAACGCGTTGGTACTAAGTTTCAAGATGAACGTTGATACTTCCTTGAATTGAAGGTTCTCAGCAAATTGAAGTACTATGGTTCCATAATGATCGAAATATGAATGAACCCAATAGAAAGCGGTTTAATCAAAGCAAGAAAACCATAATTGTAAGGTGTGCTTTAGGCAGTGCTTGCACGGCATGACAATTATTTCGCACAATTTGTTTATCAAATTAAAAATGAAAATATATGAAATTTAATAACTTAGTGAATAAATTTTTCTGAGGCATTCAGATAATCATAAAATGTTAGCAATTAAAGGTAAAAGTTGACATCTGAGGTGCTCGAGGAATGTACCAAGCAATTGCCCGAAAAAATCCTTTTAAGTGCTTAGTATATTAAAAAAAAAAACTTGGAGGCGAAACAAAGTCAGGCTTTTGGTGCTTCCATCTATTATGCTGGACGGTCATTTTCAGTCCTCGAGCAATTAACGTTGGCACTTCTCTATGATGGGCAAATAGGGCTAGGCAAACAATACATAAATTTAAAATTTTCCCGAAATGAACTTTAAGATAATATAAATTATTTGATTATCAAATCTAATTGATGAAAAAACGACTAGACAAAGAAAGTACGACTAATGACAGAGGTCTGTTTACGTAAGTTAAATTAAAATAATCGAGCACAACTGTGGCTTAGCAGTCAGATGTTGAGTTTCGAGTTGGTTCAAAATTTCGACTCGCTCGATAAAGAGGTTTGAAATGTATGGAAAGCCTCTAAGATCATGCCGTTTTTTGTCAATGTTGAAATAAAAACAGCTTAAAACACGCGAAGAGGAAACAAATGCCTTCACCGAAGACGAAGCTGACAGTTAAAATCATCCAGTAGCCAATATAGTAAAATGGGCCAAAATTCTACTTTTTTTGAAATGTGACCGAAGGATTTAACAGCCGATATGAAAAAACCCTTATTGAAAGGGTTTGTGAAACAGCTATCATTTTACTAATCGATTCTGAGGTGAATATTTTCAAAGGAAAAGGCGGTGTTGGGTACTCAAACAACGAAGAAACTAACTAAATTTGAGCGATTCTCGGAAAAATTACCCCAAAGAAGGCTGGAGTTTGCTAATCAAATTCAGCGCCTTTAATAGCTAGCACTTGACTGCGCAGTTTCTGCAAGAATCGTAATGAACATTGGTAAGCTATTTTATACAATGATGGTTAGAAAGGAATCATTTTAATTAAAATTAACATAAAAAATGAACAAACATACTCACAGATTCATTTATTCTAGCATGGCATTTTAGAAGAAATCCAATGGCAAACCGGCCTCAGTAAGTATAGTTTCCACTTTGGATCAACCACCGGCTCAGTAAAGAAATGCTCGTAATAAGAGGAATAAAAGGTGTAATAATAGTTACGATGATGACGGCTGTTATCCTCTGGAGATGTAAATGCGGTGATTTGATGCCAGTGTTGGCAGTACACGTTACCCTTCGTCGTCTCCACCAGCGAACCAATCAGCGACGGCAGGCTTCTGACCAATCGGTTGTGAACGCTTATCTGCCCCCTTTTTTTGAAAATCGAGTCGAATAAACTGCAAATAAGTAGAAATGGTTCATTTTGCAAATTTACCTACAATAAAAGAGACCTAAGAACCAAGAAGTACAAAATACTAGTTTTTCGACTGACTTCTAGGCAGCATTATCAATCTTATTTGAATAGTGTGTGCCCCAACATGTAATCTAGCAAATGTAACTTTCGTTCATGTTTAACCGTCCTTTGGACTTTTCTATAGTGTAAGGACTTAAAAAAGCTCCATCTACTATCACAACACGTAAGATGTTACGGATTACACATTTATCCGGATTTTCTGGGTTAGAACATTTTTGCTATGCTAGTTTCAAGCGAGTGAGATTTCTTAATGCGAAACTTCAAATAATTAGAAAAATCTGAATAAGAGGTTGAATTTCGTATAAAAGAAAAGCGGTCCGAGATGATCCGGAAGAAATGTAAATGCAGCTGAAATTGTGTCAATTTGGATGGTAAACCAACTTTCTCCAAAAAATTTACAATTCTGACAAGCGAAGTTGTCGACTATGATTCTTCTCATTAAATCTTAGATATATGCTTTGCATATTGAATGCTGTGCATTGTAAATCTATTGAAATAGCAGTAGATTTCGCAGCTGGTTATCTTTGTAGTCCAAAATGATGAAAGAAGAACCATTGCCTATTTTGAAGAGATTGAAGTTGCAAACTTGACCGTTTGATTTGGCACGTCTTCTGGTGACCTCCTTCAAATACTAACCGTCAGTCTCAGAAATGGGCTGCGAAATGTTTGAGGAATTAACAAGAAGGCCAATCCCAAAGTTGTGCAGGTCATCCTCTAGAAAGTCCTATAATGAATGACCATTACGGCTGGAGTACTTGACTAAGGTCAATTAGATTTATAATGGTGATAATAAAAATAGCTATTGTATTGCCGAAGAAGTCTGACTGTGATCTTACACACGTTCTGTTGAATTTTGGTCAACAAAGCTAATGAGCTTTGATGTACGAAAATAACGTAAATAAAAGGGAAGTCGTTCAGGGAGAGGTCGATCATCAGAGTGTAAAGCCTCCTTCAGCAATTCCTTATCAGCATCCTTCTGGCAGCACATCACCATTTCAGCAGTTTTCCAAAGAATCATTGGAAATTTCATTCTCGAATGCGTACCTCTTTAGCTACTTCTTTCGATTCTCCGGCATTCTACTCAAATCGTTGCGTATTTAACTGGGGCCCTCTTATATATATTTATGCCCAGAGTGGTAAACTGCAAAAATTAGGGATGATGTATTATTTCACACCCCAAAACTTTTAACATGACGGTCCATAATAGAAAATTTCCCAGCTGCAGAAAAAAGTTAAATGTCACCTTTCGGAATTTTTTTTGCTTTTTCCATTCGGAACACCCAATTAGGAGCAAACAAACTTTACCCAGTTTAGTTAGTCCCTTCAATGCTTTTCCAAATTGCATATTCATTTCGCAACTCGAAAATTTTGACGAAACGCCACCCTGCTGCGCTCAAGAGAGATAATTAGTTCGGCCCTAGCTAGGCAATTAGTGCCGTTGCTAGCAACTTCTCTGGCAATGTAGTCCCAGTTCTTCCAGCAGCTATGCGCAAAGCAGAAGGCGGCCAGAGTTTTGATAGTTCAGACGGCCACTAACGGATGACTTTATTGGTGGGGCACAGATTTTACAACCATCCAGTTCAACGAATTTTAAATAAGGCTCTAAAACCTCTCTGCTAATAATAAGAGGTTCTTAAATTGCTAATTTTCATTTGAAATATATAGGAGTCAAATGCATTTTGAAAGAAAATTTAAATAATTAGATAAAATTTCTATAAAAAATATTGGAAATTCAAATGCTGAAAAATAAAAAATATTGAGTAGAATGAAGTGGACCGATGACACAAGTTTTTTAAATCAACACAAGCGTCTATTCTCTTACCTAGTGGCACATATTTGAAAAAGTCAGAAAATGGTACAATTCTGTTTTATCCAGGATGAAACTTTTTATTCTGACCAATCGCGGTTGCTTCGGTACATCTCCACTACTTTATTGCAAATCTTTCAGTCCTAGCTGAAGACAATTTGAGATTAATAACGTTGTGTCGATGTCACTTGCTTCATTACCATTCTATGCTTTAAGCCAACACCAACAAGCTTAGTATGATGACCTTTTTGCTCTTTCGGTGATTTAGACTATCAGTATTCGAAGATGGACAACCGCAAAAGCCAACCACTTCTGCTTAAATCGCTACAGACAAGACGTTATGGATTGTCGGATCGTTCCTGGAAGTAAGGGAGCAACGATTACCACCATTGCTTGCGTGCCACTAGACTCAAATATGGGGGAAAATAACTCAAAATATTTAGAAGCCTGTGATGCGTTTGTCTTCTGCACTTAGAGCAAAGTAAAAAGGACAAAGGTGAAATAAGCTTCGGATTTATCGGGGTAACAACGGCAGTCTGGATGAACGACACATTAGAGTAGGGCGCATAAAAAACAATAATGAAGCGTAACATTAGTGAATGGCACTTAAAATAATTCCATGAAAGCGACATAACAACTTCAATTTGAGTATTAAATATAGAGAATCAAATCAAATTCTACGTTTTCAAGATTTACGTTTAGCCATAGCCGTTAGGCATCATAATCACTTTTATCATAAAAGAACTAACTTAAGCTGTCCTTACCAGCGCTTCAAAATTGGGTTATAATTTATTAAATGAACCCTTTATTGAGTCCTGTTGTATTAAAACTAGGAAGTTAGTACTCTGCGAAAGTATTATTAAGACAAACAATTATTATATATATTTTTGAAACCCAATCAGTTGAAGTGCAGAAGGTCTGCGAGGTGAAGTCTGCCCACTAAACGTGAATGTTCGATTAAGAAATTGAGTTTGTGGCTCACTCACGTTCTCTCTCTACCGCTGTTGAACGTACCATGATTTCCCCTAAAGTGATTTCAGAGACTCGCCCAAAGTTTCAATCCCGGCAAATTCCTCTTATGTCATTTCTTAATCTTAAGTCCTTTTTGACGTTTATTATTCGTGTCAGGTCTTTTCAAGGTGAGAAATTTCATCCTTATCGTTTTTTCCATTTCGGTTAAGAGTTTAACCTTGGAGTGCAGATTGTGTAATAAAAGATTTAATCGACAACTTTGAAATAACCAAGTTTTAAGTGACAAAAATACAATACACAATTCTATTTCGCAGTGGTCAAACCTACCCTCGACCTCCTCGTGGTTACCACCGGTAACCCCAGGGGCAACTCTGGGGGCTAATGAGAGGGGTGGCCGGGTAGGATTAATCAACCGCCGGATGTATAAATTTAGATTATGCCAGCGAAATTATAACCTCATACAGCCTGGTAAACGAGACATAACGTAAACACCTGGATTCATGATCTCAAAATGGGCTGTGGAAAGTGCGTGCATGTAGCAATGAATAGAATCTCCGCCAGAAAGTTGGAAAGACTTTTGAAAGAGGTATGAAGATTGTCTGCTATTAGCAGTGTTGAGGACGGACGAGGTGCCACTGTGACGTTGAACTACTACCTGTACGATGAAACCATGCCATAGAAGTGATTAGAGAACCGAAGATGTCGATAAACGCCTTTACTGTCCTCTGTGTTCATTGTTGTGCGCTACTTGTTGTAAAAGCTATTTGTACTTCTTTTATACCCCAATAAGTCCTTGAGGCCTGCCCTATTAAAGTAAAAATACGAAATTGGTTACCCTAGTCTTAAAGTCATGCACCTCCCCAATTTATAAGCGAGGGCGAGAGTTGATTCTTCTTACGAGATCGTAAACAGAGATCCAAGCTATGAATTTAAAAAAAATTTATGGCCGTGGCAAAAGTAGAAACATTTGTTAAAATCGCCTTGTTCAAATATTGCCGAAAGGTTATTTGAGCTAATCCCAATAAGACTCCATCAAAGTAGGGAATATCTTCAAAGTTCATTGAAATTCGCCAAATTTTGATCTCAACACGATGGTACTTGTCGTTTTATATTAAAAGACATTAATCTTTTTGCTTTGATCTTGACTTACTCGTATTGAATTGGGCAATAATATCCTAATAGATTAAAACTAACATTAGTTTGAAAAATTTCTTCCCTTTGACAAAAAGGTTCAAGATGCTATCATTCTCAGAAACATCAAACAAGTTTGAGGAGTCTCCGTAAGACCTTGATATTATTAGAAACTCAGAACTTCAAAATCCTATGAAATACATAAAGTTATTGTGGATCTATGAACTTGGTATGGATGCATTAATCTAATGTACAAAACACACTTTAACTATTTGAAATTGAAGTAGTGGGCATCAACTTTGAAAGGCTGCTTGTTGGCTGCTCCATAGATTCCAGTTTGCAGACACCAGTGATTTTTTTGGTATGCAGTTGTTTAAAAAGAATATTGTTTGCTTTCTTAAGGCTATTGTGCACAATTCCATCGCCAGTGATGCAACCTTTGTGCTCTGATCAACTCTTGAAAGAATAGGTTTTCTCCGGAAATAGATTCAGTAATTTGCTGTTCACAGCAAAAACCGACTCATTATACTTGGAAAGGAATTTCATTCATACCAGTTGGAATTTCACTTCTACTGCTGCAATATTCATAAGGTCGCCTCACAACTGCTGTAAACAGGCAAGCTACGTGCGCACTAGAAGGCATAATGATCCACCTAAGAAGTCCATTTATGTTTGCCTCAGTATAGTCATGACCTGTTTATTTGCGCATTAATTGGTTTGCAGTTTGTATTATGAATTTGTCCATGAAGTGGCTTGAAATCTTAAAAAAGTCCCCTTCATCAGTATTAGCCGGAGCGGGACACGGGTAAGTTTGATGAAGGGTCGATCACGGGAATGATAGTCTAGCAAGTAGTCTTTGATGTTGATATTAAGATTCCGATCAAAATCTGCTGTTTAGCCATCATCTCGTCATTGATATCCACTTAGACATCATGTTCTTGCACAATTTATCCCGCAGGTACCTGATCTGGTGATTTTTATAGGATGACCTCTCTCGATCATTTTCCCGCAAGGGTTAGAATAATTTCTCGTACCTGTTTAAAGTGCTTGGCATGAATTAAATTACCCCTGAGGACTAAAAATTTCGGGACACTCTGATGCCGGCGGTCTATTAGCAGAAAAGATTAAATAACTAGAGTAAAGTAGAAAAAAAGCACTGTTTGTAAACATGAAGTCAATTATTTTTAGACTTTTCAATGAATATTTACTATTTTGCTTCTATGGCTTGAAAGTCTATTGGAAGCAGAAACGAACGAATGCTTAGATGTTATGCTCGAAGTCTACGTAGAACAGTCATTGCTGGTCTTTTCGAAAACGATTTTAATAACTGAACTGGTCCGCATCATCCCAGTTATGCTAAGTCTTAAGTGAACAAAGTGTTTTTATTTCCAAGTGAACATGAGCAAGCTAGTGATCACTAGACCACATGCCACTCAGTATTCCTCTTCAAGACACCCTTGGCTCTACAGGTAGAGGCTTTCATCTTAAACATAAAAGCTCATGTAATTGAATGATACATTGATTTGCACCGCAATCTCACCACAAAACTTCCTTTACTTCAAATCCGAAATTGAAAAGTAATTAAGTAACTTCCTTAAGTCGTTGCTTCGAAACGCAAGGCCATTGAGAAAGGTACGGAATGCTGAAAACTGAACTCCATTATAATTACTTTATTTTATTTTTTTTATTTATTTACTCCCCACCAATTAGGGCAAGTCCCATGGACTTATTGGGGGTATGACAGAAGTATAAATAGCTTTTACAACGAGTTGCACACAAAAGTTAACTCAGAGGATAGCAAAATCGTTTACCGACGTCTTCGGTTCTCTAATCACTTCTATGGCATGGTTTCATCGTACAGGTAGCAGTTCAACGCCGCAGTGCCACTTCGTCCGTCCTCGACACTGCTAAGGGCAGACAATCTTCATACCTCTTCCAGAAGTCTTTCCAACTTTCTGGCGGAGATTCCTTTCATTGCTACATGCACGAGCTTTCCACAGTCCCGTTTGAGACCATGAATCCGGTTATTTATATCGCACCTCATGTACCGAGCTGTAGGAAGTTGCACTTCTGCTGGGATAATCTAATTTCATGTGTCCGGTGGGTGATTAGTCCTATCCGGCCGCCCCTCTCATTAGCCCCCAGAGTTGCCCCTGGGGTTACCGGTGGTAACCACGAGGAGGTTGAGAGTAGGTTTAACCATCAACTCCATTATAATCGTGTAGGTGGCAATCGATGGATGTTAAGAGATCATTCGAAAATGGCAGCTAATTTAATGAAATATATGAAAGCAGGAATTCAAATGTTGCTTCTGATCATGTAAACGTGATTTAAAAGCAGGTCCTACTTCAAGGACATAAATGAAAATAATGACCTAAGATGTAGCTTCTATTCCACAAGTCGCTCCTCTGAATTTATTTTGAAGATCATGAGTTTATTTTGCATAAATTTAGATAATGTCCTGATCTATCATTTTTCAATGAAACTGAAATTTTTCATTTGAAAGAAATGCGTTAGACATTCGATCCGGGATTATGAACCCTAAAACAATATTCAGGATGGATGCTAATGGCTGATTCATTAAGCGAATGTTCTTTCCAGTTTATTTAACAAATTCAACTAAAGAGTTATAGTACTACATTCTAGCAAAACCAAGCAATTGCTTTGGTATCGGCTTGGTCAAATAAGTTCCTTCGTAAAAACATCAACTCTTTGAAGGTCCATGCGTCAGAATAGTTTTTTGGAGTGCCACATACCAGCTGATTACTACTGTGAGCCTATATACAGCCGTCGTAATAATCCAAAACTGGCAAAAGCGTCAAATAAGATTGCATTTCGAAAATGAAGCTAGATTTCAGCTTGTCATCTACGAATAAGTTGCGGTAGAAAATCACGGATTTGCAGTCTTAGTAGAATAAAGTGTTGGAGGTCGAAATGCTTGCATTTAGTTCATATGGTTCAAGTGGTCATTCAGAGATGAGGCTTTAGCGAATGAATGTGATCAATGGTGAATCCAAGACGCGAGAAACCATCGGGTCAATTTATCGAATGAAGGCGAGGAATGGCATTCCATGTGTCAAGTGACTGAACTCTAACCGAACTACTTTCTTTTTCATGGTACTCAAGGTGATCCCAAACACGTAGTTTCCAGAAGTCTATTGCAGAAGGTGATTATAATGGGCTCGTAGTGGATTGCATTGCAGCAGCCACCAAGCTATACCGCACAATCGTAATTTAAACAAACTGCGATCTCATTCAAAAGCGGCATCTAAATCTTTTTATGTAGCGTCAAAACGCAGCCCCTTTAACATCCTCTGGGAGGTTTCAATTTCATGTTTTGCCATGTTATTTTCAATGAAAATGTATTTGTAACAGAACCAAAGAACATAAATTCGTTTAGTTTTCCTAAGTGAAGCAGCTAGAAAGTATGCAATGAAGGTTATTGAGAACTGCAGCGAGAACCATCGACAGTTTAAATAATGAACTGAAGCCTAGCTATAGAGCTCTTTTTGATGGCCGAATTGAATGCGAAATAGTGAGCAGTGTCGGCATTCAACGGTTTATCGGCGTCGTTCAAATCGCATTTGTATTTTTGGAAAGGATAATCCTAATGGTCTCGACAGACTCAAATTGGCGCTAGTGATTCAGCCCTACCATTATCTGGAGACCGCATCATTCAAAGAGCCTTCTGTGTATATACGAGTTGCCTACTAACCGTTTGTTTTGTATCGCAACAACAACAACAACAACAACAACAACAACAACAACAACAACAAAACATTCAAAGAGCATTCTAACAGCTTCATGCGCAACATAAGTAAAGGGACAATATTAATACGTGTTTTTACGTCTGCCATTCAACCTATTTTTATGCTCCTAAGCCGCCTATAAAAGAGTGAATAGAAAATCAGTTGTTGGAAAGCGAGTCCCATTAAGTCTTCACACTTGAAATTTTCAAGCCGGTTCGTTTGAAGACCTCGAATATTTTCGTTATCGGAAGACGACACCAGTAGCTCTGCTTGAGGACTTTGACTCCATTCCTTAAATTTAACTGCCTCTCATTGTTCAATGATCATTTCAGTAAAGTTGCTCAATGATATAACTATATTTATTTTCTACAATCCACCCTGCGTTTGTGATCTTGCCGACAGTTTAATTGGTCCTGGGATTTAAGCAATGTAAACTCTTGAATAATACGCTAAAACCTCCTTCTCTTAGCGATACTATTGACGATTTAGACCACGAGTCACTTGGTGATAAAGCATTAATATCAGATTCAGCAGTCAGTCGCGATTCTCATAACTTCCGATTTCAAATTCCAGGAATTTCGGAACCTTCAACCTTGAGATCTAGTAATCTTTCTCTATGACTAGATTTGTAACCTCTTAATTTCGATTGTCTCCTATATATTTATCTATTTTTTTGTATCATGATACGTTAATAATGTGAAAAAGATCTTTTTGCTACCCCTTTGTGGGTCCATTGTCTGATGTCAAATATTAGTCTCCCAAGAGTAAGTCGGATTAATATGATTCTAGAGAATAGTGAAGCATGTGCTGCCTTGAAATACTGCGAATTTCGCTGATCTAAGCGGACGCTTTTTTAATTCTACCAAAATTGATTTGAAATCCAATGGACTTATCACTTTCAAGCTCTGCAAGCATTATTCGATGAAGGAATACCCAATTCTTTCGAGACTGCAAAGTTTTCTGCAGCTGCTGATGAGGTTGAAAAGAGATTTTTTCCGAAACAAAACGAGTTTTGGGAAATACGGCTGAATCTGACTGCACTACTGTTGATGATAAAGGCGTTTCACAAGATGGGGATGAGAGGGAGCTTACATCCAGGGCTGTTAAGAAAGAAAATACATTCAACTTCAAACGGATTATTAATTACTTTCAGGTCCACTCTTTTCTCTTCCTCTTCCTCATTAGGCTTTTAAAGTCTCCTAAGTCTCTTTGGAGGCGAACTTTTAATAAAGTAATTTGAACGGACATGCAGTAATAGATCTAAGGGTTTTGGGCATGTTCTCTCCTAGAGCCTTCAGTTCAAACGGTTCTAATTTAATCCTTTTTGTCAAATTTAAGTTCTTAAACCTATAGTTGATCATCCACCATGGAATCACTAGGTGAATAGACAATTCAAAGACTGACTTTGCTAAATAGACCCCATAACTAAAGCTAAGGTTTTTATAATTAATTATTTATTAGGGACAATGAATCGCAAAGCGATTTCGGAGGGTGTTCTTGAGAAATTCAAGTGAAATTTTCCAGGATACACAGCAAAGAAGAGCCGAACAAATCGCATTCTATATTCTAATAGAACGTGGCGTTACTAAGCAATTGTTCATTCGCGGCCAATATTCCCTGGCTAAATCAAAGTGCTGACGGGTTTCAGGCGTGCTTAAAAAACTGGAGAGTTGGAAAATATTTCTGACATACAAATAAAAACAATATTGAAAACAGATATTATCCAACTCTGATACCGCGACGACAACAAATAAACTTTGATTGTGGACTTCCTCCTTGGACTATCAGTTCAAATAGGGCTGGATTTTCGTTTTTTGCAGTGAGAACAAGCCAGCGAGTTTCGACTCCGGGTCACAATACTAATGAATTTGTAGATTCTTAAACGGATTTCTATTTCTGACATTGGGTCAATTTCTCTGCAGTACCTCTTTTCCTCTTCAAACCCCTGTCATACACATCTAGTTTCAGAAGACAGCATGATTAAGCCAATTACGATATGGTCGACAAAGGACAAGAGAGGTGGCCAGATGAAAAAGATGGCCCGGAAAAGCGTCAGAGAGTTGTAAAGAGGTTCAATTTGTATGCACAACCTTTCCAGATGCCATAACCTCAACATCATTGCAAACAGCAAATCAAATCCTCCTAACTCTGTCTTAAAAGGACATTTCACGCTTTGAAGGGCAGGTACCCTCGACAAAACCTTGAAATCACCATTGTGAAGGAATATAGGAAGTTCATTCTAATACTAATAAAGTTGTAAGATCGAGGAGGATACAATCCATGACATGACAATTACCTTCCCCAGAAGGTCTAGGTATAAGAATGAGCCTAAGCATGAATTCCTCCAAATAGTATAATTTTATAAAGCAATCGCCGATTCCCTTAAGTGAAGATCTTGCAGAGTTTCAAACTTTTATTATCTCATGAGAGTTTGACTATCCGTCTTTCAAATTTGACATTTTGGAGGATTGGTTGACAATTATGACTGGTGTTAAAAATCACGATCACTGTAGCAATCATTCTTAATTAAGTGCGACCACTGAACAGTCGACAAGATTCTAGGACTTCTAGGACTTCTGTACAATACTTCAAAACTTATCAAATAGGTGTTTTATTTGATCATATTTCTACTGCAGTTAATGAAGGCACGAAACACTCAGAAATGTACTGGATTCAATCTGTTTCGAGGCCACAATCTCGTAGCAAAACTCAGACAAAACTGGAATGCTTTAATACCTAATTTATGGGTCTTTTTTAAACATGAACTGTCGAATTAAATGAACCTCTAATTCACTCTAAAGCATGGCGTTATTTGTTTTTAAAAAGCTTACCATGAAACGAGTTAAAGCAGCTGTTTTGCCTAGAAGCAATTGAGGTGTAGACGAGCGAAACGGCATTGCGATTCCACTTTTTTTAACGCAATTAAGTTTAACACAAATTAAACTGGTATGTTGATAAATAGGTGTTTCTTCTTCATCAACTTGCGTCGAAAACAACTGTTTAAAAAGCCTCGAAAATGTTTCCATTATTTCATGAATTCATTTTTTCAAAGTTGGTGCGAATTTCTAAGCCCGTAGAAGGGAAGGTGAGTGCTTATTGGCACAACAAAGCAATGATTCCATAGGTTATTTAAAGAATTTTAAAAAAATTAATTTTTATTAATCTATTAGGACCTCAGTTATGGCTCACTAAGCAACAATCAGGTGTCGACTTTCTCCTAAAGGATACAGTCATATCAACATTCGATTCGAACATTTGAATCCACATTAAAAATAGACAACCACATTGTTGATCAATAGAAATCATGCCCTTTATTGGTCAGATAATTTTTAAATGTATTAAATCACATGAGGTATTACTACTTGACAATTTAGGCAATCGAAGGCTATATATTTGGCTCTATTTTAAGAAATTTCAATCATATAAAAAAAACTATGACAGTCTGTATTTATGATAAATGAGGTCGGAAAGTTGTACTAGACATCTTCCTTTCTGGGGAAATAAGTCTGTGTGTTTCTTCAGTTTGTCAATGATTGAGTTAATTTATTATATAAAGCTTTTCTTGATAAATTTTTCCCATAAATACATCGTTTTGGTGAAAAAAAATGGACTGGACTCAAAATGATCTGCTTCTTTCAAAAACATAATCGCAAATGACCCTCCTAAGATACATGAACCACAAGGATCGGTTTAAGGGTTAATTTTAAGCATCTTTTCACTGGCTTAATTAACTAACCAATTCAACCTAAATGTGTTAATAAGTAGTTCAAGATTTTAGAAGCCATAAAACCATCAGTTAATGAGGTAAGAAGTTAGTCGCTCAAACAACGATATCCACGTCTTTAGATATCCAATTCATTGGTATAGCCCTCCGAACCAGATCAAGATTTCATTAGGAGTCCTGATCATTCTCCGCTACTGTACTTTTAGTCTGATTTGTTAATTCGGTTCGACAATGATCCAGTCAGATGTGCAGCATCAAGGTCGCAAGTAGCTACATAAAATGGCGGAGTAATTCTTCGGCGGCCGATCACAATTAGAACACTTTAATGAAAACGTAAGATCATTGGTGCTTGATTAAACGTTTTCGTAAAAAAACACCACACCATATTAACCAAAACTCGAGGTATCAATAAACCTTCGTGGTAAATGAAGGAAGGACTAGCCAAGACTCTGAAAACTTCATATCAGGCGATTACAATGAGTAGATTGAGTCTGTTGGGAAAGACGTAACGGTGCTCAGCATTGTCACGTGAACTTTCATTACCTTGTCAAAGAGCGCTTACACAACTGAACTCAACATCTCCACATATCTTGTTAATTATGTCAACCTAGTTTGCAGAGTTATTTCACGACGTTTCTGCACTCCAGCGTGGTAATAATTTAGTTAGTTAGTTTTCGCACTTGTTCGGCAGCCTTAGTAACTAGGGCTGTTTACTGTTCATCAGAATAGTAAGCAATATGATTTCCACTACAAACTATAATCATAGTGCAAGAAGGACCTTACTCGGTGTCTATAAGCTCTCTATAAACACCCGAAACACTACTTCTTTTTGATCAACCGCCTTTTAACAATACGATTATCCGTAGAAATACAACCCTTCAAAATCAAAATTAAAAGGCCACAGCGTGAGGGAACGCACTCTGACAGGGATATCCTTAGGTTCTTGACTTATTCCTCTCTACATAAAATATCCTTCAATTCCCTATCTACCCTGAGAAATGCGGCTTCCTCTAATTGACTTGTCATCAGCATAGTAAAAACATGGAATACTTAAATTGCTCCATTCAAATTTAATCATTCCAATCAACGATTCTCTAACATATAATTTTTTTTTCAAATGAGCATAAATTTCAGCTATTTCTATCATTACAAACAGTTCCTACTTGGTTGAAGCTAACTATTAATCAATCCTGAATATCCGCATTTCTAGTTTATGCCCGACTCCAGTCATTCTACTTAAAAAACAAGTTCCTCTGCCAATATTTATGGTAAAAAAATAACCACTTTTACAATAAACAGAACTCGTACATCGAGTTAACCCAAGGTACGCATAAAAGGGCCATAAGTTGACAAAAAATGCCGAATACAATAATAAAGCCTCCAGAAGCAGTAAAACTTCGAAAGTGTAATTTTGATTGGCGTTAAAATCTAAACGCTTAAGGTGCAACGTATATTTCTCGGTTTCAGATAAGCGGTTCTCCGATTGGGTCTACTTCGATTCCTCGATTACTAAGAAAAAGGCCGCAACCCTCAACCTTATCGAGCCAGTATAGTTCGTATTAACCATCTAAAGGCTGCGTCGCTATTTCCCAAGGAACTCCACCGAAGCTTTGTTACCGAATCACCACTTCATTCAGTAACGGTTTTTTTCAAATAAAGAATCTTCGGCTTTTAGGGAAGTATGAAACCATCATGCATTTTGAGGCTGAGGATTTGATTTTTCAAGAATCACTAGGCTGTTTAAGTAGAGGTTTGATTTGGCCTAGTCAAGATCAGTGTGCATTTGCCTTGTGTGCCTGAGTTCCGAACGAACAAGTGAGTTGAAGGCTGAGCAAATGGACAAGTAGAAGAGCGAGGAAATCAGACGTCCCAACAGAGATCGACCTATTTAGCCCACTCTTGGAAAGTAAAGACAAGTTTGAAAACTCGCTGACCAGTAGCAGCTCGTAGGAAAAATAATCACAATCGAAATCTAGCTTCGAAACTGCATCAATAGTAGGACCTCACGCAATAGTTTCCATGTAATTTTGATAAAAATTTGGTTTTTACCACAATTATTCACCACTGCTACTTGTATTTACAATCCTTTTAAAACAAATGACGTTATTCGTAGGCGCAAAGTTGCCTTTTTTATGTTATAAGCAAATAAAAGACACCTAGAGACGTCCAAAATCGTTTTCAAACGGCAACACATACAATCCAACAAAATTTAAGTTTTGTTTTCTGTTGGGAGTTAATTACCATCCGCAAAATCTATTGTGTGTGCCGATCTTATCCTCGACTTCTTCTTCAAAGCATGGAGATTACTTTTTAGAACGTATTTGCAGCCAATTGAGGGTTATGTAGATTTCATAGCGACTCTCGACTTGGCATACAGGCAGCTTTCGGTGTTTTTCAATTTAGACCACTGGAACACGTTACCCGGATTCATATAAAAAGGTGGTATCAAAACCCAGGTATTTAATCTTTCATTTTCTTTTTAATATTCTATTCGCCGAATGTTTCACAAAGTTCTCGTGCACTTCTAACTAATCTACGCATCAAAAATCGCGTCTCTGACTAACGTGGCACCAGCTTAATGTGACCCAGATGACGGTCATATGGACCAAGTCATCGGCAGCGCTACTGAAAAGCATTATACTTGGCTTCGCTTCAAATCTATCCATAGTTCTCACATGCTGCAGTCAATTCATCCAGTTTGCCTTTTCAAGCTGTTGTTTGAAATTAATTGGAACAACCGTTTCAAACTGCAGAAGGAATTAATAAGACGCCTCTTAAGTTAAATTACCAACTTTCACCCTAAATGGCTTTTGGTTGTAAAAAAGGCTGTGTCTCAAATCGCCAACGCAAGAACCGATGATGAAACACGTGTGAAGAATTTAGATATGTTTCTACAAAGTGGAGCAAATGAGCCTGCCGATAACATGAAATCAGCGCAGTGCCAGACGAGAAGGCAGTTGAATATGTGGCTGTCTGCAACTGAAGAGAGCTTAACCCGAATCGGTCGTGGGACTCCAACAGTTTTCGAAATCTGAATCTGGATCAAACGAAACGTTGCGACAAAAAACTGGGCAAAAGTAAAGTTAACATTTTGAAAAATTATGAGTTTCAGACTCAAAAAAAGACATTTTAACACTTTTTAACTTTTATCCACTTTGGATTGAACGCCTCTTTTAATCGGTCCTATTCGACTGCTAAATCTAATGCCATTTGCCACTCACCCTCGAAACAGCCCAATTTTAGTACGAGAGTCTGTCCTATTATCGCTTTACAGCAGAGCCCTAAACACACTGCATTATTGGTATGAGTGATCGTTCGGTAAGCTAGCACAATCTGATGATCCGACTGTCTCTATTGCCTTGGGTGGTCATCAATCCCTTTTCTCTCACTTCTCAGTAAATACAGTTGGTGAAAATTAGATATAACTAAGGAAAGGGACTTGTAAATTCAAATGTCTGGCAAAGACAGTGCATTTGACTTAAAACCACACATGATTACCAAAGGGATTAGATTTATTTGCTGTGATCTTGCAGGGCCAAAAATCATGCCCAGTCTGCCAGCCGCATGAAATAAACCACAGATTTATTTTTATAACTGTGCGAAATGTTCTACGACAGTTTATATTACTTCCTTCCTATTAGTCATCCGCTTACAGGCTCACAAATTCATCATGGTTTGTACAAAATCTTTACCGTAATGACTTTGCAATTAAAGTCTTAGGGCCAATAAATACTTTATTGGCAATATTTTACATAGTTTTGGGCTTATATATATAGGTTAACATCAGCCCCATGACATAAAGCAACTTGCCATTAAAGAATAATTTAAGGGAATTGGGAGGGCCAAATTCTGGAGCTATTGGCTACAATACTTCGAGCTGATGAGAGCAATAATTCAGCCAGATCCAGTTTACTAACTCATCGTTGTGACAGTAATTGGCATCACGAACTTAACAGTGTTATGGAATGGTCGTGGAAAGATAGTATTGAGTTCAATATCTCGACGGAATACTTCACACGACCAGATTTTCTGCAAACGATTCTCTTCTCCAACTGCCTAATCTTGTAAAGTATTTGGTTTGACTTGACAATATCTAACTTTCTACGATATATCACTAAATGTGCTGGAACGCAAAATTTTATTGGTGAAGTAGGAAGACACCTTTGAAATTAACGCTTCAGGACGACCTAACGTCAAAATAATGTTTAAGTCAGGCAAATCCGAAAATTTGTGTTGAATCCTGAGGTTTTCAATGCACATGTTCCTTTATTACAATGACAGAAAGGAAATAAACTAATCGAACTATCCCCAGAAAGGCATTTTCCTTAATGGAATCAATCTTACATTAAATGGCAGCTTGCCGTGAGACCTAACCGCCACTCTGTGGTGAAGAAAAGTAGAAGAATGTGGACCAGATCCCAGTAGAGTTAGTAACCTATTAAATTGACCGTTAAAGCTTGTATACACAAGATTGGGTGCTCTAAATGGGAGTAACATTAAATCACCTTCTATCTAAATTAAGATTTGGATCCCTTTTCTCTACAACGAAGCTTCGGATATTGCTTTCAGCTGCAGTGATGGTAAATTTTTCCAGATATCTCGGAATCCTTTGTGGTTCTTTCACTTCCGAACTGCTAGCTAACCACTTTACTTGAATTCTCACAAACAGCAAAGTGATTAAACTAAATCTTTATAACTTCGTTTTGGCAAGAAGCATGCTTAGATTTCCTTGTAGAAAAGTGAAAATCTGCGAAATTGAAGTCGCCTCCTTGGAGCATGTGATAGACAGGTAACCGTTGAATTGGCTAGCTCTTAGTTGAATGAACCATCCACCTTCACTTCACTTCAACGTGCAAATCTTAAATGAACTGCCATCTGAGAGACGATTCATGATTCGCTTGTTTCGGCTATTTCCTCTCCCTGGCTTACCTTATCACTTTGATCATTTTCAAAAATTGAGACACATTTTCGGATTAAAATTTGAGCATTTTTTTCCCTTACAAGCAGAAAGAATGACGTTTTTATTATTGGGAGATTGAATGCCTGTTTTTAAACTGGATTCGATCCATCAAATGCTGCCGTGTACCTCGTTTGAGTTTGACCTTACCGCGCCACTGGAACGAACGAAGATTAAACGATTAACTAACTTACAAATCTGGCAATAATTACCGAAATTTACTATCATTAGCGAAAACCTTGAAAGTGTTGTGATTCTGGAACATAAAATTTCGATTCCTATACGTTTTTCAGTTTTAATTTTTACGTGGTTTATTTTATATTATTTTATTTTCTCTCCCCACCCAGTAGGGCAAGTCCCAAGGACTTACTGGAGGTACAATAGAAGTACAAATAGCTTTTATAGCAAGTAATTACAGCAGTTAACACGTGGCGCCAGTTAGCAGCACGATGTATTCAGATTTGACTATTTGAGCTGCAACACAAGAAAATTTGACAGCATGACCGTCTTTCTACGTGTTGTTGCGCAAAGTAAGACCATGGATTGCGTCACGATTGTCAAGATGACTGATCTACAAAAAGACACTAACCGTTAGGGATGTGATGAAGATGCTGTGTACACTTGAATTATCAGTTAACAGGAATTACAAAACCATCATCGAACAACCCATGAGCGAACTGGTCAAACATCTTGAATAGTGCTGGTCTAAAATAAATTTCCGAATACAAGGGGCGCGCTGAGACTGACATCATGATGTTTGCTCACCTCCAGTATAGAAGTTCTTAACTACTTTCCGTCGTGCCTTCGGATCACAAAAATTGTCAGAGATTTCATAAAATCTAACTAATACAACCACACTTTCAATGGGATGATAGCAAGAGGCAATCATTTCTTATGACGCAGAACCTCTTTTGGCGCACTCCTTCCCCGATCCGAATAAGCCAGTATTTCTCTTCTGGTGTATGACTAAGTCCTCCTCGGTCAGTGTTTATACTCACGCCACTGCCAAAGTCGAAAACATTGGGATCAACCACCCGTGAATACCAACTAGACGCTGTAAATTAATTAAATAATGACGAAAGTCAATCCTACTGAACAGCCGCATTAGGCAAATGGCAAAAAATGACCGACTGTTTCTAATCTACCAAGAACTCTCATCGGTAGCCGTTCCTCATTCATAGTTAAGAAGTTTATATTAACGCTGCACGACAATGGGTCGGTGAAGTTTGGAATTGGCTAATCCATGCAATGCTTGATTGAGTTCCGCCGAGTGATTACTTGACGCTGGACACTAAGTGAACTGGGAAGGTCCTCAGTTTAAGTAATTTTATGATTAGATGAACCGAATCACCGGTCAGGTCACCGGAGTAATTGCTTTATAAGGGGAATTCCAAAGTTGCGAATTGCTGGCTTAGATATAAGCAGAATTACATCCGCAACTTCAATTTTACTATAATGAAATATTTGGATGAAATCCATCGGTAACTGACTGGCAAGAGCAGAGGATCCTTCTGATCGATCACTTGCATTCATCTAGTCATCAATGATGTCGATCTGGTTTTGACATACTTCGAAATAGGAAATTTGACTACCTTGAAAGGAAACTTGCTAAGATGCCATTTATCTTTTTCAAAGAGCTAAAGAGCAAGTTATGAGCTGGCGTGTGACCAGAATGATGACAAGTTGGGCGAAATGGCGGAATAAGTGTGAACCATCAGTGATGCACTCGGGTTGGTTAATAAAATACTGAAGGAAAATGAAAGCCTAATCATCAGTTGAATTTTTGACAAGGGTTTTATCTGTAATAAGCTTAAAACCAGCTCGAAGGGTCATATTGGGTCGGAATTCTTTCATAACCATGACTTAAGGAAAACTTATCCAGAAAAATTCATCTGAAGAAGGCTTCTGAATTTCAAGAGTGGCTTGAAAAAGTCTCTTCATTAATCTAATACTATCCTAGGTCCTTTATGAGGCCGATCCTCAAAGGAATTTTTGCAAGAACCTTGAAGTTTCGCAATATTTATTGAGTGCTAAAGTTCGCTAAAAATGAGAAGGCGCTCCTACATTATGGAATGATTGTACGAATTCCACTGCCCACCTCCGGATATTTAAATTGCTGTTGAGTGAAGAGTTATAAAATATTCATGCTTCATTCTTCCTCCCAAGAGGATGCCAGCTATATCTCAACTGTGAGAGACTGCTCCAAGGACCAGGAGCAGCATAGCCAATCACAGCCGAAAGTCTCAGTCAACAACGCCAGATATGAACCAAAAAACAACTTTTTCTTGGTAAAAGTCTCTAGTGGAAAGTTCAAAATTCCGCATACCTCTTTGCACATTCATCGTTGATCCTCATTAATTATAAAAATAGTTCAGCTCCAATAAGTGTGCTGCAAATGCCCTAATGAATATTGAACCACAACGTGTTGAGGTGAGAAAATGAGGCTCAATGTACATAAGACACAATCATCTTTTAAGATATCGTATTGCTCGATTCGCTGACACATATTTCACCAGGGAGTTAGACCTTCCTTAGTTAGTCAACCAAACTCAATGTCAGGTCTGCAGTCCATCGTTGTTGATGGTCAAATAGAAATTTTTCGGGCTACTTTTCATTCATTCAATTAAGCAAACGACTCAAAATATGTGTGTTTATGTCTTCAATACCGTTGCACCGTTTTTCTCTCGTCAGTGGCAGCCTTTTCAACTTCCACTGCCTACTTTCCTCTAATCCTCTCTTCTCTCTCACTAAGAGAAATCGACGAGGGCAAAGACCCCGAGGTTGACGTATGCTCACATTTCCATTCGCCTCTACCATCGAGTCCTCTTCGAGTCCATCTGTGAGTAAAGCTTCCTGTTTGGCTGCTAAGTGCCGAGGTGACCGATTGGTCGCACGGACACAACCCTGACTACATTTGAGTGACTTTCTTAACGTCTTTGCAATAACCGGTTGTTTTTCGGTACACTAGGGATTTTTTCCCCAACTCTTTACATCCAGTCCGATCCTTATTCAAACAGTTTTGGTTGTCCTCTCACATGAGCTTTTTTTTAGGTACAGCATTTCTATAAAGAGAAACTGTTACCCAAGTAAATTTATTATATTCCGGAACCCCATTGGTGTACAAGCTTCTGCGCCAAGTTTCATCATTAATTTTGATGACTTTCTCGAAGTCATTTCTCACAAATCAATGCAATTGGTACTGCTGGATGCAAGTTTTATGCTCTGATCATGGTTTCTAAGGGAATCCTTTCATAAGAAAACCCTCAGGAAAGAACTTGAAGCTCAGTATCGGTCCATACTGATAAAATTTAAGGTTAAAATATTCTTGAGAGACGAAATTAGGCTTCTGGGGTGAAAATTCCTAGAAAAATCACCTATTGGTGCAGTAATATAGGTCAGCTAAAGCGCGACCAAGTGACCCAATCTAAATAGAGCTGTTTAATGAGTTCACAGGCGTAGAAGGGAAGGTGTTGAAACTAAAACTAAAATTAGCACCTTTTCAAAACAAGACTCTTTTCAATTCAAATGAAGGGTTGTTTTGAGATTAGTAAGTCAGGGAATAATTGTATGGTATCACTCAAAAGAGGTGAAAACAGAAAATCATCGTTAAATACGTGCCAACCATGAATTAATTATTTTGCCTGACATGAATGGTTTCACGAAAGTCAGAAAGTCGGTTGTCAAAAGTAAATACTCCTCTGGTATAAGCCATTTACAATGGTTGGAAATGGTTCGCATATATTAAAAAGGATCAAGCTCAATGGCTATTGATGTATTTAAACACAATTTTGCTTCCACCTTGTGAAAACTGACTGCATCCAGAACATCCAGAATTATTTCATAATCACGCTTAGTAGCCAGGTTTTATGTCATTTCGAATAACACTGTAGTAGCATACTTCCTTTCGATGAATGATTCCTACAACCGCGTTGACAGTCCTTCGATTCGACTGTGTTCATTGGTCTCCCTAAAGTTCTATTTTACAACTATCAAATAAATGTACATTTCTGTCCAAAATTGAACCCATTTTATTATTCCTCGAACTTCCAATTTTTACAAGAATATTGTAAGATAGTTCAAATTGTGCAAAGCCCTTTAGGTAAGAAATCTGCCCTCTTGATTTACACCGAAATGTTAATTATAGACTGTGTAGATTTGTCTAACCTTCCTGACTGCGGCACAAAAAACCGCTTCTTTGCTTTTAAGAGTCAAGATTTATTAGTTGAAGTTATTAAGTTAAATTGTATCTTTGTTCGCTCAAAAAATTCATCAATAAGGAGATCAGTGAACTATTTTGATCGGAGAAAAAAGAGAGCAAATGAAGCAACACAGCATCCTACCAGATGATTGTTAGCCCGACCTCGATGTCTCTCGGTGAGATTTGATAAAGTAGTCTTTCGTTCTATTTACTTTCGTTACTGAAATCAATCGAAAGAGTAGTTAGCTAGGAAATTTGGGGTTGCGGTTAAATTCGAGACTAAACTCGTAGGGAGGTGGATGACCGGCTAAAGCGCTATCCAATGAATGCAAAGTTAAGAATCACTTGTTTACTGAGCATAAATAATAAATGTAGTTGGGATACTTGTAAATGTGAAGTTATTGTTAACTAGAGCGATAGTTTCTTTAAGCCTGGAACTCAATTTGGCGTAATTTTTGCGCATGAAAAATTGAAACGGAGGCTTATTTCTGGTATGAAACTGGTTTGACAAACATTGTCCCCAATTTCAAAATCTGCTTACTAGTTGATTCGTCAATAAGTAATTTAACGTTTCATTCAGACACCACAAATGAAAAATTCAGTTGCCGACAGAGAATCAGGTATGATTTGATGAAAACAGGAAAAGAAAATTAGTTAAGGCTTAGTAAGTCTAAAATTATTTCAAAGGGGTTTGAGTCTACTTACCCTTATCTCGGAAAATGGGATTCGCTAGTGGCTCTCGGAGTGAGGATCACTCGTTTGAACCTTCTTTATATGCCAGAGTTAATAAACCACCTCCTGATGGGCAGCACTTTATTATAGAAATTCCATAAGATACCTAATCAACATAGTCAAGGTTTAATTTTGGCGACTGATTCAAACGATTTCGCTTCGCGCAAATACACCTTTATCCCCATGGCCTCAATGGTCTGGTCACATCAAAGTCTATTTGTCACAGACAAACAGTCTCATCATCCATACCTGTTCCGATTTAGGCGAAGATGCATTTTGAAATCAGTGAAACCTTGTCATAGCAAGGGGAGATCCAATGGTTGAAATATATTTGAGCAGGAACGGAATCGTTCCCTCTATAGCCTTTAGGATGATTACATCTAGTTACTTAGTTTCAGATAATTCACTGTGATCGAGTTAGCATTTGTGGCAAACCCTCATCAGTCTTCCTGTGAGATCACAATGCACGTGCTTCAACAGGAATTCAATTTGGTATCAAAGTATTAAGCCGGATAGGAATAATCACCCACTAGACACATAAAGTTTGATTATGTCAGCAGAAGTACAACTTTGTGAAGCCTGATAAGCGAGGCACGAAGTAAATACCTGCGTTCATGGTCTCAAACTGGACTGTGGAAAGCGCGTGCATGCAGTAATAAATAAAATCTCCCCCAGAAAGTAGGTAAGACTTCTGGAAGAGGTATGAAGATCGTCTGTCCTTAACAATGTCGAGGGTGGACGAGGTGCCACTACGAAGTTGAACTTCGACCTGTACGAAGAAACAATGCCTTCTGTATTACCTGTTGAATGCTATCTGTTGTGAAAGCTATTTGTACTTCTCTTGTATCCCTAATGAGTTCTCGAGACTAGCCTTATTGGGTAGGGAGTAAATAATAAAAAAATCAAAGTATGAACGTAGAAATATTTCACTCCCACACTAACTAACCAAAACGTAGCGTGGCTTCAAGTTTGGTGAATCCAAAAAAGAGCATTTGCGCAGTATATTTTGTTTACTGACTCAATGCAGGCAGATGATAGATAAAGCATTTACGCTGGGAGTGGCATGGGCTGAAAGTAAGAGTCATCAATGGTGGGTCCTAGAATTTTTGGACTCGGTCATATTCCACCCAAGCCCACCTCGACATCCCAAAGCCTCAATAAGAGTTTGGTCGGCGACGAGGCAGTTCAGTCTGGACGATTTTTACGCAGCAGTGGCTCCCTTTCTAGTCCTCCCTAGCTTCCTGTTGGTCTCACTGTTATTCACATGGCCAAGTTAGTCTTGGCACAGCCAAAACACCGCAGCAACTGTATTTTGTTAATTTGCTTCAGAAACATATTTTTGCTTATTCAAACAGTTTCTATGCGAAAATTCCATCTGAACATAATAAAGGTTGTATATTATAAGAGAGATCATCAACTGAAAATTGATTCTAAGCAAAAACATTATTTTTTTTCCGCATTTAGCCATTCTTCTCCACATGCAATTTATCCTTGCACGTCAAGCTGCTGCTTTGGCAGTCTACTGATCAAAGCACTAATTTGGCTGACTTTTTTCCCTGTTTCCGTTCTCTCATTCATTCCTTCTGTGACTTACTCTCGTGCTATTCAAATCCGACTCAGCTCAGTAATACTAGCAGTGAGGGTGCAGCTCTGCTGGGAGCAACAGCTTAGCTCTGTTAATTCTAGCTATAGCAACACAGGCTATAAATATTCGCGCATATTCGTTACATGATCCGAGATTTACTCTCTGTCTCACAGATCACTTCAGTCCCTAACTCTCTCCCGTCCCACTAATACCTTAAGACCTTCTCCCAATCACCTGGCTCATCAGCTGTTCCTTAAGTTTAATTTGTTCTATTTTTCCACTTGCTCAAGCATTAAATCGACGCTTGTTACTAAGCAAACCTGGTGTTTTACAATAAGTACTTTCCACTAAGTCCTACGATTCCCATAAGAATAATTGTGAATTTCCACGGCTCTGTCCGTCTGTAGTAGGTTCTTTCTGGTGCACATTTCAATCAAGTATTGGCGACCATAAATTCAAAAATTAATCACTGTTGACAGAAATAATTTACAGCAGAATTATAAGACTACCAGATTTTTAAATAAAGGTAATCAACTATGGAGAAGCTTAGTCTGGGAATTAAGGTTATTTAAGTTAAGTTATAAATTTGTTCAAACGCTGGCCCACGGCAGAGGAATAAGATGACCGTTCTGATATGAGTTTGAACTGTCAGGGTAGTGGGACTTAACCTGTGTATCTAACTCATCAAACATACATATGTCCGCAAAACATGACTTCAATGCATGCTTGAGAAACATTTCTATTCAGTGCATAACACACCACATCCGTTTGCGTCCGTTTGCGTGGCACCAAATGATTCAACAAACACCTTCTACTTTCACAACTGCTATCTAGCATAATCCACTTTCCCTTCCAATGGAGCAGGTAGCCTCTTCTACATCCAGAATTTACACATTGAAAAAGATTAAATTTGCTCCAGAGGGTGGTTCATCTAAATATGACGACATGAAAACTGCCAAGGGTCCATGAAACTAGATATCTAAGGCACATGCAGTAGTAGCCATTGGGCGAAAAATTTTGGATGTTGAGAAGTCTGTTACATCTTTTTCTTTTAATTGGTAATCTTTGCAACCTCAACATCATTATTTTAATAATGCTGATGCTAAAGGTAGCAGAAACGCTCTTATTTTTGATCCAAAAGCGCTTCACGAATACAGATGTTTTAGATCATGTGAAGAGTGTAGGAGTAATTCATTTTATTCTGCCTTTCCAACAGATTTCTTGTTACCGATTATGCTTTTTCGGTAATAATACGGGTCCCATGACTATCTGGCGTGATATTTTGTAAGAAAGCAGAATTTTTCAGGGGATTCAAGGTCATGTTTCAATTATTCCATTGTTAAGCAAGTGATATAGTCGTTAACATGATTTTTAAATTCTGTTAAAATTTGGAAACGGATGCTACGATTTTGACAATCGTAAACAAAATCAAATTCTAAAGAAAATGACGAGAATCTTGGATACTATATTGAGTCGCCATATATTGTTTCTTTTTGCCTACTGTACTCTTAAGTTGCTCTTCCCAACTCAAAGATTGAGTCTTGAAATTCCATTTGATCTAATGATTTATGAAAGTAATGCGACCTCCTTAATGGTTGTTATTTTAAATAGCTGTTGAGATTCAAGGGGTAGTGGGGTGGACGTTAATAAAGGGAGACTTTGTGGAGTTAAACGATGCGCCAGCCAACTCAGAGACAATCTAGGGATTCAGCTGGATCTTAATATCCCGCTGACCACTTACCGAGCCATCTTGCTCTCGCTCCACTCCCTCTTTGGCTCCTGCCACTACTGACATTCAAAGAAAATCCACCTTCATGCAGTCCAAGGGAATAGACGCAAAATCATCATCTCATTGCATTCAGGTGCACTTCCAACAAGGGCAGACCTGCTGTGATATCTTTCTTATCCGTGTTTTCCTTGTAGATAAACTAAGCGCTATGGGATAGGCGGGTAAACTGCTATAAAAATGACTGGGTGTTTCAAATTATGCCATATTCATGGTCAGCCAAGAAGTTAGAGTACTCTGAGAAGGTGACGCTATCACCATAGAACTATGAGATGGTGGCCAAATCACCCACAGTCCTTCTTTTTGTAACAGATCAACACCCAAATGTCAGGAGTTTCGGTGACCTCTACCTATCATATGATTGACGGTAATATTTGATCAACCATTATTGCTGACAGAGCAAGAACGGTTGACCGATTTGTTTTTTTTTGTTCAGTCATTTACCGTCTCTAGGTCCTGATGCCCTGTCAAGGCTGGTATAATCTCATTGTTGTACTAGGAATGATAAATTGTAGTTTCAGTGAAACATTCAGCCCTTTTGCACGAAAAGGAATTTATACTCGCAAAGAGCCAAGTCCAATTCATTTTAGCTGTATAACTTATAATTTACTATATTTCGATACATTCAAGCATTCAAGCATTCTTCAAGCGTTCAAACATTCTTGACTGGTAAGTTAACGCTAACAATTCCCTAAATGGTTCTGAATAACTTTTGAAGCAAACAATCCAAAAAAATAGTTATGGTGCAATAAATAAATTTTAATTGCCACGAGAGAGCCCTTTAATTAAATTATGAAATAAAACAATGTCCCGCTCAGTTCGAGATATAAATTGGAATTTAAGTTGCATTGAAAAATTTTTCTTTCGTGTTATGAAGGCTAAAGTTGGACGACTCCACTTTTGAGCAACCTTGAGTGCATTAGAAAGCTTTTAGAAAAATAACATTTTGACCATCTGTTCAAGCTATTTTAATGAGCTAAAAATAAACAAGTCTAATGTGCGTTTGGCAAACTTTTGCTGTCCTCTTGAGCAAACCAGTCAATTTCAAAATGGAAATAAATGGACTTGAAGTATCTCTACTGGGATACGCGTTCATCAGGCCACTTAAGCCAGTTCTACAAGCATTGCGATAATAAATCGCATTTGCCTTCAAATTATTTTAATGTGATAAATGTAGAATTAAATGACTGACTACTCTATTAAGCCCTAAAACGTGAAATTTGCCTCTCAAAACGAAAGACCCTAAATACAAGTTGCTGGTCTGATAACTAAAAAGTATCAAGAGCGGCCCTAGAAGAGAAGAGAGGAGCATTGTTTCGAAGAGACTGTTTGCATATGAGGTTGCAAAAACACCGAGCTATCTAGTGCTTTTAGTTTTTAAGTGGCCTTAGCTATTAACAATGAAGGATCGCACGGACAAAAGGGATCTGTAATGCTTCGACGCACTGCTTAACTACGTCGTCGACAGTTGGCTGCGGTGTGTCTCAGAATTCAGGAAAACTTATTGCAAAATTTAATGCTACAATGCTGATTGGGCTTCTAAATAAACTGACTTTACAGGTAAAAATAAGAAGATTCTAAATTACTTAATTTGAGAAATTCTGAACTTCTTTTCTGGCTCTTGAAAAATCGGTATGATCCGATATTATTTTTGCTTTCTACCCAAAAAAACGCTTTTGCTTCAACCCTGTTTCTGTGTTAAGATCAGCTAAATCATTAGTCATAATTAAGTGAATGGAATGAACTTTCGAAAAGATGTTTACTTGAATGGTGGAAAGACATCGAGAAGCTAATTTACGCAGAAAAAGAAAGGATCGAAAACCTTTTGTAAATGGTGCAACCAAAGGCGAGGAATAAGATTACAAGAGTTTTGACCAAAAGTGAACTTTGCCTAAACACCCAATCGGTAATAATGTGAATCAGACTAACTTTTTTGCTTCATATCAGCACCCACTAAGGTTCTATAGGAGCCCTAGCCAGTTATACACGTAAATTGTTGCGCTATAATAGTATGACTCCGTCTTTACACTGGTATCATAGGAACCTTTAAGTTCAGTTTGCAGTTCAACTGTTATTTAGCTAAATTTACAAAACTCACATTTAACGAAGTTATAAAGCACCTTATTGGACGAAGAATTCTATTTAAATAGAATGCTTTAAGACCAACTAATTAACCATAAGTGGGAGCTTCTGGCTCCAATATGATCAAGACTATTGCTATTTTTAGGAGAATGACAATATAAAGAGGTTCCGTTAACTTCTCCTGTGTGAGAAAATAGCTGAAATTACTTTTTTAAATGAAAGTTCGCTTGTTGAAATTGAACTAGGTTAAAGATCTGGTGATCGAAATTGGCAGGCAGACAGTTTTTGAATTAACAGCTCACTGTAACGCCTGCGATACAGAATTTCGATTCTCATTTTGAATTCATGAAATATCAACACCTGGTTTGACAAAATTCCGTTTCTCACAAATTATATCCCATTAGACTAACCGCAGTTACTCTAGGTAAAGGCAGTGGGATGAAAAATCTGCTTAAAGTCTAGTCACGCCGCTTGCTCATTAAGGTAGGGTGGGAAAGTGTTCAAGTGTTTCGCAATTATTTTCTATTTGATCTCAAACTAGGTTTATTTCTATGCTAAACTTGACGAATCGTCGACAAAACTAACAAGTTAGCTTATTTTTAAGATTGTCCTTCCTCGCAATAGTGCTTGAGCTTTAAGCCAACATGGAATACTGGTGAAGCAATGCTTTGCTGCAGGTGGTTTGCATTCAATGTCACATTTTTATCTCTACCCCTGTTCCTATTCGTTAAACGAATCCAGTTTCGTGCTCGGTTTCCTTTCATAGAGATAAAAATCTGGCCGATGATAATAACGGAATTAAAGGAACAAGCGAAGAAGTTGTTGAAATAGGTTGAATATTAGTGTGGATCAACCAGCAGTGCTGGAACCATTTTAAGCGCCAGAGGTAGAATGAAGTTGCCTAGTTGATTACTAAGCTGCAATTTAAAGTGCAGCGTTTCCCATCAAAAACTGATCGCAACATCGGCCGGATTGGTACTGGTGTTTCCAGAATGAGTTAGTTAAACATCAGTGAGCTAGGTTGGCTAGGTTAAGTTTTAGTAAAGACATTGTTTTCGTCAGAAAGTAGATTTACATTTCTAATCCTAGATTGATGTCTTGGTATTGACTAGAAATAACGTTGATGATACAATTCGCTTAAGTATCTAAACCGCCAAATTGTTCATTGTGAATGAACGTAAAGTAGTGCCCAATTTATTCACCCTAAGCAAACGGTCTAGTCCTAGATAATGAGTGATAAGCTATATCCTAAATACAATGTCTTCGAATTGTGGCCCTGCCCTAAATATACTTAACCTCTACTTAGCGCTATTGCATAGAATTGCAGGGATTTGTGTACATTATGCTGCTGTATTTAGTTTTGTGGAAGTTGTATATACATCCTATTAGGGATTGTCACCATATTTGTGTTCGAACGACTCGGCAAGACAAGTTCTATTACTTGGTGACATATTCCATGATTTGATAGAAGCAGAGTACTGCTGGCTCAGTTGAAAATATGGCGCCGCAATAAATGTTAGACGCAAAGGGATGAAGGCTGAAAGCAGGCTTTAGAGAAGGCTTTTCACCTCTAGAAGGCTCTTGGCAATACTGCCTCCAGCCTCATTCGTTTTCTTGACAAAAATGAAAAAAAAAGAATGACAGACTGATAGCGAATGAGTATTTAGTGTGAGACAAACAAACCGGAAATATCAGGTTCTCAACCACTATTCCCTTGACTTGGCTTTGACTGACAGGTCTCTAACTCCAAACGAGCAGTTGGAATTCGTTCAAAAAATCAGCCCGTGCCCATTTGAATTAGTAAAAGTGACCTATCGCAGTGCTTGTTTGGTTTCCGGTACTGATTGCCACAGTCTTTATTAATATAGGGGAAAAGACCGTGGAAACGTATCCTAGGGGGACTCCTAACCTTAAAACTGCAAAATTGAAAGCAACGTTGTTAGCTCCAACTTTTGTGAAAACGGTGAAAGAAATGGACCCAATAACAGGATAGGAATCTGAACTCCACAACTCTGGGTTGACGCAGAGATGACAGCTTATCTGTCGACGCATGCGTCCGCACTCCGCACGCGTCAGTTGTCATGCTTTGTGAGCGGCTCTGTGACTCAGCAGGCCTCTTCGCTAACGGCTCGTTCGCTTGTCCGCATAACTAATAAACCTGAAGACCTACAAAGGAGACAGCCAGCAGTTTTTTCACTGTTCATTCAGTGTGAAAGGCTCATAAATTCTTGACAATGGTTAGATTTTTCAGGCAAACAACATTTTGCCCAAAGGAAATTAGATTTGGCACTATTAAGTTTGGAAAAATGTAGACTGGTGTTGTTAGAAGCTTCTAGACGTTCCCTATATCAGAAATATTCGCAGCCGACCTTGATCGAAACTAGAAGTACTCCATACATAAAATGCCTATTTCTTTTCTCTGGTACATTTAGTCAATTCTCGAAGATACCAACATTTCGTTCGGCCGACGGTGTTGGCATAGAAGTGCTTTTTGTAATGCCTGAATCACAAAGCACTGTAAGGATATTTTGAGTGAATTAACTCACCTATTTTGCAGGGGGTACGTCGTAACCTTTTCCAACAGGGCAGTATAACCGCCACACTAACTGTTTCTAGGCGGAAAATGAAGTCAAGCGGACCTCTAAGCAAAGAAATTTTAATTCTAAATGTCAACATCTCACTGATTCGACCATCATGTCGAAAAGTCTCGCATAGTCGAAATACGCCTGCTATGAACACAAATGAAGTTTCGTCAATGAACGCTAGATGTAAGCGGTGCTAGAGAGAAGCAGTAAAGTAGATACTTCCACTTTAAAGACCATTGAGTTTGAAAGCGATGTAGCGAATTCCCAATACGGACTTTGATAAAATAATCTGTGGAAGGTGTGGTAGGCCACAGAATGGGACCTGATACTTCGAATAAGAAACTTTCTCTTTGAAGACCTTGTACAGTCTTGTAAAGTCGTCATGTCTCAATTTGTTCCCAAAGCTGGGAGTGATAAAGACTTAATCGGCAGGATTCATTTTACTAAAGAGTTGTGCATAAATAATTTGCTGTTTAGATAATGAAGACTGAGTGGCTTTGCATCCATCCTACCACGGAGCAGCTAATAGCATAGGGATAGCGATAATGGCACTAAATATCAATAGGTCAGAACTAAGGTAAATGGTCCGGATCTGTTAAATCGTGCATTTGAAATCCTGAACTGATTTCAAGGTTTCATAACTGAAGCGTCCAGCGAATGCGTATAATTTGCGATGGAGCAGATATTTTTTTAGAACCCAAATATAAGAATTATTCCGCCGAAACATGCTAATCATTGGCGATTACTTCTTTAAGGGTGGAATATAGTCCGCTTTGTCCAGTGTAAACTCCAAACCGCTCTGCGATCTCTGAATCGAGGAGTAAAATTCAGTTTTATACACTTGAAATGGCGAACAGTTTGTCGGGTAGAGAAGAAAGTTGAAGATTTTGCCTGCGCAGTTTAAAGTATCCATTTCCCGCCAAATTCACTTGAAATTGCAGACCGCTTGTTTAATTGTCGTGTTGATGCTAAGGTCTACTTACTAAGTCGTTGGTTAACGGTTACTTACGAAAATCGGGAACTATTTCATATACTTAGGTGTGTTTAGCCCCCAGTCTGTTGAATCACGAAATAAGCCTTTATTTCTCAACTCTTCTACCTCTCCAATCATTTCCTAAATAACTAATAATACAGGCATTGAATGAATATTAATTTACCTCCATGGTGGCGCATTCGAGTCGAATTTTTAGTCGCCTTGCAAACTAAGAATTGAGGTTGGAAATGTGCATTGCTCTCTTATCATGACAACCCGAGAGTACTACCCATCCGAAACTGACCTGCGTCTGAGAAAAAGGGATACGAGGGGAATCTAACAAAAGAGTTAGAAACATGTTTTTGACAAGTAGGTAACCAAATGAAACCCTCATAGCCCAACCAAATCTTCTTAAATACTGTTTACGGTTTCTTCAAATTTAATACGGGAAGCTGACCTCTGGGCACATGGGACAAACTGCAGTTTTATTGAAAAAGTGGAAGGAAGCAATGAAAATGTTACTATTAAGAATGGTTTTCATCATAATTTGAGCCTCGTATCCCTTTGAAGTCATCAATACCCGTAAGATTTTTAGATGAAATAGTTGGACTGAAAGAGTGATGTGACTGCTTTGCCACTTCATGAACTAGAGAGCATTCTTTAGACTAAAAGCTGAACGAGTGATACGAAGTGATAAGTCCTCGATTTCAAAATTCTCTAGAATGCATTCGCTCCTCGTTCCAGATGCTTAACTAATTCAATGCATGGGGAAGAAGGTGATTAAGAGGCCTAAATATGCCCAGATATTTACAAGAACATTCATTAATATTAGTTTTCCATCTAAGGTACCATTTTAATAACTACATATCCTCACCGTATAACTACTTATTTATTTCCAGAGTTTTTTGATTGAACTGAGCAAAGATATAAATATTCCTTTTCCTAAGAAAGATTGGAAAAATGGAGTGAGTATGAACTGAAGCCCCTATTTCAAGCTCAAATAAATGACTTTGAGATCAGAAACAAATTTGGGAGATTTTAGTAGGAGTTGACAGTTTTCAAAACGTTCGACACTGCTCTTAGCGTTTTCTCCCTCAGTTTCTGCCTCGCGTTGAAAACCGTGCGCCATTCAAACAGTTCAAAATGGCCAATAAGAACCACGGCTCTAATACACGAGTTTCAGCAGCTCGATCAAATACAGATATTTTCGCTTATGTGTATAAAATGATTCCTTTTCGGTTGAAAAACTGCGTCGTTATTGTGCTTACAGAGTTACTAGCGCAAAAATCAGGACGAAATGGCGGTTTAAAAAATTCAGAAATCGTAAGCAATGCCAAATAACTGTTACATTAGTGTAATAGAATGCTAAAAAGTGAATCTGGTAATTGTACGCTGGTAACATCCTGCTTGGTCATTTCTTAGCATCATGAAATTACATCGCGTAAATCCTAAATTAAGCTATTTGAGAAAGAACCAGTTCTGCCCCCTCTACGGTTCTTCAATCCTGAATCGAAGTTATAAAAGCTACGAGCAGCTTATGGTTTTTCAGAGCAAAGTTATAAACTACTTCCATGCAATCCGATGCAATTTTATTAACTTTGCTTTAGACCGAAAGCATCCATGATTTCTTAACCATAGGCTGGTCACCCCAAGAAATCTCTTTGTCTAGGTTCTGTGTCGTAGACGCTAATTCAAGTAATCCCCTCATAAATCGGAGAATTTGCTTTCAAGTAGAATGACGGGCTGCTCAACCCAAATAATTGCTGTAAAAGATGGATTAAATTTGATAACGAAAAGAACAATTTAAATACACTAAATCTTTATTGACCACAATTTCTATTTTCTTAGGTAAAGTAACTGGCAGTTTAGTATTGAGTTTTTTTCAAACAAAATTCATATAGAATAATGCCATAGGTTCGAAATGTAGTACAATGCCCAAAGATCAGCTTCTTGATCATTTCACTCTCACGTACTTTGAGTTAAGAAAAAAACTACGCCTTTTTTTCTGTGTTCTGTTCTGACACCTAGTATGGGACCGACGAGGTACAAATAGATCAACTATCTAGAGGCTGTTCAATGAACGCCTCACAAGGCTGCTACAATGGTAAGTATAGTACTAAGGAATCAATTTTTGAAAAACATTTACAAAATTTCAGTTTAGGTAATTTGTACACCTGACCAAAATTATTGCAAGCAAACAACTAGACGAAGATATGGAACCAAAAGTATTTAGAGAGCCAGTAGGAGTTTTTTCTTAATTGCACTATCACTCAAACAAAACCCGTCTGAAACGGCAGGCTCTTGCAAAGAGGACAGGTGAAATGCCGCTTACATGACTAAATTCAACACCCAAACAAGCCTTTTTAAAAGGGCATTTAAGTCAAGACCGACTGGCTTGATTGTCATACCGGCTGGATAGGAGGAGAGTCGGTCGTCGTGAAATGTCATCATAAATTCAAGCAAGTGATACCTATCTAGTGGCAGACCCCTTCAAGAGACAAGCGTAAACGCACACTTGGTGAATCATCGATGTCGTGAGAAGCCAACAGAGGCATTATTTGACGATAGCAAATCGACTCAATCCTGGTTGGGACTTTTACTACAAACAACCCACCGATTAATTTTGGATCAGGGTTTTTCACAGCGCCTGGGGAACGAATCGTCTTGATCAATGATTATTTATACTGTTGATTTAATGTCTTTTAGTGAATTGGCTGTCCATAAGGCAGCATGTCTCTCAAACCAGCACCAATTAGATGCAAATTGGGAATGTTTACTTTAGTTAGTCACTGGAAAGCAAGTGAGGGCACATGTAACGATCTTGAAGTTTTATCTTGAATTTCAATCGTAATTTTTGAGGTTTTTTTTGAGGTCAAACCGCCAGAAATCTTTTAGAGGTTTTCAAAATATCTCGTAAACTAAATCATAATTTTATCATCACGGGTGGAAATACGGAACGAAAATGGAACGCGTGTCAATTTTAATGCCAATTTGAGAGCTAATCGGTTCAACATTTGATCTTTCTGTAACGGAATTGCTGTTTTCTATTTATTCCCAATAAAGAGAACTAGAACAAAAATAATTCATTTCTACTCACTATTAAATTTCGTTTCAGGTTGTGTCATAGATACATACAAGCTGCATATTCATTGATAAATAGTCGGTGAATTCCAATTTAGTTTAGGCACTTATCTGGTCAGTTTATATCTCGATATACTTGAAAGGAAGGCAATGCTGCGATTGTCTTGGAAAGACGGCAATCAATATGCCTTTAGCCTGAAAGGAATTAGATGTATTGCCCACATTGCAAGAAGGCATCGTAAACTATTACCTCGCAGCAGCTGTCACTGCAATACCACAAGCAGCATCCAAGGCTGGAAGACGGCGTGGGGGGGGGGTAGTGGTATTTTAAAGGTGGGAAGCGGCGATGCAGTTGTGATGTGCCTCGTCACCGCACAGTGGCCTAGACGAGCGTTTTAGCCACAAGACACTCTGAATACCCGGCCGTTTTCGGTCACTTGCATGGGAGGCTAGACCTCTCAGTTGTTTCCCCTCATCTCTCCAAATCGTGACTCATCGTTTCCGTGTTCAAACCGGAAAACTCAATTAAAATGAAGAATATGAGCCTATTAGGCTGTTGCCATATTACGTGAGCTTCACAGACCTTCCTAGAGTGTTACTTTACATTGCCAGATTGTGCTTAATGTTCCATTTCATCAGGTACAAATTTACACAAGGAACGTAAATAACGGGATGGAATTTGTCTTCAATAATCTTCACCACATCCCACTACTCCAGGTTGTTTAAGAATCCTCATGACACTTCACGCACTGACTTTAGGAAAATTATAGCCAGGATCCAAATCTGACTTAGGTTGACACCGCATTTTTAGCTAAAAAGTAAAATGTACTTGAATTTTCATTTTCTAAAGTGTTAATTTTTATAGGCATTAGTCCATGCAAACTTTAGATTACAGCATAAAATCTTACACGGTATCGTTTTGAGTAATGTGAGCATTTTCGGAAAAGCCGCGATTGGTCACATTTGTCTCCATCGCATTGAATGTTGGCGGTGATGACTTGGTAAAATTTTCCACTCTGCAATGTTTGGTTCTCCAAGAGTTGCTTCTAGTCAGTGAATGCGAACTCCCACAACCGGTAGTTACCAAACACGCTGTTATGACCTTCCTCTGACATTGGAGGCGATTTCGCACTCTGACATTTCAACCTACTTTCAGCCCCAAATTTTTAGGAATTAAAATGAAAAAAGACATTGGATGCATCAAGTTCGTCAGTCTGCAGCCTTAGTAAACGTGGAAGGAAATAGTTCAGGTTGAGCGACCTTCTGGATTAATATGACGGTCTTTTATCTTGGCTGACCAGTAAGCGAATAAAGCAATGGAAGCAAGCAAAACAGGAAAGATCGGTGCAGTTAAGCACACTACCTGACTCGAAAGCACAGAGAATAAAATGCCTTCAAGGTCATAAAACTGAATAATGGAATTCTTATGCGATACTTGTCGGTCTTCTCCAAATTTCGAGATGGCCGTGTCCATTTTCATCCAGAGGCCGAGCCCACAAACCAAGATTACCGAATCAAATGAAAAGTGGTTGTCTGAATTAGAAATGGGGATCGCATCACCTGAAAGGCTTCTGTTTGTTTGACAAACTTTAAGTTCCATGGTTAAAAACGATTAATTTAATAATTTTGAGGACCGTCAAGGCTCTAAAACCCAATGGAAGTTTAAGTGTGCTACATTATTTTCCGCTCATATGCAGCACAGTTTGGTTGCTGAATCACTTTAAGAAGCATTACCAGCTTTTGGGAGTTTGGTACTTCATATGACAAAACAGGATGAAAGATTCGCATTGCACTCCTCTAGCAGATCGTGACTGCTCTAGTCTCAATCTCAATATCCTGGTGGCGGCTTGTACAGGTTTTTCAGGGCAAAATTTGCCATAAATGTAGCGAATTTAATGTGGAAAATCTATACTAAAAGCCAAAAAGGATGAGGATCGAGTTATTCTAAAAAACTCTATAATCCGTGAGCGACACATTTGCAAACAAATAATTATGAAGTAGGTTTACTTAGAATTCGTTTTTCTCATGTAGGGTTCTACGGCTTCTTTTTGGAGACCTCATCTAGCTTCATGTTCGACTGGCTCAATGGACGTTACCTCCAGCTTCCAAACTGGGGCTCTTACTTTCCATAACTTCCCCTTGCACGAAAGAAAGCTACATTCGAGTGATTTAACAAGCTTGTCTCCACTGTACTTGATTACGCAGATATGAGCGATCAGGTGATGTTGCCTTAAGACGAAACCCTTAAACGTGAGCGAGTTTGCAGAGTTATTTAAATAAGCAACAAATGGTTCTCTTATTTCAAACCGACTCGTGACGTATTAATATTACTCGAGCACTTTAGTGTCGAAATCATTTCTCGAAAAAACTGTTTTGAAACTAACCTAAGCAGCCATGAATTTGGCAAACTGTTGTTTCTATTGAATTTCAGAAAAAAACAGATCGACAATCATGGAAAAGTAGTTGGGATTCCCATCAGATACAACGTAAAATCTTCAGTTTATATTTTTATCCCGTCTTCTTTAATTCACCTAAAATGTTCGTTGAAAACGAGAACCTGAATTTAAGAGAAATTAGACAAAGTCATTAACACTCTGAATGCGATGGCATGTAATACGACTCCTGGCTGCCAGCACTTTGATCAAGATTTGCCATATAATTTAGCTCCCGCATCCCTTGACTGCTCAATAATCAGTCTCATGAAAGTTTGAGTTTCACCACGTAGCAATGATTTATTACGCCCTGAGGCATGTCTCATTCCCTCCAGTCCCTCGATTTGTAGCTGAAAGTCGTAAATCTTTCGGCTGGCTGCCATAAACACCAATCATTACAAAGCTGCACTTATTTGTTCATCAATTTTAGCATTTTTAGCCTATTCGTGCAGCCGTAGTCAGTGGCCTTGGGGATTATTCGATGTATGAACAGGCCAAATGGAGGTTCGAACAATGGTTCAAGATCAGTAAATGGAATATTTCACGAATTCACTTTTGCCATTTCGCCTCAAAATAGACTTTGAAAGGCCGAACTGATTAAATCGCTGGATTTGTTCGCTTGAGACGTGTATATTTGATCCCATAGAGGAGATGATGCTATCCCTCATTGCATGGTGGTTCGTGTGAAGAGCGATAACGCCCATAAACAAATGATGCGACAGAAGTGGCAGTACTAGTCGATGGGAGTGAGATATAGATGTTTACGATTGCGTTAGAAGAGCCACTCTATATGCCTTAACCTAAACCCATTAATTCAGATCCCGTGAAAGTCCACAGAATCGCCGGTAATTAGGTTTAACTTTGATTTTGTAGTCCTAAATGGTTTTTAGGCAGCAGCACAAAATAAACCCACGTCTATGATTAGAGAAGTTATTGTAGGAGAGTTATCTTGGGGAAGTAGAAGGTATCCTCTTGCCATTCTAGGCAACCTCCATGTAGTCCAAGCTCTAAGCAATAGTTATTCCAGGCGCCGACTGTGTTCAAGCTCGTTCGACCAAAGCAGTTGGATGAGCCACTATCACAGGTGATTTTTTCACACGTGCTTTCTATGAAGTGGTGTATTACAGACGTAAAGTAATGCACCTTAAACGCACAAGCTTATCTTCCCATACATATTCGAGCATTACGGCCTCAAAGTGTGAATATTGAACGTGTATGTAAACCACTCCGGTTCAGTGCCGATCCGAACATTTTTGCCACAATTTAGAACACCGGTTTCAGTAATATATGTGGTCTGAATTCTATTTAAATGGTTAAAACCTTCGAAATTGGACTTTATCAATTTTCGGTAGCGGCATGATGACCAAAGATAAAAGTTTCAGGGAATCGGTAAACCTTTCGCTGAGTGGGAGCGACGGTGCCATTATTTGAAAATGGGCCGCTCATTCAGTGATACCAGGCTTATAGACAAAAACATGGCAAATCGTTTTGAAAATTGTAAGATAAAATGCGAGGGTTTTTCGCTTTGACAAAAAAGAAATTAGTTTATATTTTATTCGAATGAATTCATAATTAACTTTCTTGAAGTCAGCGAAATAATGAAATTTTGAAACGCCAGTGGGAACTTTAAATACGTAAAAAACGATTTTTTGGCCAGTATATCAATTGATTTAGTGTTAGTATAACTGCCTTTACCCCAAAATAGTCCGACCAATTAAATTTATTTGGTTAATTGTATGCTTCTTCTAAAATATGGAGATAATTACAAATAATGGAAAATCTAATTAGTTTTGACAGCATCTTATGCTAAAGTTAATTAACCTTAAATTGCTATGGAAAGCTAGTGGCATAGTGCTAGAGTGACATAGGTTAACTGCAACTTTCGAGGAGGGAGAATCTACTGGGACAGAAGTCCAGTTTGACCTCGCCACTTTCTTTGCAATCAATCACTTTTATCATCACCATATCTGAGCATCTGTGGGTCCTGAAAGAACCTGGGAGCACTTGAAAAGATATTCTCCAAATGCTTTTTTTAATTAGCCGTCTATGAAAATTTAACCCTAAGTTAGTTAATATGGTCGTTGAAGCTGATATTTGAATCCTATGAAGTCCAGTGAGAGTGAAAAATCAGAAGAAACATCAGAACTTTTAAAGCTCGTGCTTCCACACCGCTTAAGGAAACATTCCAAAACTTGACTTCTTTAAAGAAAAGAGCGGATAATGATTTGGCTTTCGTTTGCATACCACCATTTTCAGTATTACATTTTAGAGTTTGGGTTAAAACCTTTCCATAATGGCTCAACTGTCTCGTGCAGTCACGGCTAATCCAGTCCGCAGTTTCCCAAGCCGTCGCTCGTCAGAATGAGACCCGTAGCCGCTGGCAGCTAATAAGGATTTTGTCTTTTGGCATGGCTTTGATCAGCGCCTTAATGGGAAAATCGTTCAGTGAATGCACTAACGAAGTCGAAGAACATTTCTCACCTTAAGGCCCAGCTTTACAGGAAGAGATTGTGAAGGATAAGGTGGTTGTTGGAGTTCTTCGGTGGACTCTGATGAAGTTGGTGTGATAAGAATAACTCGCAAAGAGACAGCTCGAATCAAACCTTATTGTGATGACTTGTTGTCAACAACAAACGACGACTACACACCACCAAAATTATTGTATAAACGAACTGGAGGGAGTTTTCGGATATATATACGTTTACGTATGTATACATATACACATACGCTATTTATATAAATAACGAAATGATAAATATCACCTTATGAATTATTGAAATTTCACTTCAGCAAGCGGTGGTTGGCTTGGCCATCTCAAACTTATCTTAAAGTTAGTTGCTTTTACTTATAGGATTGCGGTTGCCTTTTTCTCCGTCAGTTGCCGTCGGTCCAACAAAATTGGTCTATTTTGTAGCTGTATCTACGCCGAAGACTTTTTGTAATGGCCTTTCTTCAAGTTGATTTGTTCATTTTTGGTCACTGTTAGGGTGCTGATTTCTTCCTTTTCAGACCTTAAACAATTTCGAAATCGACCATCAGTATAATTTGTATCGAGAATCCTGATAGACTTGGCCGAGCATTGGGTCTTTCCAGTAGGCAAACGGAAGATATAGTCTATGAATTTGTTGAGTGTATTCATCTTTATTAAAACGAGTCTCAGAAAGTGTTTGGAATGATTTTCTCTTTAATGGCATTTGAAGAGACTGATAGAACGCATGGCCGCTAACATTGCCTGGCTTTGTATCGGATAACCGTTAGAAAACACGTATGCCACTGCAAGGATGACGAATTTGAGCTGAATTTAAGTGGCTTTTGCGGTGAAAATCTATCTTGATTAATTGGAAGAGAAAACTCAAATGAGGTTTTGCACAATTAAGTAGTAAACCGCTTCATAATCTTTTGTAAATAAATATTAAGATCACGTCACGTGCTGAATTGGACCGGCAAATTCGAACAAGAATTTTTTTTCGAAGAATAGAGATCTCTTAATGGATAGGAATGAAACAATCTCACTACTGTGATAAATTTGCACCAAAGAGATTTCATATCAGGATCCAAACTGTGCAGGATTCCTCTTTTTTTATTCTAGCCTAAGTCACCGAAGAAGCCCATAGGCAAGAAGAATGTGAAAATTTGAGGGAATCCTTGGGTCTCTATTCTGACCGCTCATCGATTTCACCTCTTAAAAATCTCGACCATCGTCCTTTATTCCGGCGTTCTACACATCGACCTATTCGACTTCTCAAACAAGACTAATCTAGGGATTAAATATTTTTAACTCTTTTTGAATGTCTACGCATTACTGCTTTTCCATAAATCAGTTGCTGTCGAAAATGCAAGCGCATCTCAAGAACACTGATTTTCTTGTTTTCACCAATCTTGGAACTCTTATGTTCATGGTTATTGCACTAAATTTATATTTCGTAGCATACGAGTCGCTGAACACGCCCAATCAACAAGTTTCAACCCGAATCATCATCGAATACGGTCCACCAAGCACCTACTAAAACTGACTCGAATATGAAAATCTACGGTAGACAAAAAGCATCTGTCTACTAGTTTACATATTGTTTAATGCATTATAGAGTGCATTTTTTTATCCTAAAACATTATAAAACATGTGCGCCATAATACCAGAAGATTTATCACTTTTATTATGTTGATTTTATTTCAGAGAAATGCACTAAATATATTTTCATAAAATAACTTAATTTTTTAGATTGCTAAGATGGATTAATGCTTCCCAAGTCGGGGATGCTGCATTAGTCCTGTGATTTATGCCTTCTTTGGTTACAAACTGTGTAAATTGGATGATCAATCATCTCAAAGTAGCGCTAACTTCCCCAGAAACAGAACTGGTGCTGGATTTAGCTTCCAAATCTGACTTCATTTTGCGTTTACTCAGCGGAGAAGTTTTAGCGCAAAAAAGGGGTCAACTTTCGGGTGCACGCTAGTTTGTAAAGCTGAGATAATAAATTTCGGCTTATCCCGGATTCAGATCCCGTTCCGGTGTTTCTAATTGTCCTTCCCTAAATATGATCGATTAATCGGTCAGAGAGGAATGATAGTAAACACAACATGCATTTAATCTCCTTTCTAATGAGTGGGAGTCAGATCACAAAATATTAGTGCAGTGCTTCACAGCGAGTGGATTTGAGATAATCTACCTTGATTCGCATAACACATATTATTGAAGATGACAATACCATACCGAAATAACTCTTGGTGATGGCGTGAAATGCATTACCAGAAATGTACTGAACGTTCAACTTGGATAATCGAGCTAACTAACCGATAGGAGAGCAGCAAGACGAAAGTGCCCGGCGATTTAAATTGAGTGCCGGGGCGAGAATCATTTAGTGGAAGGATTTGGTTTTCTTTCTCATCTCTTGGTGGTTTAGCTGTCGGCAGAGGATACCGCGAAACTGCATCACTTCGACCATATTTCATGCCCATTTCAAGGTTCTATTCTTGTATTGTGATACAGGGCTCTGATTACCTCGCCTTTTGCCACTGCTTTTCGATATTAGGATTCACGGCTGAGTAAAGTGATCTAAAGCATGCCAGATTTCCGTCAGAAATTTGCCTTAAAGACAAAAATTCTCATATCTTTTCATAAATCTTATAAGTAGATACGATCTTTTGCACACTAGCCTCACCATGCAAACAACTCTCAGTATCTGTGAGAAACGCGGAATTTATACCGGCTCTACTTCAAGTTAAGTCGATATTTCAATACTCCCGAAGCCCCATTCTTATGAACTTTCAAAAATCGCTCCGGTTGAATACTTTCCATAGACACTCGGTGATTGTCAAAAGGGCGCGAGGTCGACACAATGGGATGCCAAACCGGTTTGTTAACTGATCACTAAGGATTGAAGCGCAATATTCTATTGACTAGACAAGCTGGCAAACGGTCATCATGTCCATGTGATGGATAAATTATGCTCAAGTGTAATGGTGCATCTGCGCTACTGATTTGTATATTATATTGGTAAAATTTACTTCAATTTATCCGATGCAAGTACTACGATACACCTTCGTTTGAAAGTTCAAATTAAGCAGCCGAAAGTTCATTGCACATATTCGTTAGTCGCGCAAGAAGATACAGTAGATGAGAGCGGAACACGATTATTTCATCTCGTTATTACTAATGATTACATTGCTCTAGTGCAACGTTAAAAAACCAGTTAGGCGAATTCTTTTCCTTAACAAGCGTTTAGTAGCTGAGTCACGAAAGTGTAAAAAACTGCAAGATATCTTCCCACCTAACCCTGCTAGTAGAGGTCCTGGCTGCAAAATATTATCGGAAAACTATGGAGACAATAGGAATCTAGAATAGCAATAGCAATATGACAGTCACTCTTTTGCATTATGCGTGATACGACTTAACAAAGTCTTCCGCAGAGAAAAAACCAAATATCGCAGAGTAGTTAGCTGCGCGCAGGGTTAGACCGACCAAGCCAGCGCATTAATCCGCTGGGAAGAATGGCTAATCACTTGGACCCTTACTCAGGGGTCCCTTTACCTTAGGACCTTGGAAATAACACAAGATCACGAGACAAAGGCCGTATCCGGTATGGTACCCATATTTGTTTACAGTAAATATAGTCCACACTTTTCTAGATACTGCGAAGCTGTGGGTGAGATTCGTTTCGGTCAGCAGTTCTTGCTAAGGAAGCGCCTCGAAGGTGTAACCGTATCATTGCTTGGTTACTGAGGAGTAACAACAACGAGAGTGATTTTCTAACTGTGCGTGGGCATACTGGAAGAGAAAAAAGCTAGAAGAGAGTGGCCAACGAGGATCTAATCTCAGTGGTCCCCAAAGGATAATTAAGAAAGCTAATGGAAGCGCGATCAAGAGATTACAATAGTCTGAGCGCAAACTTTGATTCGATTCTGACATTTCCAGTGAATGATTCCTTCATTGAAATGTAATCAGTTCTAATCTGTTAAACTCCCTGTAAAGCGTTGATAGTAACTTAGTAACGAAGAAGGATGGACCCAGAACTACCTATCTACTCCGATTTCGAGAACCAGTAGATGATCAAAATTACTAACTCAAGTGGTCCAATTTCGACTGCCAACGTGAAGAACATTCGATTAAACTGTGTCGAGCAATTTTATACTTCAGTCGGCTTTCACACCGGTAGTCCCAGATACCACAGTTAATGTATTTTACATGCTAATATCTAAGTCCAGTTTCGACATTTTATTAGCTAACAAAAAAATGTGCTTGATGAAGTTTCACTTTTGGCAAGGCCTCAAGCATGACATTCACCTTCAAGCCGTCTATACAACACTCAACCAGTGCTGCCATTACTTCTATGGAATTCTCGATCCTATGTCAGTTGCCCTGAACCCAGGAAAGTCACATCAGATAAGTAAAAGGTGTTTCAAAGATGCTTTTCAACAAAATTTCACAAGTAAACCTACTAAATGAAATAAAGGTCATTAATAATATTGTCTCAGTACTAAAGAAGCGGGTCTCACCCAGTCATATAACATCTGGTTGCAGTGTGCGTCCTCACAAATGAAGTAATTAGATGTTTACAATCGAATGTCAGAATTTGCTCTTCGGCAATGCGGTAAAAGACCATTTTCAGTATAAATAATTTTTGAAATCAAAGACCTCTAAATTCAGAGGCTGAACAGGGGAAAAATGACAGCTTTATGGCAGAATGCAAAAATCTATGAGTCAATAATAGGGCATATAGGCAATCAGGGAGAGAGGTGCAACTTTGTGACTAAGTCAATGGCGATTGATCGGTTTTTTCCAACACCTTTCTCCTCGCTCTGTTAACTAAACGATGGAGGTGTGGGGCGACGAAGACGTGGCCTTCACAACTGGTTAATACAGTATTATGTAGGAAGGGAGCATAGCAGGAAGACAAGGAAGGGCAACGTTTAATAACGAAGTGTTGGTAGTAGTGCAAATAATGTGTGATTCAAGCGCCAAAACGCTGAGTAGTGATAAGTTCAGTAGCTAGAAAAGTACGAAAAACGGCAGTATAAAAAGACCAAAAAAGGACAATAGGTTTACTAGATTTTGTACTTTAATGCACATGCGCAAAGCTAGTCAGTGTAAAGATAAACAATCGCGTTTTGCGGTTAAAACTACGTCAAAAACTGATAGGGAAAAATCACCTGCTTTGGCGCTCTTGCTGTGGGATATGGGTATACTACTGGAGACGGGAATAGGTAGAAACAGGTACATTAATCGACCCGGTGGCTGTAGTAGGATTCTCTACGAGCTGCTGCGAACATGGTTCGAGCAAGTTCGAGATCCTCTTTCCTCTCTTCTTCTTGCTTCTTCTGTTCTTGCTCAGCCTCTCTGCGTTTCTAGACAGAAAAATTGTCGATATAACCGATAGTTTTGAAATGGACGAATGAGATAAACAAATCGAGAGCATACGAGGTATGAACTGCCGCGACGAATGAGACCCATTATTCCTCCACCTGTTTTCTCCTCAGTTGGACCCTGAATGGTCGTTTTAACTTTCCTGTAACAATAAAATGATAAAGGTTAGATTGGGTCAGATACATTAGATCGGTCAAAATCCCAATTGAACGAAATGCTTTTTTTTAGAACTCAGCAAAATTATTTCAGTAGCGTATTATTGAAAGTTAGCGAAGTAGATCATTGAATATTAGTAACTTCCGATTCGCAATTCATTAGCTGGTTACTTATGTCATTTACGAATATCTCCTGCTATAGCAAAGTGATTGAGAACTAACAGTTTCTAAAAAAAATTCCCTTGCGTTTGTCCTACACTTCGTCAGTTCAGCAGCAACTTTAAGATTTAAAAATGGGTGCATCAAAAACTGAATAAAACAGCAATAGATTACATGTTTTAAGTGTTAAGCAGTTGGCTGTTCAGGACCAAAAATTAGTTTCAACCCTCCATAAACTTGCCGCCATTAGTCCATTGAAATGATATTCCAGCTCTACCAATGTATCTAGGAGATTACTGACACAGATGTCAGAGAGATGATGAGAAACGGGATACCTGGTGAAAAAAATCTACCCTTTAACTGATAGTTTACTCACAGAGAAAGCCCACTATCCTCCACCTTGAATTTTTTTAAAAAAAAGTGCATGATTGTCATTTTCACAAGGCGATATAATGACACAACCGTCTTAGAGAAAACATTACGCCCTAGCCCGCGCCTTGAAATAAAAATGAAGCTTTCTCGAAATCCGTTTTGACTGAACCATTCAGTTTGGTTGATGGTGTTAATTTTCAAGCAGTCCAATAAATTTAAAGAATATGGGATCGCGTGCCATAGACCTTGTCGACAGCTACCCCAGCTAGGAGGGCACATGTTTCTCATCAACCAGTCATTATTATACTATTTCAGCGAACTGAAAATCACTTTGAAGCGCATCTTCATAGTAAATAGGGATGTTAAGAGTAGATTTGAAGCTATTTTAAATTGGCACGATTGGATGCCTACAGAAGAGGATGATGTCAAAAGCAAACCAAGAGCTTCTTTTCATTAAGTCATTCGAAAATTGGTTCAGGAATATTGAAAAGCAGTAACCTTCTGGAAAGAGAAAGAGACCTTAACGGAAACTGTAAATCCTCAAACAAACCCTTAACTATAAAGATTACTGAATATATTTGCCGAATTGAAATAATTTTGAACGAGCTGGGTAGGTTCAATTTCTTTGCGTGATTCATAATATAAATATGTATTGACGCAAATTCGACCAGTTGTTCAAACGGAGCCACTAGGAAAATTATATCATCAGTTAGAAAAGTTAGCAAAAAAGTAAGGACCAGTTGACGGCATTGTCGTTGGAAATTAACCGACTTATAATCTGAACTGATAGGCGTACAGTAGTCAGATTTGTAACTTCCTGCAAACGTATTTGCCCGTTAAGTATATTCCGATAAACTTTTGTTTCAAAATAAGGCTGAAAATATTTCATAGGTATATCAGCACCGGATGTTGGTTCAGACAAATTTTCACGCTCCTACAATCAAACACTGGTTCTATCTAGCGAGCTGATGATCTATTCCAGCCTTACAGTCAACTGAAACTGTTCGGCCCAAGGACTTTTAAGTCCAGCTAGGTTGTTTATCCGACACAAGCCGGCCAGAAATAGAACTTAAATGTCAATGTTAAACGGTTCCTATTTTAATACTTTTTACTTATTGAAAATCCTTACTGATATGCAATCAATAGCAAAAAAACAATAACAATCATGAAAACTTGGTTGAGTTTTCGACCAACTGAAAACTCTATGCCCACTTATGGCAGAAAATATGTATAAATGTATAAATATGTACGTATATGTATAAATAATTTGTCTTAGACACTGCAAAAAATTTTGACCGCCCTTTGAACATTGAAGAAGTTCAGACATCTAGAATCCTGTCGATCAGCTATTATTCAGAGATGTAACTGAAATTATACCGGAAATGGACATGAATTTCCGAATAAAGTTCATGAATGGATAAAAAAGTGAACCGGGAATTCCGAGGGTTGTCAGGTCCCGCAGGGCATATTAATGAAATTTAGATTAGATAGAATCTCGTTTTGTGCCATTATATCACTCTTCTCCAATCTATGCCAACTACCGGTGCTTCCCCAAGATAAAACGTTGCAGACTTTTTCTAAAACTACGAAAAAAAATTAGTCAGCGTTTAATAACGTATCCAAATATAGTCCCACGTTGGCGTTTTCATTGAGATGGAGTTCAGACAGAAGGTACATTAGGGGGATAAGACATTATGCATATGGATCAGGTTCTTCTGCGTTGTAGATGCGGAAATAACTTATTTTAAATAAAGTCAAAAAAGAGCGAACCAAAAATACGTTTCTCAAGTGCACCTGATGGATAAGTACAATGAATGGTTGTATAATGGATCCCTATGTTTATTTCAAACTTCTTGTATCATCTACAAGAAGCGACTCGACTTAGATGAAGTTGTACTTGCCTCTGTTTAAACACTTTGAGTGCAATACACTCGTACTTGCTCAGGAAACAGTGAGCAGAAAGGTGTAATTCATAAGAGAGAGACAGTGAGGACACTTGTAAGGTCACAACGAGACGTTTACATGATAAGAGGCGAATCGTGGAATTGAAGATTTTTTAATAGCATTCTTTTCGGATCGTGGTATAAAGTTCAGGCGATTGGAATCAGTCTTACGTGATTAGAGATAATAAATGCGTAAGAAAGGAAAAAGTCTTGAAAAATTTTTTAGGTGACATAAAGAATGAGAAAATGCCAAAAAAAGTCGACTGGAGAGAAGAACCTTAAAATAAGAAAACTCTGATTGTGGCAAGTGGAGATACAAGCTTTCCGATATCCATTTTTAATTTTAAACCTGATTTATTCCTGTTGGTTGCTGCACTGTTCACGTTTCCACACAAAGATTAAAATTTCAGTTGTTTTCCTAATAACAATGAATATATTTTAATAAAACGGCAGTGTTGCTAGTTAGAGCCGTACCTTAGCGCTAATTTAAATGAATTAGCCAGAATTAGCGAAATAAACTCCGAAAACGAGCAGTTAGCAATAAGGGACAAAATTTTTATTTTAAACTGATAAAAGAGTTTTCGACAATACAAAAGCAGAATTGGTCAGATTAATTAAAACAAACGGACTTAGCCCTTTATTACGGAATGCCAATCAGCTAATTGCAATTGACAGGTGGGAACGATGCACTACTTTACAGAATAATATTTTGAATTTATTTCGAACTATTGAATCTTTAGGAAAGTGTTTTATAAAAAATCACAATTTTTGGCTTTCTGGACTTGACAGGCCCGAGCAGATGTAGAAAAGTCAATAGGAGTTGAAGGAAAATGTAACTAGATGAAGCATCCCAGATATATCCAATTTCAAGAGACAAATTGCTTCATGCAAACTTAAGAGAGCAGAAAAATGAGGCGCAGCAATCAAGACCCAAACTACGTAACACTGATGGCTACAATAGGGGCAGTGAAGACACAAAACAAACGGCCATCAGGCAACTAACTTTCAAAAAATGGAACGATTCGCATGTCACTGAGAAAGTAATTGAGCTAATACTTTTGTCAGTAAAGAACAGCCTAGGTAGAAAGCTATCCGTCAGAAAAGTTTCAGGGTACATAAACAAGGCCAACATTGGCCATGAAATGATCATCCTGAAGAGAGAGGCAATCAGGACAAAAAATTGCTACTTTAATTAGATGGGATTGAAAGCTGCCCTGAAATGATGGCGGAACTGCGGAATATGCAGCAGTGGATTGAATGATTTGTGCCCTCTACTATTCATTTCCCCCTCTAGGATGAGGTGGATTTTTCAATAAAATCCAAGGTGAACTAAGGGGGTAGTTAGAACATTTGAAACTCGATTCGATAAGAACAACGGGCCATACAAATACTAAATTTCCAGACATACAATAGACAAATTTCCAAGCGACCAAGTTTTTAGGTCAAAAAAGAGCTATTTTTCGTTTAACGAGGATTAATAAACCTACTGAATTTGATATTACTGGTTATTTGATAAATCATGATGAATAACTGCCTTTCCCCTGCTCTAATTTTTAGTTCTTTCAGATAAAGCTGGGTGCTATAACCGACTAGTCAATGGGGTTTGCAAATTTTACATTTATAAACCAAGAATAAGTGCTGAATACCCAACAAATCACTTTTCAGTCTGTCCGGTTCTTTCCGGATAAGATGCATTATGTATTACAAGAGGTTCTTGAGCCCTATCAAATGAAAGAAGCAACTTACGCATCATCACCAAGATTGGCAACTGCAATTACAGCAGGATGCGCAGCAGTGACCTGGATGGCAGGCATTTGACCCCCAGGTTGCATTGACCCGTAGGCTCCCCCGGGACCACCAGTACCACCAGCACCACCGGCGCCTGCAGTTTGTGCAGCGCGCTTCCGAGCCTCTGCAGCACTCTCGGTAATGTCACGATGACCTGAAGAAACAAGTTTTGTTCCACGCTTTTTTGTCCAATCCGTCAGGGTTCGTCCAAGAATACCTCCACCAGGAATTACGTCACGCTGTGAAGAAAATAAGGGGACATGATGGAAAGACAAGTGGAATAGATTTGATCTGATGACTTCAAGCAGAAGTTAGAGAACATGAGTAACAAAAGTCGATTAGATAGCATTCGGAAGTTTTCGTGACACACGACCTTACCGTTTTATGAGACTGAAAACTTGCAAGTTAGCTCAACAAATCACAGAATGACTAAGTGATCGATCCCAGACCACAACGGAAGTGAACTTGTAATTTAGCGCGCTGATCAACAGACGTATTAACCCGAAACTTGTCTTATACAGCACAGTTTCTAGAGAAAACCCACGAGCGATTCTTGAAGCAAACTGTAATAAAGGTGGATTTACTCCTTAATCAGGAGCTGACCATAATGTCATTGCGATTCCGAATTATACCGTAAGTGGGCCACTTTTACTACTTTTGATCCAAGAGAATTTTAAATTTTCTCAATCGGCAGCACACTCTTCCTTTGAACGTAAACCTGAGCACGCGCTTTTGATCTAAAAACACTTTTAAGCTACCGATCTCATTTAAGCAACGTGAGGCGACCCAAAAGTCGCCTAAAAAGCTTCCTCCTATGCGCCCATGCCCGCAAGACTCCTTTTTATCACATTCAGAATTCATCTCTAAGGGTTACGATTCAATAATTGGGATCCTTGGTAGCCAAAGTATTCTTTTTTTATATTTAAGAAACTGTTTAAAGAGAAGATCAATATGGCACTAAAAGAGTAACTCCGGTAGCGCAGTGGTAAATTGGTTAAACGATGGTAATAGTGATAAATCCATGCAAATGATGATTGAGAGAAAGCCTTCCCATGGATTTACAAAAAGATAACTCAAAGCAGGCAATTAGTGCTTCCAAAAAACAACTTGTACCCACTAAATATGCGGTTTCATATAAAAAGAATATGATCTGTCAACACTATCCATTGAGCCTCGAAAAAGGCAGGAAAGGGGAGGAGATGAGCAGACACTGTCAAAACTGTCGAGGTATGAATACCAAATGGGAAACTGCTTCAAAATCATCAAGGTGGCTGAGATTATCACATCGAAAGGCAAAAACGGTTATTATAATTAGAAATTGCATATTTTTCCACAGCTTCTGCGTACTAGACGTTAATGCATTCCTACATAATTCGTCCTAAAAAAATGCCTATATCCCTTGACTGATGGGGTAGGAATAGTCGACCTCTGAAGTTTCTAATTGTGTCCTTTTGTAGTAGAGAACCATTACATTGCCTTTAACGAAGTGAGGAAGTTAAATATCGCCAGCCTGGATCAAAATTTTCGCTTTTGTGTCCCATTTCGTTCTAATCTCTAGCCCGAATCGATGGAATTTGTTGAAAATTATACCGAGGCACGCGATTGAAAATGGCCACAAATCGAAATCCTTTTTAACCGATATTTACCGAAAATTATTTACTGAGTAAAGGGCTAGGAAAACTCGTAGTTGAAGTATGCACATTACATCAATTGTTAAAAAAAGGTTCATCCTTAAAAAAGTTAAGAGTATTTCATGTGCTTACCTCATGCATTCAACGCCTTCTCCAGGAAAAAAGAAATGAAAGAAGCTTATAAAAAGGTAAGTGGCGTCACTGTTAGAGGACGATTAGACTCATGATCCTGTGGCTATGGAACCGAAGGATATGAAATCCGAGGCTTTGAGGGAAAATTCCCTTTAAAAACGCAGCCTGCCAGGTTCAAAGCAGGCACTATATTGACTTTTCAAAATAGGCAAGTCCCATTGCAAAATCACAAAGAAACACGACATGAAATTTAAGCCGAACTAGGCCGATGCAGTTAAACCCTTAGGTACTGAAACAGAATGCCTCTAAATTTGTAATGCAGAAAGCATATTCATTACAACGAATGGATTCTGCAAAAACTGAAAAGTTTGTGCAGAAGGGAGGTGATCAATCTAGATTTTTGCTGTGCTAGGTTCTTTACTGCGGGTAGCACGAATTTCACACCTAGAAGTCCCAATGCGGTCATAGCAGCCTTATAAATGAGTCGGAGCTGAAAGATAAGGAGAGCTCTGAGTGATATTGGCAAAAAACCAGGCGTTTCGACCAATGCGATGATTGAAACCATGCAGTAGCCAACACCTGGCTCGTCTCCAATGAGGGGATAGGGTAAGGGTCCTAGGTTAAAAGTGGACCAGGCCTTCAAGCTGGTCAGAGATTTTAAAAGTGTGGAAACTAAAGAGAATGCTAAACGAAGACAAGACGGCTATTTAGGTTCCATCGGCTCTTATATGTTATTTCCTTGCCGTCCTTAAAAGTGGCCAGAAAGTCCCCATGAATATCAGCATTTTTCCAATAAACGCCTAGTCAAATGAATGAATGGATGAGAAGCAAACTAACAATTGAGCGACTTGAACAAACCCTCGACATTAATGCTTGGTTATCATAAGAGAAGCACCTATGTTGAGAGATGGGTGGCGGAGTGCACGCGTCCAAGAAGTCGAAAGCGACAAAGCGAATGAAACGTCTGCTTAAAGATGAAGTTTCCGCGGGGTTCGGAGGTAGGCATTGAGGAAACCCTTGTGAAAAATATCAAACGGCCAAGGCGATTAAGAAACACACCTTTCCTAGTTGCAGCTCCTCTTACTGATTATTAATTAATGCAATCATTAATATATATATATACATGTAGATATATGAATAAAGAGAGACATTAATAAAACGAGCCAAACAGGAGGGAAATTATTATGGAGCTAACGGCTATGACTCAATCACGCCGACCATGAGTTGTCAATTAGGCGTCCAGTACCATCCAGTATGATCGACAGGTGTCATAGTATTCAATGTCGTGGATGAAGGTGCAGCGTTGCGGATGACAACGCACAATCAAGAACACCACCGATCGCATGGTAGTAATGTTGTTATCAAAGACTTTGGTGCTAAAACTCGTTTTTGCCCGAGTGACTCGATTCTTCAATGCCACGACCAGTTTTGTCATAACTATTTTTCATGGAAAGAAAGTCAGCTATCTTGCTTCGCATCAAATGACGGTAGATTGAAGAGGTATAATCTGACAGAAACGAATACTCAAACTCTAGATAAAATATTTGGGGTTATTTCGCTGGAGAAAAGTTTATAAAAGATGGGCATGATGCGATAGTCGCTGGATGGTGCAAAGCGATTCGCTGCAATTAAGAAAACTATGAACGCGCTTCAGCATAGGCAATATTGCAATCCAGTAAAACAAGTTAGCCTTTTTCCTCATGCTATGCAGAAACATCAAAATATTTTCGCAAAAATGGGCGAAGGACGAATTTGTACTCATCAGCTCCCATATTCTGAAATGACATCATCAAAACACATAAGGAATATGTCGTCTCCAGGTGTAAGAACAGAAAAAGAAGACAAGGGAATTCGCAAAAACGTAAAAGATTCAAAAGAATCAAACTAGTGTTGAAAAAAAAATCAAGATACTCATAGGTGACTCAAGTTAGGTGCGGGTTGTACGAAAATTAAAATTTAATCACTGTAGTAAATCCAAATTGTTCTACCGATAAAGAGGGGCGCTGATTTTGTTATTATCTTATACTTGCCTGGCCTGTCATGGGACACTACAAGCGGCTTAATCCGACATACATATATGCCTATGTGTGCCCACTTGATTGAATCTTAAACCTTCCTTTATTTCAATTTTTAAGGCGAAGTTTGAGCTCAAATAGAGCTAGACACCTGATCTTTGCCCCAAAAAAGTATCAGAATTACAATTAAAACTATATAGGGTCGGTAAATGAATAACGCCCGCTAAAACGAATGCCAAAGTTCCGCCATGTTAAAATTGCTTCAACCTGGATGAGAGAATTTTCAACGGGGAAAAGGGTGGGGGGAATGACTCACCTTTACACCTTTTCTGCGTTGGATATCGTCACCGGTAAGATCTGATGAACATCGACGCGGGAACCCCACAATTGTCGGTTGATGCGGCATCGAGCGATCTCCTGCCTGATAAGAGTGAAAAACAAAATGAAGTCAGTCGAAGTAAAACTCAGCGCTGCTAATAGCACATCCTGGAAATTGAAAAAAAAACAAGCCTAAAGGAGTCACTTAAAGGTCTTTGAATAGTGTTAGATGTCTTAGGAAAGGAGATTTGCAAGGTCATATTCAACTCTCCCATGCCATCTTAAGCTGGGGCTGCGTTCAGTTACGTAAGAACAGAAGCGAATTTGAAATCACTAGCGTTAGGGCAATGACAAGTTTGAAACGAAATCTGACCTAGGCTTATGAAGCCGAAAAAAGTGATGAAAAGTCCCTTGAAAAATCTTGCTTTTATGGCTTATCGAAAAAGATTTAAACTGTGGGTGTCACTTTGAAAAAAATTGCCAACAGTTGAAGCTCAAGCGCTCGCTGCGCCCAAATCAAAATGCTGAATCACACGGGCTCCAACGTATGGAAACTATTGAAATTGCTTTTTTGAGAAATGACTTGTAACTGCCAAACCAAGAACATGAATAAAGGGGAAATGTGAACACTAAGGAAATGAATCCCCTTGCATACTCTAATAGAAAGCTGCTTCAAGATCTACAAGACCCGAGGGGTACCAAAAGACCGTCGTCAAGACTATTAGAAACAGATGCCGAGTAGACATGAATGCGAAGAAAAACCTGGTCAGAAAACTATGCTGCGTACCTGGCCTCACGTTGTCAATCGTCGGAGGTGTAGACAAAAATCAAAAAATGTAGTAAGCCAGAAGGTGGTCAGGCCTACTCTCAACATCCTCATGGTGACCACTGGTAACCCCAGGGGCAACTCTGAGGGCTAATGAGGCGGCCGAATAGGACTAATCACCCACTCGACGCATAAAATCAGACTATGCTAGCAGAAGTGCAACTTCGTATAGCCTGACAAACAAGGCACGACTTAAATACCTGGATTCATGGTTTCAAACTGGACTGTGGAAAGTGCATGCATGTAGCAATGAATAGAATCTCCGCCAGAAAGTAGGAAAGACTTCTGGAGGAGGTATTTAGATTTTCTGCCCTTAACAGTGTCGGGGACGGACGAGGCGCCTCTACGAAGTGGAACAGCTACCTATACGAGGAAACCATGCCAGAGAAGCACTCAGAGAACCGAAGATGTCGACAAACGCTTTTACCGTTTTCTGTTGTGTGCTATGTGTTGTAAAATCTATTGTACTTTTGTCGTACTCCCAGTAAGTCTTTGAGACTTGCTCCAGAGTGCTCCATAAATGACTCCGGGTTCTGACATATACTATTGCATGCCCCAACCCAGGGAAATTTTTATTTGGCTAATGAGTCCTTTCTAATGCACTCTTTTTCACTACAATGGCGGGGCTCTATGCTCATGATATGGCCTTCTTATTCACAGATATTTCAATCAAGGATAACATCTAGGTGGGTGAGAATTCCGCTCATAGCGGCAGAACACAAAAGCATGTAATCATTACCGATTAAAATTCCATCCTACTTGGAGACGGTGCTCACATTCAATACAATTGAATCTGCCCTTTTCCTTCCTCGTGGGTCTAGTTCATTGAGTCGCAGCAAAATAACTGAATTGTTTTGTGGAAAGCAGATCCATTAAGGATCATTTTATAATTACTCCACGCAAGGTCTTCAAGTTCTGATTTTAACGGTATCTAATTTTCTTTCGCTCCTTTTATCTCAATGATCAAAATAAACATATTTCGACATACCAGACTATTTCAAACTTCTTTCTGATGCAGATCCGTCTGGGTGTATTTTGGTGTAATTTTACAAAGAGGGATACAACACAGGTTTCTTTTTGGCTTAAGGCCAACTTACCAAGATTTGAGGGATATAGCGAGTGTCTTTTTGGATCATCTTCCTCTTCTGCCATTCACGAAACCAGTTTTGGATCAAGAAAGTGGCATAGAATTTACCGACCGTCACCACGTCTAAATCTGAAGGTTTGGAGAAACAAAAATAGGTATTAATCTCTTCCAAGATCTCACAAGGTACATTTTTGATCCGACAAACCTTTAGGTGGAAGGATCTGATCTAACAGCTTGGGGCTGGTCCGCTTCCAGATCTTTTTGATCACTGTCCGTAATTCTTCATTCAATTGGTCAAGAGACTTTTCTTTCTCATCGTCTGTAAACAAATAAATGCGTTTTAGGTAAAAATAGAGATTTTATCAGACGCGCGCCGTCTAGACGTCTGGAGCTACAAATAACCACCACTATTAGCGTTTAGCTGCGCGAGTCATTGCTAAATTGTGTGGGACTTAGTTAAATCATCGGCCTGAAGTTACTTTCCCGGGTTAAAGGAAATAATTGCCAACAAAGAGGCAGTAGTTTCCCCCACATATTTACGCTTTTTTCTCAATTGTCCCTTTTAAGGACCAATGTAGGAAAGGGAACCTTAGAGCGACTTGCGGATTCCAGAAGAGAATTCATCGAAGAAAGGAATGAAATCAGTCAAAATTTTCTACCGCAGCTCAACTACAAATTAGATAGACCTGGTTTTGTTGCGCAAGTTTATAAATAATTTTCAGTGAGTTTCTAGAAAAGGAGATGTGCCTTCTGGAACTTTGATGCGAAGATTTCGCCGAACTAAAGCAAACAGAGTTGCGTTGAAGAAGACCGTCCCATCGCTTTGCAAGGGCATATTCATTTGGACCAGTTTCTGAAAAAGAGGAAAAACCACCAGTGAAACTGCTGTTTTCAACAAAATTCTCTTCAATCACCACAGGAACTTCAATAAAGAATAATAGAAGCGATACAAGCGATTCAAATGTCATTTTCTGAGCTCACTGCATACTTTGAATGCAGACAGTTAATATTCTACTACGTCTCCTAAAATGTGGAAGAGTTGAAGTCAACGCAGACTTAACTTCAATATGGGTTGATATCTCATTATTCTGACTCTTTCAGATTTATTTGATCTCATGATTTGATGACAAAGCTGATTATCTAAAAAATTATTCATTTTCTACATTAGAACAGCAAAGGCCTAGCAAAAGTAGATGCAACAGTCTATAGAAAAACCTTTGTTGTGAATTAAAGGATAATTTTCTAAATGAGGGCATAGTTATGGGGTGTCATTGGGATTTGTCAACGCGTCTGCAGATATCACGTTTTAGAACAGAGATTAAGAAAATTTATTACTGTGGAGGTGATTAATAAGACTTATTTAAATCTATATATTCAAGTGACAGACTAAAGGAAATTTTCATTACAGATTACTTCGACGGGCTGCCACTGTCATTACGACCCAATTCATAACCGGCAATTGAGAGCAGTGCTCCACTTTAATATGAACAAAGATCCGCCTTAATGGATCGATATAGCACCACAGTGAGGTTGCTGCACGTACACATATACCCACTAAAGGCACTAACAAACAGACAAAGGTGGATCGTCTCGGTCTCGGCAATGGCACTTGATTTGTTGAATCAGAAAAGCTCGCCCCCATTCGCAGACAACACGAGGACAGGAACAGTTTCGTCCAATCGAACACAAAATGTAAATAATAGAAGATAAGTTTTTTTACTAATCGGTCCTGAAAACATAAAATGCAAATCTAAGTTAGCTACCGAAAATTAAAAATGACAACATACAAGATGGCGTGCCAAATTCGAAGTGTATTACGGAAACTGAAAACAAATTACTTAGAAAGAAGTCCGTTTGCAGAGTTTGATCATTTCATCCACTGAACGAAAAAAAACAAAGTATTTGTCCACTATTTCTGGCCACTTATTTACTACATATGTCGCTCCTCTAAACTTGCTACTAATAATATAGATATGATTAGAAAATCTTGTGGAACCAAGAGAAATATGCCTATGAATTCAGTTCAGCTGTTCATAAACTCCAGCTTCCATGGTGAATTCAGTCATCACCACAAGGTGATATGGAGTAGCTGCAGTTACTGTACATTGCCGAGGCAATGATGAATAAGAAGACCGTGGGTAAGAACTTGATTAGATTGGCCACTCTTTGACGGCTATCAATTTGATCCCATAACAGGCTTGAAACGTTCGAAAGTGAAACTAAAAAGTTAAAATTAGAGAAATGAATTAACGTGATACTTGAGGAAGAATTCCAAACTAGATTCATTATCCAAATACCAATGTCTTTTCCCTTGAACTCAATTATTCTTTGCACTCTAATACCCAAAGTCCTGGACTTCTCTTTGTTCTTTGTGGATTTCTTCGTTGGATGAAATAATACAACAATAATGAGCGAACCCTTCGGTGGCTAGACCAAAACCAAGCAATGCGGATCAAATGCTGAATATCGAAAGCGCCTACTTTGTGCCTATCCTATTTATTCTGATGAATCGGTAGCACTAAAACCCGCTTTCTTCCTTTCCCAGTAAACTTGTTCGGTGCCTAGTACCACCAGGCCAGTGATGTCTTCTACATTTGTTGGTTTTTAACCGATTTATTCTCTCGAAACACGTGTAAGACACGATTCTCATCTGTTGCAGCAGTTTTTGCATGCCGGCCCATCACTTCCTGACATCGCCGGCATTTCGCACCTCCCCTTGTTTTCGACTTTCTTGGCACCTTTCCACCTTTTCCCCAACCCAAAGCCGGGAAGTCATTCACGGCGATAAAGGGCGATGACAGTTATAAAATAACTGCTATAGTTCACCTAGTGTACAAAATAATCTGTTAGAGGTGCGATGTCTTTTACCAAACATCAGACATTTTGATATGGGACCGAAATAACCCTGGTATAAGTCTGAAAAACTAGAGCAGTCATGAGCCTTCGTATCCATCGTTTGAGAACGACAATGCAGAAAGGCAATCGAATTATGAAGCTTCAAAAGAAGAATCAAAGACCAATATTTAAGAACCTACCTATAAACATACATTAAAGGCAACCCAATAAAACAATTTACTAACTGCTCTAAAAAAAGTACCTTCAACCCCACCTATAGGACAACTCATTAAGGGTTCGCATTAAGTATACAGACCATGGACTGCGTGCAAGCAGTAGCCTCACAAACGCCTCATAACCTGTAAAAGTTATCTTCCCACCTACTTGTTGATACCGAAAGAAGCGTTCGCATATATCGGTTGTTTTCCAACAAAAATCGAGTTGAAAAATTTGAAAAACAGTTAACAGAGTTCGGATTTCGCTGTCATTAAAGGCGCAAATAATTATTTACGGTTACGCTGGAGGAGCCTACTTTGACATTTTTAACAGAAACGTGGTCAAAACAATAATAAGATTGGCTAAGGTAAAAACCGATGCTTCATCTGCACACAATTATTGAACACCAAAAGCCCATTTCATCAAAGTAGAAGACTGTTTAAAGCTTCGGTGAGCTTTTTTGGCCATGGTTGCTCTGCCGTTTTGTAACAAAATATGGAAGTATTTGAGAATTATATTAGAAAGAGGGTTTTGGATTTTAAGTTCCTGCCACAATAAGTAAAAAATGTGCAATGGTGAAAGGGAATTGGCCAATGGGAGAATCGATATCTCATTCTTCACTAAACCCTCTTAGGATCCATCTTTGCAGAGGCGTCTTAGATTGTTCGGTGTATCATTCGACATTGGTCGCCAACGTGTTCTCTGCATTAGTTTAATCATGTACAACAGGCTTTAAAAAAGGGCACGAAGAGTTAAAAGAGCAGTAAAAAATGAACAAAAAGAACGTCACTGATTCATTGACTGAAAAGAATGAATTCGACTAGAGTTAACTGGAAAGGAATCACAACGAAATCAACAGATATCACCAAGCGATTTCAAATTTCATTCTGATCTCGCAAGACAACAACTCGTGTTTGTTCCACTCAATGACGCCAACGCTAATCTGTACGCCTATAATGCATTGACTAAAATTGACACGAGCACCAACTATATGCCAGCCCGTTAAGATAAAGTCTTGTGGAAAGTCAACAAGTAGGGAGAAGCCATATTGTTGTCGTGACTAAAGCTGTAAGAAGATAATGTAAGAATTGATATGGATATAGATTCATCGAAGAAAGAAAATAGGTCACTCGAGAACGTCTCAGGGCGTTAACTTCTTCTGGTTGGAAGGCGGAGCAATGTCTGATTACCCCCTGTTGTCAGTTCAAAAAATATGGATAATGCAACTAATACTTCTAATCTAGGCTTTAATAGCTAAAGTAATCTAAAATGAAGCAGAGGAACTCACGTGACAGGCCCTAGTATGCGGGCACATGCTTCCAAATCCCAGAGGTGGACTAATTTTTCCAAGCATTGTAACCACATCAAGATGCCGAACTCGACCCCTGAAGAAGAGAAAGAGTACAGATTCATCACTGAAACCATTTGATGATGCCATCGATTTCGTTAAAAGGCGTTAGACTGACTTAGCCTCGGGATCGTATTCGGCCCACCGAGTAACGAATTCATCTAGATGATGTGGGCCTAAGATGGACCAGTCACGGGTGAGGTAGTCAAAATTATCCATGATTACGGCAACGAAGAGGTTGATGATCTAAACAGAATAGATGCAGAAACGCAGAAGAGTAAAATTATTTGATGCTTTAGTTTTAAGAAGCTAACTCACCACAAAGGAGCAGAAGAGATAGAATGTGATAAAGTAGGCGTAAGCCAAAATGGATCCGCAATTCATTCCTTCCTTTTCGTCCTCTGAGTCAGCCGTACATTTCTGACCTGAAACATCGATAAATATTTATTCAATTAAATTTTGCTTCTCTTTTAATCATTCCAGATAAATAAAAGGCAACTTTAAGTACACCCTACCCGATCTTAATCCAATATTTTGAATCAGTCGCACGAAATAACCTTGTGGAAGATCTTACATAGGCTTGGTGAATTCTGACGTTTTTGGCTAATGGCAAAGTCACCAAATCAGGCAAATAAGAGGAAAACAAACAAAGCATGGGAAGTAATTAACTGGGACTAGATGCGGGAGACATCAAGTAAGATGAAATTTTTTTAATGGATGACTGCTCTCGATTACAATTCCTTTGTGCCTCTCTTTAAAATCCACCGTAAACTTTTTTTCAACAGTTAAAAACAGTCTTTGGATTCACAATACGAACAGTATGGGATAGGCCCGTAGAATCATGATTCGATGCCTAAACTGATGGCTCGTATTTTTAAGTGGACATTTTCTGGATGCAGAAGTTATAAGCGAATTACTGGAACCTCTGGCACTCGATTAATTAAGACTCGTCAGTTGGTGTGGTAGATAGTTATCTAGGTTTAAGAAAGTGCTCACCTCTTGGAGGACGACCCTAAGTAGCGAAATTTTTGATACACCGAAAAGTGTCCAGGGTAATAAAAGTCGGCTTCTCACCTTTCATGATGATACTTCAGGTACCTCACACGATGACGCAAAGTGAAGAAAAGATACTTCGGGCACCTAAGAATTTTACCCAGCATACTCCATTGCTCACAGCGACAACCTACTGGATGACTAGAGTATTTTGATACGGGTAAAAGAGAATTGCTAAAATCTTCTGAAGTGAGTAGCTTGGCATATCAAGAAACGTTAAACAGTTAAATAAAAGTTGCATAAGATAAAATTATTTAAACCGTCTTCATTCTCATTCCTCAATTCTTTTCGGGTGGGTGTCGTCGGATTCTGTTGACTGGAGGGGGGCTTCCATTCTTCTCGTCAAACGTACGAGGACATTTTTTAGATATCCATCAAGTGAAAAAATTTTAGAAACTATTTTTACATCCGATTTTATTTTCACCACTCTCTTGCTGACCAATCCTCGCATTTGCAGACTCCTACAACTTCGGTAGACTCCACCGAACTTAAATAACTATAAGAGAGCGCATTGAATAATTTTCCAAAGACACATCCTCCATGCTTCCCATCTTCTGCAGGAATACTCCAACGTTTGAACCGGTCTTTTTCCTGCAACTTCAGCAACTTCAACTATGTATGAACATTTAAGTTATTGGAACTGAGAAAATTTGAGTACACTTTTCGCTTATTTGTATAAATGTCGTCAATTCAACGAATAAAATAGCCGTCAACTCCATCCCTAAAATATTTATTAGATGGATAGACTAATTCACCACTGACACCACCCCGAATCCATCTAAATCTGTCTTTTCTTAGATCAGATAAACGCTTATTTAGTGAGACGAGAGTGGGAAAAACATAATCCAAATTAAAGTATATTGTTCATTCAAGGAGGGAATATTTTCGACCACGCTATAGGCAAATAATTTGTTCCTAATTAAATCGGTTCAGGTGTAGACATAGTTTAAAGAACCAAAAGATTCAGACAGATGTAAGGAATACACATCATTACTCTAATGGAATGACGATTTCGAGGTCTGTGGATAGTAGAACAGATTAAGAAACAAGAAATCTAATTAAAGATCAATCCTCAGTTCCTTTGGCCCTGATCAACCTTTCTGACCTCAAAACTACCAGTAAGATTTAATTATTTTGCTTCAAGGAATGGATAACACGCGTAGGGGTCGTTTTGAATCTCTCGATAAGACTTCGATTGATTTGCATTGGGAAGTATAGTTTAATTACCAATTCTCAAATGACACGCCGTTTCTCTAACTGCTGTAAGTGCCTTTCAAGATTTGACTCTTGAGGGATGAAAAGCTCTTCAGCTTAAACATTATTAACCTATCATTTACGACTTTTATAAACGAAATATAAGCTACGGAATAATAGGACTGTTTAAATGTGCAGTCAATTCATTGAAAATGCCGAATAGGTGATGACTTGCCTCGGTCTAACTCAATGACCCGAAAATTAGAAAAAGCTAAACTTCTGGAACAGAGGTCAATTTCATAATAATACGACGAAATGCAGCACAGCCCACTAATGATATATGAAATATCGATTTAAAATAATAGTGCACTAGCTATTTTAGTACCCCAAATAGTTGCTGTTTCGTGAGAGGATCAGATCTAATTTGTGGAGAAAATGTGCACTAAAATTGTCGTAGCGGTCGCTTCACTTACCCGGCGTGCACGCGAGCATTATTTCGTGCCACGATTCACCAGTCGCCGATCTGTTTGGAAAAAAAAAACAACAAATGTAGACAAAGAGAAAGACACTTTTTTAATTTTACAGAATATATTTCGGTTGCTGCCTCGCGACAATTTTTCATCACGTACAAATGAACGATCTATGCTTTAGTAAAGCTTGATCATTAATAAAATATTGATTTAACGGTAATATTGACACCTTTCGAGTCTGTGCTATGGCTAGAAAGCCATCACGTTCAAGGAGTTGCGTTCATTCCACCAGATTCATGCTAATGGAAGAGAGTCGAAACATTGGACTATTTGAATGGCGATGCCTGTGGCGAGTGTAGCCCATTTGAGTGTTCGAAAAAGTCTCGATTATGGAAACATTTGATTAAACCATAAAATCAACCAATTTATATGGCTTAGTCCTACGGTAATGTAACCATCAATTGTGGTTGTAATTCCAGTTACATTAACCAGGAACGTCAATAAAAGAAAATCTTGGTCTACTCAGAGTGGTTCATTCTGTTAAACACATAGAGGAGGATCTAATGAGCCGTTTTCCCGACATTTTAGAGTCAATTGTAATTTAAATGACATTGCTTTGGATGGCACGACACCTATGCAGGGCACTTCTTGTGAAATCGAACAAGACGAGAGCGCATTGATGAAAATTTTGCTTCAGAAGTGAGTTGTATTCTTTCCCTCCGAGTCCTATCTTATTCAAATCAACTGACGAATCAGATTCAATTAGCTAAACAAGAACATAACTGAGCACAACATCGTTGAAATTTCGTATTAGGATATAACCAGACCTAAGAGCCAAACTTGTATGACCGTTTAATGTATTTTTAGTGGTAAAATTTAAGTAGGTCATGTGACAGCTCCCACGAGTTTTAAACGAAATATCTGCTGCGAGAAGCAGGGTTTTTTTCCGAATAGCCAGTGCTGCGCCATTACAGTTTACTTCCTAAATCTAGGTAGGGACTTAATAAAGTAATATGTATTTAACTGAGGGGTCGCTATGTAGCTGTGTTGCTTTTTGTGAGATTAGAGGTCACGGATGTAGATATGCTTAATAAAATCTGCTATCATATGAAGAGCGTACGACTTGAAATGGATACAACAAAGTTGGCCTCTTCTGAACAATACAGCATGCTCTTCTGCATAACGTTCACTTTGAATATTAGGTAAGTAAGTTCTGACGACAGCACTATAGGGTGCATTTTAGCTAATTGTAAATAATTTACAGAAAGGCTTTGAATCCGGTAAATTGATCGCGAGAACAGAGAAAGGTGTGCAAAGAGGTCCATGTCTGGGAATTGGCTTGCGAATCCTAACTGGACTGCGAAACTATGGAAGATTGCAATCACTCACTTACAACTAGTACAATGGTCAAAAAGAACCATCATTTAAAGCGAAGCAGACTGCCGAAAAATGGGAAGCGCAGCTTGATAACTTGTATTATTAAACAAACCATTTATCGAAAACGCCAGCATCGGCCTATGTAGCACCCGATGGCACAGACTTCCGCTACTAGACGATTATGCAGAATGGTAATCGATCTAAGAAATTGACCTTCAGATTTAAAAAAATATTTTAAGCCGAAGGTGTTTTATTACTGCTTTAAGGCCTTCTTTAGAATAAAAGAGAGACGCATTTTGAAACTCGGGCACTTGACGACCCATTATTCCTAAACTAAGTGTCAATCTTATAGGTCCAAGGTGGTGCAAAAGAACTTTTAGTCGACAAAGGGATATATCTCTGGACGAAAGCTCCTGGAACTACCTACACAAAAGATGTGAACTCTGTAATGACTCTAGAACGACAGCTAGAAAATGGACCACTTTACGTAACAGGTAGAAGGTTGCTTTATTTACGAAGCCAGAGGACACTTTAATCAAATGAGTTACGTGACATGACCAATAGGAGAACTACAACCGACATTTTGAGCAGAAAAATTCATGTATCAATATAACATATGCTTTGCTGAACTGATGGTCTCTTTAGAGACTATTGTTTATTTGGTAAGTTTTATTAGTCTACTCTTCTTATGTGCCCGCTAAATATAAAAGGATTCACAACAGGCCTGCTATTTCGTGCCTTCTATTGAAATTACTCTTAGTCACTGTTTCCTCGAACATATGAACAGTTTCCAAAGTGAGCATAGAGCTGTCAATTATAGCATATTTTGTTCAATAAGGTTGAACAATTTACAAGTGACTCGTCTTATGTTCACCTTTTATCCCGGGTTCCGACTGACGGCATGATGCCAAGTACACGGCCAAAATTCAATATAGTGATGTGATTGACGGCTAGTGCAAGTTAGGTTTGGACTGAAAATGGACGGATAAATGAAACAGTTTTTTTTACTCAGAGGGACACAAATATCCCCAAATTTAATCGTCGATCCCCTTGTGAAATGAAAAGAAAACGTTGCCTAGGAGATCGTCAGAGAATCGATTGTTCACAGCGAAGTTATGAAAGTTTAACATACTTTTAAGGCGATGAATAGAACTTGAGTGGTGTCCTAGAGTCCTTCACGATTTTAACTTGAGAATTCACAAAACCACAATCAGAACTATATCAATGACAAATAAGTCAAAACTCATTGGACTCTGAAGAGGGTGTAAGAACGAAAGCCGAAACAAAACCCGTGATTTTTCTGGATAAATCTCTAATGAAGTGGCTGTAGAGACGTTTAAGTTTGTATGTGCGCATGTGTGAAAGTCTCACCGGAAGAGAACAAGGAGCGCATAGAAAAAGGTACGGAAGTTGTTGCTTCGATGGATGACACCATCCTCGCCGGGGGCTTGACCAGGTTGGGTGAGACTGATTTTTCCAAACAGTTGCATTCCGATGACGGCAAAGATGAAAAAGAGCATTGCTATCAATAGAGCGACGTACGGCAAGGCCTAGAACAGCAAAGTACTGTATTTCTTTAAAAATAAATAAATAAATTATGAACCAAATTGCCCATTCTAGATGATCAGCTGACCGCCGGATATTTAATCGTTCTCTGGGGGAGCAAATCGAATTTGTCCGGTTAAATGAAAAAAGGAGTCAGAAGTCATCTAGGTTTTCTAACTTGACAGCTCACGTGTATACTCCACTAATGAGCGCCAAATAGGCGGACTCTAGTCACATTTTAAGCCGACGTGGCCTGTGAAGAGGAGACTGAGAAAAGTGATGGGTAATAGGAGAGGTAATCGCATAGGCGAAGTCGAAAAAGGTGGACGTTTGCAGGGTCAAGAAGAAAAACGCGTGCTTCAAATGAAGCTCAATCTTAACTTGTTCCCTTGGACCCATCCAGGGTATAGAAAATGCCTCTACATTTCAGTCGCATTTCTACATTCGAGATTGGCAAATGAACAGATGCGCAAAAGCAATCTTAGGTACCATAGTTCGTATATCTTTTGCCGAGAAACATGGCTAGACTATTGGACTCGTAATTCAGTGGGAAGATTAATCTCCGCAATTCTTAATTCCACACAAATTTCTACAATTTTACTTTCAGAATAGCCAAGACTGGCGAGCAGCCGACTCAGCGCGCTGGAGTAGTGGTTAGACAAAGAAATAAGTGAAACCTATGTGGCGCGAATCAAGTTACAATCGGCCGCCTTTCTCGTTCGAAAATTTGCATATGGTTCAGTTTCAGACACAAAAAGAAGGCTTATGCTGCAAAACTTTAAAAGTCGATGCCTTTGAGTCCTCCTGTTTTGACAAGTTAGATTCCCAGTGGATCTGTTCAGATGCTCTCCATTCATAGACGATAAAAGAATGCTGACCATAGAAAGACGGCTAAAAATGGCTTCTGGGTCTGCGAACCAAGGTTTCAACCATTTGTCCCATTTCCTTTGAAGCTAATATCGAGTCCATAAAACGCTGTCAGCTGTTTTTAATGCACTGAATCATCGCATTTCTAAAAGTTGGACAGATAACAGCGCTCAAATTAAACGAGAAATGGGCAGTACATTTAGTACCGCTGAGTAATGGGAGCTATTAGCTTTTGTGCCCCAGTTTACGAACAATTTTCCAATTCATTCCACTTTTCCGACACGCTACATAAAACCATTCAATAATTGGCCAATTGAGAGAACAAATACCTTAATACCCGCTTACTGGTTAATTTCAATATATTGGAGTCCGTATGACTTTTTAGCATTTTTTCACTAATTACCCGAAATCTTCGCAAAAAAATGATTGCCAAATTAGCTAGCCCCATTGACATCGTGCGTTTGGCCTGAAGCACGTTTGTTTAATTGAAACTATTTACAGACCGCGCACGCGTTTCAATTAGTCATACACGTGGCGAGGAGGATGGCTCGGTTTGTTAGTTTACTATCTTCGGAATTCGATGCTTGTCCGATCAAAAGAACATAGCGGTTTCTTGAAAATGCTTTACCCCCACTTCCTGCTTATGGGCTGAGGTGGTGCGTGAATTATGGTCCTGTCGGCTATGTTCCTCCATAACTCTTTTTTGTCCCCTCATCATGTAAAATGCAACATTCGACTTACCTGTAGCGACTTGGCAAAGGTCCATAAAAGTTTTCTAATGGACTCCTCTTTACTTAGCAGTTTAACCAACCGCATTACACGAACCAGACGGAAGAAATTAATGTTGATTTTCCATGCATTCTCGGAACCCGCCTAAAATTTAAAGAAAAAGGAACTAACTGCAAAAGCCAAAAAATCTACTGGTGTTTCGTTTAGGAATACGGAAATTGATTCTAGTGAAGCAGATTATAACCAGGAATCATGAACTAATTAGTTAAAGCAAAATCAAAGACTGTGGTCAAAATGGATCAGTATTATGAAATGCAGCCCTCAAAGGAGCCAGTATTTGTGTCCGAAATTGAGCTCGTCCAAATATTGCTGTCAGTCGGTGGAAAGAGGACAGGAAAAAGAGGGTGGGAAGTGATGATACATCAAAGAAAACTTACTTGAAACCCCTTTCTGGGCTAGCCAAAGTGGCCTCGACAACGCTGCGATAAGAAAACCTGTCGGAGAACGCTTTTACGGGCTTTAAAATTGTCAGAAATGATAAACTAACAAACTGCAATCTAGGCTCCAAGTTAAATTACGATGAGCCAATGCAGTGAACTGACATTATCAGTGCAACTGTTGTCAACGCGCAATTAGGCAAAGTAAAGTATTGATGATGGAATTCACCGTATTACAAAGAGATTTTACTTTCACATTTCAGCTTCACTCTTCTAATTCACGTTCAAAATTAATTAACCAATGCTGAAATATCGATGATAATAAAAAAGCTTGAACGGACTCAGTTTCCATGATAGCTGGTTTATTAAGTGTTTGTTTCCTTGATATTCAACGCTACTATTATGCCCGCAAACACAATGCACGTCAATCACCATGACGTCCAATTGAGGACATGCTGAGGCAAAGATAAAAACAAACAAGGTGAACGCCCCTCAAGAATCAACGTCAGGAGAGTTTGGTTAAATATTTGTGCAGTAATAAATTAACACGTCGACTCAGCTATGCATGTGACTTCTTGTAAGGTACAGAATCCTGTACCTTATTTTTTATTAGGTATAAAAGGAAGAAGATTCGAAATTTCGTAAAGTGATATCCACAACTTGCGGTTTCAATCGTCTTCAGCAGTGATTACCAGCAGTGGTCAATTCACTAAATCCTCTAGTGTCTTGCAAATTGAGAAATCAGCTCCATGAAATTTCAAAAAAAGATCAAGAAGTCAGAAAATGAACCACAAACCATCAGCGTGCTCAATAGGTTCCAACAAGAACTCCACCTGTGGCTTGCGAAACGCACGCAGTCACAACATTGGCGGAGCACGTTAAGGATCCCCAAAAACGGCATTCGAAAGTCTGACTTATTTTTACCTCTAGAAGCGACTTAGATCATCGAGTTTTTCAAGTGCTTCAGTTAAGTTGAAATGTCATGTTGAAGGATTCGCTTTCGATACTACTCTCGAAAGGATCGATAAGAAAACTGAAACCATGTAGAAGATCTAAAAAATGCGCACCTGAAATATAATGCGCTCTGAAGGTGTCGGTCGAAAAGCAGCACTAGTCATCTCCTCTGAATGACTCCGCGAAATCGTTTGACGTGGAGCATGAATCAAAGTTGAGGCGGTGTTGGTTAATCACCAAGGAGATAAAAACTCTCCTCACTAACACACCAAGTTAAATATTAATGAGAAATCAAGTCATCTGGCTCTTAAACACGGAAATAAACCCCTCCTCCCTCCCTCCCTCCCTCTTCTTCTCTAGATACGTCTGCATTTACAATAATCGCCTACTAAGGTGTGACTTTCTCTTTTTTTCGAACTTCACACTTTCATCTGTTACCCAAGGAGGCCTCAAAAGATCAAAGAGTATGATATTCCGGTAGGAAGAGAATCAATGATTTCAGAAAGTCGGAGAACGAACGTAAGCATGTCCTAAACGAAAGGAAGTACCACTTCCTTTCCTTACTTCGTCACATTTTGTCAGAGGAGATGATTCACCAGAATCAACCATTCCAAACGTCAACTCTAACTTGGGTGTAATGCGACACTCAGTGAAGCCGACTTAATAAACTTATGTGTGGTAATAATAAGGCCTTTCAATCCCATATTTATGACTGCTCCTTTGATTTCTGCCACTGGCCAGAAGGAACCAGACCGAAGGTATGAGCTGACCGGTGATATGAGCCAAAATTTTTTCTAATCAAACACAGGCATGATATTCGACCTTCTGAAGGGAAGTGACAAGGTAAGAGGTCGCTTATTAATGAACCATAAATTACGAAAGCTCTGTCTTGAGGAGAACCTTCTAGATGACTTGATCATCCGAGGCGTAATAATTAGCGAACTGCTCAAACATAAATCGAGGAGACCGACGTGATGGGGGACGAATTCAGAAAAACGAAGCGTGTGAAAAAAAATACAAGAAAAAACTAGCCAGAGAGTGTGAAAAGAACTATGAAATAATAATCTATCCCAAAACCATACAGCTAGGAAGCTTTGATGATTTGAGAAATGTAATCGATGAAGCTATTTGAGTAGCGATTCCAAAAAAATATGATGAGGAGGCAGGTTTGGAAATATATATTATTTAAAACGGTGGAGAGATCTAGAGGTTTTTTGGGCAAAATAAAATCCCATACTGTTTGATTATGATAGTACCAAAGCGGAATATGTTTACTCAACTTATTTACGAACATATAGCCTGTTCTAAGAATAGTCAACCGTGACAAATGCATTACCTAGTCACCGTGGTGCCTTTAACGCACCTACATACGAATGGCCTCGTATTCTAAGCTCATGCTAAAAGAATCATCACTCCAAGCCTTAATCTGGAAGTCGAATGTTCGTTATCTTCTACTAAGATGCATCGCAAAATCGGGGCCTTATGTAAAGAGAGTCGAAGACTGGAATGTAACTGACGCTGAGTGGTGAAGAGTGCATTGATGGTGGAATATGGAATGGCTGAAAAATAACCTATTCTATGAAGCGAAACATTTTGCCAAACAGAAATGCTGCACCAGGACTAACCAAATACTTGACTGGATAAAATCTGAAGGTAGAATTTCCGACTGTCTCATTTCTAACTCAGCCAGCCAAACTCTCAAATACCCTTCTCCAAACATCCATCGGCTTATCTACATAAACAGAAAAATGACCGCAACAATTCAGACAGCCACGACGTAGTCTAGATTGAAGACACAGACGTATCATGATGCAGCAGCGAACGACACACTCTGTTGAGAAAAAAAACGATTGGAAAAGGTTTTTGAAGTGGGCACCAAAAGTAACCGATTCAAGTGGCTTGGAAGATTCGTGCAAAAACAAATGTCAAGGTATTTAAGATTAAAATACGATAGGCACGTACCTTACTAACGATGATGTCAATGTAGCTACCAAGGACGATGAGGAAATCAATGACGTTCCAAAGATCTCCAAAGTAGTGCTACAACAATAAAGAAATAAATAGTGCATTAGCCTCATCTGTGGCAGGCAGCAAACTACATTAAGAAAGACTTTTAATTCAGCGCGCTTCTCTGTCGGCGCATTTACTTCGCATACCATGCAAAATGAACGCAAAAGCATGAATGAACTAGACAAGAAATGAAAAAGGCCGATGATTTCAACTCTCCAGAGAAACAGCTGTCGTCCATGGCTTAAAGCATTCTGATTCAGCTTTCCTTGAGTTGCAGAGGTGATTTTTCGCTTGCAACAAATATATTGACAAGCAGGTAAATACAAATAAGACAAAGAAAGGTGGAGAACTTTCAAACTAAAAATAGCCAAAACTTGCCCTGAAGTTGAAAGCTGATAGCTTGAGAATGAATTCAACGGTGAATACAGCAGTGAAGAAGTAGTTGAAACCGTCTAGCACATTGCTGAATGTTGGATCCATCTTGTCATGCTTCGAAGAAAAAAAATATCACGTTCTCGATATCACGCTTGTTCACATTGAATTATAAATAGTCGGGGACGGCAGAGGAATGACTAAATCCAGCAAAATAGTTACCTTACAAGCTAATGTAACCGTGTTCATGAAAATAAAGAAGAAGATCGTCATTTCCATCTTTTTAGATACTACCATTGACCAGATCTTGTATTGTAAATGACCTTTCGGGATGTAACGTCTTCTTGGCCGGGCTTTCAATGCGTATTCAATGCACTTTCTCTGAAGGGGGAAAATACAATGAATTAAATCTTATTGCCACTTAAAAGCATTCAAGTAAACAATATTACACTAACCTGATTTTTGTTCAATTCGCAGTTCTTGTATTCCCGTTCACCTTCGCGTTGGAAGGTGACAATAATGAAACCAACGAAGATGTTCACCATGAAGAAGGAAGCGAAAATTAGGTATAAGATGAAGTACAGCGAAACGTGCTTCCGATGTTCATGAAGAGGCCCCATATCTTCTTCATTAGAATCAATACCGTTATAAAGAATTCTGAGGAATCAAATAGCAATATTTATTTCTGGCTGCATGATTAACATTCGCTAATTTGTAGAAATCAGCGTACGGTGGCCAACCCTCGAAGGTGAGTACCACGAAGAGAGTAAGCATAGCGTTTGCGACGTTGTCGAAGTTCAGCTCGCTATGAGTCCATACTCTTTCGACAACATTCGCCGGCCGACCATGCTCATATTCAATGAAGGACCCCCTTAAAGGAAAAACCAACGATAAAGTTACCATAACTCTCGATTAAGTAAAGATGAATGACCAAGTCAGAGGTATTTACTTGCATGTCTGCTCCGTGAGTTTTGAAGGATCATTGCATGCAACGTACTTGCCCTTGAAAAGTTGAACTCCAATGACTGCGAAGACGAATTCGATCAGAATCGTCACTAAAAGTATGTTACCGATGCTTTTCAAGGCTGTGACCACGCATTGTACGACGTTCTGTGGAATGGAGAAAATGGACGCAAATATTTGGCCAAAAGTCGAAAAATCGATTGAATACATTCTAAAACTCGTGCCTCTTGAGGAAAGGTAGAGTTAAAGGGAGAAGTCAATCCTTAATAAACGAACACACAAGCGTGAAGATTTCATTTGGTTAACTTTTTTGCATCCTGTTAGACTGACTCTCATTTGAAGATGACGTCCACTACTTTCAAAGCGTTCCAAACTTTTTTCGGTGAAGATAATCATCCCAACCTTTGGATTATTCCTGTCATACACGATCTAATTTTCCCAAGCAAAAGATTATTATTGAAAAATGTCAGATGAGTGAGGCGAACCTTCAAACCCTTGGCTCTGTTGATGGCACGGAGGGGTCGAAGCACACGCAACACTCGGAGGATTTTGACTGCTGAAATCGCCCCGTTTCTTTAGGTTACAAAAAAAGAGATTAGGACAAGTTAAGAAATCCAAATCAGAATCGATCGATAACCCTGAATTTGCCTCATAACTTACTCCATCATGAACGAGATTAAGGCAATGCAGACGACGACCAAATCCAGAAGATTGAACATACTGCGCAGAAACGCTCCTTCGTGCATGACAAAACCATCTGCTATCATCTGTAATTGACACTATCTTTAACGAATCTTGTATACTGATTTCAAATAATCTGCCATCTTCAATCAAAACAGACCTTTAGTGTGATTTCGATGGTGAACACACTTGTGAAGAAGTAATCAAAATAATTGAGAATCTAAACGAACGAATGAATAAATGTGGTAATGAAAGGGACGGATGAAGGTGTTAAATAATATTTGCGGAAACGGTATTTGGGCGTACTCTGTTTGTTAAAGAGTAGGTATTCAATGGATCTTCAGCACACAGTAGAGTTGAACTGATGAGGATGCATCCAAGAATGAGGTTCGTGAAAATTGGAGAAGACACAATGTTGTGGCAGAAGATTCTGAACCTGATGAACAACATTATTTAAGAACTACTTTGACAAGTCCAGCTAGAAATCAGCCGAAATTATTCTAAACCTACTTATTATTTGGATCAAAGATGAAGAAGGCCGAGTATGGCGGAATCATTTGCAGATTAGCTGTGTTAATAGTCGACTGTTCCATTTTAGCTGCCAAGGCTGCTTCATCTTGTTCCTCCTCATCAGGAAGCAATTCCTCATAGTTCATTTCCATGTATGCTAAAACATAACAAGCATATTACTTAAATGAAAGTGAATAGCAACCTTTTTCCCCATGCGCTTCTTATCATGCTGCAGTCGCGAAACTGTCATGAGCGGACTAAAACTTACTATCAAGTGGGCCCTTCGCGTTGGCAGCACTAGACAACAATCTTACGTACGTTACAAAACACTTTTAACGATTTAAACGGGGAAAAGATGAGTAACTGGCAGCTTACGCTTCAGCTGCTTTTTTAGCTGCTGCGGATCCGGGACGATCATCATCATCATCGTCATCTAACTCATTCTCTTCATCATCGTCATCCTCAGCGCTGAGATTGTCAACCGCGATAGCCAAGAAGACATTTAACAGGATATCTGAGAAGGGAAATTGTTGATGATGGTCAAAACAGCCATATGAGCCTGCATATGATAGTGTGAAGCCATACTCGCTGAAAACAGTTCGATATTTTCATTACTATTTTCAGCGTTTTTAAATTTTTTCGAGAATGGTTTTAAATGCACAATCTTAAGGTACTAACTTGAGTAACAAACTTTTAATTGTGTGTGTGAAAAGGTCAGGTTGCCTTCAAAGTGCTTCATTTCGAGTATTTGTTGTTAGAAAGCTTCCCGTCTTTTTTGTATACTATCACTTACAGCATTATCAGAACCCATTTTGATCGTCATTACTAGCTTGGAAGGTGTCTATTCCTTTAAATCGTTCCTCATATGTTATTTTGTGAGGTGTTGAATGAAACCAGGATTGCAGAAACTTATGTATGCGCTTCTATCCTACGCTCTTGCTCAATTTAGTTTAGGGGTCTGTTATGCAATTATGATCATTAAAGCCGGGATCCTTAAATGATGAATGATCGGGATATCTTGCTTTCAGTGCTGAGATCCGCGAAGGGGGACCGAAGTTTTTGATACTCTTAATAAATCGGTTTTTTTTTCCAAATGTCCCTACTTGGCCAGGACAAACAAACCATACCTTCCAAGCATTGATTTACCCGTCCTCATTGAGGCTCCTTAGAAATTATTCGGGAGCCTCTGGCAAGAAGGACTGTACAAGATTCAGGTTATTCAGAGATTGAGGTTAAGTCTGAAATGTGACTCCAACACAGGTGAAACTCGAACCAGTTGCTGCTTGGTTTCACCATAAAAAGCTTATAAAACCCTTTCGCTGAACAGGACAAGACATTAAGACAGGGACTTGATTTGTCTGCTTGGTGGCTGTTTCAGTCTTGAGAACAAAAGCCTGTTGTAAACCATCCTTCACCCGCCCTCCCAGTCCAACTGTTTCCTTGCCTAGCAGATACATTTAGAGCCTTTCCTTCTTTCAGATAGGACTGATCCCCCCCCCTTCGCATGTTATAAACCTTACAGCCCTGTACTTTACTCCATTTGTTACAGGATGCACTAGCCTTCACTTGGCCTACTGCCATCTTGGGTCTAGTAAGGAAGAAATCATGCAACTAAAATCTAGAGCAGCGTAGATAAATGATGTGCTTCACTTAGTAATCTTTCGATGGCGGCACTAGAATCTGACGATGTGTGTGGGAGACTTTTGCGACCCACAACCTGAAATCGGTTATATATTTGAGTTGCAATGAAAAGATCATTCCCGAACTGTTGCTACAGCTTTCAAAGAATTAGAAGATGTGGTAGAAGAAAGAAGATTCATAACCCAATGGTGAATGTGCTTAGTGAAATTCAGAACAATTGGGCACGAAGAGGAACGTTTCTGAATCAAACGAAAATCAATCCCAATACCATGCATCTTGTACGATATCTTAATCCACCAAAGTGAAACAGTGTTCAGCCCCCAGAATACCTCATCATTTAGAGTAATTTTAGGTACCACGTATTTGTTAATGATGCATCATAAAATGATTTTCAGATTAGTTTACCCCAGTCTGCTTTGTGTCCATATACGAATTCAAATACAGATTATAACGGACCTTTCGGAAGATTTACTTGTGAAGGGAACAGCACGAACCTAACTATTATGCTAGCTCGAATTTTCTTCAGTTTGTGGGTTATTCCCTCAAAGTGAGGTAATTGGTAGTCATTTAAAAATCTGCCGATTGACTGACGGTGGTTTTGTGGATATCACAGAGGGCGAGTCGAAAAGAACGACTGGGAGGAGCGAACAAAATTCGCCTTTACTGAATAGAACTCGCTTCAAATTTCATCCCCTATTTACTTAGAGCTAAAGCCGGAGATTTGACTTGTTCGGAGAATATTTTGGTTTTGTTGCATTATTTTTTTCAATTTAGGGAATATGGCCTATAAATTTACAGTCAAGCATGACAGTTAACTTAACATCTCAACAAATCACAATATCGAGATTAATTGGGAGAACAATGAAAATTTTGGTACTCACAGTTTCCAACAACAAACACGATGATGAAGTAGATGACAACAAAGCCGAACCAGGGTCCTTCTGATTTGTAGGCTCTCATTCCGTTGTACATCACGGTGTTCCAATCTTCACCAGTCAGCATCTGGGTGATAAAGTCAAGATACAATAAATTAGCTAGCATTGCAGAAAATAAATCCTAGGGTGGTCTCATATCAGTCGAAGAAATTCGAGTTGCCAATTCATGTAAACTCATGTAAAGTTCAAGAGAAAAATAAAAAAAGTATTTGGTTGCACAGCATTTACACTTAGAAGCGAAACAAACAAACAATTTACAAGCAGTTATTTTACAGATCTATTAAGCAAGTATAATAGGGAAGCTACTATTCCAGCAAGATAATGGAAAAGCACTTGTTTCATTAAATTTGAAGTGTGCCTTCAAATCGATATTCCCTGAGTGGATGAATGGAAGGCTACATTAGAATACGCAAGCTGGATCGGCATTAATACTGATGTCACTGAAAGATACTTTGTAAACAGGAAGTCAAGTCTGATCGGTAAACCTCAAATTTCGCCCTCACCTTCCCGATGACTAATTTACAGACTCGCTTGGTTTCAATGAAGCCACGAGTATGACTGCTACTACCTCTTCTTCACGATCGAAAATCAAATATTATGAAAGAGTGGTGGATGAAACAAACCTGGAAGACGGTGATCATAGATTGGGCGATTCCATCGAAATGACTCCTTGGTTTGATAACGTTGGGGAAGTTGAAAGTACCGCCAAACCACTGCATTCCAAGTAGAGAGCAGATGAGAATGAAGAGAAATAGCAAAAGTAGCAACCCCGCGACGGATCTGATTGATTTAAGTAGACGGTTCACCAGACCTCGTAAACCCGCCCAGTAACTGAAGAAGACGACCCGAATTTAGTGAATCCCCATAACGTATAATCAGTATTGACTTTGTTAAGATTGCGCAAGGTCTCATTTAGCTTTCAAGTCGGCAAATTATAGTTATAAAGCCAGTTTTGGGCGGTTCCTAAACAACCGCTGTTTTCCTGATATAATTAGTATCTGAATTCATCGAGAGCTTTATCAGACGCATTTTGGAATATCTCGTGCTTACTATGTTATTTATTGATTTAGAGAGCCAGTGATTCGTTCTCATCGTCTGCGCAATCTTTATTTCTATTAACGCGGTAGCCGTAATTACTCCCAAACGCACCATTTAAGCCATATTCCCTTTTCATATTCGTTTGACCGTATCCAATAGTGGACACAATCTCATGCCCACTTGACCTCAATTACTAAATGAGCATAACCATTTTCACTCGAATTCATTTGTCCTTATTTTCTGTCATACCATGCTCCTTTGACTTTCTCTAATTACTTTCCATCTCAGAATAATATAATAGTTTTCAATCAGGCGTTATAAATTCCTGAACACCAAGACGTAGAAGTAGTAGTTCCAAAGGCCTTTACAGGCCGTCAACCTTGCTTTTACTTGCTCAATTAAGTCCGCCAATAAAAACCCTTTCCCCTCAATTTCCAAATTGCCAGTCCAAATTACATTGGTGATCCTGATCGGTGATTTTGGCAAGAGCAAAAATATACCAATGGCATAACCCAAAATTGACTGACGACAGTAGAATCCTAAAGATTGAATGAACGTAGGCAATGTATAATTCTATAAACATGGATGAGTTAAAGATGTCCCCTCATTGGTTAAATATTTATTCTGTTGACAAAAAAAAATAATCATAAACATACTGTGTAATCTTAAAGATGCGAAGTAGTCGAGCACATCGCAAAACCGACAGTCCCATTGGATCCATAACATTGAAGTAAATCAGGATGATTTCCAAAATTGACATCACAACCACAAGGAAGTCGTATCGATTGAACAGCGTCCCGAAGTAGTCCTGAATTCCATAGGCAGACATTTTTAGTATCATCTCTAGTGTGAAAAGGCTTACAAAAAGCCCATTAGCGAAGTCTGCACAAGGGTAAAAACAAGCGTTAATTGGAGGACGAGTTTATTTAGCCGAAGAAGTCCTTACTTTGGAATTGATTAAGCCAGAGGGGTTGGTTGTGATGTTCTGTGACGAGGACGATAGTGTTGAGAAAAACGAAAGTGAGGATCAGGGCAAAGAATTGCCTACTTTTTACGAACGCTGCTATCACACGCCTCAAGCGTTTACGGAATTTCTTTAATCGCCTAAAGATAGAGCAGTAAGTCACTCAAAACTGAGTTCAGCAGCTTTCTAGGTGTTCAGTTGTTTAATTCAATAATTAAGCAAAAAAAACAGGTAGTAAACAAGTTTGCTATCGAGCTGAATCATTAATTGCGAATAAGATTTGCTTCCAAAGAATTTTTTTGGTATTTGGTCGTTGCAATAGTACGAAGGGAGGTCAAAAACGCGGTTGTAGTGGATAGTCCTTGACCCCAAAAAATGCCAAGGTTAAGTGAGGTGGCACAAAAAAAATTAGAAGCTCCCGGTATACTGATGTCTTTCCCACAGCGTTGCGTCCTTAGCAAGTTAGATGCAGTAATCCTATGGCAATCCGGAAAGGCTAACGATCGGCAGTTAGCTATGCGGGATTATGGATTTTTCAATGGTTTCATTAGTTTTAAAATATTCTACCAATAAGTCCGAAGACCAGAACAATATTTTCTTTTTTTAAAAATTAAGGGAAGGCCAATTCAAAGCTGGCTTTCAAATTTTAACATGATATTCGAAGATACCACTAACGGAGGAAACAATTGGTAGATTACATGTAGAAAGGCAGGCTAAAAGTCTTCGAGACAGCTGGCTCCTGTTACCGAAGATATTTTGGGCTTTTTAGTTGAGCCAGCTTGTCAGCACCCAACATGCTAGTTGAGTCAACGTTCACGCGGGATTAGCCCACTATCCAATCTAGTTATTTGAGCGCACTACATTAGCACGCACAGCTATTTCAGCAAATGACTGCCGAGCGCACACCCGATCCTTCTCCCTATTGTTTTAGTCTGGGCCAATAGTCCTGCACGCATACATATCGGTGCATGGGCCGAAGCGATTATCCCACTCAGCTCAGGGAATGCGCGCGTTCCAAACTTTCACCCCAAACCTGGAGAGTTAGTTCAAGACCGCTGAGACCCTAATCATGTGAAGTCGTTTGCTACATTATCGGGAATGGTCGGACTCAGGAGAAATAATAATAAGAATACTATTATTATATGGACGAGCATGGCATAGACTGCGTGAGACTTCGACAAGAGTAGCAATAAAGTTCAAGTCTATACTGAAGAAGTTATCTTTTAGTTCTTATCCTGAGTAGAAAAGAATGACTTTGGTGTCGAACCTCTGGAGTCCGTTACGATGACAACGCAATTTGTGCCAGGTTCCTTACTTGTTACCTCCAAATTTAAGTACTGATGACTATAGGAAGCCCCTCAATTTTTAAAAGTATATATTTGTAATGAGATCAACAGTAGAGAGATATAACCTATTTGATTCGGTAAAACAAAAACAAAGGAATAACACACCTCTGAGAGATAAGTGGCCTGCACCTACAATAGTGGATGATAATGAGAAAGTGATGCAAGTGCTATTGCAGAGGTAGAGGAATGGAATACACCCCGATTTTCTCAGGAGAGAAAGATTGAACCACTGCCATAAGAATGTATAAGTCCTGAAGTGTCACCTACTGTTTCGCACAAGAAAACAAAAGCCACTTTAAGATCGAAGAAATCGAGGCTACCACGATGAGATAGAAATAGTCCTTTACTTTCTATGGTACCCTCAGACAAAGTTAGTGCGGCCGATAGAACTTCGGGTACGAGATGCAGTTCCATCAGAGAGAACGACAGGTTTGGCAAACCGCTTTGAAGTACCGCGCAGACATTTGACTACTAGGATCGAATAGTGCACCTATGAATCGAATTCTCCTATAGAAGCTGCTGTATACCAAACTTTTCAAGTAAATCTTCAGAACCCTTTATTGTTAGCTTAAGCTCTCATTTTGCAATATAGTGTAGATTGATTGAAAGAACGCGTTATGCATGTGAATATTTAGACTTTACCGCATTACTTCCCAGCACTTGGATCGGGCATCGGGTTCGTTCGTGGCCTCCTTATCTTCCACAATCTCGCCGTCCATTAAGCCTAGAAGGTCATTGATCGAAGGGGAAAAAATGCATAAGTGTCTCGATTCTGAGCCATAAAAGCAATAATATACACCATTAAGGTAAAGCCAAATGCGCTATCGAAAATTCGACAAAATTAGTGAGCTGCTGCTGACACAAAATTAAAACAAGTAAAACAAAATCAAATCCACTCGTCGAAACTTATAAAAATAAAGAAGATAGATCAAAATACCTGACATAAACTCGGAACAATAAATGGCATCAAAGCGACTTTGACAGGTTGCCAAAATTAGTTTGCAAAAATTTGGGATTATGGAATTGAGTCAATTCTATTTTAGACAAAGTCAAAAAACGACAAATGATAAGACTAACGGGGAAGCCTTTTCGCTGTAAACTCAGCCCTCATCTCGACTGTCCAACTTCACACCATAATAATTTGGATTTTTAAAAATTATAACTCTGGTCTAAGTAGATAGCCGAACTGTAAAACTTCGACTACCTTCTACTAGTACTAGTAAATATCAAGCTTTATTGGAACACGTCGGAAAGAATTCATTTAGGAGCCATCCAACATGACGAATCGACTTTTGAACGTCTGTCAGCAGGAGCGTTTTAGTATTAATAACAGTGCGTTTAAAAGAAGGCAGGTTATAAGTTTGCCTTGGAAAAAGCTATGAATATTGACAAACCAGAAGAAAAAAATAGAAATCAGGAGCAAGAAGATCAGTCCTAGGACGTGTTAACGATTCATTCCTTCTCAGAAATTCAAGCAACAATTACAAAATTATCTAATCTGACTTAATATTACTCGACTGATCAACACAATGTACTATTTTAAAAAATGACAAGAATAGACAAAAAATGCACGGTTTGGTGGTATAAAAATAGTAGACGCTACAAATCGGTTTAGTGACTTGAAGAAGGTACTTGGGATCAAGTAGTAGAAATAGCATACCTGCTTCGAACCACAAAATAGGATTAGATTGAATTTAGGTAACAAAACGATCGAATTAAGTGAATGCTGTTTATTAATTAGCGCTTCACATAAACGTACATGCTATTGGACCATTTCTAAAGGTCACAATTTGTTTTAGTAAAGGTGATAGGCTTCCCACTTACTCACCGGCTTCAATGTCTTTGTTGCTTTTTGGTTCGGCTTCTGATTCGGAGAGATCCTCTAAAAATTTAAGATATCGAACAAAGATAAGCATAATTATCGATCCTATACAGAAAAGCCGTATTACTGTTACAATGTCTACCAAGATTCGCAAAGTTGAAGATCGAGAACCAATATCAGACGACTAGGTTGCATAGTTTGCCCTAGTACTCGCTTAAAACTCATTGGCCAATTGCAAACTTCACGAACTAGATACCCCAACAATCAGGCTTACCTGCAATCTCAATCCATTCCTTGTAGTTTTCGTAATCTTGTTGCTCCCTCTTCTGCTGCCTCTCCTTCCGGAACAACTCTTTGCGATCAGTTTTATCCTTTTCTTTAGTGAATTCACTAAAAATTTAAACTGAATTTAATTTGGTTACTGCTAGCAGAAATGTGAAGAAGCAAAGCAGTTAGCATTGTACTCACCCACTTAGAACGCCAAGAACGAGATTCATGACGAAGAAGGAGCCTAAAAGAATGAGACTAACGAAGTAGATCCATGGCCATCCTCCCCCAACTGCCGCTGTTATCTGAAATGTAAGTAATATTTAAGTAGTAGAAGCCTTGCTTTCAACCGTCATTGTGCTACTGAAGACAGGCAATGGGGGCAAGAGGAGGAAGAGGAAATTGATAAGAAATCAGCGTGTACGCAGGTCGTAGATGAAAAGGCCCACATCCAAGTGTCACCCATGAAACGAACACTAGGTTAAAGTTACGAAAAAGTGGCAAACTGACAGTGGATACTGAGATTAAGTTAAAGAAAAATAGTAGTCCACAGAATAAGAGAATGCAATCTAACAAAAAATATTTATGGTTGCAAATTTGGTAACAATTCTGCCTCAGAGAATTTTCCTAGCCATAACTACAGGAACCCCAGGCTATATACGACAAGTCGTAATTCTTGGGTATGGAACTTCGAAACCAAGAAACGACTTGCATCGGCTAAGTAGAGAAAAGAAAGGGACAGATACCTTGGTAAGACTAAAACTGGACAAAGCCATTCACTAAAATAAGCTAAGTGAAGAGACACATGAGAAAAACGAATTGAATCATTTGCTTTATGATCATTTAGAACGGCTAAATAAAATACTGAAAGGATCGTTATCCATCAATCAATGAAGTAGATAGCGGTCACACTTCAAAGGAAAATGATTGAACGTAATCTCATCATATACTTTTTACACCAAATGATGTGTTCCTCAGATAAGCGGTGACGAAGTTCATTGCTTTCCTTTCTCCAGGAGTGAGTGAAATGAGTAGCATGAATCAATCAATCCAAATATTCGTGGGGAAAGTTCAATAAGAAGCATATAATGAATTGTTAGCGACTGGGCTTGCGTAGAGGAATAAAGAAATTCAGTCAAATTAATTTCCAAAATGTCGGAAGCACTTCAGGATTCAAGTGGATGTGCTGGTTAATGGATTCAAAGTTTACCGGGTTAGTAAAACAGTAGCTTGAAATATATAAAAAAGGGACTGTTAAATTGGTCAAATGGACTAGAAAGAATTGTTCGAAAATCAAACAGCATCTTGCATCAACAGCGAACCCTAATTTTGCCTTCTCGATGAGCGAGAATCATCACCCGACCAGCAAGTATTTACAAGCGGCCAGCAGAAATAAGCGCCAGTGGTGAGTGGATAAGGAGGACGAAGCTTTGAAAGACAGCGAAGCGCAAGAGGAACTGAGTTATAACATTTAGAATGGACTTTTTTTGGACTTTTTCATCTATTTCATTCTTGCTTTCTGGAATACGCGCACCATTTCCAAGTCAAGTGCACAGCTTTGTATTTACGGAAGGGCTAACGACGGCTGAGTGCAAGATTCAGCAGTCGAAATCAATCACAATGACCCTCCACTTGGTTCATTTGCACTGACGTTCACAGAGATTATTCCTTAAGACGTGCTGTATTTTGTTAATAAGACTGGACCTTTTACAAGCTGTTTGACTTCCAGTTACAGTTGCGTTTTTTTCGTTATGCTAATGTCGAATGAATTAAACTCACATAATAACCGACAGTAGTCCAACCTTCCATAGTAACACAAGTAAATACCGTCAGCATCGCGTAGAGGAAGTTATCAAAATTGACTAATCCATCTTCAGGGCCCGGGTATCTCTCTCCTAATTCCGAGGGCAGATCTCGACAAACATAATTGGGTCCGACATTTGTGCAATTGAAGGCCATCGGATGAGTGCTGTTGGAGCAGGGTCGAGGATTGTCCATCATAGTATCTAAATGGAAGTGAAGTTTATTAATGATTGAATGTGAGCCGTTTCAGGTAGACGGGTTAGAGTTATCGCATACACGTTTAATTAGTCACATTTCAAAAATCACATGCACGCATAAAAAAATTCACTATAGCAGTAAAAAAGCATCGAAAAAATTCGTTAACAAATTAATTGGGTGTAACTGTTTGTGGTCGGGATCTTTTATCTGCATGAGGGCATTAATGAGTGAACGAATGATTTGATGATTGAGTGAATGAACGACTGAATGAATTAGTGGATGGATGGATTGATGGTTGTTGCGAATAAGTAATGAGCAGCGTGGACCCGATTCACGCATAAATATTGGCTGAAAAATTGACGTACAGACATAATTCGGGGGAGTAAGCGAACAGTTTGTGCAGAGTTCGGATACATTCCTCAATCCATCTAAAATTGAAAAAATAAGAGAATGACGCTGCTCAAAAGCAGGCGTCTTTTCTAACTTAGAAAAGAACTAGCGGCAGGAAAAAATGTGTAAAAAAAGTCATATGAATTGAAAAGGGTAAAAAAACTCGTATCTTAGATTATGCCAGGAGAAGTACAACTTTGTACAGTCTGGTAAACGAGGCACGACATAAGTACCTGGATTCATGATCTCAAACTGGACTGTGGAAAGCGCGTGCATGTAGCAATGAACGGAATCTCCGCCAAAAAGTTGAAAAGACTTTTGGAATAGGTATGAAGATTATCTGCTTTAACAATGTCGAGGACGGACGAGGTGCCACCACGAAGTTGAACTGCTACCAGTACTATGAAACCATGCCAGAGAAGTGACCAGATAACCGAAGACGTCGATAAACGCTTTAGCTGTCCTCTCTGTTTACTGTTGTGCGCTATTTGTTGTAAAAGCTATTCGCACTTTTGTTGTACCCCCCAAGAAGCCCTTGGGAATTGCACTGATGGGTGAGGAGTAAATAAAAAAACATTCTCCTACACATGCTTAATGAAACAGCAGCCTATTTGGCTGCAAGCCGTTCAAAGGCGGCGTGCCATTAATCCAGAATCATTCCAATCGAGAGTTTAAAATATTTTCCATTAATTCCAGCCTCAAATAACCCTACTTTTAGTTGTTCAATGAGAAATTATCCGAAATGAATTAAAACAAACATTTTTCTTTCATTCTAATTACCATCCTAGCACGTTAGAGTTGCCAGAAGACGACAGTGAAGGCAAATTCGAATAGACTAGGGGTTCATTTGGATTTAAGAGTTGCCGTTCCTTCAAGAAATGTCCGAGCAAATGCCAATATTATTGAAAACCAGTTTATAGAAACCATGGCTGATGAACTGAAAAATATTGACTGAGGGACTTTTGAAATAAGACCAGCACTACCTCAATCTATCCTTGAGACAGTCTTCAACCAATCTAAGAAGTTCTGTTAGCTAGCATGAGACGCAAAAACATATCAGCCAGTAATGCGTAGGTATTAATTGTTTCGCTCTGCTTGCGATTGGATTTTGACATTAAAACTGAGAAAAATTGGGCAGAAGAGCTCACAGGTGGTATTTTCTTGGATGAGATAGCAAGTTGCGTGAAGCTTGCTCTGGAATAGCTCTAGGCCGATAATGGCATAGACGATGATGAGGAAAATGACCAGAAGAAAAATGTGAAATAATGGGACCATGGCGGTTAATATGGAGTTGAGTACGACCTGGAGACCTGAAAAGGGATGAAATATTTGAGTCAAAACTTGCGTACGAGTCGTTATCCAACTTGTTTAAGAGGCCAAAATTTACTGGGAAGACCAGACACCAAACGAAGTGGCCGCAGAACTCGAAAGGCTCTCAGTGATTTCACATCCAGTTTTGTGTTTTCCAGACACTTTGAACCCAGGCTAGAAGAAAGATACAAAATGAGAGCCATGCTTTCACATTGCCTTTAGATGTCCTTAAAATGAACGGTCTAATGTGACTGAGTTCTACGTGTGTGGCGTGGCTAAGGGTATTGATAGTTAAAAATATGCATAATGCATTTTAAGACCTACGATGCCTATATCGTTGTTATTTGTAATCAATACTAAAAGCGGGTTCCAAGTGACGAGCCTATTTCTTTAAGATTTAAAAAGTCTAGGGCAGTTTTAACTAAAGTATAGAGTGAAAAAACGTAGTGGTGCATCTGTCACCCAGCTATTTAAAGGCATGAAAGCAGAAATCAATCATGATCTTCGCTTTAAAGGATGACCCATTGATCCGAATAACTATTAGCAATAGCTGAATGCCCAAGGAAGGTCCAAGAAGAGGTTCTTAATAAAAGAAACACCGGGATACGCAGACTAGGATGGCTTTCTCTTAGACAGGGACCTAGCGAATTGATCGTATTGAAGAAGAGGACTAGATGTATTTGTCCAAAGGAAACGTGACTGAAGATTTCAGTTTATCTCTCTTCTATTGACTATATACCCTTAATGCCATTACTAGAGCCTAAAAGATTCAATCACACCTATTACTGCTAGAACCAACGGGTTAAGCCGATATGTTTAGGTTCAGTTCTTAACTAAGACTGTGTCAACAAGTGATTTGCAATGAAAAGGGTATCCAATTATAAGTAAGTTACCTGTAAGACCTAAATTTAAATGTATTAAATTTAAACATGACTGAAAAGCAAGCCCTGGTAACCTAAGATGAATATTTAAAATAGCTCAATTTTGCGCGGCTCTGTATAATCATGCAGGATAAGTCAAAATCGATTTTTAGCCAGGAGCTTTGAGCGTACCCAATCACGACAATGGAGAAATCGAGAACATTCCAGAAGTTTCGTAAATAGGCATCCGGATGGAGCACAAAGCCATAGGCGATGATTTTGAGCACAGCTTCAGTGGTAAAAATAATAAGAAAGACCAATTCGATCCTCTCCTGCAAAGAAAAGTAAAAGGTGGTGAAAGCGGTTGGAGAGAAGGAGCTAGACCTATCTAGCAAACAGGGAAATACCAAAGCTATGTTGGTTTCATTGGTGTCGCCCATTGGATAGGGATGATTGATGGCTAGGGCAATGCAGTTAGCCAATATTGTAGCGAGAATGAAGAACTCGAACGGTCTGTTGATGAGAAAGTCGGTTAAAGAAAATGTACAAGAACCATAATTTAATTTTCACTGCTCGATATTGAAAAAAAAGCACTCATTCTATGGAAAAGAGAAAGTGGTCTCCAATAAGTTAGTCATAAAACTCTTTCTTGTTATGAAATTGGCTTCGAATATTTTTAGGCTCTTTCAGTCTAGATTGATCGACCTCTAACTTGGCTCCAGATAATTAAGCCTTTAACTGACTGCCCGGTGAGTAATCACATCTAACACTCAACACGCCGTGGCAGAGGGCAGCATCAGTTTCTGGGCAGAAGGTCAGACAGATCAAGCTCGCCGATAATAGCATTTAATCAGTTATAAAGAAGCCAGGTGTGGTTGCTCAAGTTCAAGGGAAGGCGAGGCCCTTTGAAGAGAGAAGCAAGGCAAGAGAATGTTTCAAACGATCGACTTGGAAAGAGCTGAAAGAACGGACATGGGATGAAAATAACTGGCGTATTCAAAAAAATGTTTGAAGTAGGCAGTGCGAAGTAGGCTGAAGTATCCGAACAATCCCAACGACTCCAGACCTGGAATGGTGAGGTGCTAGCCGAAGTAGAGCATGGCAAAGATGCAAGTTACCCTGGGAGATTTCATGGATGCTCCTCCACATTGCTGGAAAATTGAATCGTGCCCCAAACCGAAGGCTACTGCATCTAAGGAGTCGGAAAATTCGATCAAGAAAACAAATCTTAAAACCAATCACAATGGATAAAGAGACGCATTGGAGAGCCACGCCAATCACGAAAGGGGTAATCAAGAAACTCTAACCTAGCCCAGAACTTGTCCACAGTTGTCGGAGCACCAAACGAGTGAAATAAAAGAAGTGCTGTAGATAACGAGTGGGGCCTTTTAAAAATCCGATTCTGGCCTTAATTTAGTTCCCGTTCTCTTCAAGACTAATGTTTGCCTTAGTAATAACAAAATGGCGTTAAATATGGTCGTTTGATTGCCATATGCATATCTGCAAAGAGTTAGCTCTGACTATTTTCAGAAATGTCATTTCAATATGATCTAAAATGAACCAATGGTTCGAATTATGCCTGTGCTTTCAAAACACTAGGAAGCAGTAAGGAGAAAGGAAAATGATAACTTTAAACCATCTAAGATCTTTTTATATCCAGAAAGTGCATTCATATTTAGTATTTTCCTGAGACTTGCATCAACTGTGAATTTCTTAATGGTTTACGGAGCCAAGAACACGCACCAATAACAAGTGCTACGATAAATAATACAGTACAAGCGGTGAAACAATGGTAGAAATTTTAAACACATTGGATAAAATAGAAATTGCAGCCGTTCAGATATATTCAGGCTAATGGAAACTTGGGATACCAAGTGACTGGAACATTAGGGCGCCGGGCTCAAGTTGACAATAAAATGCATTTATGCCAATGAAAACTGAAATCATTAACTTAGATTTTTGATTTTGGTGTAGCCGCCATTTAAGAGTTCGATTTATCAGGAGCTTGAACAGTTATTAGACTAAGTGGCAAAATAGACTGGTTTAGAACACTGGAAAGACCAAAAATTTGAAATCTTTAAGCAATTTCTAGAATCATAGACTTGGGCTCGTGTTTTAACCACAGGGCTTCTAGAGAGACCGAATTAATCAGTTTCAGGATTCAGAGTGACCAGTAGAAAAGCAGGGTGCTAGCTTTCGGAAGCACTGCCAAGGTCATTTGGCGTAATGTTGAGCCAGTCAAATTGAAGTTAATAGAATAGAAGGACGAAGCCGTATTGCTGGACTACAGTATGAAATATTCCTACCACCTTTGCTACCAAATTGAAGCATTTGCGTCGTGCAATGCAAAAAATTTTTCCAGGACGCACGCAAGTTGCTGCGCGGGTAAAGGAGGTACAAATGCACGTAAGGTGCTAGCATGGATCGATACGACGGTGCATGGACAAGCCAAATGGCAACCGAAAGATAAAAGTGAATTCAGATTGACAAACTTATGGATTGGAGTTAATTTTTTGTGTCATTATTTTATAAATATTGCAGATCTGAAAAAATGAACTGACTTAAGACCTATCCAAAAGAAAAAGAAAAAAAATTGGGACAAACTATGATGCTTCGTTTGAGTTCCATTGAATCTTTTCCAAAAAATTAAGTGAAGCAACTTGAAAACTCAATTCATCAGATAAGCGATTTGCCATAAGAAGTATACTGCTCAGATCGTCCTAGCAGATTAATGACAAAGTATCATATTTGGATACTACAATGAGCAGCCATGCAAATCGCTTACACAAAGAGTGTGATTTATTAAGAGAGATACCGACAGCTAAGTAGCAACGACTGATCATCTAAAAAAAAATTTAATGGAGACAAAACGAGACTCCGAGAATATATAATGGTAATTTAGTTAAAGACATGAGAGTATACAAGTTAAACAAAAACCATACTTAGCGTCAACGATCATAAGGCAATATCGACGAATAGGATTCCGTTTTGAAAGGAGAAATAATGACCGGCTTGGGTTGAACTGAGGACATATTCTTCGACGTCTCTTTTGTTCACGTTCTTTCAAAGCCGCCATGGCCAGATCAGCGATCACCGGCCGAGTGCCAACTAGGAATGGATTCCCATTCTGTCGCGGGCCCCAAGGATTACCACCAGGAATGTTCATTTTTCAACTTTTATAAGAACAATGCCATAAGATTCTTTAAGCAGCAAAGCCGCAAAACGCAACTCAAATACAGCGCCAAAGGTCATTAACGAATCCAGTCATTTGTGCAAACAAATTTCATCTGTCAAATTAAAAAAGAAATAAGAAAAAATTATCAACAGCAAGTCATTTCATATTCAATTCATGCACAAAAATTGGTTTATGCATTTCCCTTCATTGTCGGACATTGAACTTATCATTGATTTTTCTTTATTTTCATAATTATCGATTAATTCACTATGAGATTCTTTTATTTCCTTAAAGAGAATGTTTTTCATTTTCTCATGGGGCACTTAGATTAAATTTTTCAACCCGTATAAATTTTCAGCAGCTTAAACTATTTAGACCCTCGCGGTATTTACGGCCAGATGTCTTGCTTGTTTTTATTTTTTCCCCCAATGGTTTCGCTTCTACTGTTTGATTTAATTTACTGCCGATGAATGATGCTTGTGATACTAATTTCAATATACAGAGGAATGAGAAACCCAGTTGTCACGATTCCAGCCTTACTGCTTTTATCTCTTCTGTTGATCCACTTCTAAGGAATATCGAAGGAACTGTTAGTGCCGCTCTGACGACTGCTTGGTTTCTCGAACCTTAATTATTGCTGATACTAATGTATTTCATCATGGTGACGGATATTGTCTCAGTGCTTTTACCATTTTTGTCGTTAATCTGCGTTGGAAACACGCTAATATTCAGTATTTCGAACCCCTAAATCATTGTCGCTTATCTACGCTTTTTGGGCCAAATCTCAGGTGAAACTGAGTGCGTTATCGTTCTTTTTCACTTAAACAATAATGGGCATTGATCATAAATACGCTATTGCATTTTCTCTGTTAGATTCATCAAGGCCTAATCATTTTGCCGGCCAATGCGACGTACAGAGTGCAGCCACTTATGACAGCTCATAATGTTCCCACAGATTGTTATTGTCTGCGGTTAGACTCTTCGAGTTTTACTACAAATCACAATTATTTCTAACATGTTCTAGGAAAGTAAAAAAGTGGAATTTTACTGATTAAGGCATAACATTGGTCACTGAAAATTCAACCCAAACCACTAGTGCTATAGTAGTTTTATTTGGAAGGGTTATGGTTTATTTAATGATCGGACCCAGAGACCCAAATCATAATTGATCATTGGCTTTCAATGTAGTAAACAATAAATTGTGATCGGCATCACCATCCAGTAGAGCGGTCAATCTAAAAGTAGAGCGGAACATCTAAAAGCATTAAGGTGGCGCTCCGGTTTGGGAATCACGACAATGTCTGAGTACGCTAAGTTGCTTAGGGCTTTTAGATCGTGTTCCGAATCGAAATCCCTCGTCTTGATTATAGGTGCTTTTTTATTTGTCCCTACACACTGGGTAAGTCCCAAGGACTTACTGGGTGTACAAGAGAAATATAAGAGTTTCTACAATGGCTAGACACTTACATGTAGCATAGAACAGCATCAATCCAGGCTCGAGGTATAGAAGTGATCCCACTGTAGAAATCATTGAAAACTTTTAGAAGGTAGCATTTAGATACTGAGCATTCCATTTTTGTAACTCAGATCCAATTCCCTTTTCGCCGGGAATGTATGCAATTTTAGTCTACCTTGAGCTGTCTCAATCTCCTCCTTTGAAATAGAGGAGTCCTTTGGTATGCCGGTTTCCATTTTCGAGTCAGGTTGTTCACCCTCTTGCTGTGCTGTTTGTACTTCAAGAGCGTGTTTTGAAATGGATTTGGGAGCCATCAACTGCTTTTGTAGAAGGAGTTCTCTGTCGCGCTTCTCGCATATAGTTATATACCGTCCGTTTTTCTTTCGCTCAGCATTTCGCCTCGCTGTTTTGGCTGCACGTTTTTCTATAGATCTCAAGATATCCTCATATGCAGTTGTCAGAGGATCCTTTGAAGTGTTCCTGGTAAGTTTCCTTCAATTTTCTCATTTGTTCGATGTCTTTAGGCAATTGCCCCATTCGCTTTTGACTGGTTATGTCCTCTTTCAAAGTTCTATTCTTTCTTTTCCCTTAACGCTTCCTAATATGCGATTTGAACTTGAGGATTTTATTTTCTCCCCACCCATTAGGGCAAGTCCCAAGGACTTATTGGGGGTACAACAGAAGTACAAATAGTAACCATGAATCCGCTTAATTACATCGTGCCTCATGTTCCAAGCTATAAGATATTGCATTTCTGCTGGCGTAATCTAATTTCATACGTCCGGAGGGTTATTAGTGCTAGCCGGCCGCCCCTCTCATTAGCCCCCAATGTTGCCCCTGGGCTTACCGATGGTCATCACGAGGAGTGATCTGAATGTGCTCTTATATCAATTGTAAGGGATAGATTTGACCTTTTCATCCCTGTAGGATGGCACAAAGTCAGTCTTCGAGAAGTTGATTTCTGAAAGAAAGTATTCATCAAGTTTAAATCATGCTCTTAGCAAAGGTCTAATAGCCTTAGTCCATCCTCTCTGGTGTCTTTTCGATCGGTAAATGGACCGACTAGTTTGTCTATAATGTTACAGGCACCAGAGCCCAGTCTGCAATTGAAATCACCAAGGATATTTATTTCTGTACATTATGAGAGAAGTAATCTATAGGTTTTAGCTGCAGTTTGTCGAAAGATTTTTTAACCAAGGCATCCTCCGTGGGTTAGGTCGGAGCATAGCATCCCATCAGTCCAACTTTCACGCCTCCAATTTGGAGTGTCAGTGTGGCAAGTTTATTTAAGACAGAGTTAAATTCAGCTTCTATGCTCTTTTTGACCAGAAAGGCGACCCCAGCATTCGGTCTAGAGCTTTCATTTTGTCGAGAGTTGAAGAAAGCGCGGTTATCCATGCATAAGTAGCAGGATTTCATTCGAGTTTCCGTTAGGGCAATAATCTCCATACCCCTACCAGAAGTCTGTTCAACTATTTGGCAGAGTTTCCATTCATTGCTACAGGCGCGCACGTTCCATGATTTAAGTTTTAGACCATGAATTTAGCTATCAGGTCGTACCTTTTTTAAGGGGCTCTTGTTGGATTCAGGCTGTATTTCCGCTGGCATTATAATATGTTCATAAGTCCGGTGTGTGCTTAGTCCTATCCGGTCGCTCCTCTCTTTAGCTCTCAGGGCTGCCCCTGAAGTTTCCGGTGGTCACCACGTGGAGGTAGAGTGTAGAATTGACCGCCATGATTATAGGTAATAAGGTTTCTGCTTAGGAATTTGATAAGGGAAAGGATAAAATTTCCTAAGATATTGTTTTTGTTAAATCACTGGTCAGATATTTAAACTCAGGTTTGAAGTAGAAAGTAATAGAAATCTAGAAACATCCAATGCATACGCAGAGCAAGGGAAGTCAAATGAGCATAGAATTTGATCTTAAATGATTGAAAAGCTATGTCATCATGGTCTTACCAAGATAAGTACACAGAACGGGTTTAGTTTTTAGTAACCTTCACATTGGCATCGAAATATACCTCTGACGTCGTCAATTTTTATATCAGTGTTTTATTAAATGCAGAAAAAAAATCACTTTTGAAAACCATGCAAACACTATCCAAATATAACTTAAGCACTCATCGGTTTAAAAGCAAAACAAGGTTTTATTCTTCTGACAAATTGAATTTAAGTTTTACGATGTCAAGCCCTCAGTAAGTGAATTAGTTTGCTTGACAATCGTGGACAATGCTGCCTTTATTTTGTATGTGTTTTAAAAATCTTAACCCCTGGCTAATCAAAAGCAGTGTGTCTATTTCAAAGCCGATAAATTAGCGTCTTGAAAGACTTTCGCATCATAGGGATTGGCTAATTAGGTGATTCTTCAATGAAAAGATGGTTGTATGTTCGAGTAATAAATCTTATTGATTAACCCCTGCAAAATGGCTGCAAGTGCATCTAGATTCTGACCTTTCATTTTTCAGATTTTGAGCACGACTTTTTGTGTGACTACTGTTATTGAATGTATTTTTTTATTGAAAATGAAATGCACAAAAAACATAGTTAATCGCCAACTGATATACTAGCCAAAAAAGTTACACGATTTTTCAGCAGTTTGAGTTGAGATAGCCTCATTTGCTTTAGAGGGGTATTCGATGTCTTCATTTTGTAAGTTGAGGCCTAGATGGGAAGTTTCCAATATATTGTCAACCAACATAACTGGGTTCGAGGTTGTTTTATCCCATCTAATATTTTGAATAAGACATGCCCTGCGAATGCATACTGACAAACTGAGAGAGGTCTAAGCGTTCAGCTAATAAATTTCTCGTTTCCGTTCGTTCCCCAGAGATAATAGTCAAAACACCGTTCTCTTCAGGCACCTATATTCGGCAATTTAATGGTTCTAATTCATTGAATTTCAGCCAACGCAATGAAATAACACATTCTTCAAACCATTTAAGCTTAGATAATATCATTTTAAGTCCAAAATTGAGTTGTAAACTGTTTATCGAAGAATAGAATAATCTAAAGTTCAGTCGGTGCTGAAGTATTCAAGTATCGGACATTCAATAATCGATGCAGAAAATCCTCGAAAAATCGCGAAGTTCCCGTTGTAAACCACTCATTCTATGTGAAATGTACCTAAACGTCATTGTCTCAAAGTACATTAAAATAGACTTCCCCAAGCACACATTTTGTTCTCTTTCAGACTGCTATAAGTATTCATTGAAGATGCTCGTTCCTAGAGATATGGCTGAAAAACACGAGATCGACGAAGTTAGTAATAGAAGAAATGTCATGCACATGCGGATTACGCAGTTTAGACGACTGAAAAAAACAGTATTTGCGTAAGATCAATGGGAAAAATATGAAATGATTAAACAATAAAAACAGACAAATAAGCTAAAAAAATCTTACAAACGCGCGATTTATTAAATATAGCGATTCAACAATATCTAAGAAAATTCAACATTCAAAAGCGTACAGGATCTTCTTGCACTTCATCTTACTTAATGTCGAACTCCATTTGATGTTAGAACCAGAACATTCTAAAAGTGTTTGTAATCTACGGTCAAAACCATAAATCGGATCAACCACCTCCAATACTGGCACTTAAGCGGCGGTCACATGCTCGGAAGTGTTGTTTAAAAAAAAGTTAAAATCAGTAATTGGTTAGATCGTCCGAAAATATTTAACACTTCTAATGTCTCAATATATAAGAATAAACAAGCGTTCTCTATGATTTTTTCATGCACATGGTTTTACAACTGCATGCACATAGAGGGATATATCTACCAATCGGGTGGCTACCTTTTCGCGCGATTGATAAATCTGACCAATTATCACACAGACGTAACAGTTGTACTCTTGTGTCAGTGACCCTACCGACCGCGATTGAACATGGCTTCAATATCGTTACTAAATCCCAAGGCTGAATTCGCGAAAGCACAAAATGCTTTCCGTATAAATACTACAGCTGCTCGTGGATTGTTTGAGGTTCTTAAGACAAATCTTGGACCTAAAGGAACGATGAAGATGTTTGTTAAATTCATAGCTTATTCTTTTCATAGGTTAGTGTCTGGGGCTGGTGATATTAAGATCACAAAGGATGGGAACGTTCTCCTCCATGAAATGGTGATTCTTGATATTTGTAGCTTAATGCTTTATTTTAGCAAATACAACATCCAACAGCAAGCTTAATTGCTCGCGTGGCCACATCACAAGATGACATAACGGGGGATGGGACTACGTCAGTTGTCGTCTTAATAGCCGAGCTCCTCAAGCAAGCCGAACTTTTAGTTAGCGAAGGTCTCCACCCGCGTCTTGTCACAGAGGGCTTTGATCTCGCGAGGGAGAAATGCATGGAAATTCTAAACGAATGCAAGATCGATGTTGCTTCTGATATGCCCGAGAGAGAAATCCTTCTGGCAATTGCTGGCACTTCTCTGCGCACCAAACTTCATCCAGACTTGGCAAATCACCTCATCGAGCCGGTGGTTGATGCCGTCCTCGCTATTAGGCAACCTGACGAAGATCTAGATCTCCACCGGATTGAAATAATGGAAATGCAACACAAGACCGACATGGACACCACACTTATTAAGGGCATTGTTATGGATCACGGTGGAAGACATCCTGATATGCCAAAACGCGTTTCTAACGCTTATATTCTCACCTGTAATGTTTCATTGGAGTATGAAAAAACGTAATCTCTCGCTTTCCTACTTATGCCCATTTAGTGAAATCAATTCAGGATTCTTTTATAAGACGGCAGAGGAACGTGAAAAATTGGTTAAGGCGGAACGAGAATTCATTGATAAACGAGTACAAGCTGTAATTGAATTGAAGCGTAAAATGTGTGACGAAACTGCCGCTGGAATGGGTGATTCAAAGCCCGGTTTTGTCGTAGTAAATCAGAAAGGAATTGATCCCATCTCTCTCGACGCCCTCGCTCGTGAGGGGATTCTGGCTCTACGTCGCGCTAAACGACGCAATATGGAGCGCTTGGCCCTGGCCTGTGGTGGCTATGCTCTGAATTCATTCAATGATATGAAACCCGATTGTTTGGGGCACGCTGGCTTGGTGTATGAATATGTCTTGGTAGGTTTTCTTTGGTTGTTCGTTGACTCCATAGGGTGAGGATAAGTTTACGTTCGTTGAGGAATGCAAGAATCCACAATCTGTGACCCTTCTCATCAGGGGTCCAAATAAGTATACTATCACCCAAATCAAGGATGCTCTAAAAGATGGCCTTCGCTCGGTTAAGAACACATTTGATGATGGCAAGTGTCCTTAAACTGCTGAAAATTTCAATGCTATCCTTAAGTAATGCTGATTTGATGTACCGGTTTCACAGGTTGTGTTGTCCCGGGAGCCGGTGCCGTCGAGATAGTTGCTCATAGAGCTCTGAAGAAATTCGAGGAAACGGTAAAGGGTCGAGCTCGTTTGGGTATCAGAGCGTTTGCTGATGCATTGCTCATAATACCAAAGGTTTTGGCTACGAATTCTGGCCATGACTCCCAGGATATTATTGTTAAGCTGTTAGAGGAGGCATCTCAAGTTGAGAAGCGCAAAGCCACCTCTCGACAACTCGTGGGTCTGGACTTGGCCACTGGCGAGGTTATAGAGCCTGCCGCCGCTGGGATTTTGGATAATTTTAATGTTAAGAAGCAGATGGTTGGCTCTGCGTAAGTCTGCCTGCGTAATTGATTTCCTCGATCTCCTGAGTTGTCTAATTTGTTTTTGCCTGTTTCAGTGCTGTTATTGCAAGCAACCTACTTCTGGTTGACGAAATTATGCGTGCTGGTTTAAGCTCCCTCAAGGGATAATGTGTTTAAAACGATAAAGCGCAGTTGAATAAAGTGTTCATGAACATGAGGTCTTACTGCTGTTAACCTGCTCTGAAGGAGAAGGAAGGGGGAATAGTGCTAACATGGTTTATTAAAGGAATTATTTGGAAGAGATCGATCAAAAGGAGTTGGAGATGTCCAACTATTTCTAACTGGGTGTTTAATTCCAGATCAGATTCCATGAGTTCTTGAGGTCGATGGGTTGCTCAAAGTTGTTAACAGTCAATTGTTCGTTCTCGTAGGTGAACTTGGTTTGTTTGTCATTGACTTTGACAACTGATGGCTTCTGTGTGATGCCGACGATGCGTACGAAAGCCAGTGGCACTGCATTGATAGGAGCGAGCCGTGTTCCTTTATGCAACCTAGCCTCGGCCGTCAATTTTTGTTTGGAGATGGCAAAGTGAACCTTCAACACATCGCCGTCTTCGGTTTCTCCATCATCCCAAATCAGATTGCCAACAGCCGCTGTATTGAGGAGCACTGCGGTGACACCAACTCCCATTTTTCGTGCCTCATGGGTGTTCAAGGCTCCTGAGGGATGCATGGGGAGGATGCAACCAGCTTTATAGAAGACAGGTATCTTGTCCAGAGGTGCGGAGACGGGATAGAACATTCCCGGTGATCGATATCGCTGAAGAGTGAGGAAGTCCACCCACTCTGCCTTGGGGAGGTAGAGTGGTGTGAAGTCCATTCCTTCGGCCAGAACTGGTGCAACGTGGAGACACGAGCCCATCAAGAACTGCTTGGCATTGTGATGAGTAGCCAAATCGGTGGGATAGTCGAAAGCCAAAGCCTTGATGACCATTGTGCCCTGATCACGCGCCTCGTGAAGGAGGGTGTACAAATAGGGGAGAATTTGATATCGCATGTCCAGTGCCTTGGATATTGCCTTCTGAGCGTTTTGGGAGAAACTGGCCGGATCTTGCAATCGATTGTTGATGTCATTATGATTCCGCGAAAACGGATAGAATGCACCCAGTTGGCTCCAGCGAATGCAGAGTTCCTCTGTGGTATTGTCCACAAATCCGCATATGTCCGCACCAACAAATGGAATGCCAAACATGTTGAAGCTGATGATTTGTGGAATCGATTCTGCCAGTTCACGCCATGTGGAGGGTACGTCTCCAGTCCAGTGAGTGGTGTATCGTCCAGAGGTAGCAAAAGTGGATCGTGAAAGGAGGAAGATCTTTTTGCCAGGGAAGATGCGCTGAAGGGCCTGACGTGTGGCCCTTGCTTCTGTTAGACCGTAAAGATTATGCAGATTATAGTGAGATATTCCCCCATCGTGAATGGCAGATGGACAAATGGTTTTGAAGAATAGCTTTCCACCAGAGATCTGTGGTGTGTATGGAGGGTTGTCTAATTTGTTGGAATCGTCACATCGATCATCCAGAAAGTTAGATGGTTCATTCATGTCAATCCAGAGACCGTGGTAATGGAAAACATGTTGGAAGTCTTTGGCACTCTGATACCACCACTCTACAGTGGCGTTCTTCGTGAAATCTGGAAAGACACTCTCGCCAGGCCAAACAACTCCTCGAAGGGGCTCACCAGTTCTGCTATCATTCACGAAGACGCCAGCAGCGAGGCCCTTCTGATAGGGCAAGTAGTCGTCGCCACCTTGTGTTGGAATGCCAGAATCGACGATGATGACTGTTTTCAGGTTATATTGGTTTGGCAACTCTTTGTTGACGAACTCAGTGAGTCTATGGTATTCGGCTGCTTTGGAAACCGTCCAGTCTCTGTAGTTGTCCATGTAATCGATATCGAACCACTGAACATCTTGAGGAATTCTGGCTTCGCGATTTCGTTCGATAGTGGCACGAACTTCATCCACACCTGTGTAACCATAACGACAAAGTTGGTATCCAAGAGCCCAATAGGGAGGAACTGGAGGATAGCCGATGAGTTGGTAGTACTGAGCAATGATGTCGGTCGGTGAGGAACCAACGAAAATGAAGAAATCCAGGATGCCACCGATGGTACGAAAAGTGAGAGAGGGGAGTGGTTGGATGGTAACTTCTAGAGCGTTGCTGTTGAGAAGGAACATTCCGAATGCCGTACCATCTGATGCTAGACCCATGAAGAAGTTGTGGACACCATAGAGATTACTGGACTGGTGAGGAATGTCGTCTCTTGCCCAAAAGGCCATGCGCTTCCAGTTATGGAGATCAAGAGGGAAAGACTCCTCGCGTTCTCCTAATCCATAGCCATGGACTGCGTGTATTTTGAAGGAGATCTGAAGAAACTGATCAGCGAAGACCAAGGAACTCGCCATTAGTCCGGTGGAGTCCACTAAGGCTGCGCCTTTGCTGCCATTGATCGATCGGAAAACAGAGAAGCCTAGGCGATTGGCGTCTGTGTCGACAGTGTATTTCGTGTTAGTGGGACATGTGGAATCATTTGGTCCGAGTTCCAGATTGGGTTCCCAGCGTTCCTTGTTTGCATCGGTGATTCGAACGCGAACTCTTGTTGTAGTCTCGAATGCGATAGCCATTTGAACCACGTCAGCAGGATCAGGCATGATGGAGTATGCTCCTGCGGCTCGTTTGGCTGTCATAACTAATCCGCAGTTGGATCGGATGAGGTTTCCAGTAGGTGTGTAGGTTGGATAATTATCTGGAAAATAACATGCGTATGTGCGATCACGATCCACTGGACTCCAACAGCAGTTGCGACGGAGACATTCTGCTTCGGATGCCATAGGCTCTGGATGGCAATCCAAACGGCTAGGATTGGGTATGGCATCACACTGTGACTTGGCAACGGAGGAGGCGTAACTTGGATATATGAGAGCAAAGAGAATTAGAAACGGTGTCATTTATGTCCTTGTAACGAACGTGACAGTTTTGTCGGGTGATTTCGCTCTCGAAATCGTTCATCTTTTATACTAGCAGTGGCTCTGTTTATGTGAATTTGGTTTTCAGGTTTAACCGGTTTAAACCTATTACAGATATGTCCTCAGCTTTATTTGCTTTAACTGATCGTTTATTGCATTTTAGCGTCCTTATATATTTTTGAATTCATAGTATAAAGCTTTTAACGTTTCATGAAGTTGTCGATACCAAAGTACTTTGCTCTTCAGGATCTTAACCTTTTTGTGAGAAACAGAATCCTCGAAATATTACATTTGCTGTGGAAATGTGGGTTTCAGCTATTTGCATTTCACCAGTAACTCCTAAAGGGAACACGATAATTCTTAGTTTCTGGTTGCATATCTTCGGCATATCCGGTATTGGCTTCTAATATGAACATTTTTCTCGTTTATGTTTATAAGCACAATCCGCTTTAGTCCTTTTGAAGTAGTAGAAGGTGCAACTACTCTTCAATGACCGTCGGTTGATTCAATTATTAAAACCAACATGTGGTATGTAGAGATACTAATTGGGTAGAAGTTTCATCGTTGAACTTTTTGTCTACATATAGGGTCTTGGTGACCACTTTTTTACTCTTTGATTGCTTACAAGCTAAAGAGCCGAGCAGCCTCATATTCCACGGTGGAGAATGCGATCAGACATTTTCAGATCCATTCGTTGTGCGCTGAAATATTGCAGACCACCGTCAAAGTAGCCACTGTACTGCAAAGCACTAAATCCGAATTTGAAACAAATAGGAACTTCTATTCGTTTGACAAATTCATCTTGCAGAGTTTCGAGTTCTTCACACGTTCGACCATCATCTGCGTGCCTTCAGCATCGAAATCCCCTTAACATATTCGATCGTGGTAATGAGATTCTTTTCAACTGACCTTAATCCAAAAGAATGTTGACTTAAATTTATATATTTGCTGAAAGGGTTTGAAACCAAATCAACTAGCTTCATTTAACTTAAGTGCAACCGATTACCTTCGTATTGATCTGTGTTTCGCTAGAAAAATTTGTGAACATAATCGTGGTAGAACAGCCGTAATGCGGACTGCGGAGAATAAACCTAACGAAGCGCCTCCCGATACTCATCTGTGTATCAATTCTGGGTTGCACAATAGACGGAAAAAGAGCGCTGAAGCGCATTAAACCGTATTTAACGCAAATACAAAATAAATTAATACAAACAATTTCTTGATAAGGAATGAAAAATTAGGAGTAAGTGTTTTGTAAATTTAATGAAAGAAATTAATTGGAAGGAATAGATTGAAAGGAGTTTAAGAGTTAGCCATCTATTTCTAACTGGGTGTTTAATTCCAGATCAGATTCCATGAGTTCTTGAGGTCGATGGGTTGCTCAAAGTTGTTAACAGTCAATTGTTCGTTCTCGTAGGTGAAATTGGTTTGTTTGTCATTGACTTTGACAACTGATGGCTTCTGTGTGATGCCGACGATGCGTACGAAAGCCAGTGGCACTGCATTGATAGGAGCGTGCCGTGTTCCTTTATGCAACCTAGCCTCGGCCGTCAATTTTTGTTTGGAGATGGCAAAGTGAACCTTCAACACATCGCCGTCTTCGGTTTCTCCATCATCCCAAATCAGATTGCCAACAGCCGCTGTATTGAGGAGCACTGCGGTGACACCAACTCCCATTTTTCGTGCCTCATGGGTGTTCAAGGCTCCTGAGGGATGCATGGGGAGGATGCAACCAGCTTTATAGAAGACAGGTATCTTGTCCAGAGGTGCGGAGACGGGATAGAACATTCCTGGTGATCGATATCGCTGAAGAGTGAGGAAGTCCACCCACTCTGCCTTGGGGAGGTAGAGTGGTGTGAAGTCCATTCCTTCGGCCAGAACTGGTGCAAC